>JARQOD010000005.1:463281215-463469608 GCA_033576555.1 Oophaga sylvatica
GTGAGAGAAAGTGTTTAGAGAATTGGAGACCTATAACGCTGCTGAATGCAGATTACAAAATCTATAGCAAATTGTTGGCGAATCGTATGCGTGAGGTGATTGGTAATGTTGTGGATGAGGATCAGGTGTGTGCGGTGCCTGGGAGAAGTATGAGTGATAACTTATTGTTATTAAGGGATTTGATTGGGGACTGCATGGGAAGGAAACAGAAGTGTATGGTTCTGACAATTGATTTTGAGAAAGCGTTTGATAGGGTCTCGCATGTGTTTTTGTTTAAAGTTCTGGAGAGAATGGGATTTCCTAAAAAATTTGTGAATGGGATAATGTCTTTGTATGATTGTGTGTCAAGTGAGTTTCTTGTTAATGGATGGTTGAGTGAGAAAGTGAATATTATGTCTGGTGTAAGGCAGGGGTGTCCCATGTCCCCTGTCTTATTTGTATGTGTGATTGAACCTTTGTTGTGCTTGGTGAGACGTGATAAAGTGGTGCGAGGTTTGTTGGTACCGGGGAGTGGTGGAAAGCATGTGAAAGTTCTTGGATATATGGATGATGTTGTGGTTGTGAGTGAAAGTGTTGCGTCTATGAGTAGGGTTAAGTTGCTTTTGGAGTTTTTCTGTGGTGCGTCTGGCTTTAGAGTGAATTGGAATAAATGTAGCTTTAAATGTTTTGGGGATGATGGGGTTAAAATGGAGGGGGTTAAATGTGAGGAGGGTGCTCTCAAAGTGCTGGGAGTATTATTTAATAAGGAGCTGGAAGGTAAGGAGAGCTGGGAGGAGTGTGGATTGCGCATAGAGCGTAAGTTAAATTTTTGGCGACTGAGAGACTTGACCTTGAGTGGTAAGATTTTGGTCATAAAAGCGGTGATTTTTCCGATTCTGCTTTTTATTGCAACAGTTTTTCCACCGTCTAATAGGAAAATAAAAAGAGTGGAAAAGTTAGTTTTTACTTTTTTCTGGAGTAGTAAAATAGAAAAACTTAAGAGAGAAAGTCTTTTTAAGGCATGTCACCATGGTGGCATGGCCTTTCCAAACATTGAGATTTTTCTGGGGCTTCAGTATATCAAAACGGTAGTTATTTTGTTGAATAAAGGAAATAAAGGAGCTTATATGGCAAGATATTCTGCTGGTTGGATGTTGTATGGCTTGTGTTGGAGAAAGAGGGATGCTAGAGTGCCTGTTGCTTTCAAGTGTCCGGTCTGGTATGAGGTGATTGAAAAGTTTGTGAGGAAGCAGGACTTACTGAGTGTGCCGATGAATGATTTTAGAATGGCTAAGAAGGTGATGAAAATAATACATAAGAATGATGTGGAGAGTAATATTGTGGGTTTGAGAGGGAATGAAGTCTCAGTTGCATGGAAGAGTTTGGGACGCATGGGATGTCTAATAGACAAAGGGATATCGTATGGATGTCCTTGCACAATATTTTGCCTGTGCGACAGGTTCAGAAGAGACGAGGTCTGACCAGAACGGATGTGTGCCCGAGAGAAAGTTGTGGTGGATGTGAGACTGTGTGGCATACTATGTGGGACTGTGATTACGCGTACAGTGTGTGGAAGTGTGTAGGTGGGTTGTGTAAGGAATTAGCGGGGGTGAGTTTTATTGACTGGCGTGTTGCAATGTTTGGAATTGGTGCATGTGGTCGTGTGAAAAATAGAATCCTATGGTTAATTATGACTTGTGTGATGCAGAGTTTATGGGATGTGAGGAATTTAGGAATTTTCAAAGAGAAGCATTTATCTGTGAATAAGTGTGTCGGGCTGATCCTTTCTAGATTATACTTGATTTATAAATTAGATAGTGAAGGCGGTGGTGGTTCTGATGCAGAGGGCGTTTGGAAATTTAAAAAATGGCAGCACCTGATCAAATATCAGTGAATTTTAGTGATGTTTATTGATGTTTATGACGTCTTTTGTGTATACCTTTAGTTTGTTATGCTGAATTAAATATGAACCATGATGATGAGAGTTGAAACAACGATGTTTAAGTTGATGAGCTTATATTGAGTTGTTTATAACTAACCTGAATGGTTTTAAAAAAAAAAAAAAAAAAGAAACACAGTGTCTGCAAATTGAGATTCTGGTTTGGCTATTATCCTAGGTCATGTGATAAGGCTCGTTAAAGGGTCGACATTGACTTGTAGGATTGCTACCTTCCAAAAGGTGGCACTAGAGTTCTAGCACTCTTCCTCTCTGAAGAGACAATTTGCATAATTAGCATATTTCCCAGAGGAGCATTGCGGCTTTGTCATGGAAATATACTGCGGAGAGACTGCCAACACCCCCGTCTCTCCGGTCGGCCGGGTCCTCGTGCGTTTCGTCCAATGCCCCGCGTGCAGGCGCCAACTGATATAAGCCGAGTTGGTTGCTGCTGTGCTGTATATGTTTCGTGTTTTATGTGAACCGGAGTAAGTTGGAACGGTGACTGTGTTTTTGCTTGCTGATTTCTGGGGGCTGTATAGCAAAAGACAATTGCTGCATAAGTTCCCGCAGTAAACTTTCACGCACCGGGAGGCCATCCCAGTCAAATCAGACGTGGAGGGCGGGAGCTTTGTTTTGGATAAGTCCACGCAGATAGTCTTCACACATTGGAGGGAAGTTATCCCAAAAAATCCAGTTGTGGAAGCGAGGGCTTTGTTCGGTTAAGTTTCTGCAGTAAACTTTCACGCACTGGGAGGCCATCCAGTCAAATCAGACGTGAAGGGCAGAAGCTTTGTTTGGATAAGTTCTCACAATAATTGTCCACGCACCGGGAGGCCATCCCAGTCAAATCAGACGTGGATAGTGAGAATTTTGATGAAGGCTATTGCAGATTACTGTGACCAGCGCACCGGCCAGGGCGTACGGTACAGAGCGATAGAACCTTGAGCCTCACCGCGCTCAGTGCAATTGGTGCGTTATCAGTTACCAGAGCAGCTTGTATGTGTCACAGAGGGATTCGTATTCTCCCGGGTGTCTGTCAACTGTCTGTATCAGGTACTGTCGCTTTAAATCACATCTCCGTGTGCTCTGTCAGTATCTCATTCAGAGCAGTGTGCTGGCTGCAGCAGCGAGAAAACCCCTTTGACCCCCCCCTCCTCTGCTAATCACGTTATCAGGCATTCTGTTTCTTGGCTTTGATTTTTATTTTTTTTTAAGCTAGTTTTTTGGCTACAGGTTTTAACGTGAAAATTATCAGGCATTCAGACTGAACTATATTCATTTTTTGCTATTCTGAGGAATAATATATATATATATTTTTTTTTTGATACGTGATTTCAGTGCCTATAGAGACAGCAAGCAGAGATATAAGGAAGGGAGGGGGGAAGCAGCCAGCTGACATTCCAGAGATTTTTAATTAGCTGTTTTAGTAACAAGGGTTGTTTTTCAGAGTTTTATGATTAATACGGTTTTTCTTTTCTCCCCTTTTTGGTGAATTTATTTATTTATTTATTTTTTTTTTGTTTCCTTTTTCTAGAGGTTTTTTATTTTTACTAAATCTAACTTTTTGATTTTTTAAAATTTTTCTTTTAAGTACATTTTTAAATGATTTTGGAGAGATTTTTTCTCTAAGCAATTTATTTTAGAGTTTTATTTCTCCAGCAATTTTTTTTTTCTACAAGCTTGCTTTAGAACAAGGTCACATAGATAAGGAGAATTACAGGCTGAGGGAGAGAGCAGACACAAACTACGCAGTGGTCTGAGTAGCCCCTCCCGTCGGGCATTCGGCGAGAACAAACAGAACCAGAGTGCAGAAGTTTTCAGATTTTTAAATCACCTTTGTTGAATAGGTTTTTGGAATAGACACAGTACGTAAGAATCGAAGGGCTAGGCATGTGAATAGAATGTCAGAGTACGTGAGAAGCAAATAGACAGGCAGCCTTTACGCTGCATAATGAAATGTTTTTTCTTGTTTTTTGTTATTTGAAAGGTAACGGGAAAGTTTATTAATAGATTACCATCTGCTATAAAAGAGCAGCGGTGCATCGTGTAAAAGATACAGCAAGTTAATTTGAATCGGACCAGGAAGTGATTTTTTTTTTTTTTTATGTGAATAAGTTTGAAAAGGTGTTAAATCATCTGTGAGAAAAAGATCACTGACATGTCACAAGAGCAGAATTCAGAGTCACACACATCACATGTCCATCATGTGGAGACACGGGACAGGTGTAGGCTGCTCTCATTGAGTAAGGAGCCTTGTACAGGGAAAAACGCTCCCCGCCTCTCTCCACAGGGAGAAGGCATTTTTGTTTCAACCATCCCCTCTCAAGAGTCACAGGGGGGACACCCTCTCCTTTTTCTTCTCTCAGTCCCTTTCTCCTTCTTCTTCAGACTTTTCTCCTCTTTCCTCGCTGCCATCCCTCTCATTCCTTCTTTTCCCTCCATCACATCTCTGACACATCCATTTCTTCATCTTCCTCTTCTTCTATCTCTTCCTCTCCAACTCTCAAATCTTGTTCTTCATCTTCTTCTACTTCTCCCCCTCCATCTTTCTTCTCTCTCTCTCCTCCATCTTTCTCTCTTTTCCCCCTTTCACTCTTCTCTCCCTCCCCTCCTCTTTCTCTCGCTCCTCCCTCACACCTCCCTTCTCTTCCTCTTTTTTTTCTACTTCGTTATCAACTGGGTCAACGCCCAATCCAAGCAATGTGGTGTCCCTGTATTCAGTGTTTCCAAGCACAGGGCACCTTGTCTATCCCAAGCACAGTACAAACATTGCCAGTCATTATATCAGGAGAAGAAAGTGCAGATCTCCCTACACAAAACGCTACATGTAGCCCCCAGACACAACAGTCCACAGCTAGGGCTTCACAGGGGGGTGGTATAGCTACAGGGCTGCTAGCATGGAACCATGACACTGATCCACCGCAGCCTCAGCAAGGAAGTGGGAAATCCCCATGCAGCAAGACAACTTTAAAGCCCAAATCTCACCCAGTGTATGCACCAAGTACACCATGTCACTTCTTATCTGATGAAGATGAAGATGCAACGTCACACATGCTGCCAATACTAGGGAAGAAAACACACAAGCACCAATAGAGCAGGGACAGGTAGAGGCACCATCCTATGAGCCCTTCATCCCAAGCCAGGTGATCAGTATGCTGCCAGACCCAGGGATACACCCCATGCCATTTTGCCAAAAAATGCAGCAGATCCAGCGAACGTATGCAGCAGCCTGAACTGATCTCTGGACCGAAATGGAAATAAAAGCAGGTGATGCATTCTGGCCAATTATGAGAGAACACTTCAAGCTTCCAACAGAGTTAGATTCGTATGCCTGGGAGACAGGACCAAAGCTAATTGAGCAACTCAGAGAATGGGCCAAAAGCAGACTGACAGGACAAACTCTCAGCCTACATGTCACGAGTCAAGACAAGACAGAGTCTGTGGAGAAGTTCCATGACAGAGTAATGCAAGTGTTTCAAGATTTGGGCCTCATTACCCATGATCAGACACACAGACGGATGTTGGCACAGGCTTTTGTGCATGGACTGAGAGAACCAATCAGGAAACCACTGGTAGCAGCCAGGCCTGAGTACACGTCAATAGCAATGGATACCCTGCTCACAGTAGCAAAAAGGATTGAGTCCCACCGGGACAGAAGGAATGTCAAGTGTTACAACTGTGACAAGCTTGGCCATTACCGGAACCGCTGCAGAGAATCCCTACGACCCACCACTTTGTCTAGAGAAGCAAGCCAAGGAGAAAACAAAGAAAGCAGTGAAGAACCCCGTGCATAGGACAAGAGCACACCAAGTCCACAGGGAACCCCACCAGTGGGACCAATATCCTGAGAGTGGATGGCGTAGTCAGATCTTTTCTTGTGGAACTCCGCAACCTCACCTACCTATCAGAATCTTCTGCTTCCTGCATGGGAATTGATGGTCAAGTCAGATATTTCCAGATTATGAAGCCCCTGAGCGTGTGGACTCAGCCAGAACACTCCATCATGTCCCAGTTTGTTGTGTAAAAAACCTGCACCCTGAACCTATTGGGAGTGGACCTACTGCAGAAGCTGAAAGCGACCAGAGTGTTCCAGGAAGATGGGACCATGACACTTTCTTCACCCCTGACCCAAGAAGAAACAGGAACCTCAAACAACCACACTGCAGACCTATCACAGGAGGTGCTGGACATAGTACCAGAAAAGCCACTCCATCACCCAGAGTCAAGATGTCTCTGACCAACTGAAGGTCTAAGTGAACTCGCCTAAGAAGACGGCCTGAGAACTTTGACATTGGCCAGGATATTCAACTCAAGAAGGACTCTACTCGCTTCATGGAATGGCAACACCTCATGCAGCTCTAAAGCCAGAGGTTCATCTTTTCCAAGCACCAGGAGGTGCCCCCTGCAATCAACCAGTTCACCCAGGCCCTAGACCGGCAAAAGGCCACTCAGCTCTTCAAACTTGTGCACAAATATTGACCTGAGACCGAGCTGGAGAAAAAGAAACTACTGATGGCCCGTGCTGAGAAAAAAGCAGCCGTTTAAGGAGACGTCCCAACAAGAAGACCCCATGTGACCAGAGCAGGTGCTAACACAGTGACTGTCTTGGTGGAGAACAAGAAAGCCAGCTGGTCGTCATCTCTCATGATGTGGATCCTAGTAGACGGCTTGTTTTCCCGCCAGCTCTGCACCAGCAGATGGGAGTCCCCTGCCGCATACTGAAGGACAAGGCCAAACTGGGCTGCCTCGCCCATCGGAATCAATCCCAGCTTTCCACAGTGAAGAAAAAGACTGTAAACCCCACTGAGTTCAGAATGGTGCAAGGCCTGGAGGCCGCGAAAGAGGCTACGGTATTTGAAACCCCAACAGTGCTGAACCATCACACTCTGCTCTCAAGAGTCCCAGTCACCGCAATGGTATTCACGGTGATCAACCTGGCCAGTACCTTCTTCAGTGTTTCCCCTCCACCTGGAGGCCTGCTTTCACGCACCAGTACAGTGCATATGGACCGTGTTGTCTCAAGGTGCTCAAAACAAGCCCTTCAAGTTTCACCAAGACAATGTCCTCCATCCTCGTCAACTGGATTGCAGAATATGCAAGAGTCACTCTTCTACAACACGTGGATGACTTTCTCTTTTGTGTGGTTGACATCGACACCTGCACAGTCTATTCCTTATCTCTCCTACTCTACCTGGAAGAACAGCAACGCAAGGTCTGGAAGAACAAAGTCCAGTGATGCCAGAAGCAAGTTACATCCCTGGGACACTGTATTGCCCACAAGACGAAACACATGTCAAAAGACTGGAAGACCACTGTGGAGAAGATGGCTCCCCCAACAACTCCAAGAATGCTGCAGGCCTTCCCTGGTCTAGTGTCATATTGCAGAACCTGGATCCCTGATGCCTCAGACCTTATGCAGCCTCTGTGCGCTTGCATCAACGCAACCCCGCTCCTTCTATCAGACGAAGCCTTCAACCCATTCAGGAGATTGGAAGAACTCCACAGTCTCAGCGCCAATACCAGGCCTACCTGACTATGAAAAGTCTTTCCGTCTACCTGATGGAAGAAAGAAGGTCATGCTATTGGAATCCTGGCATGGATTCACGGGGGAAAACAGAGACTTTTAGGCTGCCTCTCAGCCCGCTTGGATCCAGTTGCAAGAAGAACACCCTCCTGCCTGATGGCAGTATCTGCAGCACACACCCTCCTGGACAAGGTTGCTGACATCACTCTTGGACAGCCACTGGAAACTCTCACTCCGCATGACATCTTGGCAATCTTCAATCAAGCTCAACCAACAGTAATCTCCCCGCCGCCAGGCATCTTTGTGGCGCCTCTATTGCCTTTGTCTCATAATGTCACCGTCTCCAGACCTACAGTCCTCAGCCCGGCCACTCTACTCCCACTCCCAAGGGGGGATACTTGGATGGCTCCAGAAGAAGTTTCAACACAGGAAGTGCAGTGACCAGCAATCAAGAAATCCTGTGGTCCAGAAGTCTGTCACCTAGCCTGTCAGCCCAGGAAGCAGAATTGATAGCGCTGACGAAGGCCTGCCAGATGGCAGAAGGCAAGACTGCAAACATCTACACGGACTACAGGTACTCGCATGGCATAGCACACGACTTTAGACCCATCTGGGCTACAAGGGACTTCATCACAGCAAACGGGACAACCGTGAAGCATCATGGAGCCTTCAGGGACCTACTGGGTATACTCCAACTTCCAAAATGGTGGCAATTTGAAAAATCAAAGTGCATGGAAAACTGAAAACAGAAGAGGCGTGAGGCAATAACATGGCGGACATGACAGCCAAAGAAGCAGCCAAAGGAAGACAACATGGAGAAGTGGGAGAGGTCGTAGAGCCGGACGGCTACTACATGACGACTGAAGACAAGAAACCTGACAAAAAGACGTCCTGGGATCTGCTCAAGAAGTTACAAGACCAAGCTCCAAAAGGAGAAGAAGAGCTGAATGCGAAAAAAGCAACACGTGAAGAAGGAAGGCTAACAATAATAGACTTCAAACTCTGCCTACCACAAAGTATGCACCCTATAGTGGTCCAATGGGTACATGGACCCACATCCACATATCAAAGACACAGATGAATGATCTGATTGGTGCTTACTGTTTCGCTTCAGGGATCTCCACCCTAACAGCCAAATTCACCAACAGCTGTCTGACCTGCGGCAAATGCAAGCCTGGACGTATGGAAGAAAGTCCCCTCACCTTATCTGGAAAGACCACTCTACCAGCTTCAAAGGATCCAGATAGACCACATCCAGATATCGCCAAGTGAAGGATTCAAATATGCCATTGTGGTCAAAAGAAGTATTTTCAAGATGAACAGAAGCCTTCCAAGTCAGCAAAGACTACTGCAATGAAGCTACTTTCGGAAAATAGTGTGCAGATACGGGGTTCCAGAAATGATAGAAAGTGATCAGGGACCCGCATTCACAGCAAATCTGTTTTGACCACGCACCACAATTGTGGATTACCAGGGCAATGGGGTACTCAGAGCCGAGCCCGTAGAAGTCTATGGGGTTGTCACAGGTAGCGGTGGCTCGGTCTGTGGCCCTGGCGGTTAGGCGTATGTTGGGGGGTATATTTACAGGGGATAAATTTATATACAGTTCGTGACGCCACCTGTAGTTCTCTGGTAATTTGTACCAGCGCTGCTGTAGATCTCTGAGGGGATGGTGAGGCAGCTAGATGTCGGGTCCCCTACAGGTGGGACTCTTCCCTCAGGTCGATAGTAATGGTAAGGTTGTGCAGGGATGCAATTGAATAACACAGTCTCACACATCAGCGTCTTTCCATACCTTTTACTTGTAAGATGGTTAGGCAGGTCCCAGGGAGGCTGATCCAAGGAGAATGTATTTCGAGATAGCAGCTGGACAAGTTAGGGGCCTCCTTTACTTTCACAACGATGAGTCCAACCAGCATGAAGCGTAGTTCCCTCCATAAACTCCAGCTATTCCAAAGCTGTACTGCCCAGTCAGTTTTGTGGTCGGAGCCTTCCTGTGAGAGAGCTGAATTCCTATCTTGTCCTGCAGAGACTCAAGGTCCTCACTCCCCCTGACCCCAGTTACGTACCGACTATTTAGGGGCTGCTTGCCGCGACCTAAGGTCCGATAAGCCTCTGGTTTTCTTACCACTAAGCTTGAAACTATAGTGATCCTTCGGTCCCCAGTGACCGGTAACAATGTGCAGGACCTCTCCAATCCAAAAGCACTTTTAAATATTCCTTCCACTGTGCCTTTCGCCTTGTCCGCGCTTGTAGCATAAACACTCACACTTGCAAAAAGTCATATAATCACTCCCTTCTTTTCTTCCTTCAGAGTTAGTTACCAGACTCTCAGTAATCCTCTAGGCAGGAGCACGTCTCTGAACCTTCACTGTCCTTGAGACAGGAGACTGAAGTATATCTGTACTAAACTCTTCCTTCTTTATCAATGTCTTCCAGTGAGGTACAGCTCTGACCAGGCTGAGGTGATCTATATCTCGCCCTTACTGGACTCCACTTGCTGAACTGCTGATAGAACCAAGCTGGACTGCTTCCTCCCTCCAAGTCCCAGCTAGACTCCACACGTCTGCTCTGTCCGAAGACAGGAAACTGACTACTAAATCACTCAACGAATCTACACTGACCACTCCCTACGAGTCACTACACTACCCTAAGGGTGTGTCTAGTGTATATTGAGTGAATGGGTATAGAGCATTAAACTGCTATCTCTCCACACATTCTCCAGGGTACTGCGTGTGCCTTCACACCAGGGCTACACATTCCCCCATGGTAAAAGACAGCACTCCCGGGCTGTAAAATACAAAGAGACAATTTTGTTTATGCATTAAACATCAACATTAAACATTAATTCGTCCCATCAGGGAGGTAAGGATGTCTTGAACGTTGCAAACAAAACATTATATATAGAAAAATACAATATTAAATAACATTTTCATATAAATAGACAATATGCTTGTGAAGGACCCGCACCAAACCTTCAACGTGGGTCCTGGGTGGGCTGCAGGACATATGAATGCAGACCTCACTCAGTGCCACACCACACGGGTTTTGTATTCAGAGGTAATTGTGGTGGTTTTATGTAAAACCAAGATAAGGCACAAGGTGCAACTATATACAGATAAGTTCTGGGCTGGCACAGTCCTCAGCCTCTGAGTCCATAATAAGAAAAAGACACATTATATCAAATCACATCACAATAAAGTGCAAAAACTTTTTATCTGATTACCCAGCCGGGCATTCTACTTTTGGCAATATATATATTCGTTATATACACATTTAACTTGTGCAAAACATTTTCACTTTTATAAAACTTATGTACATCTTCTTAGTTGCGGTAAACCCTGTCTGGGTCCTACCGTTCTTCACATTTCTTGGTTAACTTCGGTTACACTTTCCATCCCGGGGCTGGAACAATGCGATGCTCGCACAGGACCGTTCCTATTCCTGGGCCCAGTGCCCAGCACCAAGATCATCGACTCCACCATCGGGGTCTGTGTGGCTGGTGTGCACTGGGCTGGTGGGGACGTCGGGGGTTCCAGCAGGGTGTCATCATCGCTGGTTACCTGCAGGGCCGGTTCACTCCGGTCCTCTAGGCCGCAGGGCCCGTCCTCCTCTGGGGACGCTGCTGCAGCATAAGATACTAGGCAAAAAGCAGGCTTTTGTAGTGGCTCAATTGAGATCGCATCAGACTCTTGCGATGTAGATTGGGTCGCCGATTGCGATGCAGAGTAGATCACCGATTGCGATACGGAGGTGTACGCAGGGGGCGATGCCGATGCACAATGCTGGTGTGATGCAGAGCAGGAAGCAGGTGTGCGCAATGGCTCAGTTGGGGACGCACTAACCTGCTGCTGTTGCTGCTCCATCATTGACGGCTGAGTCCCCGACGGTGTCCCTACCGGGGATCGATCATCTGCTGCGGCCTCCTGGCCGGGCGGGCGTTCCGGAACTGGCGGTACCTCCTCAACCTCCTTCGCCTCCACCGCTTCACCGGTGGGATCAGGATTGGTACTTTCGGGGCAGCCTCCGGTTGCTCCTTTGCCTTGGGCAGCAGAAGTTTTGGTAACTCCAGACGTAGGGGGTCATCGAAGGGAGAGATCACCGCGTCCCACAGCCGCCGCTGCTCCAGGGTACGCCGGCGTCTCTCGATCTCCTCAAATCCAGGTTGTGGCAAAATCATCTTTTTCAGTCGTGCATTTTCTTCTTTAACTTCTAGCAATGCTTGCTGCAGGTGCAGGACCACGGATGACTCCGGTTCTAGTGGCAGCTTGGCTGGGGAGCGGGGCCTGCCTTCCTCCGCTTCCCTGCTCGGCTGCACACGTCCTGCTTCCATGATGTTCCAGAGCGTTCTTTCATCTTCCTCCAGAGATGTCCGGTCTCTTCCGTGGAGGCGGGGTTTGCGTCTCCTCCTCTCCGCAGGGAAGGTGAAGAGGAGGCGGACCTCCTTTGCTGTAGGGCAGGATCGCATATTGTAATAGCACTTTGAGTGGGCAGGCATTCTCTTCGCGCCACAGGGGGGTACACGCCCACGAAGGTACGCCCACCTTCTTCTCCAGCGCCTGAAGGCGCGAATATGGCGACAAAGATGGCGATTTTTGGCGCCAAAAGTGCAAACAGTCCTTTTTCACAAAAACAACTCCACAGGCACACAGGGCTCGCAATTTTGCGAGTTTCGCATCCTGTTCGTGACGCCAATTTGTTTTGACCACGCACCACAATTGTGGATTACCAGGGCAATGGGGTACTCAGAGCCGAGCCCGTAGAAGTCTATGGGGTTGTCACAGGTAGCGGTGGCTCGGTCTGTGGCCCTGGCGGTCAGGCGTATGTTGGGGGGTATATTTACAGGGGATAAATTTATATACAGTTCGTGACGCCACCTGTAGTTCTCTGGTAATTTGTACCAGCGCTGCTGTAGATCTCTGAGGGGATGGTGAGGCAGCTAGATGTCGGGTCCCCTACAGGTGGGACTCTTCCCTCAGGTCGATAGTAATGGTAAGGTTGTGCAGGGATGCAATTGAATAACACAGTCTCACACATCAGCGTCTTTCCATACCTTTTACTTGTAAGATGGTTAGGCAGGTCCCAGGGAGGCTGATCCAAGGAGAATGTATTTCGAGATAGCAGCTGGACAAGTTAGGGGCCTCCTTTACTTTCACAACGATGAGTCCAACCAGCATGAAGCGTAGTTCCCTCCATAAACTCCAGCTATTCCAAAGCTGTACTGCCCAGTCAGTTTTGTGGTCGGAGCCTTCCTGTGAGAGAGCTGAATTCCTATCTTGTCCTGCAGAGACTCAAGGTCCTCACTCCCCCTGACCCCAGTTACGTACCGACTATTTAGGGGCTGCTTGCCGCGACCTAAGGTCCGATAAGCCTCTGGTTTTCTTACCACTAAGCTTGAAACTATAGTGATCCTTCGGTCCCCAGTGACCGGTAACAATGTGCAGGACCTCTCCAATCCAAAAGCACTTTTAAATATTCCTTCCACTGTGCCTTTCGCCTTGTCCGCGCTTGTAGCATAAACACTCACACTTGCAAAAAGTCATATAATCACTCCCTTCTTTTCTTCCTTCAGAGTTAGTTACCAGACTCTCAGTAATCCTCTAGGCAAGAGCACGTCTCTGAACCTTCACTGTCCTTGAGACAGGAGACTGAAGTATATCTGTACTAAACTCTTCCTTCTTTATCAATGTCTTCCAGTGAGGTACAGCTCTGACCAGGCTGAGGTGATCTATATCTCGCCCTTACTGGACTCCACTTGCTGAACTGCTGATAGAACCAAGCTGGACTGCTTCCTCCCTCCAAGTCCCAGCTAGACTCCACACGTCTGCTCTGTCCGAAGACAGGAAACTGACTACTAAATCACTCAACGAATCTACACTGACCACTCCCTACGAGTCACTACACTACCCTAAGGGTGTGTCTAGTATATATTGAGTGAATGGGTATAGAGCATTAAACTGCTATCTCTCCACACATTCTCCAGGGTACTGCGTGTGCCTTCACACCAGGGCTACACAAATCTGACACACAAGACCCGATTAGCAGTAGGGTCAGATTTAGGCCTACACACTCCTTACCACCCCCAGAGCAGCAGGAAGGTAGAAAAACTGAACGAAACACTTAAGAATAGAATGCTGAAAAATTGCCCAAGAGACACGCAAACCATGGCATGACACACTCCCTATTGCACTGTTTAGCATAAGGCACACTCCCAGAGACCCAGAAAAGCTGTTTCGTGCCTGCATCTTCTGCTAACAGATAAGACATTTTCTTCTTTTAGTTTTTTGGTGCCTGCATTTTGTCCTGCACTTCTGTGGGGGTCTGCCGGGTCCCCTTCGGGGGGCTTATGCTCCTCTCAGTTTAGTTCAGCCACTGTTTGTTCATTTGCCTTTTCCAGTTTTTTTCAGTGGTTGCTGTTTAGTTTTTGTTACACCAGAGAACTAATTTAGGTGGTAGAGGTCGTGTGATCTCAGGTGTTTTTGTAATTAGTAGAGTTGGTACTTTTCAGGGTTTTTTGGGGTTGCAGTAAGTGCCTTTCCTATCCTTTTCTATTTAGGAAGTTTGGGCCCCAACGTTTGCTCATACTATTTTCTGTCTGTGTCTGTATTTCCTCTTGTCTAACCGCCATTACATGTTTGGGGCCTTCCTATGTTCTTTGGGGATCTGCTCCGGGGCAGATAGCTTTCCTTTTTCTATCTTTAGGTGTAGTTAGCTTCTCAGGCTGTGACGAGGCGTCTAGGACCAACGTAGGAACGCTCCACGGCTGCCTTTAGTTGTGGTGGTTAGTCAGGGTACTGCAATCCCATAGATTCCAACCTCTCTGGTGTATTTGCTTTTTTTTTTGCCTGCTCTCCTCAGCTACCAAATCATAACACTTATGTAATTGAATTGGTCAAAAACTAATGTCCATTCTCGAGTTTTTCTCCTCACTGCCAGATTTGATGATCCTGTCCAAGAGCCCCAGATGACATCAACCTCTGTGTAACTAGAGGGAAAGCCTGTTTGAATCCACATATCGCATTGCAAGGAAGCTCCCGTACCAGGAGAGACACCTAAGCCATGAAGGATGTCGTGGATGCTCTGACTGACCAGACAGATGACCAGATGACCTACCTGATGAGTTCAAGGCCAGAGACCAAGTTAAAGCAGGATTTGAGTCACTATAAACAAAAATGTTGATTGGATAAATTACATCTATTATAACCAGCAGAGATTTGTTAACTTCACCATAGATGCTGTAAAAGGTTTGGCAGCACAGTTAGGCCCCACTTCCATTATGGCATTCCAGAATAGAATGGCTTTGGATATGATTCTAGCTGAGAAAGGAGGTGTTTGCAAAATGATCAAAGACACCTGTTGCACCTACATCCCAGACAACACTGGCCCAAATGGTAAAGTCACAATGGCAATGCAGAAACTTAATGAGTTATCAGAGGAACTGAAACAGAACTCAGGTGTCACTGACCCATGGTATCGATACTTTGGGTGGATGAGTGGGTGGCAGAAAATGTTGGCACAGGTTGGGACAGCCATTATGGGGGTTCTCATTTTTGCATTAATTACTGGTTGATGTGTTATTCCTTGTATCCGCAGGATAATGGAAAAAACTGTTCAGGAGACAACCAATTTGATGCCACTCACCATCTTGGACCTCGCACCAGTCCGGATGGAAATGCCTGGCTTGACCAGATCTCCGAACTACCTCCAGACTGAGAATACACATCCTTGATGAAACATCATATCAACTATGAGATTATGATTGCAAACACATAAACCCCCGACAGGGACAGTCCTCCTGACCGCCCATTTGCGAAAAGTCTGTATTCGGTGGGGGAGACATGCGCTAGGCATATTCTCAACCCGCCGGCAGCACAAAAGAGTTGCAGCGCTTTGGGCCAGGAGCAGGTTTTTTAGGGCAAGTGGTATCTAAGGGGGGACTGTCATGGAAATATATATGTATTCCATATATTCAAAGTATATTCACATATATGTATTCACAGTTCACAGTTAGATAGATCTCACTTGCTAAAAAACCTTGTGCTCACATATTTCTAGGCCAGCTATAATCAGTCGTTTTAAAGAAATCTGGCCTCCATAAGGCCTTCATAAGGCCTTCGTAAAGGAACAAATGCATGAAGTACAAAAAGTCCTATTAGATATCTGTTGTTTACATTATAGTTATGCAAGACAACTAGGTCAAGAGAATATAAACAATAATTCTGCAACTTCAGCTCTTTTAATCATGATTATCATAATTATCATATTTACACTAGAACAGCCAATAAACTAGCAGCTTTTAATTGTATGTTAATTGACTAACCAGCCCCTTTTTGTAAATGTATAAAACCTTGAATGAATAATAAATGTATGTCTTTGACGAACTGTTATACTGACACTTTCGTGTGGACAGTCCTCATTTCGTTCTGAGCGCTCAAAAAAGACATTAAATAGAGATTTGGAGAAGCAAGCAGCAAACACAGAAGGATATTTTTATCCTAATTAAATTTCCATATCAGCTTTAAGTCTCCTCATCTGCATGCTTAGCATGTTGATCTCCGCAAGGAGTGACGATATTTCTTGGACAATGGTCTGACGCCTCTCACACAGCCAAACCAGATCTCCGCTTTGCACTGACGAGGTGCAAAGTGTCCTGGATACCTTGAGTGCTGTCTCTTGGCCTTCCGGCATCGCCACTTCGGTGGCTTAAGCCGGTTGCTGCTTTAGGGAGATAGCCAGGAGGATTCAGGGAGAAGATCCTTGGAGTTGTGGTCGATGGGAGTCCGACTTCAATTCTCTGGGACCGGTGATAGCCGGGTCAAAAATGGATTCCGGATTGAAATCGCTGAAGATAAGAAGTTGCATTTTTCCCTGGGATATTTGGTCAACATGGTGTTTTATGACATCCTGAAGATTCGGAAGTCCGATATAATATGCCTGCAGGAGTTCAGGAGGGAAGGCAGGTATGTGCTGGTGCTATCTTCTATGGCGGCTTGCCAGAATTTGTTTACTGCCCTGAAAAATGGAGTTGCAAATCCTTTGCTGGAAGGACTTACCTTTACTGTGCTATACTCTAAGGGGGATATCCCACTTGTGGTTTTCATGCACAACCCTTTTGTTTCCCTGGAGGACATTACTTTATTTTTGAAAAGACATTGCATTTATGTTCAGTACTCCCACAGGGTCCTGAATGGAGAAGGGCTCTGGACCGGGAAGTACAAATTTTTTGTGAGATTTGGGATGGATCCCCAAGGCCCGGGAGGCATCCATTACCCCCCTCTTAATTTTTCAATTGGGAAAAATAGTGTTTTTTTGTTTTTTCCAGATGCCCCACTGTATTGCAGGAGGTGTAAAAATTTCGGGCATACCCAGGATAGTTGCAAGGACATGCCAACTTGTAGGAATTGCAATGGTTCCGGCCATATGGCAAAAGACTGCACAAATCCTGTTATGTGTAATGCTTGTGGTGAGGAGGGCCATAAGTATCGGGATTGTAAGGCCAGGATCAGTCCTAGGTCTTACGCTGAGGTCACAGGTGGGGCAGCTGCGCCCCCTGCTGCTGTTGTTGACATTCCACAGGTTACAGACCCGGATCTTATTGAGGAACCTGAAATCATGGATGCACATGAGGAGGCCCTGCCCGAAACGGAGACTCCCAGCCCAGAGGTGGCAGGTTTGGAACTTGCTGAGGTTGAATGTGAGCTCCCTCATCAGTCTGATGTCTGTGGGGAGGGGGAGTTGGAGGGTTCTCTTGGTAATACCCCAGTATATCTTGGTTAGCTACTGAGGAGGAGTTGACCAGTTGTGGAGATCAAGGTGACTTCACTCTTGCAAGGCCCTCTGAGGAGGAGGAGGAGCCTGGAACTTCCTGTAAAAAGCCCAGAACGGATTGGGCGGACGCCGGTGAAGATTGTTTAAGTCCGGTGAGTGAACGTAGTTACCCTCAGAATGTCTTCTCTCCTGACACCAATGTTTTTTTAGGCATTCCCGCAGACGTAAACAGATTCGGGGAGTTGCAGTTCCAGATGGAAGACGAAAACGGCTGAAGAAGAAGTGGCCTGTTTGTCGTCATGTAAATAACACCATCATGTTATGGCTCCCCAAGCTGGTTGGGGCATTGCGTCCCTGAATGTCAGACAAATTAGATCTAAATCCAGGAGGGCAGTCGTCCTAGATTATATTAAACAGATGAATGCTCACATCTTTTGTCTTCAGGAATGTGGGATTGAGGACGCTCCAAGCGATAAGGACTGGCCTTACGGTCAGCATGTATGGTCTGGCTCATGTGTTAATAGGAATGATGGTGTAGGGATATTAATGGGTAACAGGGAGATTAGTTTAGATAGCTACACGGTGGTAGAGGTGGGTAGATGTATAATTGCACATGTTAGCTATAGGGGGTGGCGGGCTAGAATTATTAATGTGTACTGTCCATCAGGAAAGGATGGGAAAAAGGAGCGTCTGGCTCTTTTGGAAAAATTAAGTTTGTTTCTTCCAGGCAAAATGCCTACAGTTTTAGTTGGAGACTTTAATTGCATCACAGAAGGGAATTGTGACATAACTGGTAAAAAGTTATCCAATCTTATTTCTGATTTTTCCCTTCTAGATGCTGCTGCTCTGAAATTTGGCATCCCACCACCGCCAACATACCATGCTGATAGGGGTGGTATTGCATCCAGAATAGATAAAATGTTGTTTTCCAAAAATATGTTGTGTATGAATTTTGAACAAAATGCTGTACCTTTTTCTGATCATGAGTGTTTGAGAGGTGTGTTTAGTGCGATTGATGACCGTGTGTATGGTGGTGGGGTTTGGAAGCTGAACGTTAGGTTGTTAGAAGATGAGGATGTGATGAATGAATTAAAAATAAAGTATAAAGAGTGGAGAGTATGTAAGAGGAATTTTGCGTGTGTGCTGGAATGGTGGGACTGGGTTAAGGTGTGTTGCAAAAAATTCTTCAAAAAATGGGGCTATAAAAAAGCTGCTATTTATCGGGAAAGATTTAATGATTTAAACAGGCGTATAGACTGGTTAAGGAAGTGTGGAGAAAGTGGGATGGATGTGTCTGATGAGCTGGCTGAGACAAAGAGTGAACTAAAGCGTGTTATGGATGCGAAAGGAAAGGAAATATCTATCGCACCAAAATAGAACATCTTGAGAAAGATGAAAAGTGCACAAGGTTCTTTTTTAAGAAAATGAATGGGAGAAAGGTTGATATGGATAAAGTCCTGGATAGGAACGGTTTGTGTGTGTCAGGTGAGAATGTGATAAAGGAGGTGAATAGGTTCTACAGCAAGTTATATGATAAAAAATGGATTGACTCTGGTCTTGTTTCAGAAGTGCTGAATGGGTTAGAAAACAAGTTGGGTAGTGAAGAATGTGATATTTTGAATGAGGATGTGATTATGGATGAAGTAGAAAACGTGATGAAGAGTGCTAAAAAGAATAAGACACCAGGGAAAGACGGATTGCCGGTAGAATTCTATGTGAAAGCATGGGATTTCCTGGGTGCTGATTTGACTGAGATATGTAAGTACATGTGGGAGAATGTAAGTTGTGTGAATCAATGAAGGAGGGGGTGGTTGTGCTTGTGTATAAGAAAGGTGAGAGAAAGTGTTTAGAGAATTGGAGACCTATAACGCTGCTGAATGCAGATTACAAAATCTATAGCAAATTGTTGGCGAATCGTATGCGTGAGGTGATTGGTAATGTTGTGGATGAGGATCAGGTGTGTGCGGTGCCTGGGAGAAGTATGAGTGATAACTTATTGTTATTAAGGGATTTGATTGGGGACTGCATGGGAAGGAAACAGAAGTGTATGGTTCTGACAATTGATTTTGAGAAAGCGTTTGATAGGGTCTCGCATGTGTTTTTGTTTAAAGTTCTGGAGAGAATGGGATTTCCTAAAAAATTTGTGAATGGGTTAATGTCTTTGTATGATTGTGTGTCAAGCGAGTTTCTTGTTTAAAGGATGGTTGAGTGAGAAAGTGAATATTATGTCTGGTGTAAGGCAGGGGTGTCCCATGTCCCCTGTCTTATTTGTATGTGTGATTGAACCTTTGTTGTGCTTGGTGAGACGTGATAAAGTGGTGCGAGGTTTGTTGGTACGGGGAGTGGTGGAAAGCATGTGAAAGTTCTTGGATATATGGATGATGTTGTGGTTGTGAGTGAAAGTGTTGCGTCTATGAGTAGAGTTAAGTTGCTTTTGGAGTTTTTCTGTGGTGCGTCTGGTTTTAGAGTGAATTGGAATAAATGTAGTTTTAAATGTTTTGGGGATGATGGGGTTAAAATGGAGGGGGTTAAATGTGAGGAGGGTGCTCTCAAAGTGCTGGGAGTATTATTTAATAAGGAGCTGGAAGGTAAGGAGAGCTGGGAGGAGTGTGGATTGGCCATAGAGCGTAAGTTAAATTTTTGGCGACTGAGAGACTTGACCTTGAGTGGTAAGATTTTGGTCATAAAAGCGGTGATTCTTCCGATTCTGCTTTTTATTGCAACAGTTTTTCCACCGTCTAATAGGAAAATAAAAAGAGTGGAAAAGTTAGTTTTTACTTTTTTCTGGAGTAGTAAAATAGAAAAACTTAAGAGAGAAAGTCTTTTTAAGGCATGTCACCATGGTGGCATGGCCTTTCCAAACATTGAGATTTTTCTGGGGCTTCAGTATATCAAAACGGTAGTTATTTTGTTGAATAAAGGAAATAAAGGAGCTTATATGGCAAGATATTCTGCTGGTTGGATGTTGTATGGCTTGTGTTGGAGAAAGAGGGATGCTAGAGTGCCTGTTGCTTTCAAGTGTCCGGTCTGGTATGAGGTGATTGAAAAGTTTGTGAGGAAGCATGATTTACTGAGTGTGCCGATGAATGATTTTAGAATGGCTAAGAAGGTGATGAAAATAATACATAAGAATGATGTGGAGAGTAATATTGTGGGTTTGAGAGGGAATGAAGTCTCGGTTGCATGGAAGAGTTTGGGAACGCATGGGATGTCTAATAGACAAAGGGATATTGTATGGATGTCCTTGCACAATATTTTGCCTGTGCGACAGGTTCAGAAGAGACGAGGTCTGACCAGAACGGAAGTGTGCCGAGAGAAGGTTGTGGTGGATGTGAGACTGTGTGGCATACTATGTGGGACTGTGATTACGCGTACAGTGTGTGGAAGTGTGTAGGTGGGTTGTGTAAGGAGTTAGCGGGGGTGAGTTTTATTGACTGGCGTGTTGCAATGTTTGGAATTGGTGCATGTGGTCGTGTGAAAAATAGAATCCTATGGTTAATTATGACTTGTGTGATGCAGAGTTTGTGGGATGTGAGGAATTTAGGAATTTTCAAAGAGAAGCATTTATCTGTGAATAAGTGTGTCGGGCTGATCCTTTCTAGATTATACTTGATTTATAAATTAGATAGTGAAGGCGGGTGGTGGTTCTGATGCAGAGGGCGTTTGGAAATTTAAAAAATGGCAGCACTTGATCAAATATCAGTGAATTTTAGTGATGTTTATTGATGTTTATGACGTCTTTTGTGTATACCTTTAGTTTGTTATGCTGAATTAAATATGAACCATGATGATGAGAGTTGAAACAACGACGTTTAAGTTGATGAGCTTATATTGAGTTGTTTATAACTAACCTGAATGGTTTTAAAAAAAAAAAAAAAAGAAACACAGTGTCTGCAAATTGAGATTCTGGTTTGGCTATTATCCTAGGTCATGTGATAAGGCTCGTTAAAGGGTCGACATTGACTTGTAGGATTGCTACCTTCCAAAAGGTGGCACTAGAGTTCTAGCTCTCTTCCTCTCTGAAGAGACAATTTGCTATGATATTTCCCAGAGGAGCATTGCGGCTTTAAGTCTCCTCATCTGCATGCTTAGCATGTTGATCTCCGCAAGAGTGACGATATTTCTTGGACAATGGTCTGACGCCTCTCACACAGCCAAACCAGATCTCCGCTTTGCACTGACGAGGTGCAAAGTGTCCTGGATACCTTGAGTGCTGTCTCTTGGCCTTCCGGCATCGCCACTTCGGTGGCTTAAGCCGGTTGCTGCTTTAGGGAGATAGCCAGGAGGATTCAGGGAGAAGATCCTTGGAGTTGTGGACGATGGGAGTCCGACTTCAATTCTCTGGGACCGGTGATAGCCGGGTCAAAAATGGATTCCGGATTGAAATCGCTGAAGATAAGAAGTTGCATTTTTCCCTGGGATATTTGGTCAACATGGTGTTTTATGACATCCTGAAGATTCGGAAGTCCGATATAATATGCCTGCAGGAGTTCAGGAGGGAAGGCAGGTATGTGCTGGTGCTATCTTCTATGGCGGCTTGCCAGAATTTGTTTACTGCCCTGAAAAATGGAGTTGCAAATCCTTTGCTGGAAGGACTTACCTTTACTGTGCTATACTCTAAGGGGGATATCCCACTTGTGGTTTTCATGCACAACCCTTTTGTTTCCCTGGAGGACATTACTTTATTTTTGAAAAGACATTGCATTTATGTTCAGTACTCCCACAGGGTCCTGAATGGAGAAGGGCTCTGGACCGGGAAGTACAAATTTTTTGTGAGATTTGGGATGGATCCCCAAGGCCCGGGAGGCATCCATTACCCCCTCTTAATTTTTCAATTGGGAAAAATAGTGTTTTTTTGTTTTTTCCAGATGCCCCACTGTATTGCAGGAGGTGTAAAAATTTCGGGCATACCCAGGATAGTTGCAAGGACATGCCAACTTGTAGGAATTGCAATGGTTCCGGCCATATGGCAAAAGACTGCACAAATCCTGTTATGTGTAATGCTTGTGGTGAGGAGGGCCATAAGTATCGGGATTGTAAGGCCAGGATCAGTCCTAGGTCTTACGCTGAGGTCACAGGTGGGGCAGCTGCGCCCCTGCTGCTGTTGTTGACATTCCACAGGTTACAGACCCGGATCTTATTGAGGAACCTGAAATCATGGATGCACATGAGGAGGCCCTGCCCGAAACGGAGACTCCCAGCCCAGAGGTGGCAGGTTTGGAACTTGCTGAGGTTGAATGTGAGCTCCCTCATCAGTCTGATGTCTGTGGGGAGGGGGAGTTGGAGGGTTCTCTTGGTAATACCCCCAGTATATCTTGGTTAGCTACTGAGGAGGAGTTGACCAGTTGTGGAGATCAAGGTGACTTCACTCTTGCAAGGCCCTCTGAGGAGGAGGAGGAGCCTGGAACTTCCTGTTAAAAGCCCAGAACGGATTGGGCGGACGCCGGTGAAGATTGTTTAAGTCCGGTGAGTGAACGTAGTTACCCTCAGAATGTCTTCTCTCCTGACACCAATGTTTTTTTAGGCATTCCCACAGACGTAAACAGATTCGGGGAGTTGCAGTTCCAGATGGAAGACGAAAACGGCTGAAGAAGAAGTGGCCTGTTTGTCGTCATGTAAATAACACCATCATGTTATGGCTCCCTAAGCTGGTTGGGGCATTGCGTCCCTGAATGTCAGACAAATTAGATCTAAATCCAGGAGGGCAGTCGTCCTAGATTATATTAAACAGATGAATGCTCACATCTTTTGTCTTCAGGAATGTGGGATTGAGGACGCTCCAAGCGATAAGGACTGGCCTTACGGTCAGCATGTATGGTCTGGCTCATGTGTTAATAGGAATGATGGTGTAGGGATATTAATGGGTAACAGGGAGATTAGTTTAGATAGCTACACGGTGGTAGAGGTGGGTAGATGTATAATTGCACATGTTAGCTATAGGGGGTGGCGGGCTAGAATTATTAATGTGTACTGTCCATCAGGAAAGGATGGGAAAAAGGAGCATCTGGCTCTTTTGGAAAAATTAAGTTTGTTTCTTCCAGGCAAAATGCCTACAGTTTTAGTTGGAGACTTTAATTGCATCACAGAAGGGAATTGTGACATAACTGGTAAAAAGTTATCCAATCTTATTTCTGATTTTTCCCTTCTAGATGCTGCTGCTCTGAAATTTGGCATCCACCACGCCAACATACCATGCTGATAGGGGTGGTATTGCATCCAGAATAGATAAAATGTTGTTTTCCAAAAATATGTTGTGTATGAATTTTGAACAAAATGCTGTACCTTTTTCGGATCATGAGTGTTTGAGAGGTGTGTTTAGTGCGATTGATGACCGTGTGTATGGTGGTGGGGTTTGGAAGCTGAACGTTAGGTTGTTAGAAGATGAGGATGTGATGAATGAATTAAAAATAAAGTATAAAGAGTGGAGAGTATGTAAGAGGAATTTTGCGTGTGTGCTGGAATGGTGGGACTGGGTTAAGGTGTGTTGCAAAAAATTCTTCAAAAAATGGGGCTATAAAAAAGCTGCTATTTATCGGGAAAGATTTAATGATTTAAACAGGCGTTATAGACTGGTTAAGGAAGTGTGGAGAAAGTGGGATGGATGTGTCTGATGAGCTGGCTGAGACAAAGAGTGAACTAAAGCGTGTTATGGATGAGAAAGGGAAGGAAATCATCTATCGCACCAAAATAGAACATCTTGAGAAAGATGAAAAGTGCACAAGGTTCTTTTTTAAGAAAATGAATGGGAGAAAGGTTGATATGGATAAAGTCCTGGATAGGAACGGTTTGTGTGTGTCAGGTGAGAATGTGATAAAGGAGGTGAATAGGTTCTACAGCAAGTTATATGATAAAAAATGGATTGACTCTGGTCTTGTTTCAGAAGTGCTGAATGGGTTAGAAAACAAGTTGGGTAGTGAAAAATGTGATATTTTGAATGAGGATGTGATTATGGATGAAGTAGAAAACGTGATGAAGAGTGCTAAAAAGAATAAGACACCAGGGAAAGACGGATTGCCGGTAGAATTCTATGTGAAAGCGTGGGATTTCCTGGGTGCTGATTTGACTGAGATATGTAAGTACATGTGGGAGAATGGTAAGTTGTGTGAATCAATGAAGGAGGGGGTGGTTGTGCTTGTGTATAAGAAAGGTGAGAGAAAGTGTTTAGAGAATTGGAGACCTATAACGCTGCTGAATGCAGATTACAAAATCTATAGCAAATTGTTGGCGAATCGTATGCATGAGGTGATTGGTAATGTTGTGGATGAGGATCAAGAGTGTGCTGTGCCTGGGAGAAGTATGAGTGATAACTTATTGTTATTAAGGGATTTGATTGGGGACTGCATGGGAAGGAAACAGAAGTGTATGGTTCTGACAATTGATTTTGAGAAAGCGTTTGATAGGGTCTCGCATGTGTTTTTGTTTAAAGTTCTGGAGAGAATGGGATTTCCTAAAAAATTTGTGAATGGGTTAATGTCTTTGTATGATTGTGTGTCAAGTGAGTTTCTTGTTAATGGATGGTTGAGTGAGAAAGTGAATATTATGTCTGGTGTAAGGCAGGGGTGTCCCATGCCCCTGTCTTATTTGTATGTGTGATTGAACCTTTGTTGTGCTTGGTGAGACGTGATAAAGTGGTGCGAGGTTTGTTGGTACCGGGGAGTGGTGGAAAGCATGTGAAAGTTCTTGGATATATGGATGATGTTGTGGTTGTGAGTGAAAATGTTGCGTCTATGAGTAGAGTTAAGTTGCTTTTGGAGTTTTTCTGTGGTGCGTCTGGTTTTAGAGTGAATTGGAATAAATGTAGTTTTAAATGTTTTGGGGATGATGGGGTTAAAATGGAGGGGTTAAATGTGAGGAGGGTGCTCTCAAAGTGCTGGGAGTATTATTTAATAAGGAGATGGAAGGTAAGGAGAGCTGGGAGGAGTGTGGATTGCGCATAGAGCGTAAGTTAAATTTTTGGCGACTGAGAGACTTGACCTTGAGTGGTAAGATTTTGGTCATAAAAGCGGTGATTCTTCCGATTCTGCTTTTTATTGCAACAGTTTTTCCACCGTCTAATAGGAAAATAAAAAGAGTGGAAAAGTTAGTTTTTACTTTTTTCTGGAGCAGTAAAATAGAAAAACTTAAGAGAGAAAGTATTTTTAAGGCTTGTCACCATGGTGGCATGGCCTTTCCAAACATTGAGATTTTTCTGGGGCTTCAGTATATCAAAACGGTAGTTATTTTGTTGAATAAAGGAAATAAAGGAGCTTATATGGCAAGATATTCTGCTGGTTGGATGTTGTATGGCTTGTGTTGGAGAAAGAGGGATGCTAGAGTGTCTGTTGCTTTCAAGTGTCCGGTCTGGTATGAGGTGATTGAAAAGTTTGTGAGGAAGCATGATTTACTGAGTGTGCCGATGAATGATTTTAGAATGGCTAAGAAGGTGATGAAAATAATACATAAGAATGATGTGGAGAGTAATATTGTGGGTTTGAGAGGGAATGAAGTCTCGGTTGCATGGAAGAGTTTGGGAACGCATGGGATGTCTAATAGACAAAGGGATATTGTATGGATGTCCTTGCACAATATTTTGCCTGTGCGACAGGTTCAGAAGAGACGAGGTCTGACCAGAACAGAAGTGTGCCCGAGAGAAGGTTGTGGTGGATGTGAGACTGTGTGGCATACTATGTGGGACTGTGATTACGCGTACAGTGTGTGGAAGTGTGTAGGTGGGTTGTGTAAGGAGTTAGCAGGTGTGAGTTTTATTGACTGGCGTGTTGCAATGTTTGGAATTGGTGCATGTGGTCGTGTGAAAAATAGAATCCTATGGTTAATTATGACTTGTGTGATGCAGAGTTTGTGGGATGTGAGGAATTTAGGAATTTTCAAAGAGAAGCATTTATCTGTGAATAAGTGTGTCGGGCTGATCCTTTCTAGATTATACTTGATTTATAAATTAGACAGTGAAGGCGGTGCTGGTTCTGATGCAGAGGGCGTTTGGAAATTTAAAAAATGGCAGCACTTGATCAAATATCAGTGAATTTTAGTGATGTTTATTGATGTTTATGACGTCTTTTGTGTATACCTTTAGTTTGTTATGCTGAATTAAATATGAACCATGATGATGAGAGTTGAAACAACGACGTTTAAGTTGATGAGCTTTTATTGAGTTGTTTATAACTAACCTGAATGGTTTTAAAAAAAAAAAAAAAAAAAAGAAACACAGTGTCTGCAAATTGAGATTCTGGTTTGGCTATTATCCTAGGTCATGTGATAAGGCTCGTTAAAGGGTCGACATTGACTTGTAGGATTGCTACCTTCCAAAAGGTGGCACTAGAGTTCTAGCTCTCTTCCTCTCTGAAGAGACAATTTGCATAATTAGCATATTTCCCAGAGGAGCATTGCAGCTTTAAGTCTCCTCATCTGCATGCTTAGCATGTTGATCTCCGCAAGGAGTGACGATATTTCTTGGACAATGGTCTGACGCCTCTCACACAGCCAAACCAGATCTCCGCTTTGCACTGACGAGGGGCTGAACCCGAAACACAGTGTCTGCAAATTGAGATTCTGGTTTGGCTATTATCCTAGGTCATGTGATAAGGCTCGTTAAAGGGTCGACATTGACTTGTAGGATTGCTACCTTCCAAAAGGTGGCACTAGAGTTCTAGCTCTCTTCCTCTCTGAAGAGACAATTTGCATAATTAGCACATTTAACCGAGCGCTTTAAAAATCCGCCGGACCGGTAGTGGTCAGCCGCGGACCGGAAGTGACGCATCCCACATGGTGACCCACCACGCCGCACCGCACCTGCGTCAAGCAATAGGAGGCCTGGGAAATCGCCATGGCAACCACATGCTAAAGACGCAGGAGACGGAACAGCGTGAAAAGGCCCCGTGTGTATGCGTACAGGACCGCGGTCGCCACAGATGTAAGCGATCAAATGTGAGCAATAACATAGTGATGCCGTTACCTTCAAAAATATGGTATTATCTAAATGAGATAATACATGCCAGTATAGTTAGATCACCACATAAACAACCAAAATTAGGGCACCATATGATACATAAGTATTAAATAAAGGCATAACACGTGTCTTAATATTAACATAATCAGCATGTATGTGCCAACAGTATCAATAATGGTGAGTAGTTGGTACCCCAAATAGAAACTGTGCAGAAATATCATCAGGTATCAAATACATATAATGGTCATAACTATACATCAGAAATTAACCACACTTATACATATACAAGTGATGAATTATTTTCATGAAATCAGATGATAAATAGATGATGGATCACGGCGTCACCTAGAATAACGGTCCAAATTAGCGGATACATATTCAAAAGTGACCTAAAATATGTAAAAACAAAAAATAGAATGAGAAAAAATAAATGCCGGTTAAAAACAAAGGCGGTGTCATATAACCAACCAACACCCATAGCAACAGAGAACGCGATCACAGGAATGATGCAAAGTTAAGGTTTTCATTTAAGCCGTTAGGATGGACTGTGTTCAGAGTCCAAATCCATCGGGCTTCTAACTGAGCCAGACGCTGTGAGATCCCACCTCCCCGGATCCCAGATCAAGACAATCTATCCCCTTACTCGTAAGGCCCTACTATCACATTGTTGATGCATCTTAAAGTGCCTTGGAAGTGTTTTTTTCCTCGAAATTTGGGAGTGCGTTTTTATAATCCGAAGGTAGCTTACCAAGGGGCGGCAGCAGTGAAGCGGGGTCACAGGAGTCCCTTTTCCCATTCAGTTCCCTGCAGTGGGCTTTTGGGAAAATGGCGCACCACCATTTTATTTAAAATTGTGTTTTTCCTATTTTCCACCCCAAAATTTGGGGTGCATCTTATAGTCCACAAAATACGACATGTGAGTACAAAGTGCTAAAAGAAAAAAAATTAATAGATTTAGAAATGAACTAAGTTTACCAAAGTTAATAGCAAAGTAAATAGCATAACTAATAAATGTGCAGAAGTAAAAGAGTAAGTAAAAGAAGCGACGTGTAAATAATGTGACTTGAAATATGATAATACCTGATGAAAAAAATTGAATGGAAAACTGCTACCAAAATTTATAACCATGATTAATGATATGCAGACACGCACACCCAAGTACAAAGTATATCATGAATGAATGAACTCTCTGATCTCAAAATTATAACAAATATTATAGCAATCACATATAAGATTTCTCCCGCGCATCACCCATACTCTGGAACTCTCTACCACAACATATCAGACTCTCTCCCTCTATGGAAACCTTCAAAAAGAACCTGAAGACCTACCTCTTACGACAAGCCTACAACCTGCAGTAACCAGTGATTGACCAAACCACTACACGACCAGCTCTACCCTCACCTACTGTATCCTCACCCATCCCTTGTAGATTGTGAGCCCTTGCGTGCAGGGTCCTCTCTCCCACTGTACCAGTTGTGCCTTGTATTGCTTAAGATTACTGTACTTGTTTTTATTATGTATACCCCTCCTCACATGTAAAGCGCCATGGAATAAATGGCGCTATAATAATAAATAATAATAATAATTATAATAATAATAACAAAGAAAGGTAATATGAGCATGCCAGCATGTTATATAGAATTTATTAGGCAATGCTCGGAGAGGCTGTCGGCTCTCCTTACCCAAGCGTGAATCCTGCTTATAAATACATGCTGTCACTCTCAAGAGAACCGACAGTCAGTCCGAGCATTGCAATGCGATCGTCATCCGTGTTATACAGCCGTCGGACTGAGCCCTAAGGATACATTTCCAGGATGAGTTTTTGACGTTACATTTTTTGCCTCTTTTTGATGTGTCATGCTTGACAAAACTTTATTGTTATACTTATTGTGGATCTTATGCAAGTCTATGAGAGAAATCCGCACAGAAAACTCAAAGAACCGCTAAGAGAAATTGACATGTTGCGGATTTAAAACACACACCACAGGTTAGTTTACGTTGAGTAAAACAAAACCACAGTGGGCATGAGTTTTCTATAAATCCCATCCACTTTGCTGGAACTATAAGACCCTGCATTTTTGACACAGCAAAAATACACAGCATGAAAAACACACCAAAAGTTTATAGTGGGAACTTAGTTTAAGGGTATGAGCACACATTGAGAACTTGCTGTAGATTTTCCTGCTGCAAAAAACAAGTGTTGGTATGAAAAACGTTACATCAAATAAACACATTTTAGCGGCTTTTTTATGTGTTTTTCAATGCATTTTTTCCAAATAATGTTATTGGATGAAAAAACTACAAAAACGCTTGAAGAACTGACATACTGAATTGGAAAAAACAATTTAATTTTTCAAGTCTGCATGGAAAAAATACGCAGCTTGTGCCTGAGATTTTAGAAACCTCATTTACATTGATGGTAGCATAAAACTGTAAGGAGATAATATGAACCCATTTATGGATGATGATTTATGGCAGATCTAACACCTTTTCTGATATAATAACAACATTCATGGAAAAAAATGCAGCTAGTTACTACAATGTAAAATTTTTTATCTCTAAGAGAAATTTTCCCCAAACTTCTGAATATCTTCAAGACTACGCTAATGGAACATTTTTTACTGTGTCTAATAGGTTAAATACAAGACTCTTTATCTACTTGATCATTTACGAAAATTGGATGGAACAGTTAATATCTTAGAAGCATTCACTTTTTTTTTTAAGGAAATGTATTATTAAAAGTTGTAGTTCATCCTAGTAAATGTCTGTTATTAGCACTTACTTTAGTTTCTTCTTTGTTGAATCCACTTAATGTATTGATGTACCATCAACTCATGATAATTCAGAAGCAGCTGCTTGCTGGGTTGGTTAGGTTTTGATATTAAGACAAATTCCTCAAACTGTAATATTCTTGTTCAGAACAGACTGAAAATTGTATGAAAAGAAGCCACATTAGAAAGATTCATTACACACGTAAAGTTTCGTATTAAAAGCTAATAAGCTGGAATGACCATTCGTAGGGTGTAATGTTAACATAGACAAGTGTTATATCACAGGTTTCAAAGAACACTAAGGATTCAAAATTTTACTTGTAAAACTCATGTAATCCAATCAAAGCACCTATCTTATTGCTTTTCATTTCATTTATGGCAAATAATGTAGCTGATGCAGCCTTAGATATTAATTTTCCTTCATTTTAATAGCTGTCACATTAGTAGCAAGTGGATATTGTAAGTGTTCATCTTATTTTTATATTTTCAAAAGCTTTTCAATTTAGAAAACTTGGTATGAAAAATCTTAGTAAGGAATGCTCAGCTAATAAAAGGGGGTGGAGGTCCATGTACAAGACCATTATTATACCAGAGCAGAAAGTGTCTATAAAGATATTATCTATCACCCCCCAAAAGATCCAATATGTATTGAAGCTTTATAGTTTTTTCTCAAAATCAAATATGCAAATTGCCTCTTCAGAGAGGAAGAGGAGCAAAATTCTGGGTGCCATCTATTAGAAGTTGCAATTCTCAAAGTCAATATTGATCTTTAGGATAAATCAATCAGCCAATGTGGACATATAATAATGTACATTTATACATCGACTAAAATAAGTAACTAAATATACTGTAACTTAATTTATGACATCTATGGTTTGCTTTCTTTGACTGTGTAGATTGGATGGGATTTACAGACATCTGGTGAGAATTTCATTTCAATAGCACCTTTAAAAATATATTTACTTAGAAAATTGGTGACGTGTTGAATACTTATTTCATCCGCTGTAGTTATTCATTTGTATCAATATAACACATTGTTAATTAGGCTTCACTCATCTCTAATAGTGCTTCAGCAATACCATCCTGTAGTAGTCAATAGAAACTGAAATACATTTATACTTGTGTCAAAGAAAAAAAGACATTCTAAGTTTGCTGCTGTGTAAGGTTGATGTGTAAAATGAGCAATAATTATACAATTCTGGAACATTTTTATTAAACTGTTTTATTCATGATTTTAACAGTTAAAATTGCTAAATGCTTTCTAGTAAGAATCATCTAGGCTTTTAAGAACTGAGGAATTTTAGTTTTGTTTACTATTGCCTAGGTTACCAGCAGTGGCGTCACTAAAGTCTAATTGACCCTAGCGCAAAATTTTGAACTTTACCCCACCACCCTCATCTTGGTCAGATGTATTGGCCCTTGTAGCCTTCTAAATCATATAAGGACATACGTATTGACTCCCCTCTTTCATTATGTAGTATTCCAGGTATTTGTGCAGCCCATCCTGGTCCCTGGTCCCCTTCCTGGTATATATGTCCTCCATCGTGGGCCCATCCTGATATTTATGTCCCCAATCCTTGGCCCCTCCATTTATATAGGTCCCCCATCCTGGTATATATGTTCTTCACCCTGGGCACAAGCCGGGCCCATCCTGGTATAAATGTTCCTCATCCTGGCATTTATGTTCCTCATACTAGTATATATATACCCAATCTTGGGCCTATCCTGGGACATATAAACATATGTCCATTATCCTTGGCCTCATCATTGTATATAGGTCCCCATCCTCGTATATAAGTCTCCCACCCAGGTAAATATATATGTCCCCTATCCTGTCCTATATGTCCCCCCATCCTGGTATATATATCTCCCTTCCTGGTATACATGTCCTTCAGCCTGATATATATATATATATATATATTATATATATATACCACATCCTGGTACATATGTCTCCCATTCTGAGCCCATTCTATATATACGTACTGTACAGTACGGACCAAAAGTTTGGACACACCTTCTCATTCAAAGATTTTTCTGTATTTTCATGACTGAAAATTGTAGAATCACACTGAAGGCATCAAAACTATGAATTAACACATGTGGAATTCTACATTACACTTTACAAAAAAGTGTGAAACAACTGAAAAAATGTCTTATATTCTAGGTTCTTCAAAGTAGCCACCTTTTGCTTTGATTACTGCTTTGCATACAGAAAAGGTGAACTGATGGACTCTACATGCCTGGTTCCCACCGTGAAGCATGGAGGAGGTGGTGTGATGGTGTGGGGGTGCTTTGCTGGTGACACTGTTGGGGATTTATTCAAAATTGAAGGCATACTGAACCAGCATGGCTACCACAGCATCTTGCAGCAGCATGCTATTCCATCCGGTTTGCGTTTAGTTGGACCATCATTTATTTTTCAACAGGATAATGACCCCAAACACACCTCCAGACTGTGTAAGGGCTATTTGACCAAGAAGGAGAGTGTTGGGGCGCTATGCCAGATGACCTGGCCTCCACAGTCACCAGACCTGAACCCAATCGAGATGGTTTGGGGTGAGCTGGACCGCTCACCGCTTCAATTTTGAATAAATCCCCAACAGTGTCACCAGCAAAACACCCCACACCATCACACCACCTCCTCCATGCTTCACGGTGGGAACCAGGCATGTAGAGTCCATCCATTCACCTTTTCAGCGTGAAAAGCAGTAATCAAAGGAAAAGGTGGCTACTTTGAAGAACCTAGAATATAAGACATATTTTCAGTTGTTTCACACTTTTTGTAAAGTGTAATGTATAATTCCACATGTGTTAATTCATAGTTTTGATGCCTTCAGTGTGATTCTACAATTTTCATAGTCATGAAAATACAGAAAAATCTTTGAATGAGAAGGTATGTCCAAACTTTTGGTCTGTACTGTATATTAGATATTTATTATACGGGGCTTTGCGTGTGGAGTGAGTGTGGCTATGTGGAGTGAGTGTGGCTGTGTAGAATGGGCGGGGCTATGTGGAGTGGGCGTGGCTTGATACACACACACATATACGAACACGTACACTCATTTTTATATATATAGATGTATTAAATACCAGGGGGCAGCCTCCAAGCAGAGAGACCTAAAGAATGGACAGGTCACTTCCTTTAAACACGTGGCATCTTTGAAAAATTTAATCAGTTAAAAGAAGCTTAAGAGACTAAACATATGCTCAGCAAGTGGTTTTTACATTGCAGTACATATGCACATTCTTTCTGGTGTTTATTTAGCGCATTTTCAGATAGGTTACAGAGGAGATCTGCCGGAAATAGATGTTGTGTCTTGTACCCATAGCCTAAGTCTGATTTATCAGTAGGGGGTTGACCACTTAAAGAGCCTAGGGTACCATTAGCACCAAATGTGGCTCCATGTAGTGGGCTTGAGACTTCTCACATTGTGTTCTGCCTTCTTTATAGTAGACTACTATTAGTAGTCATTGTGAGAGCAAAAACATACCACAGACACAAGTATTAAAAATATGGCATTGTTTGTAGAAAATAGCAAAGGCTTAAACTAAATATAATGTATTCTTAAGGGCAATGATGCAATTGTATCATTCACACCAATCTCAAAATAATTATTGCGAAATTGCATTTATTAACATTAGAGTTAGAACATTTCCAAATCACATACTGGTAATATGTGATATACTTTTGTAACATGTGTTAAATATTTTCTCTAAGCCTTTCAAAGTCCCAATGAAATTTGACTTTCTCAGATAAACTATTTCTTGGGGTGTGGACCCTGTACTTAAAATGTTAAATGCTGTTAGGAAGTGGGATTAATGTCGCCTGCCAAAAATTACTTAACATCACTGCAGAGAAGAAATATGGATCTCCGTCACTTAAATAAATGTTTTCAAAACACAAAGTACAATAGCCAAAACCATTGTAAAACCTTTAGATTTAACGTGTAGCCTTTTAGGTCAAATTAAAAGACAAAAAAACATTGCAGTGAAATAAAGATATTACAGTACATCTCTTTTAATATACTGTAATGCTTATTTTTTTCCTCTATTATAGTATGAGTATTCTACTTTGCAAGAAATTACTGTAAATTAGATATCTCTAAATTTATCAATATACATGCATTAATGTAAGTTTTTGCTTTTTCTGGTGCAATGTTTTCTTGAAATACTTTTTGATGACTGGTTTAGGCAATGGAGAATATTACCATGGCTCATTTACACGGCTGGTGTTTAACCTGTTATTGCTCAACAACATTCAGGGTGAATGAGACGCTCCCCTCTTTTGTCAGAGACACTACCGACGTCCTGAGATGCCTTGATGGCTTATATATTGAACCCGATACTCTGATGGTGGTGGCGGATGTAGAATCCTTGTATACATGTATTCATCATACACATGGACTTGCAGCTACACAATTCTTCCTGGAAGCCAGTAATCTGGATCCAGATTTGCGGGAGTTGGTCTTGGACTTGTTGCGGTTCATTCTCACCCACAATTTTTTTACGTTCAAAAACCGGTTTTATTTACAGAAACGCGGTACCGCCATGGGAGCGGCCTGTGCGCCATCCTATGCAAACCTCTTTCTCGTTTTTGGGAGAGGGGTTTGCTGTTGGATGGCGCGGAGGCCGCTCCCCAAATTTTAGGGTGGTACCGCTATATTGATGATATATTCTTTCTGTGGCATGGTTCTATAGAGGAATTGGATCAATTTATGGTGGGACTGAACCGCAACGACTTCAACATCAAACTAACCTATTTCATACGACAAAAATAGAGTCAGTTTTCTTGACCTTGATATTAAGGTGGGAGCTGATGGGTCCTTTGAAACAGATTTATACCGCAAATCTACATCTGTTAATTCATTTTTACATGCATCGTCATCACATCAGGCCTCCACCATCAGAGCGATACCCACAGGGCAGTTCCTCCGGGCTCTGAGGATCTGTGCCACTGATGCACTTTTTGATAAGCAGGCATTGGACCTTGGGCAGAGGTTCAGGGACCGGGGCTATAGCAATCGATCTATCAAGAAAGGCTATATAAGAGCCAAAAATACGAGGAGATGTGATTTACTTGGAAGTAATCGGAGAAATGCAAATAAATCCGAAGGTATTATCAGATTCATTGCGACATATAATCAACAGTGGAGTACTATGCGAAAAATACTTAATAAACATTGGTCGATACTTATGACCGATCCCCAACTGCAAAAATGCCTTCCCTCCTTTCCACAAATGACGGCAAAAAGGAGTAGAAATCTCAAAGATACCTTGGTATCAAGCCACTACGTGGCAAAATCACAAAATTTGTTCAATTTGGGAAAGAGACTTACAGGGTTCTATCCATGCGGACATTGTCGAGCGTGCCGCAATCATGTGAGAGCGGTGTCCTTCACGACATCTGACGGCCTCAAGGACTTTATAATCAGGGATTATATCACATTTTCCACAACACATGTGATATATTATGCCAGTTGTACTTGTAATCTTATATATATTGGCTTGACAACTAGAGAGTTACGCATTAGAACGCGTGAACACGTTAGGGATATTGAGGCTGCCCGTGACGTGGAGGACATTGATTCACTCAAAACCATCCCACGCCACTTTAGATTGAAACACAACTGCAGATCTGATGACCTTAAAATTAAAGGCATTGATCATGTCAGCCTTGGCATCCGTGGTGGTGATAGTGGCCGTGTATTGGCACAAAGAGAATGCCGATGGATTGCGACACTCAACACAATGACACCCTTAGGCCTTAATGAACAACTGAGTTTGCACCATATCTCTAGTTCATCTCCGGACCTGTGACTTTTTTATTCTACCTTATTGATTTTTTATTTTTATTAACTTCATTTTGTCTTTTCCTTTTTATCTAGTTATTATATCTGGAATGATATGTGTCTTACCCCGTTCGCTTGCTAATTTTCCCTTCCTGGAGAATTCGGAAGACAATGGCACTACCTCTATTTGTCACGACAAACATCATCGGCGTATTCTATTGTTTCACATTAGCGCCACATATAGTCTTATGAGTTATCTTCTTTTCTGTTTAGAAATAATATGACGCTATACTATCATGTGATTGTTGATTATACGTATCTATTGCTTTTTGTACTATTTTTGTGTTGGTGCTACTCTGTATTTTTCATCATGCATTCTTGATAGGATTTTTTCATATATTGTAAATGTCATTCACAATGTAATATTGTTCTATTATTGTGACTTTATCTCTACATTGGTTTATTACTATTTTGGCAATTCGATATATGATACTGAGTTTGTATAAAGGTTACTGGGCAAATGTTCATCCGTAACACTTACTTAAATCTAGATGTATTTTGTGAACATACTGTCCTATTTACCTAAGTTGTGATTCGTCCATGCATTCAGTGCTATATGGGCAAATTTTGCCCTTAATAGTAATGTCCTACCTTTCTCTTTATTTCATTTGCGCATGTCTGATTTGGGACTCCACCTCCGCTTTCTCCTGAGGCGTCTTTGGGTTCGTCCTGGCTCCACCTACGTCATCGGGGTGCACCCGTGGAGCTCGGCGGCCCACTGACGTCACCGGATGCATGCTGACACGCCGTCCACATGTGCTTTTCCGTTTTTAATCCTGGTGGGGATATATAGCAGGCACTTTGAGCGCCTTATTTGCAAGCCCCCCGAGGAAGCCATAGCGAAACGCGCGTCGGGGCGCTTCTCTGGGTGCCGTGCTAACATGGGTGAGTGTTCTCATTGCATTCTGCAGCACTAAGTTTGCAACATTGTGAGCTGTGGGTATGGGAATCCGGATCCCTGTCCCTTATTCGCACTGGCGTTTTTCACTATATACAATCATTTGCTGATTGGTACCGGCTCTTTGCTGCATAGTTTAAACAACTTTCATGGCACACTATTGTATTGAATATTATAATGAATGCATGTTTATTATTTAGTGTCTGATTTACACTCTACCCTGTAGCATGTGCTACCCAGATGTAATTTACATCTAACAACATCACGCACAGAATATCAAAACCTCTTGTTAAGCCATGTATTATATACATTTATATAACTTGACATGTATGTCTTTTTTACATTAATAAATATTTATATATGAATTTTGGCGTTTTGCTCCAAGTTTTTCTGTTTTTCATATTTTAACATTCAGGGTGAAGTCTGGGAGGGAGAGAGTTTAAAAGAGATTTTACAGCTTCAAAGTTAGGGTCCCCATTGTTTTCAATGGGGTACAAGTTAAGGTTCAAGTTCGAGTATAGTTCAGGTACCTGAAATAAGCTTTGGACCAAAGTTTGGGTCAGGTACCAGAATCTGAAATTCCGCTCATCCCTACCCATAACCAACCACATACCGTAGCTCCATCTTTGAGTTTTAATGGGTTGCTATGGAAACTGGAGGCCTAATAATTGCCCCTGTGTCTGCAATTTACATACCCAGGCAGAATTTTTGCTTTCTTGGCCTTTTTTCAGAGAATATGAATGATAACACCAAAACTTTTTCTCCACTCATGGTTAGTGGTTGGGTGAAGCCATTTATTGTCAAGCTACTGTGTTTTCTCTTTTTAAATCATAATAACAACCCAAAACATCCAAATAACCCTGATCAAAAGTTCACATACTCCATTTCTTAATACCGTGTATTGCCCCCTCTATCATCAATGACAGCTTGATATTTTTTGTAGTAGTTGTGGATGGTGTTCTTTATTTTCTCAGATGCTAAAGTTGTCCACTCTTCTTGGCAAAAAGCCTCCAGTTCAAGAAAATTCCTGGGCAGTCTAGCATAAACTGCGTGCTTGAGATCTCCCCAGAGTGGCTCAATGATATTGAGGTCAGAAGACAGAGGCCACTCCAGAACCTTGACTTTGTTCTGCTATAGCCAATGACAGGTCGACTTGGCCTTGTGTTTTGGATTATTTTCATGTTGGAACATCCAAGTACATCCCATGCGCAGCTTCCAGGCTGATGATTGCAAATTTGTCTCTAGTATTTGCTGATAATGTGCTTCATTCATCTTTCCCTCAACTTTGACCAAGTTTCCTGTACCTTTGTAGCTCACACATCCCCAAAACATCAGAGATCCACCTCCGTGTTTTACAGTAGGAATGGTGCTCCTTTCATCATAGGCCTTGTTGACCTCTCTCCAAATGTAACATTTATGGTTGTGGCTATAAAGTTCAATTTTGGTCTTATCACTCCAAATTACCTTGTTCCAGAAGTTTTGAGGCTTGTCTCTGTGCTGTTTTGTCGTATTGTATGCAATATACTTTGTGACATTTGCTCAGTAATGGTTTTCATCTGGTGACTCGACCATACAGCCCATTTTTCCTCAAGTGCCTCCTTACTGTGCATCTTGAAACAGCCATATCACTAGTTTTCAGAGAGTCCTATATTTCAGCTGATGCTATTTGTGGGGTTTTCTTTGCATCCCAAGCAATTTTCCTGGCAGTTGTGGATTTAATTTTTTTTGGACTGCCTGACAGGGGTTTTGTTTATATAGAGACACTGATTTTCCATTTGTTAATCATAGTTTGAACGCTGCTAACTGCATTATCAATTCCTTGGATATCTTTTTGTATCCCTTTCCTATTTTATACAGTTCAACTCTTTTCCTGTAGATCCGTTGACAATTCTTTTGCTTTCCCCATGACTTATAGTCCAGAAACATCAGTGACTGAATAAAAGATGCAACATTCTGTCTGGATCCCAGAAACTCACTCAGCTTTTATGCAGACACACTGATTACAAGCAAATAGGTCATGGGTAAGGATGTTACCTTTAGTAGTAATTCAATCCCATTTGTGTCAACTTCTGTGCATAATATCAGGCCAAAATCACCAGGGTATGTGAACTTTTGATCAGGGTCATTTGGATTTAAAAGGAGAAAACACAGTAGTTTGACAATAAATGGCTTCACCCAACCACTAACCATGAGTGGAGAAAAAGTTTTGGTGTTATCATTCATATTCTCTGAAAAAAGGCCAAGAAAGCAAAAATTCTGCCTGGGTATGTAAACTTTTTAGCACAACTGTAACAGTTTATTGTCAAGGTACTAGATCCTACACAGGGGTGTAATGACCGTGATTACAGCTTCGATCGGGCCTAGCAGATGATAGACCCACTAATGCCAGCAGATACTTCAGCTGGATGTGTGTTCAAGATTGCACCTTCAGCTGAAATGAATTGCAGTCCACAGACCCAATGGGTCTGTGCTTGACAATACAAGCTGCTGGGCAATCAGAGGCTAGCAGCTGACATTGGTGTGCACATGACCGGAGAGCATGGCAGTGACATCATGGTTTCCTGATGCCTGCATGCTGAAGTCAGCTGTCGGCTTCAGCAGAGGACGCCACATGGCGGAGGAGTGGACAGAAAGTGGGTATAATGGTTTAATTTTTTTAAATCTGTGAGTACACGGTGCCTGTGGCCATACTACTCCATATATGATTATCTGCTGTGTATTATATTACATGTATAATTATGGGAAGTGCATTATATTACATGTATGACTATGGTCTGTGTATAATACCACGTGTATGACTATTATGACTATGTGCTGTGAATTATACTACAAGAATAACTATGGACTGTGCATCATACTACATGGATGACTATGAGCTGTGCATTATACTACTTAGATGACTATGGGTTGTGCATTATACTACACAATGACTATGTGCTGTGCATTATACCACGTGTATGACTATTATGACTATGTGCTGTGAATTATACTACAAGAATAACTATGGACTGTGCATCATACTACATGGATGACTATGAGCTGTGCATTATACTACTTAGATGACTATGGGTTGTGCATTATACTACACGAATGACTATGTGCTGTGCATTATACCACATGGATTACTATTCGCTGTGCATTATATTACATGTATGACTAAGGGCTGTGCATTATATTATTTGTATGAATATGGGCTGTGTATTATACTACTTTTATGACTGTTATAACTATTGTCTGTGCAATATACTACATGTATAACTATGGTCTATGCATTATACTACATGGATGACAGTGGGTAGTGCATTATATTACATGGATGACTATGGGGGGTGCAATATACTGTATGGAGGACTATGAGCTGTGCATTATACTATATGGAGGAGTATGGGGAGTGCATTATAATTCTGTTATGAGGCCCCATGACGTCTATGTTAACCCCTGATGAGTATAATGTTTTATTTTTTTATATACATTAAAGAAGAACAGCAGAACAGGAAACATATACCAGGATGTGGAATATACAGTGGGTACGGAAAGTATTCAGGCCACTTTAAATTTTTCACTCTTTGTTTCATTGCAGCCATTTGATAAAGCCAAAAAAGTTCATTTTTTCTCATTAATGCACATTCTGCACCCCATCTTGACTGAAAAAATAACAGAAATGTAGAAAATTTTTGAAATTTATTAGAAAATAAAAATTGAAATATCACATGGTCATAAGTATTCAGACCCTTTGCTCAGACACTCATATTTAAGTCACATGCTGTCCATTTTCTTGTGATCCTCCTTGAGATGGTTCTACGCTTTCATTGGAGTCCATCTGTATTAAATTAAACAGATTGGACTTGATTTGTAAAGGCATACACCTGTCTATTATATAAGACCTCACAGCTCACAGTGCATGTCAGACCAAATGAGAATCATGAGGTCAAAGGAACTGGCCAAGGAGCTCAGAGGCAGAATTTTGGCAAGGCACAGATTGGCCAAGGTTACAAAAGAATTTCTGCAGTACTCAAGATTCCTAAGAGCACAGTGGCCTCCATGATCCTTAAATGGAAGAAGTTTGGGACCACCAGAAGTCTTCCTAGACCTGGCCGTCCAGCTAAACTGAGCAATTATTGGAGAAGAGCCTTGATGAGAGAGGTAAGGAAGAATCTGAAGAACACTGTGGTTGAGCTCCACAGATGCAGTAGGGAGATGGGCGAAAGTTCCACAAAGTCAACTATCACTGCAGCCCTCCACCAGTCATAGAATCATAGAATCATAGAATGGTAGAGTTGGAAGGGACCACCTGGGCCATCTGGTCCAACCCCCTGCTCAAAGCAGGATTCTCTAAATCATCCCAGACAGATGTCTGTCCAGCCTCTGTTTGAAGACTTCCATTGATGGAGAACTTACCACCTCTCGTGGCAGCCTGTTCCACTCATTGATCACCCTCACTGTCAAAAAGTTTTTTCTAATATCTAATTTGTGTCTCCTCCCATTCAGTTTCATCCCATTGCTTCTAGTCTTTCCTTGTGCAAATGAGAATAAAGATGATCCTTCTACAATGTGACAGCCCTTGAGATATTTGTAGACAGCTATTAAGTCTCCTCTCAGTCTTCTTTTTTGCAAGCTAAATATTCCCAAATCCTGCAACCGTTCCTCATAGGACATGGTTTGCAGACCGGTCACCATTCTGGTGGCTCTTCTCTGAACTTGCTCCAGTTTGTTGATGTCTTTTTTAAAATGTGGTGCCCAAAACTGGACACAGTATTCCAGATGAGGTCTGACCAAAGAGGAGTAGAGGGCAATAATGACCTCACGTGATCTAGACTGTATGCTTCTGTTGATACATCCTAGAATTGTATTTGCCTTTTTTGCTGCTGCATCACACTGTTGACTCATGTTCAGTCTGTGATGAATTAGTATACCCAAGTCTTTTTCACATGTGCTGTTACTTAGCCCTATTCCTCCCACTTTGTATATGCTTTTTTCATTTTTATTGCCCAGATATAGTACTTTGCATTTTTCCCTGTTAAAAACCATTCTGTTAGTTGCTGCCCACTGCTCCAGTTTATTTATATCTTTTTGAATCCTCTCTCTCTCTTCTCTAGTATTAGCTACCCCTCCTAGCTTTGTGTCATCAGCAAATTTGATCAGTTTACCCTCAATTCCTTCATCTAAATCATTGATAAAGATGTTGAACAATACAGGGCCCAAAACAGAGCCTTGTGGTACCCCACTTGAGACATTCTTCCAACTGGATGTGCAGCCATTTACTACCACTCTTTGAGTCCGATCATTAAGCCAGTTATGAATCCACCTAACAGTTGCCTTGTCCATTCCATACTTAGTCATTTTTTCAATAAGGATTGTGTGAGATACTTTGTCAAATGCTTTGCTGAAGTCAAGATATACTATATCCACAGCATTTCCCTGATCCACCCAGTCAGTGATTCTGTCATAGAAGGAAATTAAGTTAGTCTGACATGACTTATTAGTTACAAACCCGTGCTGACTCTGTTTAATCACTTCATTCTTATGCAGGTACTTACATACATGTTCTTTAATAATTTGTTCAAAGATCTTTCCTGGTATAGAAGTCAGACTCACCGGCCTGTAGTTCCTGGGTCCACCTTCTTCCCCTTTTTGAAGATAGGAACAATATTTGCTCTTCTCCAGTCTTCTGGGACTTCTCCTGTTCTCCAAGAATTTTCAAAGATTATGGACAGTGGTTCAAGAATTTCTTCTGCTATCTCCTTCAGTATTCTGGGGTGTAATTCATCTGGACCTGGAGACTTGAATTCATTTAGGTTAGCTAAGTGTTTCCTCACTGTCTTTCTGTTTATAGATATCCTGTATTCTTCTATTCCTTTAATAGGACAGTGAAGATTAGTTGATGTTACATTTCCTTTCTGAGAGAAAACAGATGCAAAATAGGAATTTAAAAGTTCAGCCTTCTCAACATCCTTTCTTACCATTTCATCATTTTCATCCTGTAAAAATCCTATAGCATCTTTGACTTTTTTTTACTTTTGACGTATCCCAAAAATCCTTTTTTGTTGCTTTTGACATCTCTTGCAAGCCTTAATTCATTGTCAGCTTTAGATAATCTGATTTGTGCCCTGCAGGTTCTGCAGATGGCATTATATTCTTCTTTAGATATGTCTCCCTCTTTCCATTTGATAAACATTTCTTTCTTCCTTTTTAGCATGTGTTTAAGTTCTGTGTTCATCCATCCTGGTTTCCTTAAATGCTTCCCATTCTTCCCTCTTTTCGGAATTGTTAACGATTGTGCTTTGAGAATCTCATTTTTCAAGATTTCCCATCCTTCCTGGACATTTTTGTCCTTAAGGATATCCAGCCATTGGATCCCTCCAATTCTCTTTCTGAGTCTCTTAAAATCTGCCTTTCTGAAATCTAACCTTGACGTCTGAGTCTTCATAGGTCTCCCTCCTCTTGTTATCCAAAATTCTAAAATAGCATGGTCACTACCTCCTAGGGTCCCAGCCACTCTTACCTCCTCAACCATTTCCTCCCTGTTTATAAGGATTAGATCCAAGGTAGCAGATCCCCTTGTTTTCTCCTCTACCTTTTGGAAGATAAAGTTGTCAGCAAGAGAGGATAAGAATTTCCTTGACCTGTTAGTTTTGCCTGAGAGAGATTCCCAACAAATGTCTGGATAGTTGAAATCTCCCATGACTAGTGTTGAGCGATACGATACTGCAAATATCGGATATCAGCCGATATTAGCTGTATCGGCCTTTCGATTCCGAATACCGATATTTTCGTCATATCGAATACCGGAATCGGGATTGTCACTGTCATTGTCAGTGTCCGTCGGTCGGGTCTGTCACTGTCAGTGTCCGTCGGTCGGGTCTGTCAGGAGTCAGCGGCACTTACCTGGCAGAAGATCTCCGGCGGTCACGGCCTGGACTGCTTCATGGCCGCCATCCTCTTCTCCCCGGCGGTCACATGCAGTTTCTCGCGATAACTGCAGTGACCGCTAGGTAATCCCGGCCGTAAAGCAGTCAGTCCGATGACGTCACCGCCGGGGAAGCAGGTAATCAGCTGTGCTGCGTCGCGATGACAGGCTCTGCCTGTCATTGCGATGTAGCAGAGCTGGATCGTCGTGGGACACTCGTTACTATGGACTGCGTCGGACAGGTGGTATACTGTTGGTTTTTTTTTTTTCTTTTTTTACAGGAGATCGATGGCGTCGCAGGAATGAGAGTACAATAAAAGAAATGAAAACTGTGTTGTCTCTTTTATTTCATTAAAAGACTTTTTTCTTGCTGTGTCTTTTTTTAAACATTTAATAACTTTGGGATTAATAATGGATCGGTGTCTTATTGACAGTCTTTTAATACCAGGCCGCAGCAGTCTGCATTTTACTTGGCTGGTTAACAAAAATAGGGGGACCCCTAAGCCGTTTTTTTTTCGAGGGGATCCCCTATTTTTGTTAACCAGCCAAGCTAAGCAGACTGCTGTGGCCTGGTATTATCAGGCTTGCAAGGTCCATGAATATTGGATCCTTACCAGCCTGAAAAACCATGCCTCAGCGGTCTGCTTCATCTGGCTGGTTAACAAAAATAGGGGGGACCCCACGCTAATTTTTTTCGAGGGGATCCCCTATTTTTGTTAATCAGCCAAGATATGCAGACTGCTGTGGCCTGGTATTATCAGGCTGGCAAGGTCCATGGATCTTGGCTCCTTAACAGCCTGAAAATCCAGGCCTCAGCGGTCTGCTTCATCTGGCTGGTTAACAAAAATAGGGGGGACCCCACGCCATTTTTTTTTCGAAGGGAACCCCTATTTTTGTTAATCAGTTCCCTCTGACGTCACTGATGGTGTCCCTGGCTGACCTGAAGTGAAAGTGGAAATCAATCAATTAAGCTTTCCACTTCCTCTCCTGTCAGCCAGGAGAGGAGCTCATTCATTTGGGGGTTTACTGTGAGGCTGCAGCATTAGCTGCGGTCCCTGCAGTAAACATTAACCCTTTCTGAAGGATTACACCGTGGGACCTGACTGTGCATGGGATAGGTAAGAATAATTTTGCTTTATTATTTTATTTTTATTACAGGAAATGGTTTTAGCAGGTAAATAAAATATGGTCAAAAACTGTGTGATTATTTCATTAAACTTCTTTTTTATTAAAGTGTGTGTGTTTGATTTTTCTTTCATACAATAGGATTAATAATTGATAGTTGTCTAATTGACAGCTCTCAATTATTAACCTGGCTTAAAGTGACCTTTCAATTGCAAGGTCATTTTAACCCCTTATTAACCCATTCGCCACCGCTACAGGGCAATGGGAATAGACGGGCAAAGTGCCAGAAAGGGCGAATCTAATTATAGATTTGTCTTTTCTGGGGTGTCTGGGGGCAGATGTTAGTAGCCAGGGGGGGCCAAAAATAATGGTCCCTCTCTGGGCTATTATTATCTGCCCCCATTCGCTGGCTTTGTCTGTCTGCGAAAATAGGGCGCGAGCCCACGCATTTTTTTTAAACAATTTTACACCTCATATATATATATATATATATATATATATATACATGTCATTGAATTTGTGACACATATATATATATTTATATTTATAGTTCATACACTTCTACATAGTATAATAGCCGCTAATTCAATTGCCGGCTTTTGTGAAAATGCAGAACCCGACATGAAATGACACTTGGTGTACATAGGGTTAACCATGTCTTTTCATGTCCTTTGCTATCTGATTTGCACAAACAATTACATCGGTCTATGTGTGCAAAATTTCACACCTGTAGGGGTTAATTAAAGGTGTAAATTCGTAGCAAAAAAGTCAGTTTTTTTTACAACGAATTTACACCTTTAATTAACCCCTACAGGTGTGAAATTTTGCACACATAGACTGATGTAATTGTTTGTGCAAATCAGATTGCAAACGACATGAAAAGACATGGTTAACCCTATGTACACCAAGTGTCATTTCATGTCGGGTGCTTCTGTCTTTTCACAGAAGCCGGCTTTACCCGGCAATTGAATCAGAGGATATTTTACTATGTAGAAGTGTATAAACTATACATATATGTATATATATATATATATATATATATATATATGTCACAATGACATGTATATATATATATATGTATTCTATGTGTGTATATTTAGTGTTTACAAGGAAATAAAGGTTTTTTTAGTTGCGATTTTTTGTTCCCATAGACTTACATTGGACTTCCGGTATCGGAATCGGATATCGACGATATTTAGTGATATCGGCGATACCATTTCGATACGATATTTTTAGATATCGAGCAGTATCGCTCAACACTACCCATGACCACTATGTCATATTTTTTGGAGAACTTGGCCATTTGATGCATAAAGAGTTCATCCATAAAGAGTCGGGTCTTTATGGCAGAGTAGCCGACGGAAGCCTCTCCTCGGTGCCAGACATATGAAAGCCTGCAAAGAGTTTGCTAAAAAACACATGAAGGACTCCCAGACTATGAGAAATAAGATTCTCTGGTCTGATGAGACGAAGATAGAATTTTTCGTTGATAATTCTAAGCGATATATGTGAAGACAACCAGGCACTGCTCATCACCTGCCCAATACAATCTCAACAATGAAATATGGTGGTGGCAGCATCATGTTATGGGGATGCTTTTCAGCTGCAGTGACAGTGACAATTGAAGGAAACATGAATGCGGCCAAGTACATAGATATCCTGGATCAAAACCTCTTCCAAAATGCTCTGGACCCCAGACTTGGCCAAAGGTTCACTTTCCAACAAGATAATGACCCTAAGCACACAGCTAAAATAACAAAGGAGTGGCTTCAGAACAAATCTGTACCATTCTTGACTGGCCAAGCCAGCCTAAACCCAATTGAGCATCTCTGGAGAGACCTGAAAATAGCTTTCCACCAACGTTCACCATCCAACCTGACGGAACTTGAGAAGATCTGCAAGGAAGAATGGCAGAGGATCCCCAAATCCAGGTGTGAAAAACTTGTTGCATCAGTCCCAAGAAGTCTCATGGCTGTACTAGCTCAAAAGGGTGCTTCTACTTAATACTGAGCAAAGGGTCTGAATACTTATGACCATGTGATATTTCAGTTTTTCTTTTTTAATAAATTTGCTAAAACGTCTACATTTCTGTTTTTTTTCAGTCAAGATGGGGTGCAGAGTGGACATTAATGAGAAAAAAAGAACTTTTTTGAATTTACCAAATGGCTGCAATTAAACAAAGAGTGAAAAATTTAAAGGGGTCTGAATACTTTCTATACCTACTGTACAGTGGCATGTAAACGTTTTGGTACCCCTGGTCAAAATTACTGTTATTGTGAACAGTTAAGCAAGTTGAAGATAAAATGATCTCTAAAAGACATAAAGTTAAAAATGACACATTTCCTTTGTATTTTAGGCAAAAAATAAATATAAACTTTTACATTTTAAAAATTGCAAAAAGGAAAATGTAACAGTTTGGGGATTTGTGTGCTCAGATAACTTTGACCAAGGTTTCAGACCTTAATTAGCCTGTTAGGGTTATGGCTAGAGATAAGCGAATTTGTTCAGAAAACATTTGCCAAACATAAATTCAGCACAAGTATGACACATTTGGATTTGTGATCGAAAACACGAGCAAAATTTAATAAAATCGGTAAAGATTGGTAACATTCGGTAAAAGTTAAGTAAAATATTTGCGTTGGCACAAAAATATTTTCTGCACTTTAACAATGATTATGGTGGTGTATCATGAGCACTTTACACGTGTTTGTTGAGGGGAGGGGGTAGTTTTCAATTTTTTTCTTAACTTTATGTGTGCGCATTGCAGCTAGTCAATCAGGGTGCAGGAAACACCCACAATGTCCTGACACAACGGCTTAAGTCATTGGCTGCTGAAATCACATGTCCCTCTCCATACAAATAGCGGACATCTTGTTTTAGCACCATTTTGACACTGTAACAGTGCAGAGATGCTGCTTCTAACGCTGTCACTATTAGCAGCAAGATTTTAACTAGTTAGGCGGTTGTATATCAGTCAGATAGTGTAGCTAGCTAGTGTCCAGTGTGGCTGTTAAAATTACCTTCTAGCATTTTTTATTGTCATTACTGAAGTCCACGGACAAAGCCAGCAGGGCACATGTCCTACAAGTGCACTGCTTCTATTGTGCTCCATGCACGAGTATAGCATTCTAAGTAATATTTTTTCACTAGCTAAATGTGAAACAGCCTGCTGTATCCCACCTTGCCATTTAGTGCTGTGGTGACTGCAGACCTAAGGCACATTAAAAAAAAATTATAATTTTTTCTGTTGCTAAATGTGAAACAGCCTGCTGAATCCCACGTTTTCATTTTGTAGTGGTGATATGAACCTGTCTGCAGACCTAAGGCACATTAAAGGGAATCTGTCACCCTAAATTGGCGGAATATTTAAATGATGGCAGTCAGGTCAGATGGGCGGTGTTTTGGGTACTGGGAATTGTAGTCGTTGCCCTCCATATAACGCGCCTGCGCATTGCAATCTTGAATTGCGCACGCGCAGTATGCTTTGCCCGCAGATTGCAATGCGCAAGCGCGTTATATGGAGGGCAACGACTACAATTCCCAGAAATAATGGAGACAGCGGCAAACAACATGTTAAGGCAAGTACCCAAAACACCGCCCATCTGACCTGACAGCCATCATTTAAATATCCTGCCAATTTAGGGTGACAGATTCCCTTTAACCCCTTCATGACCCAGCCTATTTTGACCTTAAAGATCTGGCCATTTTTTGCAATTCTGACCAGTGTCCATTTATGAGGTAACTCAGGAACGCTTCAACGGATCCTAGCGATTCTGAGATTGTTTTTTCATGACATATTGGGCTTCATGTTAGTGGTAAATTTAGGTAGATAATTTTTGCGTTTATTTGTGAAAAAACGGAAATTTGGCGAAAATTTTGAAAATTTCGAAATTTTCAAATTTTTAATTTTTATTCTGTTAAACCAGAGTGTTATGTGACACAAAATAGTTAATAAATAACATTTCCCACATGTCTACTTTACATCAGCACAATTTTGGAATCAAAATTTTTTTTTGTTAGGAAGTTATAACGGTTAAAAGTTGAACAGCGATTTCTCACTTCTACAACAAAATTTACAAAACCATTTTTTTTAGGGACCACCTCACATTTGAAGTCACTTTGAGAGGTCTATATGGCAGAAAATACCCAAAAGTGACACCATTCTAAAAACTTCACTCCTCAAGCTACTCAAAACTACATTCAAGAAGATTATTAACCCTTCAGGTGCTTCACAGGAACTAAAGCAACGCTGAAGGAAAAAATGGACATTTTAATTTTTCTAACAAAAATTTTTTTTAGCATCAATTTTTTCATTTTTACATGGGCAACAGGATAAAATTGATCTTAAAATTTGTTGGGCAATTTCTCCTGAGTACAACGATATCTCATATGTAGTCATAAACCACTGTTTGGGCGCACGGCAGGGCTCAGAAGGGAAGGAGCACCATTTGATTTTTTGAATGGAAAATATGCTAGAATATTTAGGGGTTACCATGTCTCATTTGGAGAGTCCCTGTGTGCCTAAACATTGGAGCTCCCCCACAAGTGACCCCATTTTGGAAACTAGACCCCCCCAAGGAACTTATCTACATGCATAGTGAGCACTTTGAACCCCCAGGTGCTTCACAAATTGATCCGTAAAAAAAAGAAAGTACTTTTTTTTCACAAAAATTTTCTTTTAGCCTCAGTTTTTTTCATTTTCACATCTGCAACAGGATAAAATGGATCCTAAAATTTGCTGAGTACACAGATACATCATATGTGGCCATAAACCACTGTTTTGGCGCACGGCAGGGCCCAGAAGGGAAGGAGCTCCATTTGACTTTTTGAATGGAAAATTAGCTCCAATCGTTAGTGGACACCATGATGCGTTTGGAGAGCCCCTGTGTGCCTAAACAGTGAAAAACCCCCACAAGTGACACCATTTTGTTAACTAGACCCCTTAAGGAACTAATCTAGATGTGTTGTGAGCACTCTGAAGCCCCAAGTGCTTCACAGAAGTTTATAACCCAAAGCAGTGAAAATAAAAAAATCATTTTTTTTCCTCAAAAATTATTTTTTAGCCCGCTATTTTTTATTTTCCCAAGGGCAAGAGGATAAATTGGACCCCAAAAGTTGTTGTCCAGTTTGTCCTGAGTACGCTGGTACCCCATATGTGGGGGGAACCACTGTTTTGGCGCACGGCATGGCTCGGAAGGGAAGGAGCGCCATTAAACTTTTTGAATGGAAAATTATCTCCAATCGTTAGCGGACACCATGTCGTGTTTGGAGAGCCCCTGTGTGCCTAAACTTTGGAGTTCCCCCACAAATGACCCCATTTTGGAAACTAGACCCCCTAAGGAACTTATCTGGATGCATAGTGAGCACTTTGAACCCCCAGGTGCTTCACAGAAGTTTATAACGGAGAGCCGTGAAAATAAAAAATCATTTTTTTCCCCAAAAAATGATTTTTTAGCCCACTATTTTTTATTTTCACAATGGTTACAGGAGAAATTGGACCCCAAAAGTTGTTGTCCATTTGGTCCTGAGTACGCTGGTACCCAATATGTGGGGGGGAACCACTGATTGGGCACATGTCAGGGCTCGGAAGGGATGTAGTGATGCTTTGAAATGCCGACTTGATGGAATGGTCTGCGGAGATCTTGTAACGTTTGCAGAGCCCCTGATATGTCTAAACAGTAGAAACCCCCCACAAGTGACCCCATTTTGGAAACTAGACCCCCCAAGTAACTTATCTAGATGTGTGGTGAGTACCTTGAACCCCCACATGCTTCACAGAAGTTTATAATGCAGAGCCGTGAAAATAAAAAATAATTTTTTTTCCTCAAAAAATGATTTTTTAGCCTGCAATTTTTGATTTTCACAAGGGTATCAGGAGATATTGGACCCTAAAAGTTGTTGCACAGTTTGTCCTGAGTACGCTTGTACCCCATATGTGGGGGTAACCACTGTTCGGGCACACGTCAAAGCTCGGAAGGGAAATAGTGATGTTTTGAAATGCCGACTTTGATGGAATGGTCTGCGGGCGTCATGTTACGTTTGCAGAGTCCCTCATGTGCCTAAACAGTAGAATCTCCCCACAAGTGACCCCATTTTGGAAACTAGACCCCCAAGGAACTAATCTAGATGTGTAGTGAGCACTTTGAACCCCCAAGGGCTTCACAGAAGTTTATAACGCCCGGGCATGAAAATAAAAAAATCATATTTTTTCCACAAACATGATCTTTTAGTCTCCAATTTTTTATTTTCCCAAGGGTAACAGGAGAAATTAGACCCCAAAAGTTGTTGTTCAATTTGTCCTGAGTACGGTGATATCCCATATGTGGGAGAAAAAGACTGTATGGGCACACATCGGGGCTCGGAATGGAAGTAGTGATGTTTTGAAATGCCGACTTGATGGAATGGTCTGTGGGCGTCATGTTACGTTTGCAGAGCCCCTGATGTGCCTAAGCTGTGGAAACCCCAAGTGACCCCATATTGGAAACTAGACCACCCCATGAACTTATCTAGATGTACAGTGAGTAGTGTTGAGCGATACTTTCCGATATCCAAAAGTATCGGTATCGTAATGGTATCGCCGATATCCAAAAAATATCGGCGATACCCGATACCGATACCGGAAATCCAATGTAAGTCTATGGGACAGAAATATGGTAACTAAAAAAACCTCTTTCTTTCCTTGTAAACACTAAATAAACACACATAGAATACATATATATATAAAATATACATGTCATTGTGACATATATATATATACATATATTTATAGTTTATACACTTCTACATAGTAAAATAGCCTCTGATTCAATTGCCGGGTAAAGCCGGCTTTTGTGAAAAGACAGAAGCACCCGACATGAAATGACACTTGGTTTACATAGAGTTAACCATGTCTTTTCATGTAGTTTGATATCTGATTTGCATCAATTACATCAGTCTATGTGTGCAAAATTTCACACCTGTAGGGGTTAATTAAAGGTGTAAATTCGTTGTAAAAAAAACAGACTTTTTTGCTACGAATTTACACCTTTAATTAACCCCTACAGGTGTGACATTTTGGAAATCCGTCGCGCTCATCAGGAGCATGCCCAGAAGTTGTAGGGAGGTCATACAGCATACCTCCCAAATTTTGAAGACAGGAAAGAGGGTTAAAGGCTGCGGCGCGCTATGCGCGCCGCTGCAGATTTTAAGCCACGCCCCGACCACACCCATTTCACAGCTAATCACACCCATATCCTCGCCCCAACCGTACCCATGCCGATACAGCTGACCCTCCGATGACGGTTGGGGGGCCCACTGCTGGCACCGGGCCCCCCACCGCCTGTTCAGGCCCCATAGCTTCCGGGCGGCAGAGCAGGGAGAGCGATTCTCCCTGCTCTGCCGCAGAATGTAACTGTATCGGCGTGCGTGCACGCTGATACAGTTACTGTAGCGTAGCTCTGGGTGGGCCCCCTCAGAGCGCGGGGCCCGGGGCCACCGCCCCCTCTGCCCCGCGACCTATCCTTTCAAATCAGGGCCCACCACGCAGGAGCTGGGGCCCAACTGAGGTTTCTCCGGTGTCCCGGTGGCTCAGTCCGACCCTGCTTGCCAGCCTGATAATACCAGGCCACAGCAGTCTGCTTATCTTTGCTGGTTAACAAAAATAGGGGATCCCGTCGAAAAAAATTGGCGTGGGGTCCCCCCTATTTTTGTTAACCAGCCAGATGAAGCAGACTGCTGAGGCCTGGTTTTTCAGGCTGTTAAGGAGCCAAGATCCATGGACCTTGCCAGCCTGATAATACCAGGCCACAGCAGTCTGCATATCTTGGCTGGTTAACAAAAATAGGGGATCCCCTCGAAAAAAATTGGCGTGGGGTCCCCCCTATTTTTGTTAACCAGCCAGATGAAGCAGACTGCTGAGGCCTGGTTTTTCAGGCTGTTAAGGAGCCAAGATCCATGGACCTTGCCAGCCTGATAATACAAGGCCACAGCAGTCTGCATATCTTGGCTGGTTAACAAAAATAGGGGATCCCCTCGAAAAAAATTGGCGTGGGGTCCCCCCTATTTTTGTTAACCAGCCAGATGAAGCAGACTGCTGAGGCCTGGTTTTTCAGGCTGGTAAGGATCCAATATCCATGGACCTTGCCAGCCTGATAATACCAGGCCACAGCAGTCTGCTTAGCTTGGCTGGTTAACAAAAATAGGGGATCCCCTCGAAAAAAAAACGGCATAGGGGTCCCCCTATTTTTGTTAACCAGCCAAGTAAAATGCAGACTGCTGCGGCCTGGTATTAAAAGACTGTCAAGGCCCATGGATTTTGGCCCTCAACAGCCTGATAATACCAGGCTGCAGCAGCCCTACATTTGGCGCATCAAAAGATGTGCCAATTGTGGCACTTTACCCGGCTCTTCCCACTTGCCCTGTAGCGGTGGCAAGTGGGGTAATAAGGGGTTAATGTCACCGTTGATTGCACGGTGACAATAAGCCCGGTTAATAATGGAGAGGCGTCAATAAGACACCGATCCATTATTAATCCCAAAGTTTTTAAATGTTTAAAAAAAAGACACAGCCAGAAAAAAGTATTTTAATGAAATAAAAGAGACAACACAGTTTTCATTAATTTTATTATACACTCATTCCTGCGACGCCATCGATCTCCTGTAAAAAAAGAAAAAAAACAAACCAACAGTATACCACCTGTCGACGCAGTCCATAGTAACAACAGTCCCACGACAATCCAGCTCTGCTACATCGGAATGCCAGGCAGAGCCTGACATCCCGGCGCAGCACAGCTGATTACCTGCTTTCCCGGCGGTGACGTCATCGGACTGCTTTACGGCCGCGATTACCCGGCAGTCACTGCAGTTATCGCGAGAAACTGCATGTGACCGCCAGGGAGAAAAGGATGGCGGCCATCAAGCAGTCCAGGATGTGACCGCCGGAGATCTTCTGCCGGGTAAGTGCCGCTGACTCCTGACAGACCCGACCGACGGACACTGACAGTGACATTCCGATTCCGGTATCCGATATGATGAAAATATCGGAACTCGGAATCGGAATTCCGATACAGCCAATATCGGCTGATACCCGATATTTGCAGTATCGGAATGCTCAACCCTAACAGTGAGCACTTTGAACCCCAGAGTGCTTCACAGAAGTTTATAACCTAGAGCCATGAAAATAAAAAATATTTTTTTTTCCTCAAAAAATGATTTTTTGCTCACAATTTTTTATTTTCACAAGGGTAACAGTAGAAATTGGACCCCAAAAGTTGTTGTCCTGTTTGTCCTGAGTACACTGGTACCCCAAATGTGGGGGGAACCTCTGTTTGGGCACAAGTCGGGGCTCAGAAGGGAAGTAGTGACGTTTTGAAATGCAGACTTGATGGAATGGTCTGCGGGCGTCCATGTTACGTTTGCAGAGCCCATGATGTGCCTAAACAGTAGAAACCCCCCACAAGTGACCCATTTTGGAAACAAGATCCCCAAGGAACTCATCTAGATGTGTGGTGAGCACTTTGAATCTCAAAGTTCTCTCAGAAGTTTATACCAGAGCTGTGAAAATAAAAAATCATTTTTTCACAAAAATAATTTTTTAGTCCCCAATATTTTATTTTCCCAAGGGTAACAGGAGAAATTAGACCTCCAAAGTTATTGTGATGTGGGGGTAAGCTACTGTTTGGACACACGTCGGGGCTCGGAATGGAGGGAGCACTGTTTGACTTTTTGAACGCAAAATTGGCTGAAATAAATGGTGGCGCCATGTCGTGTTTAGAGACCCCCTGATGTGCCTAAATAGTGGAAACCCCTCAATTCTAACTCCAACCCTAACCCCAACACACCCCTAGCCACAACCATAATCCCAACCCTAACCATAACCCTAACCCCAACACACCCCTAACCCTAATCTCAACCCTAACCATAACACTAACCACAAGCCTAACCCTAATCCCAACTCTAACCCCAACACACCCCTAACCCTAATCCCAACTCTAACCCTAACCACAGGCCTAACCCTAATTCCAACCCTAACCCTAATTCCAACCCTAACCCTAATTCTAACCCTAACCCTAATTCCAACCCTAACCCTAGTTCTTACCCTAACCCCAATTCTAACCCTAACCCAAATACTAACCATAATGGAAAAATAAAAAATATTTTCTTTATTTTATTATTTGTCCCTACCTATGGGGGTGATAAAGGGGAGGTTTATTTACTTTTTTTTATTTTGATCACTGTGAGAGTTTATCACAGTGATCAAAATAAAATGAATGGAATCTGCCGGCCGGCGGGCGCACAGCGCATGCGCCTGCCATTTTGCAAGTTGGCGACGCCCATTAAGTATCCGGGAGGGACACGGGGACGGACACAGGGACATCGAAGTTACCGGAAGAGGTGAGGGGGAGATCAGAAGGCGGGAGGAGCAGAGGGAAGGAGGAGGGGAGCAGATAGTGACGTCGGCGACCGATCGCCGCCATGAATCGGTGGCGGGGGCCGATCGCCCCTGTCACTCGGTGTGGGGGGGTCGGATATCGGTCTCCAGCCAAGGCAGATGCTTTTGCAACATTGGCCATGGCTGGAGTGTAATATTTCACCAAATTTCATTGGTGAAACATTACAAATAGCTTTGATTGGCTGCTTCACTTTTAACAGCCAATCAGAGCGATCGTAGCCACGGGGCGGTTAAGCCACCCCCCTGTGGTGAAGTACAAAGGGTCTTGTGTCTGCTGGTCGGGTGACCTTTCAGTGACCCAGGTCACCCGACCCGCAGGAACGCCATCTCTCCATGATGCCACATAGTTGTCACAGGTCGGATTGGCACTGACTTTCATGACGCCTACGTGGCGTCACAGGTTGGGAAAGGGTTAAGAAAATTATAATTTTTCAGTTGCAAAAAAACAACCCGCCGTATCACATTTTGTCATTTGGTTAGGTTAAAATTAAGCTGTAGAGGCCTGATACAGAGGTCACAGAAAAATCTTCTGTTCCTAGTGTCGTACAGTAAGGGACCTGACTTTAATATAGTTTGTAGCATCTAGTGTGTTATAAAGGCCTGATCCAGAGGCCACATAATATTCTTCTGTTCTTAATGTCATACAGTATGGAACCTGACTTTAAAATAGTTAGTAGCAGCTAGTGTGTTATAAAGGCCTTATCCAGAGGCCACAAAAATTCTTCTGTTCTTCACATCATACAGTAAGGGACCGGACTTTAAAATAGTTTGTAGCATCTAGTGTGTTATAGAGGCCTGATTCATAGGCCATCAAAAAATTCTTCTGTTCCTAGTGTCATACAGTAGGGGGCCTGATCCATAGGCCACAAAAAATTCTTCTGTTCTTAGCGTCACACAGTAAGGGACCTGACTTTAAAAAAGTTTGCAGCATCTAGTGTGTTATAAACGCCTGATCCATAGGCCACAAAAAATTCTTCTGTTCTTAACATCATACAGTAAGAGACCTGACTTTAAAAATAGTTTTCAGCATCTAGGGTGTTGTAGAGGCCTGATCCATAGGTTACCAAAGAATTCTTCTGTTCCAAGTGTCATACAGTAAGGGACCTGACTTTAAAATAGTTTGCAACATCTAGTGTGTTATAGAGGCCTGATCTAGAGGCCCCCAAAAATTCTTCTGTTCCTAGAGTCATACAGTAGTGGATTTGTTTGTAGCATAACTTCATTGTCATAGAGGCCTCATTCATACTCAAACAATTCTTGACTAACATGATACAAAACGTCACATTTCAACTTGGAATTTACTGTCGCTGAAATTTAGCTGTTTGCAGAGGTGGTGCAAAATTTAAAATCTATTTTTTTGTTGTGAATACTGTGCTCCTACCACACTATCTGAGTAACATGACTGGGAAAAAGCGAGGCTATGGTGGAAGGGGAATTAGGCTCGGTGTTCAAGGTGTATGTGGGGCACGTGGTAATGTTTGTGAAATCACTAGTGAAGCAACGTCACATCCTGTGCAAAGACAATTGACAACTTTTGTTACCTTTCTTTGGCAGATGCACAGCGGTACACCTTGTCAATGATGCCCAGAAAGAGCATGTACTCGAGCGAGTGGCAAGGGTAGCTTCAAGTGGCCGCTCCTCCTCTTCCTCCACCGCAAAATCACACCCAGTACAGTTCACAGAGGTGGCACCCAAGTTCCCCTTGCTTCCCCCCGCTTCCAACTATCCAAATATTCAACAGACTGTACGGAACAACAGATGGGTGAGTCTGAAGACCTGTTCACACATACTATGCCATGTTCATTAGAAGTATACTCAAAATCTTTGCAGATTCAAGAGGAGGAAATCTGCACCGATGCCCCAAATTTTTTTATCTTGGATCCGGGGCAGGACGAAGTATGGTCTGAACAACATCCTGACTCTGATAATCAGACGTTAATGCCTGGGGGGAGGTGATTCTGATGAGACTCAGATATCTGAGGCTCACGCAGACTGTGCTGTGCTGTCAGGGAAAGAAGAGGAGGATGAGGAATGTGATAACACAGAGGATGATGATGATGAGGTGTTAGATCCCAGTTGGCGTGAACATAAAGGCACACAGCTGATTAGGTCATCGGAGGAGGAAGACAAGGAGATTACTTTTCGCCGTACGTCGCAGATACATAGTGATGCAATCACCACGAGCAATGCATCCTCAGCCACAACTGTGCCTCTGACCAGCAGCATCTGCGGGTCTGCAGCTCGCAGGGGTGGCAAGAGTTGCGAAACCTGGGCTTTTTGACATTGCAAAGGATGAGCCAACTCACGTAATCTGCCAACTTTGTCTAAGTATAAAGTGCAATAATTTGACTACTACATGTATGAACCTTCACATGCGCAATCAACATTCTTTGCTGTTGGAATCCCACTGTGCAAAAATGCGGACCAGCGGACCTCAACAACCATCCTCCAACCCATCAATTACATCTGCTGCTCCTCCTACTCTGTTATCGTGCTAACTATTGAGACACAGATCTTCAACCGCAGAACCTCAGGTTCTTTACCCTCTCCAGTCACTCTGACTGAGAACCTGCCTTCAGCTGTAACGAAAGAGGACATGCCTGCTGTTTTTGACGGATCTCAGAGAACGAGCACACCACAAGTTCTCAATCCATTGTAACATTTCCACCTGCACTTCTCTCACAGTCCAGCAATTTGTCTTGTTCACCGTACTCGGCCCACTCTCAGCACAGCAGCAAGCCCACGGTTCCGCAGTTGTGGTCATATAAAAGATTGTTTCAACCTATGCATGACAATGCTAAGATGTTGAACTCCACCATCTCCAATCTGTTGTTGTTGTTGCTGCCTTTCCACCTAGTAGATATAGATGGTTTCCAAAAGCTGATGGCCATCGCAGTCTCCCAGTACTAATTACCCTGTCGCCATTACTTTTCTAAGAAAGCTGTGCCTGCTCTACACCAGCACATCACAGACGACATCAACCATTCCTTGACAAAATCTCTGTCTGCCAGGATGCATTTCACCACAGACACTTGGATGAGTAAGCATGGCCACGGGCATTACATCTCGCTGACTAGGCACTAAGTGTCTCTGGTGGCTGTGGGGACAGGCACTGCTCCACAAGTCTTGGAATCCCCAAGCTTGCAGGACAAACCTCTATATTTAACACTTCCTCCACTTCTTCTGCCTCCTCTATCTCCTCTAGGGCCTTCACCTGTGCCCTCAACCTCTGCCCTAACGAGAAACGCATTCCAACAGTACAGAGCGAATCCCTACCACCTCCGTAATGCGCAGCCAGGGCTCACCACTCAGGCAGTATTAAAATATGCCTGGAGATCGCAGTCTTACAGCTGAAGAGTTGTGGACAGCTCTCCAGGCTGAGTTTGATCAATGTCTGTCTACGCTGAACCTTCATCCAGGGAAGACAGTGTCCGATAACGGTGTGAACCTGGTGGCAGCCCTACTGCAAAGCAAGCTCATGCATGTGCCAAGCATGGCTCACATCCTCAAGCTGGTGGTACAGCATGTTCTCCACCACTATCCTGGCCAGGGTGAGCTGCTCCAGAAAGAACGTAAGCTGTGTGCTCATTTCCGCTGTTCACACCCCTCTGGTCATCGACTTCCATTAACACAGAGGTCTTTGTCCATGCCAGTTAACAGGTTGATATGTGATGTGCCGACATGGTGGAATTCTATTCTGCACATGTTGCAGCAACTGTAGCAGCAGCAACGAGCCCTGAAGAATTATGTCATGTCATATAGCCTGGGCCAATGCAGTACTGGTGCATATCATGTTTACAGAGTGGGCAAAGGTTAGGGACATCTGCACCCTTTTGCACAGTTTCGAAATGGCTACTAAGATGGTTAGAGCTGATGATGCCATCATCAGCATCACTATTCCAGTCAACTATATGCTGGAGCTGACTTTGAATAGTCTGTGAGAGGAAATGGTGGTCCCAGAAGAAGAACAGGAATCAGAGGAGGATGCTGAAGGGATAATATTGTCTCTAAGTTCAAGACTGTCATCACACAGGCATGTTCCAAGGGAGGGTGGATTACTGCGATCGAGGGGGGGGCTGGTGATAATAGACAAACTGTTAGCGAAGGTGCAAGATCTGAGGAACAAATGGAGGAGGAAGAGGTGATGGGTGAGCAACTGTCAGATGAAGAGCATAATCCTCCCCTCTCTATTGTTCGTGGTTGGCAGGAGAGGACTGAGGAAACGAGCCTCCTTTTTACACAGCTGCCAACACAGCATGGGCTTGGACCTCGTGGTAGAGCCCAACATATGAGTGCCTTCTTGCTGCACTATCTGCAACATGATCCCTGTATAGTTATGATTAGGAATAATGATGACTACTGGCATGCTACTTTATTAGATCCATGTTATAAAACCAAATTTTGCCAGATGATTCCGCCCTAGAAAGGGACCCATGAAAGCTGGAGTATCAAAACACGCTTTTACACAACTTTAATATAACTTTTCCCCAAGACAGCAGTGAAGCACACAGTTTGCATCGCAGCTCTACATTTCCAACCTCCGGCACCTCAATTCGTCAACACAAAACATTAGCAGCAGCAGTGGTGGAAGTGGAAGAAGCAATTTCTTGAGTCCTTTGACACTTTTTTTTAGACCAACTCGTGCACCAGCACAATAGAGTCCAAGTCTTACACGTGGTGAACGAATGAAGAGGAACATGCAGGAGTATCTAAAACTGAATATAAATACCATCAGGAAGGGCTTTAACCCTTTCACATTTTGGTCTTACAAAATGGATGAGTGGCCTGAGCTTGCAACACACGCCTAAGAGGTTTTATCGAGTCCGGCAGCCAGCGTTCTTTCAGAATGTGTCTTCAGCGCTGCTGGTGGTGTCCTGACTGATAAGCACAGCCGGCTGTCCCCAGAAAGTGTAGACAGCCTAACTGTCATCAAGATGAAAGTCATGGATCTCCAAGGACTTTTGCACCCCAATAGCAGACTGTACAGACTAGGTGATATTGCATTTTTAACTGTGATACATTAATGTCACGTAACTGCACTCTGTGATATCTTTAGGGAGGCTTCTGTGCCTGCTGTGGCTGCTGCTGCTGGTGATGTTAACACAAATTTGTGGAAATGTGAACAGTCATGGTTGGTCTACATCTGCAGGGTTAGCTGTAGTGAGAGACGTCTCGGTCCCAATTATACTATTGCTATTCTCGTGACAGTTATTCCACTTCGGTGGTGTCAGATCCTCATTTCTTAAAATGTGAACTCTCCTGGTTGGGTGTCTATCTGCTGGATTGGGTGCAGTGGAAGACTTGTCAGTCATTATTATACTATTTCTACTGTGGTGAAATTGATGGCAATTCTGTGGTGTAAGGCCCTCATTTGTTTAAATGTGAACACTCCTGGTTGGGTGTCCATCTGCTGGATTGGGTATAGTGGAAGACCTGTTGGTCCTTCTTGTTCAGCCTCCTCTTTTACATTTGTCCAACCCATGCTCCATTACACACAGATAGATAGATAGATAGATAGATAGATAGATAATGATAGAATAGATAGATAGATAGATAGAATAGATAGATAGATAGATAGATAGATAGATAGATAATAGATACCGGTAGATTGATAGATAGATGATAATATATATTATATATATATATATATATATATGTATATAAATAGATGTTAGATAGATAATAGATAGATAATAGATAGATATATATATATATATATATATATATATATATAGATAGATAGATAGATAGATAGATAGATAGATAATAGATAGAGAGCTAGATGACAGATAGATAGAAAATAGATAGATAAATAGTAGGGATGAGCGATATTGCCCGAAATCATATCGGAATTCCGATTTCCGATATTGGAAAAATATCGGATTTCGGAATTTCCGATTTCCGATATCAATGCAAGTCAATGGGAGAAAAAAATTGGAATTACAAAATGACCACTACAGTGCTATATAATGGATAAAATGGAGGGGAAACACCTCAGGATAATGGGGAAGGAGTATGCAGAGGCAGAGGAGCAAAAAATCGCTAGAAAAATGCACAGAGCGAAAACTGTAGCAGGAAAACTGGTCTCCATCTTCTTAACACTGGTGTTTTTTCTTTGGGTTAGGTTTAGTTGGGGTAGGGTTAGGGTTTATGGTTAGTAGGGTAAGGGTTAGGGTTAGAGCGAGCATTGTCGAAACACGGCTTGGAGCAGGAGGTACCCGTGCCCTTAGGCACTCCCGAGAACCAGCTGGCGATGCTGGAACTCGGTTTACCCTTGGGGGGAGGCACCTGTGTCCGCGCTTCACTGCCACGAAACAGCCGGCGTGGCTGGGTCCCGCCTCTTGTGCTTCTGCCTATAGGTGTTTGGCATCTGTCGTCCTTTTTTTCTACTTTGGTCTAACGAGGTACAGCTGGCGGTACTGTTGCCCAGAAACACAGCATGCTGTGAAAGTGGCAGTCACGGAAATGGGCACTAGCTGGCGGTACTAGAGCCCAGAAACACGGCATGCTGTGAAAGTGGCAGCCACAGAAATGGGCACTATCTGGCGGTACTAGAGCCAATGGAAAACATTATGAGTAGAGTTGAGCGATACTTTCCGATATCCAAAAGTATCGGAATCGGAATGGTATCGCCGATATCATTAAAATATCGGCGATACCCGATACCGATACCGGAAGTCCCATGTAAGTCTATGGGAACAAAATATCGTAACTAAAAAAACCCCATTCTTTCCTTGTAAACACTAAATATACACACATAGAATACATATATATATATAATATATACATGTCATTGTGACATATATATATACATATATGTATAGTTTATACACTTCTACATAGTAAAATATCCTCTGATTCAATTGCCGGGTAAAGCCGGCTTCAGTGAAAAGACAGAAGCACCCGACATGAAATGACACTTGGTGTACATAGGGTTAACCATGTCTTTTCATGTCGTTTGCTATCTGATTTGCACAAACAATTAAATCAGTCTATGTGTGCAAAATTTCACACCTGTAGGGGTTAATTAAAGGTGTAAATTCGTTGTAAAAAAAACGGACTTTTTTGCTACGAATTTACACCTTTAATTAACCCCTACAGGTGTGAAATTTTGCACACATAGACTGATTTAATTGTTTGTGCAAATTAGATAGCAAAGGACATGAAAAGACATGGTTAACCCTATGTACACCAAGTGTCATTTCATGTCGGGTTCTGCATTTTCACAAAAGCCGGCAATTGAATTAGCGGCTATTATACTATGTAGAAGTGTATGAACTACAAATATAAATATATATATATATGTGTCACAAATTCAATGACATGTATATATATATATATATATGAGGTGTAAAATTGCTGAAAAAAAATGCGTGGGCTCCCGCCCTATTTTCGCAACCAGACAGACAAAGCCAGTGAGTGGGGGCAGATAATAATAGCCCAGAGAGGACCATTATTTTTGGCCCCCCCCGGCTACTAACATCTGCCCCCAGACACCCCAGGAAAGACAAATCTATAATTAGATTCGCCCTTTCTGGCACTTTGCCCGTCTATTCCCATTGCCCTGTAGCGGTGGTGAATGGGTTAATATGGGGTTAAAGCCACCTTGCTATTGAAAGGTGACCTTAAGCCAGGTTAATAATTGAGAGCTGTCAATTAGACAACTATCAATTATTAATCCTATTGCATGAAATAAAAATAAAACACACACACTTTAATTAAAAATCATTTTAATGAAATAAAGACACATGTTTTTGACCATCTTTTATTTTACTGCAAAAACCATTTCCTGTAATAAAAATAAAATAAAAAAGCAAAATTATTCTTACCTATCCCATGCACAGTCAGGTCCCACGGTGTAATCCTTCAGAAAGGGTTAATGTTTACTGCTGGGACCGCAGCTAATGCTGCAGCCTCACAGTAAACCCCCAAATGAATGAGTTCCTCTCCTGGCTGACAGGAGAGTAAAGGCTGGGTGTCACATAACGATACACCAGCGATCCCGACAACGATATGCACTTGTCAGGATCGCTGGTGTATCGCTACATGATCGCTGCTGAGCTGCCAAACAGGCAGCTCAGGCAGCGATCTGGGACAGCGACACTGCGGGTAACATCGCTTAAGGGCCCGTCTCACATAGCGATATCGCTACCGAGATCGCTGCTGAGTCACTAGTTTTGTGACGCAGCAGCGAGCTCACCAGCGATATCGCTGTGTGTGACATTCAGCGACGATCAGCCCCCCTGCCGGGTATCGCTGATCGTCGCAGAAATGTCAGGACCTTTTTTTGATCGCTGGTTTCCCTCTGACAGGCACGCATCGCTGCGTGTGACAGGCGGGAGACCAGCGATCCGCTGGTAACCAAGGTACACAGCGGGTTTCCAGGCACCGCGCAGCGCTTGGAAACCCGCTGTGTACCTTGGATACCAGCTCCCTGCATCAGGGCGCTGGTATCCAAGGTACACAGCGGGTTTCTAGGCACAGCCCCGCGCCTGGAAACCCGCTGTGTACCTTGGTTACCAGCGGATCGCTGGTCTCCCGCCTGTCACACGCAGCGATGTGTGCCTGTCAGCGGGAAACCAGCGATCAAAAAAAGGTCCTGACATTTAAGCGACGATCAGCGATACCCGGCAGGGGGGCTGATCGTCGCTGAATGTCACACACAGCGATATCGCTGGTGAGCTCGCTGCTGCGTCACAAAACTAGTGACTCAGCAGCGATCTCGGTAGCGATATCGCTATGTGAGACGGGCCCTTAAGTGGAAAGCTTAATTGATTGCTTTCCACTTTCACTTCAGGTCAGCCAGGGACACAATCAGTGACGTCAGAGGGAACTGATTAACAAAAATAGGGGTTCCCTTCGAAAAAAAAATGGCGTGGGGTCCCCCCTATTTTTGTTAACCAGCCAGATGAAGCAGACCGCTGAGGCCTGGATTTTCAGGCTGTTAAGGAGCCAAGATCCATGGACCTTGCCAGCCTGATAATACCAGGCCACAGCAGTCTGCATATCTTGGCTGATTAACAAAAATAGGGGATCCCCTCGAAAAAAAATTGGCGTGGGGTCCCCCCTATTTTTGTTAACCAGCCAGATGAAGCAGACCGCTGAGGCCTGGATTTTCAGGCTGTTAAGGAGCCAAGATCCATGGACCTTGCCAGCCTGATAATACCAGGCCACAGCAGTCTGCATATCTTGGCTGATTAACAAAAATAGGGGATCCCCTCGAAAAAAATTAGCGTGGGGTCCCCCCTATTTTTGTTAACCAGCCAGATGAAGCAGACCGCTGAGGCCTGGTTTTTCAGGCTGGTAAGGATCCAATATCCATGGACCTTGCAAGCCTGATAATACCAGGCCACAGCAGTCTGCATATCTTGGCTGATTAACAAAAATAGGGGATCCCCTCGAAAAAAAAAACGGCGTAGGGGTCCCCCTATTTTTGTTAACCAGCCAAGTAAAATGCAGACTGCTGCGGCCTGGTATTAAAAGACTGTCAAGGCCCATGGATTTTGGCCCTCAACAGCCTGATAATACCAGGCTACAGCAGCCCCACATTTGGCGCATCAAAAGATGTGCCAATTGTGGCACTTTACCCGGCTCTTCCCACTTGCCCTGTAGCGGTGGCAAGCGGGGTAATAAGGGGTTAATGTCACCGTTGATTGCACGGTGACAATAAGCCCGGTTAATAATGGAGAGGTGTCAATAAGACACCGATCCATTATTAATCCCAAAGTTTTTAAATGTTTAAAAAAAAGACAAAGCAAGAAAAAAGTCTTTTAATGAAATAAAAGAGACAACACAGTTTTCATTAATTTTATTATACTCTCATTCCTGCGACGCCATCGATCTCCTGTAAAAAAAGAAAAAAAACAAACCAACAGTATACCACCTGTCCGACGCAGTCCATAACGACAGTCCCACGACGATCCAGCTCTGCTACATAGCAATGACAGGCAGAGCCTGTCATCGCGACGCAGCACAGCTGATTACCTGCTTCCCCGGCGGTGACGTCATCGGACTGACTGCTTTACGGCCGGGATTACCCAGCAGTCACTGCAGTTATCGCGAGAAACTGCATGTGACCGCCGGGGAAAGAAGATTGCGGCCATGAAGCAGTCCAGGACGTGACCGCCAGAGATCTTCTGCCAGGTAAGTGCCGCTGACTCCTGACAGACCCGACCGACGGACACTGACAGTGACAGTGACAATCCCGATTCCGGTATCCGATATGACGAAAATATCGGAACTCGGAATCGGAATTCCGATACAGCCAATATCGGCCGATACCCGATATTTGCAGTATCGGAATGCTCAACCCTAATTATGAGGTGAAAGAGTCAGTCACAGAACTAGGTGCTACCAAGTAGAGGCCAGAGCACAGGCATAACAGATTATGCTGTGTGCAACATAGGCACATGACAGAGCATGCATACTGCTACCAACCATGTATGTAACCTGTGTACTGTGGCCCAGGGCAGCAAAAGTCACCAGAAATCCAGGCCTGGTTCATTTTTAGAATGTTAGCCGGTCCACATTTGCAGCGGATAGTCTGCTACGTTGGTCTGTTAGTACATTGCCAGCTGCACTAAAGACGCGTTCAGAAATCACAAGGGCACCAGGACAAGCCAAGACCTACAAGGCACACTGGCTAAGCTTGGGCCATGTATCCAACTTGGAGACCCAAAACTTGAAGAGGGCAGATCCATCCCGAAGCCCACTGACAAGGGTGAAGAGGTATTGTGCCACCATGTCACGGTAACATTGCCTCCTAGTGCGTTGCACTGTCTGTGCTGATGGTGCCCGAACTGTTTGCGGGTTCAGAAACCGTTGGAACAGGTTGGGTATACTGAACCTGTCTGTAGCAGATGTACTGCTTCTGCTACCGGCTTCTGAATGGATTCGGCTGGGCCCAGAACGCACTGAGGTGCCTGCTAGTGCACACGCATCACTGCTATGCGGTGGAAAAGAGTACATGAGTGAATTAACCAGTGCTTCTTGGTAGTCCTGCATTTCACGAGCCCGGTTCAACAGTGTAATTAGGCTTTCAAGGCTGTCCCGGTAATGTGGATCTAAGAGGGTGGCCACCCAGTAGTCATTTGTGAGGAGAATACGAGCCACGCGTGGGTCTTTTCTCAGACACTGCAGCATGAAGTGACTCGTGCTGAAGGCTGCCAACTAGCCATGCATCGCTGTCACCAGCTGGAGGAATGTGCTCTGGATGATCTGCATCACCCCATCCACGCTCTATCTGGTGACTACTAGTAGAGCGCTGTGTACTTTCCTCTTCTAGCTCATCCTCATAGTCCTCCTCATTCTCCTCGCTTGCTGTGTCCTCCCTGGACCTTTGTGAGGCACCCACAGAGCTTTGTACAATCTGGGCCGATGAAGATTGCCTGGTTGGTGCAAGTGTCTCATCATACTCCTCCTCCTCCTGAGAAACCTCATCCCTTAGTCCTTTAAGTGATGATTCTATAAGGCATATAAGGGGAATAGTCAGGCTGAGTAGGGCAGCATCCATGCTCACCATCAGAGTGGAGTCCTCGAAGCACTTCAAAATGGTGCATATGTCCTTCATGGTTGCCCACTCTTGGTTGTAAAGTGGGAGGGCTGAGATGTGTGTCGCCTACTTTGCGCCTGCTGCAGCTGCAACTCCATAATTGCAGGTTGCTGCTCACACAACCTCCGCAACATATGCAAAGTCGAATTCCACCTGGTAGGGAGGTCAACAATGATGCGGTGCTCGGGCAGGCACAATCTGCGCTGCATGGCTGAAAGGCGCGATGCAGCCATGCTTGAACGCCGCAAATGAGAGCACTCGTATCTGACTTTGTGCAGCAGCTCCTCAAGGTCAGAATAGTTCCTAAGGAAACACTGCACCACCAAGTTTAGGACATGGGCAAGGCACAGAATGTGAGTCAGACCACCTAGGCCCAGAGCCGCGACCAGGTTTCGGCCATTGTCACACACCACCATACCTGGCTGGAGGTTGAGCAGCGCAAGCCACATGTCAATCTGCTTCTTGAGCGTGTTCCACAGCTCGGTTGCGGTGTGGCTAACATTACCCAGATAAACCAATTTCAACACGGCCTGTTGATGTTTGGCCGATGCAGTGCTGAAATAGGTTGTTGTGGTACGTCTGGGTGCAGGCGAGTCTGACGAGGAGTATGAGGAGGAGTCAATTTGTACGGAGGAGAGGCCTGCAATCCGTGGAGTTGGCAGGACCCGCTCACTTGCACTGTCTACTTCAGTTCCTGTCTACTTTTACCCAATGGGCGGTGATGGAAATGTAGCGTCCCTGTCCATGCAGACTGGTCCACGCGTCGGTGGTCAGGTGGACCTTGCTACTAACTGCATTTTGTAGTGCATGCTTAATTTTACGCTCCACATGCTGTTGCAGGGCGGGGACAGCTTGCCTGCTGAAGTAGAAGCGGCTGGGAACGCTGTATTGTGGGATTGCAAACCCCAACATATCGATAAAGGCTGGCTTACTCATCAGCCAGAATGGTAGCATTTGCACTGCAAGCAGTTTGGCAATGCGAGAATTCATGCCCTGTGCTCGTGGGTGGTTTGCCGAGTACGGGCGCCTTTTCTCCCACACCTGTGTGACAGATGGCTGCACACTGGATTGGGAGTGTGAGGATGCCAGCGATTGGGATGCTGATGCTGACGAAGTACAGACAGTGTGTGTCGCCGTACAACACTGCCTGCAGATGCACCCTGGCATTGTGGTGAGGAAGTGGGAGCAGCTGTTTGCGAGCTGGAGGAAGAGGTGGCTGAAGAGATGGAAGGTGGGGGACCAGCTGCAGGTGGCGAATCATCTTGGGTGTGATGCTGCCACTCCACAGGGTGCCTCTTCCTGACATGCGTCAACATATTGGTGGTATTAAGGTTGCTGACGTTCTTCCCTCTCCGCACAGTTTGTCGACAAAGCTTGCATCTGACTACTGTAATGTCATCTGCAACTTGTTCGAAAAAGGCCCATGCACCACAACTCTTGAGCGCACCCCTTGTGCTCTTTAAAAGAGCCCTGCTCCTAACGGGTGCTGAAGTTGAGGGAGCAGACAACAAATTTTTCCCTCTTCATTTTCCACGTGGACGGCCACGCTGCGCCACACCTGCAATCTCTTCCTCTGAGCTATGTCTACTTGCTTGCTGCCCCTCAGCATGTCATGACGGGTCATGGACCCCATCATCAAATACACTTTCATCAGCAGAAACTGGCAGCTGAGTTTCATCATCTGCTGACTGGGGTCTGGTCACTGTGGGCACTGGCCCACTCTCCACTTCTTCCTCAGACTCACACGGTGGTTGCGCATCTGTGCACACTACCTCTTCTTCAGCTGCAGGAATGCTGTCTGGCTGGCACACAGATTCCAAGCCAACAGATTCTGAGAAGAGGATTAAGGTTGGCTCCTGGACTTCTGAATGTCTGGGCAATTTAGTGGGCGATGAAGAAGCAGATGGGTGCTGCTCTTCAGTGGCCTGACCCGATGTGGTGGAGAGGTCCTGGGAGGATGCTGCGCTCATTGAGGTGGATGCCTCAGCTGCCATCCAACCAACAACGGTTTCTACTTGATCCTCTCTTATCAGCCTATGGCCCTGTGCTCCTAACAAGCTGCACAGAAATGACTGCTGCCGGGTGAAAGTAGGTGCTGAGTGACTTGGGCCTGCTGCTTGCCCTGTATGTGCACCTTGTCGAGCTGCTGATGCACCTCTTCCGCGTGCCGCCACGGGGACGTCCCTTACTCCCTGCCTTCATCTCTATTGATGGATTCAGAACGGCAATTTCACTATTAGATTCAAGATCTCTCCCTATCTCCAACAGCAATCTATCCCTATCTGCTATCACAGTAGAGTGAGGCTAAAATGGCAGGCGCAGCCTTTTATACTGCCTGATCACACCATCCAGCCAGCCAATCGCAGCGCAGCCCCTAGCTAGCAAGTTTGGACGCCTAGTTGTCAGCAATTCTTCAGCTCCTGATTGGCTCCACGGAGCACTCAGAGGCTGAAGGATTATGGGATTTCCGATGTGAAAAAAATATCGGAATCGGAAATCGGAAATCCGATATAGCAAATATTGGGCCGATTTCCGATATTGCAATATCGGAAAGCTCATCCCTAATAAATAGATAATAGATAGATAATAGATAGATAGATGATAGATAGATAGAATGGTACATTAATAGGTAATGACACACACACACAAAATCTTCATGCAATATCGTTAATTAAAAAAAAAATGGGAAAAAAATGGCGTGGGCTCCCGCGCATTTTTTTTGCGCTAGAGGGGGAAAGCTGACGCCGGGGCCAATATTTCTAGCCTGGGAAGGGGTTAATATCCATGGAGCTTCCCAGGCTATGAATATCAGCCTGCAGCTAGCCTTTACTGGCTATGGTGACCCCCAAATAATGATGTGGGAACCCCTATAATTTTTAGCCAGAAAGGCTAAGCAGACAGCTGCGGGCTGATATTCACAGCCTAGGAAGGGGCCATGGATATTGGAAAACACACTTGGCTAAAAATACCAGCACCCAGCCGCGCCAGAATTGGGGCATCTGTGCGATGAGCCAATTCCGGCACTTATCCCCTCTCTTCCCACTCCTGTGTAGCAGTGGGATATGGGGTAATAATGGGTTTATGTCACCTTGCTAATTTAAGGTGATATTAAGCCTGGTTAATAATGGAGAGGCGTCATAAGACGCCTGTTCATTATTAATCTTATGGTTTGAAAGGGTTAAAAAAAAACACACACATAAGAATAAAGTATTTTAATGGAATAAAACACAACATAGTTTTCATATTTTTATTACACGCCCAGATCCAAGTGACGCCCTCGGTCTCCTGTAATAAAAAGTAAAAAAATAAAACAACCGTATACTCCCTGTCTGACGCAGCCCAATTAATAACGAGTGTCCCACGACTATCTCCCCTTTAGAACAGTGACATATGGTGATGTCACTGCTCTATAGGGCCTCCCAGAGATGCACTGACAGGAGACAAATTCTCCTGCAGTGCATCACTGAGGTTACCTGAGTTCATTCACTCACTTTATAGCAATGCTGCATGGGAATTTTCTCACCCAGCATTGCCGGTAAGAGAATGAAATGAAGTGACGTCATTCTCTCCCGGCGGAGCTATACAAACCGAGGAGGATTACCTACGCTGACAGTGTATCACGGAGCCCATGTAGAGCACTGACATCACCCGATGTCAGTGTTCTACACCGGAGATCGTCGTGGGACACTCGTTAATTACTGGACTACGGCGGAAAGGTAATGTATAGGTTGTTTTATTATTTTATTTTTATTAAGAGACGGCTTCGGGGATTAGATGATTGGTAAGTATGTGCTCTATGCTATGTGTATGTTATATGTTGTATGTTCTGAATGTTATATGTTGTATGTTCTGTATGTTATATGTTATGTGTATGTAATGCATGTTTGTTTGTTTTTTTACATTCAACACATTAGCCGGATGATGGGACTACTACTGTCCCATCATTGGCTAATGCGTCAGTCACTGTCAGTGTAGAAGACAAAGCTGGATGGGACTTGTAGTCCCATCCGACGATGCCTGCATACGCAGAGACACACACAGGCCCGCAGACCCGCACACAGACCCGCACACCCCCGCACATACACAGATCACTGTTATGATTTGGTAGCTGAGGAGAGCAGGCAAAAAGGAAATACACCAGAGCAGTTGGAAACTATGAGATTGCAGTACCCTGACTAACCACCACAACTAGAGGCAGCCGTGGAGCGTTCCTACGTTGGTCCTAGACGCCTCGTCACAGCCTGAGAAACCAACTACACCTAAAGATAGAAAGAGGAAAGCTATCTGCCCCGGAGCAGATCCCCAAAGAACATAGAAAGCCCCCAAACATGTAATGGCGGTTAGAAGAGAAGAAATACTGACACAGACAGAAAATAGTATGAGCAAACGTTGGGGCCCAAACTTACTAAATAGAAAAGGATAGGAAGGGCACTTACTGCAATCCCACAAAACCCTGAAAAGCACCAACTCTACTAATTTCAAAAACACCTGAGATCACACGACCTCTACCACCTAAATTAGTTCTCTGGTGTAACCAAAAACAAAACAGCAGCCACTGAGAAAACTGGAAAAAGCAAATGTACAAACATCAGTGGCTGAACTGAACTGAGAGGCAAAAGCCCCCAGTGGGGACCCTGAAGGCCCCCACAGAAGTGCAGGACAAAATGCAACAATCAAGCACAAAAACAAAAAGAAGAAAATGTCTTATCTGTTAGCAGGAGATTCAGACACAACACAGCAGGCTTCCAAGGAAACAGGAATCAAGGATTGAGACCAGAACAATTGATCACCGGCAACCCTGATGGGAAGGTGACTCCCTTATATAAGACCAGTCAGTAACACCTGATTCCCAATCCTCACAATCTTCACTGGACAGTCCAGTACCGTTTGTAACCACCAGAGGGAGCTTCTGCTCAGAACTCATTTCCAGCCTATTCACAACAGTACCCCCCCCCTTGAGGAGGGGTCACCGAACCCTCATTTGAGCAACCAGGTCGGTCAGGATGAGTTCTATGATACGCACGGATGAGTCTCCTGGCATGGATGTCCGAAGCAAACACCCAAGAATTGTCTTCCTGACCATAACCTCTCCATTTAACCAAATACTGGAGTTTCCGTCTAGAAAAACGAGAATTCAATATTTTCTCAACCACATACTCCAGATTGCCCTCAACCAAAACAGGGTCAGGAGGCACAGTAGTAGGAACCACTGGCTCAACAAACCTCTTCAACAAGGACTTGTGGAACACGTTATGGATCTTAAATGTCCCTGGAAGAAGCAAACGAAAAGAAACAGGGTTAAGAATCTCCATGATCTTATAAGGTCCAATGAACCTAGGCTTAAATTTAGGAGATGCCACTCTCATAGGAATATTTCTTGAGGACAACCAGACCAAGTCCCCCACTTTAAACCGAGGACCATCAGTCCTATGCCGGTTAGCAAACCGCTGGGCCCTCTCCTGAGAGAGGGACAACCTCTCCACTACCTGGTCCCAAATCTGTTGCATACGCTCCACAACAGAGTCAACACCCGGGCAGACAGAAGCCTCCGTCTGTCCAGAAGAAAATCGAGGGTGAAACCCAGAATTACAGAAAAATGGAGACATCAAAGTGGCAGAGCTAGCCCTATTATTAAGAGCAAACTCAGCCAAAGGCAAAAAAGAGACCCAGTCATCCTGATCAGCAGACACAAAGCATCTTAGATAAGTCTCCAATGTCTGGTTTGTTCTCTCAGTTTGACCATTGGTCTGAGGATGAAACGCCGAGGAGAAAGACAATTGAACACCAATTTTAGAACAAAAGGTCCTCCAAAATCTGGAAACAAACTGGACTCCTCTGTCAGACACAATGTTCTCAGGAATGCCGTGTAAACGAACCACATGCTGAAGGAACAAAGGCACCAATTCAGAGGAGGAAGGCAACTTAGGTAATGGCACAAGATGTATCATCTTGGAAAACCTATCGCAAATCACCCAGATGACGGTCATTCTCTGAGAAACAGGGAGGTCGGAAATGAAATCCATAGAGATATGGGTCCATGGTCTCTTGGGCACCGGTAATGGCATCAACAAACCACTAGAAGGAGAGCAAGGCTTGGAGCGAGAGCAAGTCCCGCAGGACTGCACAAACTCCCTGACATCACGAGACAAGGTAGGCCACCAAAAGGACCGACCAACCAAGTCCCTGGTACCAAAAATTCCGGGATGACCGGCCAACGCGGAACAATGAATCTCAGACATTACACTCTTTTTCCACTGGTCCGGGACAAACAATTTCCCAACAGGGCAGCGCTCGGGCTTATCTTCCTGGCACCCCTCCAGAGCCAGTCTCAAATTGGGCGAGATGGCGGAAAGAACTACACCCTCTTTCAAAATAACAGAAGGATCAGATAACTCAGGAGAGTCCGCCAGGAAACTCCTCGAGAGGACATCCGCCTTAACATTTTTAGTGCCAGGAAGAAATGAAATCACAAAATTAAAACGTGTGAAAAACAAGGCCCACCTGGCCTGTCTAGGATTAAGTCGCTTGGCAGATTCCAGATAAACTAGATTCTTATGGTCCGTAAGGACCACCACCTGATGTTTGGCTCCCTCCAGCCAATGTCTCCACTCTTCAAAAGCCCACTTCATGGCTAATAACTCCCGATTACCCACGTCATAATTACGTTCAGTGGGAGAAAATTTTCGAGAGAAAAAGGCACAAGGGTTACTTTTAGAGGTCTCTGGATCTCTTTGGGACAAAACGGCACCTGCCCCAATTTCAGAGGCATCAACCTCCACCTGAAATGGTAGAGAAACATCAGGCTGCCGTAGAACAGGAGCAGAAGTGAATCTCTGCTTAAGTTCCTGAAATGCAGAGACTACCTCAGGAGGCCAATTCACCACATCAGAACCCTTCTTGGTCAAATCAGTTAATGGTTTAACAATAACAGAGAAATTACCAATAAATTTACGATAAAAATTGGCAAAACCCAAGAATCTTTGAAGAGCCTTTAAAGAAGTAGGTTGGACCCAATCACAGATAGCCTGAACTTTGACCGGGTCCATTTCAATAACAGATGGGGACAAAATGAAACCCAGAAATGAGATCCTCTGAACGCCAAAAAGACACTTTGATCCCTTCACATACAGAGCATTCTCTCTCAAAATCTGGAACACAGTCCGAACATGTTTTACGTGAGAGTCCCAGTCATTGGAAAAAATCAAGATATCATCCAAATAAACAATCAGAAATTTATCCACAAAATCCCTGAAAATGTCATTCATGAAGGACTGGAAGACAGAAGGAGCATTAGTGAGCCCAAAGGGCATCACAAGGTACTCAAAATGCCCTTCAGGGGTATTAAATGCCGTCTTCCATTCATCCCCGTGCTTAATGCGAATAAGGTTATATGCCCCCCTGAGGTCAAGCTTGGTAAACCAAGTAGCGTTTTTCACCCTGGAAAGCAGATCAGAGATCAAGGGTAACGGATATTGATATTTCACAGTAATATTGTTCAAGAGACGATAATCAATACACGGCCTTAATGAACCATCCTTTTTGGCCACAAAGAAAAAACCGGCACCTAAGGGTGAAGAGGATGGTCTGATATGACCCTTCTCCAGTGACTCCTTGATATAAGACCGCATAGCGTCATGTTCAGGTACAGACAAGTTAAAAAGGCGACCTTTAGGGAATTTACTACCAGGCACTAATTCAATAGCGCAGTCATAGCTCCTATGGGGAGGTAAGGATGCAGATTTACTTTCGCTAAACACATCAGAAAAATCAATCAAAAAGTCAGGAACATCCTGAGCCTGGGGGAGGCAGAAAAAACAGGAGTGTTGGCATTAACACATTGACAGCCCCAACTGGTAACAGACACAGATTTCCAATCCAAAACAGGATTATGAGACTGTAACCAAGGGAAACCCAGTACGATAATGTCATGCAGATTATACAGAACCAAAAATTTGCAACTCTCCTGATGATCAGGTTTTACCCTCATTATCACCTGAGTAGAGAACTGAGGTTTATTCTCAGCCAAAGGGGTAGAATCGATCCCCAGTAGGGGAATAGACTTCCGTAGGGGTATCAAGGGAAACCCACAACGCTTAGCAAAATCAAAATCCATCAGGTTAATAGCTGCTCCAGAATCAACAAAAGCCTGAGCAGAAAATGAGATCAGAGAGCATATCAGGGTAACAGTTAACAAAAACTTAGTCTGAACACTACCCAAGACAACTGAGCGAGCAAAACGTCTTCCCCGCTTAGGGCAGACTGAAATAGCATGAGAGGCATCACCACAGTAGAAACATAACCCATTGCGCTTTCGAAATTCATGACGCTGTGCCCCAGAAACCACTCTAGCACACTGCATGGATTCAGAAGCAGGTTCACAAGGCAACATTATTCCACGCATACCTTTCCGCTCACGCAAACGTCTGTCAATTTGAATCGCTAATGACATAGAATCATTGAGACCAGAGGGAACAGGGAATCCCACCATAACATCCTTTACATTATCAGACAGTCCCTTCCGAAAAAGAGCTGCCAAAGCATCGTCATTCCATTTGGTCAGGACTGCCCACCTACGGAATCTCTGACAGTATAACTCAGCGTCCTCAAGCCCCTGACTTAATGCCAACAAAGTTTTTTCAGCTTGATCAGTGACATTAGGCTCATCGTACAATAACCCCAAAGCCTGAAAAAACGCATCAACATCACTCAAAACAGGATCCCCAGGTGTCAGGGAAAAAGCCCAATCCTGAGGGTCGCCGCGCAGGAGAGAGATGACAATTTGAACCTGCTGCGCTGCGTTCCCTGAGGACTTAGATTTTAAGGCAAAAAACAATTTACAGTTATTTTTGAAATTCAGAAACTTAGCTCGATCCCCTAAAAACAAATCTGGCATGGGAATCCTAGGTTCCACAACAGGCAACCTAGCAAGATAGGTAGCAATACTCCGAACTTCAGTGGCAAGCTGATCCACACGGCCAGACAACTGTGCAAACTCCATTGAGAGAAAAAAAATCCTCCTCAGCACCCAGAGATACAGAGGGAAAAAAAAAAAAAAATGCAACAAACAGAAAAAAAAAATCTCTGACAACTCTGACAACTTTTTTCTTTCACAATATTTTTCCCTTCTGTGAGTACCATATAATTTTCAGTTTAGGCCGGTGATACTGTTATGATTTGGTAGCTGAGGAGAGCAGGCAAAAAGGAAATACACCAGAGCAGTTGGAAACTATGAGATTGCAGTACCCTGACTAACCACCACAACTAGAGGCAGCCGTGGAGCGTTCTTACGTTGGTCCTAGACGCCTCGTCACAGCCTGAGAAACCAACTACACCTAAAGATAGAAAGAGGAAAGCTATCTGCCCCGGAGCAGATCCCCAAAGAACATAGAAAGCCCCCAAACATGTAATGGCGGTTAGAAGAGAAGAAATACTGACACAGACAGAAAATAGTATGAGCAAACGTTGGGGCCCAAACTTACTAAATAGAAAAGGATAGGAAGGGCACTTACTGCAATCCCAAAAAACCCTGAAAAGCACCAACTCTACTAATTTCAAAAACACCTGAGATCACACGACCTCTACCACCTAAATTAGTTCTCTGGTGTAACCAAAAACAAAACAGCAGCCACTGAGAAAACTGGAAAAAGCAAATGTACAAACATCAGTGGCTGAACTGAACTGAGAGGCAAAAGCCCCCAGTGGGGACCCTGAAGGCCCCCACAGAAGTGCAGGACAAAATGCAAAAATCAAGCACAAAAACAAAAAGAAGAAAATGTCTTATCTGTTAGCAGGAGATTCAGACACAACACAGCAGGCTTCCAAGGAAACAGGAATCAAGGATTGAGACCAGAACAATTGATCACCGGCAACCCTGATGGGAAAGTGACTCCCTTATATAAGACCAGTCAGTAACACCTGATTCCCAATCCTCACAATCTTCACTGGACAGTCCAGTACCGTTTGTAACCACCAGAGGGAGCTTCTGCTCAGAACTCATTTCCAGCCTATTCACAACAGATCACACAGACACCGGCACACACATACACGCACACAGTCACCACCCACACACTATACACGCACACAGTCATCGTCCACACTCCGCCCACACACTTTCCTCCTCCAGAACTGCAGCGTTTCACCAGCAGCAAAGCCACAGATCTTTTTTAGATCTGCAGTTTGTTACGGTAGTGCCCGACTCAATGCAAGTCAAGGGGCACGGAAACGTTGCGGTTACGGAAAAAGAATTGGGAAGCTGCGGAAAATAAAACGCTGAAAATCTGAGCTTTGTTTTCCGCAGCATGTGCACAGCAAACCTGCGTTAGCCCTAGAATTACATTGGATGTGCACTGTGCTGCGGGTTGGATGCGTTTCCGCGCGTTCAAAATGCTGTGGAAACGCATCTAAAAACGCAACGTGTGCACATACTGTAAATGTTCTTACAATGGTAGTCTACAAAACTGATATTTGTGATATGAGTGTGGCTCAGCATGAAAGCAGATAAAGGTGTTGCATGTGGTATCAGGGCTCCAAGCAAAAGGGCCTAGACAGATCCCTCACCCACCTCGTGTTACTGTGACTTTAAATTGAAAGCTGTAAATGCTGTCCCAGACCCCAATACTTCATGCCTGGCTGATTGCTGCAGTTCCATGTTAAAATTTGAACTGTGGGTGAATTGAGGCCACTTTCTTGGTGCCTGTCCCTCATTTGATGTGTTTTGGCAGCATTTGGGGCCGTTATAAGGTGTTGTGCATGCAAATTTCCCAGCTTCAAAAAACCCCAGCTTCTTCTAATTTTATGCCAAAAACAGCAGCCAAGGGTTCTTCTAAGCAGCTGCCTATCACACTGAAAATTAAAATGATGAAGATAGCAAATCGTTTTCAAGTTGCCCTTTCACTCAGTTTGAAATGTAATTAATAAATGGCAGTTAACAGTAACAGTGGAAGTCAAGATAAGATCAGGAAGACCAAGCAAAAGTGAGAGCTGCTCATAGGATTGCTATTGAGGCAAATCACAAGCCCCACTTGACTGCAAAAGACATTCAGAAAGATTTAGCAGACATTGAAATTGTGGTACATTGTTCAACTGTTAAGAGACACTGCTCAAATATGGCCTTCATGGAAGATTCATCAAAAGAAAACCTGTCCTGTGACCTCACCATAAAATTCAGCATCAGAAGTATGCAAAAGAACATGTAAACAAAATTTCAGGCAACCATTGCTGCTTGGGAGGAAATTTCAATCAGTGTCTGTGTGCGTATTATTCTCGGCGGCTGAAATTTGTTAAAATCTCCAATGTGGGTATTGATCCCCATGCTCTGAGGCTGAAATAAATTATCAGCTTCTGTGGGTGTTTTGCCCCATGGTCTGGGGGTGAAGTTTGTAAGCTGCTTCTGTGGGGATACTCTCCTCCATGCTCTGTAGGTGAAATTTTTAACTGGGGGCACTGTTAAAGTTTTAATGTTATTCATTTACTTCCTATTGTACCATGATTGCTATGGTGAAATAACCCCTTTAAGTCATTTTCCCATTCACATTTGTTTGCAAGGCCATTGTCTTGCTCTTACACCCATTTTGCTTCCATTTACAACCCCCTTGCCCTTACTCCAACCATTTTACAGCACTGAAGTTCGTGTCCCCATTGTCTTATATGGGGTTCTTTCTCTGGGGTTAAGTTTGGGTCCTGAAACAGATGTTAAAAAAAGTCCGCCTTAACCAGCTGAACTCAAACATTCTTGGGTTCGCTCAACTCTGCTTTATAATAAAAAAATAATACACAAGAATAGTAAAGTGTCAGTATTTCCAAACACTACATTCTGCAGGTGTGCTACAAAGATATAGCAGATTACTCTGCACTTGCAACAATATTGGTATTGTATTATATCCCATAAATGATGTGCTTGTACTTGATAGCAAAGTATGTTTTTTGCTTGTTTCATAATCAAATGTACATGATGGCCTAAAACACAATCCTACTTCATAAAAACCTAGAATGAACTTTCAATATTTTCTACATATCCAACATACTAAGTTGCAGCTAAGTCCCAAAAAGCATGCTGAGTGTAGTTTTATAATACTTTTAATGAACAACTTTCAGAGGAGATTTTGTTGACAAACCATAGTCACCTGGCAAATCACAGTTGATTTTTCTCTCTGCCAAAAGCAAAACAATTTGGTTACAGCATAGTAAACATTATTAGACTGTCAACATTAACGTTTCAGTTTATTTGTGGCATGTCCTTGAGCATAGCAAAGGAGCGCAGTATGCCATTCAACAGTAAGAATCTTTGGCTGTAATAAAATTTCAATTTACTGTACTTGTGTTCATAATGGCGTACATTCTGAATTGTCTGCTTTGACCAGACCCAATATAAACTGTTAAAATAAAAAGGTGAATCAGACTTTTGGCTCGGATGATCAGATCAGATGTAAAAATATTCCAGCTGACTTTGTAAAAACAGTCATCCAACAGGAGGAAAATAAATATTTTTAAAAATGTTTTTAGAAGCTTAACATGTAGCTCATATTGCGGCTCATATCATGGTCGACAGGGTCAAAATCAGGACTCTGGTGCCATCTATTTATATAATTGCCTTGTAATGTTTTAATTTCCTGTTCTGTCCAGATGTCACCGTATCCCAGAATTCCAAGCGGAGGGAGTTCACCGACCACCATATTGGGACACCCAAGTGATGGGTGTTTCAATATGGAAACTGCTGCTGGTACCAACCTATTGCGCTGTACTACCAGCGGAACACCGTTGCACCTCACACACACACACACAATCTATACGCCATACGCACCACACACACACTCACACACTCATACACTCACACACACTCACACTTACACACACTCACACAGACTCACACACTTACACTCACACACACTCACACACACTCACATTCACACTCACACACACACAGACTCACACACTTACACTCACACACACACTCAAACTCTCACAGACACACACACTCACAAACACACACTTACACTCACACACACAGACTCACACTCACACACACTTACACTCACACACACTCACACTCACACACTCACGCAGCCTCTTGAGCGGTACCACCAGTGGAACACCGTTGCGAACACGCTGCCGCCAGGATCAGCGAATGATTCACTGTCTGCCACCATCTTTGTACAGGAGGAGCAGATGTGCAGTTTTAATGTGACCACCGCTATCTGTCTGCACAAAGATGGCAGCGGTCTGATTTACTGCGCCTGCGCGAATTACGGGCAGGTGCAGTGAATCATTTGGCTGATCCCGGCGGCAGATGCGCGACGTGTCTACAGGCAGAGGAAGCCGGTCACATTAAAGGGGTTTTCCCATGAATGACAGTTCATTTTAAAAATTGACTGCGTCTGACCTCCTACGGAGCATACCACATGTCCTGGTCAGGTGAGGAAGCAAAGGACAATACTGACATTACAGCAGGGGATCACAGTGGATTCATTTTGTGAGGTTAAATATTTCACTGAGTGTTTTTAAAAAATATTTTACCTCACAAAATGTATCCTCTGCGAGTTCCTGCTGTAATGTCAGTATTGTCTTTTGCTTCCTCCCCTGCCCAGGAGCTGTGGTATGCTCCGTACACGGTCAGACGCAGTCAATTTTTAAAATGAACTTTCATTCGTGGGAAAACCCTTTTAATGTGACCAGCTTCCTCTGCCTGTAGACACGTCGCGCATCTGCCGCCGGGATCAGCCGAATGATTCACTGCACCTGCCCGTAATTCGCGCAGGCGCAGTAATAATGGGATAATTGACTGACCAATCACAGCGCTGTAGGTGCGGGGACCGACTGGAAAGGTCCCCGCACCGCTTGCTGTGCCTGTCAGCTGTCTGTGACAGCTGTCAGCAATGAACTACCACTGCGTGTTTACACGCAGTGGTAGTTCAAAGGCATGACGTGCACAGTCCGTCAAGGTGCCAAAACTGACACCTTGCCATGATGGACTGTGCACGTCAGTGGACATTAAGGGGTTAAACTATATTCCGGCCCTCCAATGGTTTGAGGGACAGTGAACTGGCCCCCTGTTTAAAAAGTTTGAGGACTCTTGCTTTATACTAAGTGTGCTCTTAGCCTTAAATGTATGTGTTCTGACCCATGAGAAGAGGTAAGTAAAGCAAGCATCAAATGAATGTCTTTTTCTTACTTTTTTTCTCTTAGGCCGGCGTCACACTGGCGAGTTTGATGCGAGTAAGTCACACGACTTTCTCGCATCAAACTCGCCAGGGTGACGCCGGCCTCAGGTTTCTATATTTAAAGTTGTAGCTAACAGAGATCAGTGATTCAAATGAAATTCAATTGGCTACATTCGCTTGAATTTGACAAAGAAATTCCATTTGCATCAAATTATTTTAATTGAATAAAAATATACTTACATTGCTGCTCACTTGTCCTAGAGTTCTAGTGCTCTTGTCAGTCTTCTGCTGCCATGCTTCCTTCCTCAGATTAAATTTTTTTCTTTTGTCTTCAGTCTTCTTAACTTATCAGAGCCTCTAAGGGTATGTTTCCACGGTCCGGAAACAGTCAGGAATTGCTGCGTGTTTGACGCTGTGCGCTGGCGCAGCGTCAAACATGCAGCGTACAGATGTTATAGCATAGTGGAGGGGATTTCAAGAAATCCTGTCTCCACTATGCTTAAAAACACGCAGGCGGCAGACCTGCGTTAACGGACATGCGGCGCGTCTTTTTAGACCGCAGCATGTCCTATTCCCTTGCGGCGACGCTGCGTCGCCGCAAGGGAAATTACACAGGGCTGTGTAGCCTGCGGTCATTCCGGATGTGTTCCGGATGTGTTCCATGAACACATCCGGATTGACCGCACGTTCAGTAGGGGGCAGGCTTTGGGCGGAGCGGACTTTCCGCTCCGTCCAAAGCGCTGTGTTTCCTGATCGTGGAAACACAGCCTAAGGCCTAGTCAGCAAAGGAGATGAGGAAGAGTGGAGCAGATTGAAGACTAAGGCCGGAGTCACACTAGAGAGGAATACGGACGATTGCTATGTGAGAAAAAATCGCATAGCAGTTCGACCACTGTTAATCTATGGGGCAGCTCCCATTACTGTCTTTTTTCTTGGCCGTGTTATACGTGCGAGTGAAATCGCAGCAAGGTGCGATTTGCAGCATATATCGGCCGAGTTTCGCCAATGCAAGTCTATGAGTGCGAGAAAAAAAAGAGACACCACACGGGCCATCTGTGTGACTTATGAGAAATACACAAGCATTTTACGGGTGACAGGAAATTGAATCATCCATTATTAGGAAGCTTTGGCATACAAATTTCCCTGGCAACCTCTAGAAAAATTCAGGAACACACCTCGACGGAGTCCAGCAGCATGGCCAGACACATAAACCTGGAGATGCTCATAGTTCTGGTTCACAGTTGCGGACTGTGCACATAAGGATGCAGCTTGGAGGCGAATCTGCACCCAAATGTTCCCCGACTTTGAGGAAAGAGCTAGTAAGGCGCAGCAAGAAATTATTTAGTACAATCATAAAAAAGTAGTATTAAAAGTTCCACATGGGGTAACAAATGAACCTAACATCATCAAATGTGATGTTGTTTGTAATATGTGGCCTATTTCAGACTTTATTCATGCTAAGTAGCAGGCCACATTACACGGAAGCCTACATTTTAGAAACCAAACACTATGATTGAAAGGTAATACATTTCTTGTGTTACTTTGCAGTCACTGATGTCACTAGTTGGTGGCGTAGTTGCCAAGACCAGTACCTGTGGGAGCGACAGCAGCGGGCCAGAAGTGGCGATGCAGCCTCCAAATAAAGAAAATACACCTATTACGATAAACTGAATTTTCTTGCCCCAGTTATTTATCTCAGACCGTAAGTGTATGCATGACACCACATTCTAAACATGCTCTTACGGGCAAATCTTAATATGTTTTTTTTCATACCTTGAGTTTAAAAACAGAACTGAGTCAAACCTTACAGAGATGGAGACAGCTTCTGACTCAGAGGTCAACATAGATCCAGTGGGGGAAGGTGAAGAAGTGGCTTGCCCATCTTCCTCACCATCAAGCAGCACCCAACCACCACCGTCAGGGGCTTCTGCCCCACAGGAGGCACATCCAGAAGAGGTGGACCGGGGCCACAGTAGCAGCCAAACCTTGCCACTGGATACCTCACCCCAGGCTGCTGTCATCCCACGCAGGGCCAGGCGCAGGAGGGAGCTTACCACCACAGGCAGCAGGAGGCAAGTGGACATTGGGGTGGGGTGTTGGACTATCTTTACAGGACTGTAAATGATGATGGAGAGGAATGAAACACAAGCAGTCTGGCACGCTACTTACGTCCCATTCCCCGTGAGGTGACGATGCCATACAAATTCTCATTGATGCGTGCACACCCCCAAACAATCCCAACCCAGTATTTGTTTTCCTGGAAAGGTGGCAAATGTCTAACAATAACGTACTGCAAATGCCAGGAATCCCAGAAGAGCCGGATGCATCAGTTACTGCGCAATCTCCCCCACGTATGCCAACACCTCAGCCACAGCCCTCCCCAATGCAAAATCCGCAACAATATGTACAATTTTATCAGCATACAGCACCTGCCCAATATGGCCACTTGAGCAGACCTACTGTTGGAGGCTGGTCCCAACATGGGTATGCTCAACATGGCTATATTGGGGGGTACGAACAAATGGGCCACGCCACTACCCAGGAGTACCAACAGCCATACCATCCACCCCCCTACTATGCTCCCCAACAGCATCCTTCCTTGCTTCCGAATCATGCCTCAGCATCATCCATTTCACAGAGTGAAAGTCAGGTTGGCCAACAAACTAGGCCTACCTCACATGCTGGGCTTCCGCCATCACCACCCCCAACCTACCAGAACTTGTAAGGTTAATTGTAAACTTCACAATTTTTATATTTTATTTTCTATAATATAGGCCCAGTTTTGTTGGCCCAATGTGACATATGATACAAATATGTTTTATTTAAAAAAAAAACATGTTTGAATTAAAACAAGTTAAAACAATATGAGAGTTTTGTGATGTTATGTCTAGTGTTGAGCATTCCGATACTGCAAATATCGGGTATCGGCCGATATTAGCTGTATCGGAATTCCGATTCCGAGTTCCGATATTTTCGTCTTATCGGATACCGGAATCGGGATTGTCACTGTCACTGTCAGTGTCCGTCGGTCGGGTCTGTCAGGAGTCAGCGGCACTTACCTGGCAGAAGATCTCCGGCGGTCACGTCCTGCACTGCTTCATGGCCGCAATCTTCTTTCCCCGGCGGTCACATGCAGTTTCTCGCGATAACTGCAGTGACTGCTGGGTAATCCCGGCCGTAAAGCAGTCAGTCCGATGACGTCACCGCCGGGGAAGCAGGTAATCAGCCGTGCTGCGTCGCGATGACAGGCTGTGCTGTCATTGCGATGTAGCAGAGTTGGATCGTCGTGGGACTGTCGTTCTGGACTGCGTCGGACAGGTGGTATACTGTTGGTTTGTTTTTTTTCTTTTTTTACAGGAGATCGATGGCGTCGCAGGAATGAGAGAGTAATAAAATTAATGAAAACTGTGTTGTCTCTTTTATTTCATTAAAATACTTTTTTCTTGCTTTGTCTTTTTTTTATACATTTAATAACTTTGGGATTAATAATGGATCGGTGTCTTATTGACACCTCTCCATTATTAACCGGGCTTATTGTCACCGTGCAATCAACGGTGACATTAACCCCTTATTACCCCGCTTGCCACCGCTACAGGGCAAGTGGGAAGAGCCGGGTAAAGTGCCACAATTGGCACATCTTTTGATGCGCCAAATGTGGGGCTGCTGTAGCCTGGTATTATCAGGCTGTTGAGGGCCAAAATCCATGGGCCTTGACAGTCTTTTAATACCAGGCCGCAGCAGTCTGCATTTTACTTGGCTGGTTAACAAAAATAGGGGGGATCCCCACGCCGTTTTTTTTTCGAGGGGATCCCCTATTTTTGTTAACCAGCCAAGCTAAGCAGACTGCTGTGGCCTGGTATTATCAGGCTTGCAAGGTCCATGGATATTGGATCCTTACCAGCCTGAAAAACCAGGCCTCAGCGGTCTGCTTCATCTGGCTGGTTAACAAAAATAGGGGGGACCCCACGCCAATTTTTTTCGAGGGGATCCCCTATTTTTGTTAATCAGCCAAGATATGCAGACTGCTGTGGCCTGGTATTATCAGGCTGGCAAGGTCCATGGATATTGGATCCTTACCAGCCTGAAAAACCAGGCCTCAGCGGTCTGCTTCATCTGGCTGGTTAACAAAAATAGGGGGGACCCCACGCCAATTTTTTTCGAGGGGATCCCCTATTTTTGTTAATCAGCCAAGATATGCAGACTGCTGTGGCCTGGTATTATCAGGCTGGCAAGGTCCATGGATCTTGGCTCCTTAACAGCCTGAAAATCCAGGCCTCAGCGGTCTGCTTCATCTGGCTGGTTAACAAAAATAGGGGGGACCCCACGCCATTTTTTTTTCGAAGGGAACCCCTATTTTTGTTAATCAGTTCCCTCTGACGTCACTGATTGTGTCCCTGGCTGACCTGAAGTGAAAGTGGAAAGCAATCAATTAAGCTTTCCACTTAAGGGCCCGTCTCACATAGCGATATCGCTACCGAGATCGCTGCTGAGTCACTAGTTTTGTGACGCAGCAGCGAGCTCACCAGCGATATCGCTGTGTGTGACATTCAGCGACGATCAGCCCCCCTGCCGGGTATCGCTGATCATCGCTGAAATGTCAGGACCTTTTTTTGATCGCTGGTTTCCCGCTGACAGGCACACATCGCTGCGTGTGACAGGCGGGAGACCAGCGATCCGCTGGTAACCAAGGTACACAGCGGGTTTCCAGGCGCGGGGCTGTGCCTAGAAACCCGCTGTGTACCTTGGATACCAGCGCCCTGATGCAGGGAGCTGGTATCCAAGGTACACAGCGGGTTTCCAAGCGCTGCGCGGTGCCTGGAAACCCGCTGTGTACCTTGGTTACCAGCGGATCGCTGGTCTCCCGCCTGTCACACGCAGCGATGCGTGCCTGTCAGAGGGAAACCAGCGATCAAAAAAAGGTCCTGACATTTCTGCGACAATCAGCGATACCCGGCAGGGGGGCTGATCGTCGCTGAATGTCACACACAGCGATATCGCTGGTGAGCTCGCTGCTGCGTCACAAAACTAGTGACTCAGCAGCGATCTCGGTAGCGATATCGCGATGTGAGACGGGCCCTTAAGCGATGTTACCCGCAGTGTCGCTGTCCCAGATCCCTGCCTGAGCTGCCTGTTTGGCAGCTCAGCAGCGATCATGTAGCGATACACCAGCGATCCTGACAAGTGCATATCGTTGTCGGGATCGCTGGTGTATCGTTATGTGACACCCAGCCTTTACTCTCCTGTCAGGCAGGAGAGGAACTCATTCATTTGGGGTTTACTGTGAGGCTGCAGCATTAGCTGCGGTCCCTGCAGTAAACATTAACCCTTTCTGAAGGATTACACCGTGGGACCTGACTGTGCATGGGATAGGTAAGAATAATTTTGCTTTTTTATTTTATTTTTATTACAGGAAATGGTTTTAGCAGGTAAATAAAATATGGTCAAAAACTGTGTGATTATTTCATTAAACTTCTTTTTTATTAAAGTGTGTGTGTTTGATTTTTCTTTCATACAATAGGATTAATAATTGATAGTTGTCTAATTGACAGCTCTCAATTATTAACCTGGCTTAAAGTGACCTTTCAATTGCAAGGTCATTTTAACCCCTTATTAACCCATTCGCCACCGCTACAGGGCAATGGGAATAGACGGGCAAAGTGCCAGAAAGGGCAAGTCTAATTAGAGATTTGCCCTTTCTGGCGTGTCTGGGGGCAGATGTTAAGTAGCCGGGGGGGGGCAAAAATAATGGTCCCTCTCTGGGCTATTATTATCTGCCCCCACTCACTGGCTTTGTCTGTCTGGTTGCGAAAATAGGGCGGGAGCCCACGCATTTTTTTTCAGCAATTTTACACCTCATATATATATATACATGTCATTGAATTTGTGACACATATATATATATATTTGTAGTTCATACACTTCTACATAGTATAATAGCCGCTAATTCAATTGCCGGCTTTTGTGAAAATGCAGAACCCGACATGAAATGACACTTGGTGTACATAGGGTTAACCATGTCTTTTCATGTCCTTTGCTATCTAATTTGCACAAACAATTAAATCAGACTATGTGTGCAAAATTTCACACCTGTAGGGGTTAATTAAAGGTGTAAATTCGTAGCAAAAAAGTCCGTTTTTTTTACAACGAATTTACACCTTTAATTAACCCCTACAGGTGTGAAATTTTGCACACATAGTCTGATTTAATTGTTTGTGCAAATCAGATAGCAAACGACATGAAAAGACATGGTTAACCCTATGTACACCAAGTGTCATTTCATGTCGGGTGCTTCTGTCTTTTCACTGCAGCCGGCTTTACCCGGCAATTGAATCAAAGGATATTTTACTATGTAGAAGTGTATAAACTATACATATATGTATATATATATGTCACAATGACATTATATATATATATATGTATTCTATGTGTGTATATTTAGTGTTTACAAGGAAAGAATGGGGTTTTTTTTAGTTGCGATATTTTGTTCCCATAGACTTACATGGGACTTCCGGTATCGGTATCGGGTATCGCCGATTTTTTAGTGATATCGGCGATACCATTCCGATTCCGATACTTTAGGATATCGGAAAGTATCGCTCAACTCTAGTTATGTCGATATAGATGATGTGCTTAACTACATACTGTACACATTATTAGGCCAACACAACACACACTTCAAACATTAACGTTACTTTATTTTGGTTGCTCAAAATCAAAAAATTAAAACATAGAACAGCATTGTCTTGCCATGGAGTAGATTCCTCTGGTGAAACAAAAAAATTGGTAAACACATCATGCACTTTAAGTCCAGAGGGCTGACGACGTGGATGAAGTACATGTGTAGTAGCCATTCCATTATTTGCATACGCACCTTCATCACCAGCATTTGATGTACATCAAAACAGAACAAAAGAAACAGCGCTCCATCCAGGTGAAATGTATTTCAATGAGGTTTATTCCGCCATACAACAGCATTTGATGTACAGTCATGGAATCTGGTGAAGTTATGAAGTACAACACAGGCTTTTAGAACCTCATTCACATTTCTCTCACTAAGTTTGAATTGCTGACTGCAGTACCCACCATTTGGCACAGAGAATGCCAAAGGCAGACTCCACAAGTCGTCATGGGCGTGATAGGCGAAAATTAAAGATTCTGCGTCGGTGGTCCAGGCCTCTACGTGGATAGGGCCCCATGACATTGCATGTTAATTGAAAGGCCTCATCAGCAGCCATCACATAAGGCACTGCTTCCATGGTAGACCCTGGTAGCTGACGTGGGGGTGGGAGATACAACTCGTTATTGTGCAGCCACTGACCCACAATGGAAGAATTGAAGACTCTGGAGTCTACAGTTCTTCCATAGACCCCAATATCTACCATTTTAAACCTCTAGGCACTGTCGACCAGGGCAACAGCACTACAGAAAAATACTGTTTATAATTATAATATTGGGACCCTGAGTTGGGCAGCTTGTACACACACGGATGTGATTCCCATCCAGGGACCCAATGCAGTTTGGAAACTGGCACGTTTCCTCAAACCCACGGGCTATCCGCAGCCAGTCTTCTTTTTTGGGCTCAGGCATGACCGATTGATGCAGTCATGACCATATTTCCGAGCATGTAGAATGAACTGCTGGATTTTCCTATTAAGAACTCAAGATGGAGTGCCGCATAGGAGAGCCCAGTGGAAAGGAATCTATAAGGGAAGAAAAAAAATTACAAATCCATGCCTCAAAAAAACAGTTTAGGCCTTCCTAAAAGTTATGGGTAGTAAAAAATAAGCCCGGCCTTCATAAAATATAACACAATTCAATGCCTTTGCTCCTATTCAAAGCAGCATATAATGTGAGAGGCAAAATGTGATACTAAAAATAAGAAAATAAAAATGAAAAAAAAACCACTACAACAAAAGGAATGGATGAGTGTATTTAACTAAAACACAAGTAAAATACATCATCAACATTGAAGATGAATACATACCATAATGTAAGTAAAAGGCGCTCCTCTGCGGAAATACACTTTCGCATCTTAGTGTCCTTGAAGGTGATCCCAGGGCGCACAATCTCCAGCAGAATGTCAAATGTGAGCATGCTCATCCGACAATACTGGAAGAACTTGTCAGGATGGCTGCGTAGAGAAGCATGCAGACGGTGGAAATGGCCTTTCGTCAGCCGTCACCTTAAAAGCGGATGTACCCACATTCGTCTCCGCCTCCTCGGATCCACAATCACTGGGTATGGCTCCACAAAACGTCGGGACAAAGCCCAATGGAAAAGCATCCACTCAGTAGTGTTGAAAGTAAGTCTGTCTGACATGTTTGACACAATGCAGCAATAGCACAACACAAGCACGGACTCAGATCCAAATATTGGAGGGTGTCACCTGTTGTAGAGCCAATAAATAGGGTTGCTGTTTAGGATTTAAATTAATTTCAGGCCATGGATCCCTTATATGTCCATTTTGCAAGTCTGCGATAAAATCATGGCATAAGCATTACATACGGATGCCATACGGATGTCACACGGATGCTTAGATGCGAGGAAATCACATCCTCGCATTGCAAACGAATTACACACGGATCACAGTATGGACATTTGTGCGATTCTCGGTCGTCAAAATCGGACCGATTTTTTATACGTTAAGTGTGAATCCAGCCTAAAGAGAAGACTGAAGCTGGATGGAGAAAGAGAACCAGCAGATTACCAGGCAGGGATCTGCTGCATCAGGTAAGATGAGGATCCGTGGTCAGTATAGTTTTTATTTTTTAACCCTTTCTCGACTCTAATAAGAATTAATAAAAAATGGTAGTCAGCTGTCTATTTTGCTTGTTTTAAGCGAATCAAATCATCAAAAATTCAGATTATAGTGAATCAAAGCATTTTGTGAAAACCTATGTCCTCTTCATCTAGAGTAAAAAAAAATGTTTTCCTGCCAGGCCATGTATCTAGATTCCATAGAGAGGGCAAAGTGAAATGGTAACTCATACCGGCACCCAGCACCCAATGCACATGACCCGTTACATTAGCTATATTTATCCCTATTTTTGTAAAAAAAACTAAAAGGATCATTTGTTCGTCATGTGAATATTTTGATTTTATTATGTTAGTATCATTGGTATCGAGTTACAGGTAACTTCTATTTTGTTAACATTCTGTACATTGCTTCAAATATTTTTTACTGTTTTTGTTTTTATGCTACTATACAAATGATGGATCAGACTTTGTTTAACTGAACTTATAGGAAGAAGTTCATCATAGACATTGTTAAAATCGTGATGGCCAATACTGCTTGAAATATGTTCACGTGAGTGATATTGACAACAGCTATTCCTCAAGAAAGCAAGAAGTCTAGTCCATTAAAAAAATATTGATCCGGATATTTGACCCTTTTGACTGATGGATGGTAGTGTACAGGACAAATACAATAAATAAATATATAATGACAGGGTTACATGTGTTTTCTCTCTGTAAAAATAAATATTCCAGACCGCAGTGTGTTCAAGTGGAATGTATACTCTCAATACTACATTTAAAGGAATCTATATTATTAATTAAAATAAGAATAACTGTGCTCCATAATTTTTCTGAAATAAAGGGTTATTTCTAACAAAATAAGTTATCCCCTTTCCATAGGATAGGGATAAATTGCTGAGGAAAAGAAAGTTAGATATGGATCTGGTTTCAGGTGAGCTCTTGAAGGTGGTAGTTTGTCAAACGTCTGTGAATATATTCCACTTACAAATGCTTGAGTATCACGGTGCTCATATGTGATCATTACTCAGTGACCATTGGGCGGTGCTCAATGTAAAACTCAAAACCCTATCACGCATCTTTGGCACCTGTTACACAGCCAATAAGCATGCGGGGATTGCCTGTGGGTCACTGTAATGCCGTAGCCATCTTGGTTGTGGCATTACTGTGATTGTGTCAGGATTCGAACCTAGCAGCTCCCAGCAGCTCTTCCTTCTGAGCTATTCAGCTCGCTGGACAGTTCCATGCCTATCTAAATACTTGAACCTATGTTGTTGCTGAAGTCTCCTCCCTGAGTTTCCTGTTGGTTACCGTCCTGAGTTCCTGATTGGCTCATTCTGATTGCACATTGTTAGGGTTGGCGGAACACACTAAATAAAAATAATAATAAAGTGCGTTCGCTACCCAGGGTCCACTGTGCAGAGATGTCAAACTGCAGCTAATGTGAACAAAGGCGGAAAAAGGCTGTAAGCCCAAACTAAAAACGCACTGAGTAGAACGTCAGTCTTCACTGATGAAGACGGGTTACCGTCGAAACGCATTGTGGGCTAAAGAAACTTTTGCATTGTCCGTATGTTCTTAGCACTCCTCCTGACCGTACATTTCTTCTTTTACTCAACTATTGTCCTCCATTGGAGGGTACGGCTGGAGCTGCTCTGGACTGCCTGTTATCCTGATTGCCGTCTTCCTGGCGCTCCCTTGTGACCGCTGATTTATTAATCCCTTTCTGTTGTGTTAACGGCACACAGGACGGGAAACAGATATCGAGCCAAGCAAGAGTTCCCACCCTACACTGCCTGACAAGAAACTAAGTCACACACGTGCACACAGAGGCAGCGTATCAACTCACACACACAACACAAATGATAATAGCCAGACAGGACCTAGCCTGTGGACCAATCAGAAGCTGCCACATTACCAGAGCAGCTGACTTCCGAGCACCAATAAGAAGGCGCCACATCACGGACATGCTCAGTAGGGTGAAGGGTTGAGATCCCTGTTAATATGGAGGACTTTATTCAGCTATGCATCAGAAATCATCAGAGACTCACTGACCAAAGAAAGGAAAGGCTGTGAGTGTTTGGAAACACCCCTAACTACTCCTTTACTCAATCAGCATTAAAAAAACAACAGGAAAAAGAAGCTGTTCCTGAACCTATGCAAATCGATGTAATCCGTAAACCTCTCTCTCTGCAGTAGAGGAGATGTGGCGTAAAGAGAATCTGTATATCTATTGTGGGGGAATTGGACATTTTGCCATCACCTCTCCTAATAAAAGGACAATAGCTTTCACAAATGCCAGGGCTGAAGGCGATTTAGAACTCTTTGAACAGCTAGACCCAGTTCTGCAGACAATCTCGCCCATTATGCAAGATAAAGGCAAAGAGCTGTCACCATGATCTCATTTTGTTGTTCCCATACAGGTCATAATTGGGAGCCAAAAGATACAATTCTCTGTCATGTTAGATTAGGGACCAGGTGGGAATTTCATGGACTTACAATTCACACTTGACAAAAACATTGCAAGTAGGACTAAATCCATGCTCATCGATATGGAAACGGTGGATGGATCACCTTTATTGTCTGAACCTGTTACAAGACAATGGAACTGGAAATCTGTATGGAGCCAAAACATCATGAAGCGGTTAATTTTCATCTTATTTCATCTCCAAAATTTCAAGTTATTCTAGGAATTCCCTGGTTTTCAAATCATAACCCATTGATCAACTGGGCATCGAGGACCATTACCTTTCCCTCTGAGTCCTATAAGTACAATTGTCATGCTAATGGATCTGCTTCCAAACAAATTCAAATTTCTGTGATTTCTCATCAGAGTGAAGATAAACTACCTCCTCAGTATCAGCAGTTCAATGAGGTCTGCAGTAAGAAGAAAGCCGATCAACTGTCTCGTCATTGTCCTTATGATACGAATACGATACACTTTATTGATCCCGGGGGGAAATTACAGACTGTTCCATTGAATTACTTCCTGGAGCATCGATTCCATTTGGGTGAATTTATAATCTTTTTGAGAAAGAATTAAAAGTATTAAAGTAATACCTAGACGAAAATTTAGAGAAAGGCTTTATTTAACCTTCTTCTTCGCCAGCTGGAGCACCCTTATTTTTTGTAGAAAAGGACTCAACGCTGCGGCCATGTATTGATTATAGAGAAATCAATAAAATTACCATTATGGATCGCTACCCACTCCTCTTAATTCCGGAGTTGCTGGAGAGACTGCATTCTGCCAGACATTTTACCAAACTCGATCTAAGAGGGGCTTATAATCTCATACGAATCCGCCAGGGAGATGAGTGGAAGACTGCCTTTAGAATTCGATATGGACATTTTGAATATCTGGTTATGCCTTTTGGCCTTAGCAACGCCCCTGCCACCTTTTAACACTTCATCAATGATGTTTTTCAAGATTTTTTGATCAATTTGTTGTTGTTTATCTTGATGACATTCTTATATTTTCAGATACCCTGGAGGAGCATTGCAGACATGACCAGTTAGTCCTGGAACGTCTACTAGAAAACCATCTCTATATTAAACTGAAAAATGTGAGTTAGGACAAACCAAAACTCAATTTCTGGGCTATATCATCACCCCAGAAGGTCTGAGCATGGATCCCAGTAAGATCAGAGAGGTAGTTGACTGGCCTACCCCAAGAATTTTAAAAGACATTCAGCTCTTTATAGGATTTGCAAATTTCTATGGAAGATTTATTAAGAACTTTTCAAAAATAATCTTACCAATTACTTCACTCACAAAGAAAACCAGAGTGTTTTTTGGTCTCCAGAGGCACAAATAGCGTTTGACAAACTAATGACACTTTTTATTTCTGCACCATTACTTGTTCATCCAAACCCTCAAATATCGTTTGTCTTTGAAGTAGATGCCTCAGACTCTGCAGTTGGAGCCGTTTTATCACATCAAGTTGGAGACAAAATGCAGCTTCATCCATCTGCATTTCTTTCTCATACCATGTCAGCTGCAGAAAAGAACTATGACATTGGAAATAAGGAACTGTTAGCCATTAAAGTTGCCTTCTCTGAATGGAGACATCTTTTGGAAGGGGCCAATCACCTGGTGACTGTTCTTACTGACTACAAAAATTTAGAATTTATCCTTGCAGCTAAGAGGTTGCTGCAAGACAAGCACGATGGGCCTTATTTTTCTCCAGGTTTAATTTTAAAATTTCTTATTGGCCTGGTTCAAGAAATGGCAAGTCTCATGCTCTGTCCAGGATTTTTGTTGAACCTGGACAACAGGAGAGGTCTAACACTGACTGTACCATTCTACGTCCAAAATTTTTTTGGGAATACTGGACTCCAATGAATTTTTGCTGAAAATTAAAGAGGGATACCAAATTGACTTCTTTCTTAACCATCCTTCTAAAGACATTGATCTTTCCTTTAAGGTGGGATTTTGGATACAGAACCACCAAATATATGTGCCCGAATCAGCTCGACTTGAAGTCCTTCAACTTGTCCATGATTCTAAACTTGTAGGACACCCTGCAGTAATGAAAACGCAACAACTACTACTTCGTTCTTTTTGGTGGCCTAATTGTAGGAAGGATGTGAGAAAATATGTTTCTTCCTGTTTAACATCTGCACGGAACAAGATGCCACGAACTCCTCTAGGACTTCTTCAACCTCTTCCAGTTCCATCTAGGCCTTGGGGATCAATCTCAATGGATTTTATTTTAGACCCTCCTCCCTCAAAAGATATTACTGTTATCCTTGTTGTGATGGATCGGCTCACAAAGATGGCTCATTTTATTCCGACTAAAGGAATTCCTACCGCTGAACAAACTGCAGAATTAGTGGTCAAAAAAGTATTCAGACTGCATGGAATTCCTGACAATGTCGTTTTTATTAGAGGTGTCCAGTTTACATCAAGATTTTGGAAAATCTTCTGTACAGCGTTAGGAGTTACTGTCAATTTGTCTACTGCCTTCCACCCACATCCAATGGCTAGACTGAAAGAACTAACCAAACCGTTGAACAATACCTGTGCTGTTTTATTTCTTACCTACAGGATGACTAGGTGGATTATCAACCAACAGCAGAATTTGCATATAATAACTCCAAACACAGTTCTACATCTCAAAGCCCATTTTTTTCTAACTATGGCTTGCATCCGGTAATTATTCCCAATCTTCCATTCAATACCTCCGTTGCTGCTGTTACAAACAGACTTACAGATTTGCAGAAAGCTCAAAAAGAACTAACTGAGATGTTACAAAAGGCCCAAGAAGATTGTAAAGAAACAGCAGAAAAACGTCGCAAAGCCCATCCTACCTTTCAGGTCGGTGACAAGGTTTGGCTTTCTACCAAAAATCTGAAGACAAACGTACCATCTTCTAAATTAGGTAAAAAATTCATAGGACCTTTTCAAATTTCTGCACAAATTACCCCAGTTGCTTTCCAGTTAAAACTTCCCAGAACCCTGAAAATTCACCCTGTGTTCATTGTGTCCTTGCTCAAGATATTCAACGAGAACCCTGTTCCGGGAAGAACTCAGCCACCTCCTCTACCAGAAAAAGTCCATGGGGAAGAAAAGTACATCGTGGATGAAATTCTAGACTCTAGAAAATTTAGAGGGTGACTACAATATTTGGTATGATGGAGGAGATATGGACCAGAAGATAATTCATGGGAACCGGAGGGCAACGTCCATGCACCCATGCTTACAAGAGCTTTTCATCTGAGACATCCAGAGAAGCCAGCACCAGAAATGTCCAGAGGCCATCCTGGAAAGAGGGGAGTACTGTCAGGATTCGCAACGTATCAGCTCCTGTGCACCAGTTGGCAGCTCTTCCTTTTGAGCTATTTACCTCACTGGACAGTTCGGTGCTTATCCAAATACTTGAACCTATGTTGTTGCTGAAGTCTCCTCCCTGAGTTTCCTGTTGGTTACCACCCTGAATTCCTAATTGGCTCATTCTGATTGCACACCCTATTTAAACCTAGCCTTGCTCTCAGTTCCTTGCATGATTATTGAGCTACCTACTTTTAGTCAAGCTTCCTTCCATCTGCTATTACTTCTAACGACACTGCTGTTGCTGGTAAACGATCCCTGGCTTCCTTGACTATGATTCTGCTTATTCCTTCAAACGACATTGCTGCTCCTGGCAAATGACCCCTGGCTTCCTTGACTACGATTCCTGCTTACTCCTTCAAACTACATTGCTGTTCCCATGTATCGACTCCATGGCTAGTCCAGACTACGCTACTTGTCTGGTGCTACCCCTAGAGGTTGCAATATCACTACTCCAACCAGGTCAGTCCAAAACAGATTGGCTGGCTGTGTGGAATCATCAGGGGATTTAAAAGAACAGGATCCTCCCAGCTCCGCACACTGAGGCCATTGCACAGCTCTGTGACAATTCGTATTGAAGGGAGAGAGTGCTTTTCTAGGCCTGTGTATGCAATGTATAACGAATCAGATGCCTGTAGTGTTGATACTGGTGCTGAAACTGAACTATTATACTGACAGTCCTTATAAGGGCTAATCGTTCGTATCACATGCAATCTGCATTTAGCCTAGGAGGGAGAGAGAGTTTCACGAACAGGGACAGTGACAGAGTACAGTCTGTAGACAGGGATTCGGACTGTGTATTCCCTTTTAAAATATGTAGCTGCAACTATTTTTTATGTAAAAAATGAATATATTGTGTGATCCATTGAGTATTATGTGCTTTGTGGTGCATTTTTATGTTATATAACACTCCAAAAAAGTGTTGACTTTTTTTTGTGATTAAATTACTCACCCATAGAGTATTCCATGGTCTGAAGATCATTGATAAGAACGTCAAAGTAGATGTACTCTCCAGATCGTTTCTGTCTTCCGTCCTGGAGGAATAGCCTCAACACATTATTGAGCCCTCCAAGATAATTATAGTTGCTTGGTTGGATTTATCTTGTCTCCCCTCCGGAAAGACTTAGGGTGAGTTTCCACGATCAGGAAACGCTGCGTGTTTGGCGCTGTGCGCTGGCGCAGCGCCAAACACGCAGCGTCCAGATGTTACAGCATAGTGGAGGGGATTTCAAGAAATCCCGTCTCCACTATGCGCAAAATTACGCAGGCGGAAGACCTGCGTTTACGGACATGCGGCGCGTCTTTTCAGACCGCAGCATGTCCTAGCGTCTTGCGGCGACGGTGCGTCGCCGCAACGGAATTTAACACAGGGCTATGTAGCCCTGCGTTATTTCCGGAGGTGTTCCGGAGGTGTCATGAACACCTCCGGAAATAACGCGCGTCAGAAAGGGGGCGGGGCTTAGACGGAGCGGAGTTTCCGCTCCGTCATATACGCTGTGTTTCCTGATAGTGGAAACTCACCCTTCCATAGCTAAACCAGATGGGAAGCAGGTGCTTCTCTGGAGTCGCTCATCTAAGTTGGCTGGCCATGCCAGGCAGAAGAAAAGGCTCTCCTCATTACCTGACACTATTGGTAACAGACCCTAAGCAGGGATATTGCGGATTTTGTCTCTACCTGTCCCTCTTGTGCGCAAAACAAAACTGTGAAACAGTTTACAACTTGTCTATTGCTTGCTTTGCTCATGCCATCTCTTCCCTGGCAACATATTGCAATGGATTTCATCACTGATCTTCCAGTATCGGTTGGGTGTACCATCATCTGGGTGGTTGAGGATTGATTCTCCAAGATGACTCACTTCACTCCACTGCCCGGTCTTCCATCTGCTCAATTGCTTGCAGAGAAGTTTATTCTACATATTTTTCACCTCCAAAGCTTACCACACAATATTTTCTCAGATAGTGGCTTCCGGTTTACTTCTTGCTTCAGGAGGGCCGTCTGCAAGCTACTGAATGTCACTTTGGACTTCTCATCTCCCTACCTTCCTCAGTCCAATGGCCAAGTAGAGCGGGTCAATTAGATCCTTACTAACTTCCTCTAGCACTTCGTCAATGACCACCACAGTGACTGGCCTGAACTCCTACCTTGGGCTGAATTCTCATACAATAACCATGTGAGTGAGTTCTCTGCCAAATCTCCATTCTTGGTGCCTGCGGCAACATCCCAATGTTCCATTCCCTGTATCTACCACCTACAATATTCCTGCTGACACCAAGTCCTCCTTATTGAAGTTCTCTGAGCAGATGAAAAAATATAGACAAGATACGTCTGGATCCGTATCTGTTTTCGTCCTGGAAACAAGGTCTGGCTGTCATCCAAGTATGTCCATCTCATGGTACCCTCGTATAAACTGGGTTCTCGATTCATCAGTTCCTTTGAGGTTTTAAAATAGATTAACCTGGCAGCCTACAAGTTCAAACTCCTGGCCTCTTTATGGATTCACAGTTCCTTTCATGTGTTTCTCCTCAAGCCTGTCATCCTCAGTCCTTTTTTCAAAGATCCTGGTACTATTCCTGCTCCAGTTAGCACTGAAGACGTTTTTGAGGTAGAGAACATTCTGGCCACCAAGAGGGTAAGGGTAAAATATTTTTTCATATGGATTGAAAGGGGAACATCGATGCCCCTCTCCTCCTGGAGAGATTTCTTGCAGGCATGAATAAGAGGGGGTACTGTAGTGCCGGCGTCCCTGCAAGCTGCCCATCTTGTCCAGCAGGGATGCCAGCTCACTCACCGCCACGGACCCTGTCCACAGTTCCTACTTCTTCCTTGTCAGCAGCTGACCTGGGTACGGACATGGCATGCAGATCCCTGGGCAATGTACTTAGGGTGAATGTGCTTTACTCTCTCTTAAGGGGGCCAAGTTCATTCTAAAATGTCCCCAGGCAATGGCTGGGGGACACTTACTATTTAAGGCACCTCCACCTGCATGAGCAACATGGTTAGTCATAAGCACACTTACTAGTTGTTGTACCTGTCTGCCCATACCTGTTGTTTCCCTGTATTCTAGCCTTACCGGTCCGCATCTGCCAGTGCTCATCTTTATACCAGCTGGACCATGCCAGCCAGTCCACTCCACACCTGGCAGTGCTCTTCTATATACCAGACTGTCCAGTCTGCACCTGCCAGTGCATATCTGTATACTATCCGTACTAGTCCACACCTGTCAGTGCTTATCTGTATGCCAGCCGAACCCATCTGTATTTGTGATTCCTGTATTTCTGCAGTGTCTACCTGCATCTACTGTCATCTACTTCCAGGCTGTTCCAGCTACCAGTCCTTTTTGGATCAGCTGCTCTGCGTCCATGGTCTGTCCTGGATTAGTACCTGGTATTCATCAGAGGCCAAACCTAAACCCACCGTCAGGGGCTCTATTGAAATGTCAGGTGCTCACCTAGTAACGCCCCTCCAGGCTCTCCACGGACCACAACACATTAGTCCCACCAATCTAGTTACAATATGAAGCTGGAAGCTGGAAGAACCTTGTGTACTTTTTTACAGGTTTTTGCGCAGAGTCATGACGTAGACATGATGCCACAAATTGCCAATACTCAAAATTGGGGTCAAGCCTACTGAATTTCTTCTAAATTCATTATGAACCCTCATTCTTGGTTCAACTGAGTGTGCATACAGTATTTACTTTAGCCCACATATATGAGATTGTCAGCATATTCTGTCAAAATTATTGACATTTTCTGTATTTTCTTTCACATGTAAGGACAGATTAAGACTGGTGCTGTTAGTAGAATCTTGCATGTTTGTAGTTTAAATTCAAAAAGGGTACAATTCTGTAGGAAAAATGTAGAAATTCAGCAAAGGGGTCCTTAAAATAACATTTATTGAAGATCCATTAAAAATTCAATGTGGAAAAGCAAAAGCTTTTCTTACACGATATCCTTAATCATTGCATACCTAGTTCACGCTGAAATCTTCAGCAATATACAGTAGGTCATGTCCTCGGACAGAATTTTGTTACATTATATATTTTTCCTGTTGTTTCCATAGAGATTTAAATCTTTGAAAAGAAAAGTTTGATGAAAACCATATAAGTAAAGCAAATGAAACATTCCATTTTGGATGAAAAAAAAAGTTTATCCTTGACTTTCTAGCTTCATTAAACATACTCACTAGTTTAGGCCTCAAGGCTCCAAAATATGTCATTTTCTGGTATGTCAATAAAATACACCAGCACTTCGAGGCTTCAGGCATTAGCTCATATGGATCTTAGTACTTTGAATTCCAAATGTAATGAAAGAGTATATTTATACTGCAGAGAATGAAATATTCCAGCAATTATGACAGTTAATGTGCTATGATTGTTTTGTATTGAGAAAACCTGCAATGTAGAAGTAAACTCCAATTTCTGACATCATTCATTTTACCATATAAAGGACTGCAAAATGTGAAAAAAAATCCAACTGGGGTATGATTGAAAAGAACACAAACAAAAAACAAACAAACAAACAAACAGCAAATCACCTTTGTTTCATTTTTTTTGTTATGTTCACATTGAGGTAAAATTAACCTAGTAACCTTGTTCTACAGGTCTATTCATTTATATACTTTTTATCTTTTTATTTTATTTTGCTATTTGCTTGCCTGGAAAAAGGGAGCTGATGATATAACAATTGATATTTTGTTTTTTTTTACAAATTATTTTAAAAGTTTTTAAACTTTTTATTATTCTACTTAGGGGACTTGAACTTGTAATTGCTTGATTGCCTAAACTATAATATGCAGACTATTACATAATTGCAAGTATATTATAACCTTCATAGGTGTATTAATATGGCAGATGTGAGTAGGGATGAGTGAATCCGAACAGGAAAGTTCGGGTTTATACTGGACACCATGCATTAAAAGAGGCATAGATGCTCATGAGGAGAACATAATTTTACCTCTATACAAGTCACTAGTACAACCATACTTAGAACACTGTGTACAGTTCTGGTCTCCGGGGGTATAAGAAAGACATAGCTGAACTGGAGCGGGTGCAGAGAAGAGCGACCAAGGTTATTAGAGAACTGGGGGTCTGCAATACCAGGACAGGTTATTACACTTGGGGTCATTTAGTTTGGAAAAACGAAGGCTTAGGGGTGATCTTATTACAATGCATAAATATATGAGGGGACAGTACAAATACCTTTCTAATGATCTTTTTACTCTTAGACCTGTGACGGGGACAAGGGGGCATCCTCTACGTCTGGAGGAAAGAAGGTTTAGTCATAATCACAGATGCAGATTCTTTACTGTAAGAGCAGTGAGACTATGGAACTCTCTGCCGTCTAATGTTGTAATGAGTGATTCCCTACTAAAATTTAAGAAGGGACTGGATGCCTTTCTTGAAAAGTATAATATTACAGGCTATATTCACTAGTTTCCTAGATATTGTGTTGATCCAGGGAGCTAGTCTGATTGCCGTATGTGGAGTCGGGAAGGAATTTTTTTCCCCAATGTGAAGCTTACTGTTGCCACATTGTTTTTTTTTTACTTCCTCTGGATCAACATGTTAGGGCAGGTTAGGATATGGGTTGAACTAGATGGACTTAAAGTCTTCCTTCAACCTTAATAACTATGTTACTATGTTACCTAGTGCCCAGTACCGAACACTGACATTTTACTGAATGTCCTGTTGCCTGTTCAGGTTCACTAGTCTAATAAAGCTTGTTGAAAGGCTGCAGCACATCCAATCAACAAGCTTTTAGACTGTGGTTACTTCCAGAGCAATCATAGCCATGCCAATTATTGACATGGCTTTGACAGGCCGATGCAGCACGTGACCCGGCCTTTATAAAGGCAAGATCATGAGTACCGCCGTCATATGCTCTCATCAATGTAGGGATAGGACGCATCTGGAGTGAGGGGCAGATTCGGACTGAGCACTCTGCAAATACAATTCTGTGTGTACTCTGCAAACCCGTCTGTGAGAGTACTGTCCTTTAAGTTGTTGTGTGTACTCTGCCCTCCCCCAATTGTGGAGTACTGTTTTTTAAGCTGCTGTGTGTACTCTGTACCCCCCCGCCTGTGGGAGTACTGTGCTTGAAGCAGCTGTAAGTACTCTGCATCCCCCGCCTGTGAGACTAATGTCCTTGAAACAATTGAGTGTACGCTGCACCACACGCCTGTGTGAGTATTGTCCTTGAAGCCGTTTTGTGTATTCTGAATCCCCCGCCTGTGGGAGTACTGTCCTTGAAGCCACTGTGTCTACTCTTCACCCCCCACCTGTATGACTACTGTCCTTGAAGTCGTTGTGTGTACTCTGCACCCCCACCTGTGGGATTACTGTCCTTGAATCCGCTGGGTGTACTCTGCACCCCGCCACCTGTGGACTGTGAGAGTACTGTGCTTGAGGCAGCTGTGAGTCCTTTACATCCCCCAGCCTATGAGAATTGTGTCCTTGAAGCTGCTGTGTGAACTATGCATCACCTCGCCTATGGGAGTACTGTCCTTGAAGCTGCTGTGTACACTTCAGCCCCCTGCCTGTGGGAGTACTGTCGTGGAAGCCGCTGTGTGTTTACTGCACCTCCCGCCTGTTGGAGTACTGTCCTGAAAGCCGCGGTATCTACTCCATAACCCCCGCATGTGTGAGTACTGTCCTTGAAGCCACTGTGTGTACTCTGTATCCCCCTCCGCCTGTAGGAGTACTGTCCATTAAGCTGCTGTGTGTACTCTGCACCCCCCACCTGTGGGAATAATGTTCTTTAAGCCTCTGTGAGTACTCTGCACCTCCCGCCTGTAGAAATACTGTTCTTGAAACAGCTTTGTGCACTCTGCACCCCCCTTGCCCGTGGGAATACTATCATTGAAGTCTGAATAATAAATTAATTGGCATTGTTCGTCTCATTGTTATTAGTTGGCCCTCAAAATAATGTTTCTGGCCTGGTGTGTATATTCTAGTAGTTTTGCAAATCAAAATATCACACCAGCTATCTCGTTGGCCTTTGTAGGCCCCTGAAAACACGTTCTTAGGTCTGGTGTGTGTTTTGTAGTACTTTTACAAATCAATATATCTCATCAGCCTTCTCGTTGCCATTTATAGGCCCCAAAAATAATTTTTTAAGGTTCGATGTCTGTTTTCTAGTAGCATTGAAAATCAATATATTGCATCAGCATTGCAAGTACATGCTGCAGATTTCTGCTAGACTGCATTGTGTATAGTGTAGGAACAGATTGTGGGAGTAGGGAAAGAGAGGCCATAATAAACAAAACAGTTTTTTTTATTGCAAAATAATATTCCTCAGTGCCAGTATAAACTAAACCGCTTTTTTACAGCTAAATAATATTCCTCAGTACCAGCATATACCAAACACCTTTTTTTAGACCTAAATAATAATCTTTGCCTATTATTGAAATAGCTTATATTTATCTAGCAGTTGGGCTATTGGTGTAAAGTCTGCTGAGATACGCAAATATCACCATTTACCAGTAATTGACCTGAGTCTGCTGTTGGCATGTGTAATAAAGGCGATATAATAAAAAAAAAAAAGCTATTAGTTAAATAGCGTATATTTATCTAGCAGTTGTGCAAATGGTGTAAAGCCTGCTGACAGTAGCCAAGAGTCTGGGCCTCACAATACTCAACCTGGTCCTCCTTCCATCCCCCATCAAGAGTCCCAGGAGACATATAACCTCAAAGCTGGCCACTCTGAGGAACTGTTTACGTACCCATGTGATTATTCTGGCCTCTCACCATGCACCATTAAAGATGATCATGAGGAGGTGGACTGTAGTGATGCACAAACAATTGAACACTCATGGCCCAAAGCAAGCCACGTTTGGGAAAGTCAATTCATATCTGAAGAGATGGAAGATAATGATGACGCACAATTGTCATCAAGGTCAGCCTAAAATCGCAACTCAGAAGGAGGATCAGATTGATGAATTGGAAGACGACGTGGTTGATGATGAGGTCACTGAGCCAACCTGGCACAGTGGCAAACATAGCAAGCACAGCAGTGCAGAGAGGGTTGGATCCATAGCACAAAAACAGGCAAGAAGAGTTAGTGGTTTGACCAGAGGGAGAACTCGGTCAACTGTTCCACAGAGCACCCCCCACTCAGCTAGATAACAGGCCAAGGTGCATTATTCCATGTATGGCAGTTTTTTTCTGAAAGTCCTTCAGGCAAAACAACTGTAGTGTGAAGCATCTGCCATTCCAAGCTGAGAAGAAGCAAGAACACTGTCAACCTGAGCAGCACTAGCATGCAGAATCTCATGACAGCCAAGCACCCAAGTAGGTGGGCAGAACAAAACCTGTGTCTGAGGGTGTAACCACTGCCACTTCCCCTGTGTTACGGCCTTCCCAATTTGCTGTCCAAGAAGCAGACACTAATGCCTCTTGCCCACAAACTGCAGCTGCACAAACACAACAGTCAGCAACTACATCCAGTTCATTGTACCAGCACAGCGTTCAGTTGTCCCTGCCTCAAGTGTTTAAAAGGAAGCAGAAATATCCACCCACCCACAGGCCCAAATGCTAAATGCCCACATTGCTAGATTGCCATGACCTCTTGGCGGTTGCAGCCCCATAGTACTTGCCTACCACCCTCCACTATTTTTCCCGATCTCCCGTCCCCACGTTACAGAAGCACGTGTTACACAATATCAGCCATGCTCTGAACAATACAGTCACAGGGAAGGTCCACCTAACCACAGATATGTGGATAAGTTCTTGTGGACAGGGATGCTACATTTCCCTGATGGCACACTGGGTGTACCTGGTGGAGTCAGGGACAGAGTCAGAGGCTGTGACATCACACATCTTACCTACGCCAAGAATATCAGGCCCAACTTCTATCAAGGTTTCAGTCTCCTCATATGCCAGTTCCTGTCTCTCCTCCTCATCCTCAGCTAAACTAGCCTCTCCATCACTTCCCAGCTGAGAACTCTGCAGCACTGCCTTGACGAAGCAGCAGCACGCTCTGTTGTTGCTCATCTGTTTAGGCGATAAAGCTTACAATGCAGCAAAGCCATTTAAAGGGATAAAAGACCAAATCGATCAGTGGCTCCCCCGCTGAACCTCCAACCAGACAGGTTGTGTGGGATAATGGGCATAATTTGGTAGCAGCTTTAAAGCTCAGCAAGATTATACACGTTCCATGCATAGACCATGTGCTGAGCGTAGTGGTAAAGTGGTTTTTAAAACATACCTTGACTTGCCAGACCTACTTGCCAAGGTACGCCATGTCAACGCCCATTTCCGAAAGTCATCTCAGGTTTTCACCGGTCTGGCTGCGCTGCAGCAGTGATTTAATTTGCCTCATCACCAACTGATTTGTAACCTGTCCACATGCTGGAATTCGACCTTTCATATGTTGGCAAGGCTTAGTGAGCAGCAGAGGGCAATGTCTGAATTCCAGCTTCTCAGTGCCCTACAGAGTAACACTCAGCCCCCACACATAACAACTGCCAAGTGGGTGTGGATAGCTGACATATGTCTGGTTTTTCAAAACTTTTAGTACTGCACCAAGATAGTGAGCCCTGATGATGCTGTTATCAGAGTAACCATCCCGCTGCTCTGTCTATGAAAACGTTTGCTGCAGAATATCAAAGAGGAAGCTTTGAATGCCGAGCAGGTGGCTATGGAGCAAGATTTTACATTGACTTATTCCACATAGCCCAACCTTAAATAGTATTCTCAGGTCACATCGGGTGATGAAGAGGAACAGTACACAGATCTCGTCACTCTCTGGGACATATCCTGTAATTTGTTGTTGCTCAAAACCATGCAAAGGATACATTCTGCCTGGTTGGGTAGTTTCCAGAAGAAGTGCGTAGGCTTGTGCAGATTGCTCAATTTCACTCCTGTCTCTTTCCTTTGTGGAGGCTGCTTCCAAGTAAAATGAGGCTTGTCCATCTTCCTGATATGGGTTTCAACCCTGACTGACTGACCATAATAAAGGCCCAAGCTTGCATAAATTGTATTCAGAATTTAATTCAAATGCATTTTGTGTTTAGTAGAATCCAATTAACTGACATTGATCATACAGCTCCCCCAACTTCCTTATTATATTCACCTAACAGCGTCTTCACCCACTATGATAGTGGCTCCATTGGGATCCTGTGCCAAAATGAACTGTGGAGCTCACAAAACTCAGGTTTCACAGCACCTGCTGGCCCTCTTAAAATGTGAAGTGAGGCCCTCATAATGACATGTCATTGGACGTGGTGGTGGTAGCAGGCAAAACCCAAAATTCAAATAGGCATGTTTTAGCTGGCATTCTAAAGTAATGGGGAATATGTATTCCACTATCTAGCTAACAATTTGGAAAAAGGTGAGGGGCGTCCCAAATAGAGGAGTGAGATCTCTCCCAAATGTATGACACAGGGCCACCTGAGGGCCCTTCCCAAACTCAGGTTCCACAGCACTTGGTTGCCCTCTGAAAATGTCAAACGAGGGCCGCATATGAACAAGAGAAAAAGGGCGCACTAATAATAAATGCTTATTTATAAATAGGGTGCATAACCTGGTCTGAAAATTGAGTATTGAAAAAAGGAAGAGAAAAGACCAGACCAGTAATGGTATGCACAGCCATATATATGAAAATAGAAAAAACCTTTATTTCATAGTGGACAAAACAAGTTTGAAAACATTTAAAATTACAAAGAATAACTAACCCACCAAACCCAGGATCAAAGGTCTGAATAAGTCCATACAGTGAATAAATAATGATCAATTCACAATGGAAATAAATAACATGCATGTTAGACCATATAATGCGTCCATAGCTATTTGGATGGATATAAAAAATATAACAATGCAGACGATTAGCCAGATGACTCAAAGCACCTATACAATCCTCCATATATCTAAAATGGGAATGCCAGAATAGAGTAATAAATACAAAATGATAGAACTATGCAAGCAGTTAACCCATTAATTGAAAGACGAGGGCCGCATAATGACATGGCGTTGGATGTCATGGTGGTGGCGGGCAAAACCCAAAATTCAAATGGGCTTTCTTTGGCTGGCATTGAAAAGTGATGGGTAATATGTATCTAGCCACTTCCACTATCTAGCTAACAATTTGGAATAAGGGAGGGACCTCCCAAATATAGGAATGAGAGCTCTTCCAAATGTATGACACAGGGCCACCTAAGGGCCCTTCCCAAACTCAGGTTTCAAGACACTTGCTGGCCCTCTTTTCTTTTTTTTGCATTATATACAGATAATTATGAAGTAAAAAATTTTCTTAGCATTTTTCCATGTAAAAAACAATTTAGGTTTGGTTTGGAAGGTTTTCTTATAAATCCGTAAAACTGGCAAAATAGTCTGACAACATTATTCTGAGATACCATATGTGAGTCAGAAAGGCACGCAGGCATCTTCTCCATGCTGTTCCTATTTAGTTTTAGCACTTTTCCATCCATTTCAGCTTTTTCTCCGTTCCCCAGACCTGTTTGTTGGGTTCAGCAGAAAAATATTTGGCTTTCCCATTGACTTGCATTGTACTCGTTATTCGGAACGAATACCCGAATAATAGAAATTATTCTGACCGATTTTCCAGAATCCGAATATTTGACTATTCAAGCATAACTAGTAAGGACTAATAGGAAAAAATGAACTTCTTAGTTTGTTGTGAAATTTCTCGTGAGTGCGCCAATACCCTACATGTAATCGGAAACTACTTTTGAGGCACAGTGCACTAACATTTGAGAAACCTCAAAAAACACGACCATAAAGCCCAAAGATATATCCAAAAAGTACAAATTTTATTTACCATATTAGTATAAAAATCACGGACAAGTAAGAACAGAAATGCAGAAAGGCAGTGGAGTGCAACTGGAACACATCAGTGGCACGTCATAGAACTGAACTCTACGTGAACCAATAACTGTCTGTATAACAATATACAATATACATAGAAGGCAATATGAAGTAAAGGACAGTAATAGTATATATACCACAGGAAAAAGTCGGTACAATATTTTGTGACCAGTAGAAACCCCAAAAAAAGATTAGAGATTACTGGAATTGTCCCACAATTAACTGGGCACCGATTAAATACATATATATGGCCATACTCTATATATTCTTGCTAATAATGAATGGATAATATAGCACAAGAGCAGAATAAACGCCAGGTGAAAATAGAAAATCGGCCAACAGCTGTATAATATATATGTTGGTTGTAAATATATGGCTGTAAATATTTATATGGTAATATATATTATATAGATAGAGCATACAATGGCAAAATAGATCGCCTGACAGGCTTATACCATATTCATTACATGCCATATATACAGCAATCAATAATACCTGGCATAGATTACCGCAAATTAGCAGATTAAACAGGCTAACAGGTTTCTACAATGTTCATTACTTGCCATATATATAGCACTCAAAGGTGATTGGCATAGATAACCGCAGATAGCCGTGGATTAAACAAGTTGGCCATAATTTACCTGTGGTAGCAGACAAATTGGAGCAACGCACGGATCAGACAGGAGGCCAATCAAGCGGTTACTGACGTTGACCGAAGACTTAGAAATCATGGTTATCACCCATATCGCCGACGTAATAAATCACCTATATCTGACTTTAAGGATAATAAGGTAATTAATTTGAGTGGGTATTCCTTAACACAGTCTGATTTGTCTTTGCTCCTGAGGGGTTTATCTTTCTCACCTGCCTCTACTTTCGACACTTTCACTGCCATCAAAGACCTACACATCTTTGCACATTTTCTCCTTTTCAAAAGGATTTATTTTGATGACAGCTTAATTAAATTATTTCCTACAGATCAGGAACAAGCGGCACTGAGAATCCTTGAGGATCTATCCAGTGAACATGTTGGTTTGGAAGGAGGTAAGATACCCCCCTCAATCCGTCCGCGCTCCAGGTGGTTCCCCCACTCACTCAATGTAGTAGTATAGACTTTTTGTCAAGGTAGTGTCACAAGATTTTGGGCGTATTGAGAAACATATCCATCACGATAATCTCAGTGCTGATGAACGTGCTAGGTTACAATATTTACAGAATCTCCCCGATGTCATCTTCAAGCCAGCCGACAAGGGGGCTAATATTGTCCTCTGGCTGAGGACAATGTATGAACAAGAAGCTTTTCGTCAACTTAATGACAATGTGTGTTATAAACGCTTAACATACAACCCCTTGTCGGCTTTCTCCTTGGAATTGAAAAAGATGATTAATGGGGCAATCACTAAAGGTATTATAACTAAAGATTTGGCTGCTGCCTTATTGGTGGATGAACCTAGAATACCTACACTATACCTATTACCCAAAATCCATAAGAATGCTTTAAAACCCCCTGGTCGTCCAATTATCTCTGGTGGGGTGAACTACCTGGAGTGTGTCAACAGATGGATCGATTCTATGCTCCAACCCATGGTTGAGACATTACCCTCCTTCCTAAAAGACATCAACCAACTGTTGCGCAGGATGGATGGATTATTTATTGACTCCGTAACCTTCTTGTTACAGCTGACGTTGAGTCACTCTATACAAATATCCGGCACAGTGATGGACTTAAGGCCACTAAATTTTTCTTGGATTCCTCCAATCTTAGCCCAGATATGAGGTCCTTGTTCTTGACCTGTTGGAATTTACACTTACTCATAATTTTTTTGTTTTTAAGGGGTCCTTCTTCCTGCAGCTCCAGGGAACAGCAATGGGCGCGGCCTTTGCGCCGGCCTATGCAAATCTGTTCCTGGGGCTGTGGGAAAGGGACCTCTTCCTGTCAGATCAACAGGAGTCGATGGAGCGCGTCCTTTTCTGGAAGCGCTACATCTACGACATCCTCTTGATCTGGCAGGACACCCCTTCCTCCCTCAAAGATTTTTTTCTTCATTTAAATAATAACACTAATAATATTCATTTAACGTTTAAATTTGATACTGAACAAATTGAGTTTCTTGATGTGACACTAAGAAGGGACCCCTCTGGAGCTATAAACACCAATGTGTATAGGAAACCCACATCATCAAATATGTTACTACATGCGTCTTCATCTCACCCTGAACATATGGTTCGTGCTGTAGCCGTAGGTCAATTTTTTCGTATCCGCCGGATATGCTCCTTAGATATAGATTTCGAAAGACAAGCTAAAGATCTGAAGGATCGTTTACGTATCCGTGGATACAGTAATCGCACTATAAAAAGAGCCTACCATAAGGCTAAATATAGCATCCGTAGTGATTTACTCTATAAAGATACCAATGCTCCAGATAATCCACAACCGGTTAGATTTATCACCACGTTCCACTCTCAAACTAATCGTCTGAGATCTGCATTGATCAAATCGTGGCCTATTCTTATGACTGATCCTACTTTGGCAAAGATTTTGCCCAAGAAGCCTCTCATAACCTATCGTAGAAGTCGCAACCTTCGCGATTATCTAGTCCGGAGTCACTATGCCCCTGATACTCAACCTATCTTCTCAAACTATCATCCTACTAGACGTGGTTGCAGCCCGTGTGGTCACTGTGTGGCGTGTGCTAATATTGATCGTATTTCAAGCTTCACCAATTCTTCGGGTACACGGCAATTTGAGATTCGTAAGTTGATATCATGTGATACTAAAAATGTCATTTACTTTGCTACGTGTCCATGCTCCCTTATCTATGTTGGCCTTACCACACACCAACTAAAAATTAGAGTCAGGGAGCATGTACTCGGTATCCAGGCAGCAACCACACAGGAGGATGTTGCTTCACTCAAGACGCTTCCACTTTAGTTACACCATCAATGCGATAGTAGAGGATTGAGAGTTAGGGGCATTGGCTCACTAGATTTGGGCATCCGGGGTGGAAAAACTTCTCAATTATTGGCACATGAATACAGATATAGAAATATGCTAAATAGGCACTTCTAAATTAATTATAAATCCAAAAAACAAAAGAAGCATAATATGCCATAGAAAATAATTTTTATTATAGAAAAAGTCAAAAAGCAACAATGCATGAAAAATTTTTAAAAGCAGGGACAATAATACAAGTATAGCCACATATAGATCAGGATATAAAGTAGATGATATATTGCACATATATATTTCAAAATTTGAAGAGAACAAATTTATATCTTCTCTTCAAGAAGGGGGATATATAAATAAATATCACCCAAAATAAGCGAGTGCTTAAAAAATATAATTCAAAAAAAGCCAGTGCTTTAAATAAATAGTAAAGGGAATATCAAAGAAAATAAATGGCAGTAACAAAAATGCAACCACAGTGTACAAAAAATAAATAGCCAAAATGAATATAAAGTGCTGAGTTGTAAGAGAAGTATATACCTGAAAGCAGCTGGACACCCCGACGCGCGTTTCGCACTATAGCTTCCTCCAAGGGGATGTATGTGTCTGATACTGAGAGGCTGTGTGCTTTTATAGCTTAGATGAGTCATAGATGGCAGTGGATTTATGTGCGTCATGTCCGCCCGATATCAGAGCCCGCATTAGACTCAGCTGGAGATAAAATCTGCTATCATGGCAACCAAAAAAGGCGTCCATGCCAGACATAATCTGTGCCGATCCGTGCGAAAACAGATCTAATGAGGACGCGTTGTCATGGGAGCCCAAGAGCTCCTGGGATTCAGCAAAACATCCACCGCTCGACGTCAGAGCGGGGAGGAGCGCCGAGACCAGGGCAGAGAAGCTGATAGAGCGTTACCATAATGACGCTGGGGTTCATAGGGAACAGTGGTCCGCCTACCGCTCCACGTCAGAGCGGGGAGGAGCACCGAAACCAGGAGTGGGCTAGAGAGGCGTCACCTAGGTAACGTAGGGGCTCGTAGGAGTCAGTAAAAAAATCAGCTATCCGAAATCGGAACAGGGGAAGAGTGCTGGATATAGGGCGGAAAAATCCAAGGGGGATATTGCTGAGGTGATGTGAAAACTCACCAGAATCAGCAGGCCACCCACTGCCCGACGTCTGAGCAGGGAGGAATGCCGAGACTAGAGTGCCCACACCACCGCAGCAAAAAATTATTTACCCGATTCTCAAAGATTGAGAGGATTTAAAAGGAAAATAAGAAAATGCCTGGATAAAGGGTAAAAGTTTAAAGTTACTCTCAAAAATCAATAGATTAAGATAAAAAAGAAAAAAAAGGAAATGTAGGCTAAACTTACAGTAAAGGTGTTAGAGGGAAATGAATCGAAAATTGTGTTATAAATAGTGCAAAAAAAGGAAGTAAACAAAAATCTAATAAAGTGACAGATGATATACAGTGAAAGATATATCTATATATAAAATTATACTAAAAATGATAATCCTAAGGAATCCCAAAGAATTAATTAAAAACAAAAAATCTTAAACATAGTGACTGTGACTATATTAGTGAACAAATATAATATGTGAATCTTCAGTGATCCCAAATAAATACAATAAAAGATGATCTTGAACACCTCCCAGTGTTAATGTGAAGCCTGAGTCTCTTGAACCAGAAAAATCGTCTTCTTTTCGGAGAGAAAGCTTATGCGGCATCTTCATCAAAATCGCACGGCATGAATGACTCAAAAGTACAATATATATGTGTATGGCAACAGTATGAACTAGAATAGAAAAAGAATAAGGTTAAAATCAAAATAAAAACTTAAAAGCAGAACAAATTATAATACTATTAATTTACAAAAAGGGAGCAAAACTGAGCATTTCGTTTAAACCAGAAGGATGGACTGATCCAACTCTTGAAATCCATCTGGCTTCCAATTGGGCCAAATTCTTCCTCCAATTTCCTCCTCTAATGTCTATATGAACTTTATCAATGCCCCTAACCTTCAATAATTTAGCATCGCAATTATGAAAGCGCTTAAAGTGCCTTGGAATAGGTTTTAAATCCGTCAAATCATTTATATCAGTGGCACTGAGGATGTCTCGAAAATGTTCTCTAGTACGAATTTTAAGGGCCCTTGACGTAAGTCCTACATATACTTTAGGACATGGGCATATGGCATAATATACTACCCCTACGGTATCACAGGTGATATGCTGTGTGATTTTGAAATTCTTGCTACCATCACAGGATTCAAAGTGAGTAGCTTGTTGCATATTGGGGCAAGAAATACATTTACCGCAGGGGTAGAAGCCCCATTTCAATTTAATAGGTCCCAATAGTGGCTGCGGAGTTGGCCCTGGATAATGACTTTGTACCAATTGATCTTTTAAATTCGAAGAGCGCCTATAGGTAATGGAGGGGCCTTTAGGAACGAATTTGCATAGAGTGGAGTCCAAGCGTAAAATGGACCAATATTTCTCCAAAGCCTGTTTCATCTCATTCCATCTTGGGCTATAAGTAGAGATAAATCTCACTGTGGAATCGGTTGTAATTTTCTTATTTGATTGCAGGAGTTCATTCCTTTCAGCCCTTTTGGCTTTTCTAAAACCTTTTTTGATGCTTCTCTTAGAATAGCCACGTTCTTCAAAACGCTGGGATAAATTGCTAGCTTGTCTCAAAAAATCATCTTCATTGGAGCAAATCCTCCTCATCCTCAGGAACTGTCCAGTTGGTATACCGTTTATCAATGGTCGCGGATGGGAAGATCTGGCATGGAGCAGGGAATTAACGGCAGTCTCTTTGCGGAAGACATCAGTCTTAAGAAGATGGCCGTCATCCTTTGCAATCATCACATCCAAAAAATCAATTTGATCTCGACTATATTTGCAGGTAAGTTTAATATTCAGAGAATTATTGTTCAGAATATCTACAAACTGAAGAAGATCCTGTTCAGAGCCCTGCCAGAGGATAAGTATATCATCTATATAGCGGGCCCAGAACAGGACCCGCTCAATAAATGCCACTGGTTTGGAGAAGAAGATATCCCTCTCCCAGCTGCCCAAAAACAGATTTGCATATGATGATGCAAAGGATGCTCCCATTGCGGTCCCCTGCTGTTGCAAGTAAATGTTCCCTTTGAAGGTAAAGAAATTATGCTCCAATGCAAATTGTAATAAAGTTATAAGGAAGAATACAAAATCCTCATTATGGCTAGACATGTTCAAAAAACTTTTAACTGCTCTTATGCCACTGCTATGGTATATTGAGGTATAAAGGGACTCAACGTCCATAGTGACCAACCAGATGTCATCATCAGTGGGTATTCCTTCAATCCTTCTGAGGATATCTCCTGTGTCCTTCACATAAGAAGGTAGATCACTAACCAATGGTTTTAAATGGAAATCCAAAAATTTCCCAATGGTCTCACAATTTTTCATGCATTGTTGCTTTTTGACTTTTTCTATAATAAAAAGTATTTTCTATGGCATATTATGCTTCTTTTGTTTTTTGGATTTTCAATTATTGGCACAATTGGAGAGCCGCTGGATTTGGACCTTGGATACGGTTCAGCTAAAAGGTCTTAATGAGAATTTGAGCTTCGTTCCTTTTTTGTGATCGCCAGCCTGTCTGTATATGTGCTCCTTGTAATGCTTCTTTAGTACGTCATTTTGATTTTATACGCTTTTTTATCTCCTTTTAGATATCACGGTTTTCCTGTCTTAAAATTCATTTTCCCTACAAATATGGATGAAGAATCACCCGCATGATCCGTCATATAAAGAGAATTTCTACATATATGCCAGTTGTTTTCTATATTCAGTTATTCCACTACATGTACACATATATGTATATATATATTTATGTGTCTTTGTAATATTATGTTTTTTATATTTTTGTATTTATGTTCTTTTGTATGTTTCACACTTACTATCTGGTTGCATAATTTTCTCTCTGGTTATTATGTGTTCTCCTCAGTTATAGTTACACCTCTGACATAGTAACTCGACTGCTGGCCTTGACCATTGCGTGCTACATACCGCCCTGCTCCATTGCATGTCGGCATCTCTAGATACCATGGGTTGCTATGTCGTCCCTTGGTGTTTGACGCCGCTGCCATTCAGCATAGCAGTCACTGTGGTTACGGATGCGTCACTTCCGGTCTCGCGGTTGAGCTACTTCCGGTTGGACGGTATTTATGCCGGGATTCACTGCTCTTCCATATGCCCCCGATGAAGGATCGTGCATCCGAAACACGCGTCGGGCCTCCTGTCTGATCCGTGCGTTGTTCCAATTGTCTGTTACCACAGGTAAATTATGGCCAACTTGTTTAATCCACGGCTTTCTGCGGTTATCTATGCCAGTCACCTTTGAGTGCTATATATATGGCATGTAATGAACATTGTAGAAACCTGTTAGCCTGTTTAATCTGCTAATTTGCGGTAATCTATGCCAGGTATTATTGATTGCTGTATGTATGGCATGTAATGAATATGGTATAAGCCTGTCAGGCGATCTATTTTGCCATTGTATGCTCTATCTATATAATATATATTACCATATAAATATTTACAGCCATATATTTACAACCAACATATATATTATACAGCTGTTGGCTGATTTTCTATTTTCACCTGGCGTTTATTCTGCTCTTGTGCTATATTATCCATTCATTATTAGCAAGAATATATAAAGTATGGCCATATATACAGTGCCTACAAGTAGTATTCAACCCCCTGCAGATTTAGCTGGTTGACACATGCGGAATTAACTTGGCATTGTGACATTTGTACTGTAGATCAGCCTGGAAGTGGGAAATGCACTGCAGCAAAAATTTTTGTTTTATTTATTTATTTATTTTTTTAAAAAACGTTAAAAGTTAATTCAGAGTGTCATTTTTATTCAACCCCTCAAACCACAAGAATTCTGTTTGGTCCCCCTAAAGTATTAAGAAGTAGTTCAGGCACCAAGAATAATGAGCTTCACATGTGTGGATTAATGATCTCTTTTGCGAGCCTTTTCTGACTATGTAAGACCCTCCCCAAACTTGTGAACAGCACTCATACATGGTCAACATGGGAAAGACAAAGGAGCATTCCAAGGCCATCAGAGACAAGATCGTGGAGGGTCACAAGGCTGGCAAGGGGTACAAAACCCTTTCCAAGGAGTTGGCCCTACCTGTCTCCACTGTTGGGAGCATCATCCGTAAGTGGAAGGCTTATGGAACTACTGTTAGCCTTCCACGGCCTGGACAGCCTTTGAAAGTTTCCTCCCGTGCCGAGGCCAGGCTTGTCCGAAGAGTCAAGACTAACCCAAGGACAACAAGGAAGGAGCTCCGGGAAGATCTCATGGCAGTGGGGACATTGGTTTCAGTCAATACCATAAGTAACGTACTCCACCGCAATGGTCTCCGTTCCAGACGAGCCCGTAAGGTACCTTTACTTTCAAAGCGTCATGTCAAGGCTCGTCTACAGTTTGCTCATGATCACTTGGAGGACTCTGAGACAGACTGGTTCAAGATTCTATGGTCTGATGAGACCAAGATCGAGATCTTTGGTGCCAACCACACACGTGACGTTTGGAGACTGGATGGCACTGCATACGACCCCAAGAATACCATCCCTACAGTCAAGCATGGTGGTGGCAGCATCATGCTGTGGAGCTGTTTCTCAACCAAGGGGCCTGGCCATCTGGTCCGCATCCATGGGAGCATGGATAGCACGGCCTACCTGGAGATTTTGGCCAAGAACCTACGCTCCTCCATCAAGGATCTTAAGATGGGTCGTAATTTCATCTTCCAACAAGACAACGACCCAAAGCACACAGCCAAGAAAACCAAGGCCTGGTTCAAGAGGGAAAAAGTCAAGGTGTTGGAGTGGCCTAGTCAGTCTCCTGACCTTAACCCAATTGAAAACTTGTGGAAGGAGCTCAAGATTAAAGTCCACATGAGACACCCAAAGAACCTAGATAACTTGGAGAAGATCTGCATGGAGGAGTGGGCCAAGATAACTCCACAGACCTGTGCCGGCCTGATCAGGTCTTATAAAAGACAATTATTAGCTGTAATTGCAAACAAGGTTTATTCCACGAAATATTAAACATAGGGGTTGTATAATAATTGACCCACACTTTTATGTTTAAAATTTATTAAAATTCAACTGAGCAACATAACTTTTTGTTTTGTAAGATTTATGCTTCTGTTAATAAATCCTACTCTCGTTTGCAGTTTGAAGGCTCTAACTTATTTGCATCTTATCAAACCAGCTAAATCTGCAGGGGGTTGAATACTACTTGTAGGCACTGTATGTATTTAATCTGTGCCCAGTTAATTGTGGGACAATTCCAGTAATCTCTAATCTTTTTTTGGGGTTTCTACTGGTCACAAAATATTGTACCGACTTTTTCCCTGTGGTATATATAATATTACTGTCCTTTACTTCATATTGCCTTCTATGTATATTGTATATTGTTATACAGACAGTTATTGGTTCACGTACTGTTCAGTTCTATGATGTGCCACTGATGTGTTCCAGTTGCACTCCACTGCCTTTCTGCATTTCTGTTCTTACTTGTCAGTGATTTTTATACTAATATGGTAAATAAAATTTGTACTTTTTGGATATATCTTTGGGCTTTATGGTCATGGTTTTTGAGGTTTCTCAAATGTTTGTGCACTTTTGTGCGACTGTCCTATTTTTGCCATGTATACTATAGTTCAGCATCTATAATGAAGATAATTAAATTCTTCCTTCTACCTTTGCTGATCCTGTCTATTGGCTGGTGTTCTCTTTTTGAGGCACAGTGCAATGCTCAAATTTGAAGGAGTGCCATATTATTCTGCAGATTTTACTGTTATGGTTTGAGGGTGACATGACCCACTGGGAGAGCCCCTGAGGTGCCAAAACAGCAGAATCCCCCATAACTGGTCCCATTTTACCAACTAAACATCTCAATGAATCCATCTAGCCACCAAAATTTTGGTTTAGCCCCAGATATTCAGATTTTACATTTTCACAAGGGGAAATGAGTAAAAATGTCACCAAAATTTGTCCCACAATTTCTGCTGAATGTAGCAATACCCCATATGTGGCTATTCAGTACTGCTTAGCCATGCGGTGAGACTCAGGAGGGATGGAGTGCTATTTGGAGCGCAGATTATCCTAGAATAGTTTGAGGACTACATATACAGAGCCACTAAGTGCTAGAAAAACAGAATCCCCCCCATTTTGGAAATTATACTCTTGCCAAACATGTGGACCCTAAAGGTGGTTTATGCACACTGTTGCTCAGAAGGGAGAGGGGGGTATTTAGATTTGGGAGCACAGAATTTGCTCAATTTCTCTTGCGGTATGAGGAGCCATTTCACTTTTCCAGTGCCTTTGTACTAACATTAATGTGGAAGCCCCCCATATTTTCACTATTAACGTGAAAAAACCCTATATTTCCATTAACATATGACGGACCTGAGTGGAGACTTGCTTTTTTGTGGATTGAGTTGAAGCTTTTATTGGGAACATTTTACATAGCGTATGGGATCACATTTATACAGCGCTCTATGCTGAGCACTTACATTGGGGTTTCCATCTAAATTTCTGAGTCAAGTGATTCAGATGAAATCCCCAAGGGATCCAATCACTATGATGAGGCAGCAGAGTTACTCTGGACCCTGACTGCCTAGTTCAGCGTTTTCCATCTTTTCAAAAGTGCACACAACTGTGATGGACCGTGTTTTTATTCACAACTAAAAAGACGGACACCACTGGATCACAGGACAGAAGATGTCCTGAGTGATTCCATCTGCCTCCTTGTAGGGAATTTTTTCCACCGAAGGTTCTATCTGAATCACGTATTTCAGAGCATTACATGGAAACCCCGTTGTAAGCAATCAGCGCAGAGAACAGTATAAGGGTACATACCTATTTGTGAGGAAAAAAACTGTCCGATTTACGGACCAAAAAAACGGACGAGTACTATGCGACTGTCATGTGAGTGTCATGCAAGTGTAAAGTGATTTCTGTGTGATTTTGAAATGAAACATCCGTATGACATGTGTATGCAATCCATATGCGAAGGGATTTTAACATAAGCTTTTACATACAGCAGTTCTCTCAATTGTAAAAGCTCATGTTAAAATTGTATTTTAAAACAAAACTGTACACAGCATTTTAAACCAAATAATCTTCAAAGCAGACATACACATATAGATATAGATATATGTATATACACTGCTCAAAAAAATGAAGGGAACACTTAGGCTAAGTGCACACGATCAGGAATAATTGCGTTTTTTTCGCGGTTTTTCCGCGGTTTTCCGCGGTAAAAACGCGATAAAAACGCAAGCATTAAGCATCCTATACATGTTAATTGATTCCGCATGTTTTGGCCACATGTTGCGTTTTTTTCCGCGAAAAAAACGCTTTGCGGAAAAAATAGCAACATGTTCATTAATTTAGCGTAATCGCGGTGATTCCGCCGCCATAGGAATGCATTGAACCGCTTACTTTCCGCATGTGGCTATGCCCACTATGCGCAATGTAAGCGGTTCATGTGCGGATGGTACCCAGGGTCTGGAGCAGAGGAGACTCTCCTCCAGGCCCTGGGTACCATATCCCTGTAAAACAATAATTAAAATAAAAAATAATGATATTCTCACCTTCCGGCGGCCCCCGCAGCCTTCCCGCGGCCCCCGCAGCCTTCCCGCCTTCAGCGACGCTCCCGGCAACTTCCGGTCCCAAGAGTCCTTTGCGAGAATCACCCAGATGGCGTAGCGGTCTCGCGAGATGCTACGTCATCGGTGTGATTTGTTGCAAAGCACTCCTGGGACCAGAGTTGCCGGGAGCGTCGCTGAGAGGCGGGAAGGCTGCGGGGGCCGCCGGAAGGTGAGAATATCATTATTTATTATTTTTTTTATTATTTTTACATTAGATCTTTTTACTATTGATGCGACATAGGCGGCATCAATAGTAAAAAGTTGGTCACACTTGTCAAACACTATGTTTGACTCGTGTGACCAACCTGTCAATCAGTTTTCCAAGCGATGCTACAGATCGCTAGGAAAACGCTAGCATTCTGCAAGCTAATTACGCTTGCAAAACGCTATTATTCTGGCGGGAATCAGCATAAAAAAACGTGCGTATTTCCTGCGGGAGAAGTGCGGGATTGCCGCGGAAATTTCCGCGGCAATTCCGCAACGTGTGAACTTAGCCTTAAACAACAGAATATAACTCCAAGTAAATCAAACTTCTGTGAAATCATACTGTCCACTTAGTAAGCAACACTGATTGACAATCAATTTCACATGCTGTTGTGCAAATGGAATAGACAACATATTTGGCACCTTTCCAAAATTGTGGGTAAAAAAACTTCGTTTCAAGCATATGATGCTCATTCAAACTCACCTAAATAACAGGTGTGGACAATATTTAAATCAGACCGAAAACCAGATTAAAAAAAAGGGAGAAGTTTACTCAATCTTTGCATTGTGTGTCTGCGTATGCCACACTAAGCATGAAGAAGAAGAAGAGGAGATGAAAACTGTCTGAGGACTTGAGAAGCAAAATTGCTGAAAAATAGTAACAATATCAAGGTTAAAAGTCCATCTCTACACATCTTGATGTTCCTTTGTCCACGGTGTGCAACATAATCGAGAAGTTTACAACCCATGGAACTGTACCTAATCTTCCTGGATGTGGACAGCAGAGAAAAATTTATAAACATTTGCAACACAGGATTGTCTGGATGGTGGTTAAGTAGCCCCAATCAAATTCCAAAGAAATTCAAGCTGTCCTGCAGGCTATGTGTGCATCAGAGTCCCCGCATCTATCCGTCAACATTAGAATGAATTGAAACAATTTGTCAGGAAACCCAGGAGGACCTCCCTGCTGACACAGACATAAAATAGATAGATTGCAGTTTGACAAAATCTTTCTGGTCATGTGTCTTGTGGCAGATGGGACCAAGATAGAGCTTTTTGGTAACGCATATCATTCTACTTTAAACCAAAAATGAAATGGGACCTGCAAAGAAAATAACACAGTACCTACTGTCAAATATGGGGGTTGTTTCGTTGCCTCTGGCACTGGGTTTTGGGTCTACTTACATTTTATGGATACAAATTATGCTAACCAAGTACCCTATGCTGTTATCACACACTATTGCTATTTATTAATTTACTGCAGGGTATTTGGTCACTTGGTTTTTATCTTATGTCGTGTCTGCTTAATGGCCAGTGTGAACATACACCTACACATTGCTTGAACTCTAATTGATATTCCAGTTAGTTTCTTTGCGTTTTTTTTTTTTCAAGTTTTTGCATTCTGGACAAATTAGGATGTGATTTCCCTATTTGTTATTCTCATTTCTAAACCTCCCCAAGACTAGGTGTCCATTAGTTGTTGTCTTCGTCCTTCTCAGCCCTTATTCACATTTACATAATTTGATATATGGTAAGGTTCTACTACTAAAGGTTAATACTGGAGGTTAGCATATGATATAGTATGATGAGCAAATTTCATGTATTCTATGTTGTCATGCTTTAGTATGATAGAGTGCAGCCTTTTCTTGTATGTTTTACATGGAGGTAGCTCCCCTTGGTTTGCACCTAGTTCACATTAGTCTGGATGTGCCAGTCAGGTTTTTTTGTCTTTTGAATACAAGAGGTTGGACCGTCCTTAATAGGTTCACCATGATGTGGTGGGATGGCTTTTTCTTTTTTTTTCAAAATTATGTTAACCAAGTGCTCTATGAAATTATCATGCACTATTGCTATTTATTTATTTACTTCAGGGTATTTGCTCACTTTGTTTTTATCTTGGGTTTTGCCTGCTTAGTGGCCCAGTGTGAACATGCACCTACACATTGCAAGCATAACAACTTTGTATTCCAGTTTGTTTCTTTAGGTTTCTACTCTGATGTAAGTACAGAAGCTCTCTCCTTTTTTTGGGAGACTTTCAGAAAATCCAGGACAGTACATAAGTATGATATCCATATGTACACCATGTTTCAAATTATTATGCAAATTGGTTTTAAGTGTCATAGCATTTTTTTTTTAGTAAATGAAACCCATTGATGGTTTTGTGTCTCAGGGTTCTTTGGATCACTGAAATCAATCTCAGATTCCTGTGATAATTAGTTTGCCATGTGAGCCCAATAAAAGGGAAACTGGATGTTTCACACTATTAAGCAGGCCAGAGCTTTCAAGTAACATGGGAAAGAAAAAGGATCTCTCTGCTGCTAAAAAGCTTCAAATAGTGCAATGCCTTGGTCAAGGGACGAAAACATTAGATATTTCCCAACAACTTAAGAGTGATCATCATACTGTTAAGAGATTTATGGCTGATTCTGAGCATAGACGTGTTCGTGCTGATAAAGGCAGAATGAGGAAGGTTTCTGCCAGGCAAGTTCATTGGATTAAGAGAGCAGCTGCTAAAAAGCCATTACAAACCAGCAAACAGATATTTGAAGCTGCTGGTGCCTCTGGAGTCACTCGATCCTCAAGGTGTAGGATCCTTCAAAGGTTTGCTGTGGTGCATAAACCTACTATTCTGCCACCACTAAACAGTGCTCACAAGCAGAAACAGTTGCAGTGGGCCCAGACATACATGAAGACTAATTTTCAAACAGTCTTGTTTACTGATGAGTGTCGAGCAACCCTGGATGGTCCAGATGGATGGAGTAGTAGATGGTTGGGGGATGGCCACCATGTTCCAACAAGGCTGCGACGTAAGCAAGGTGGTGGAGGAGTCATGTTTTGTGCAAGAATCATGGGGAAACAGCTGGTAGGGCCCTTTAAGGTTCCTGAAGGTGTGAAAATGACCTCTGCAAAGTATATAGAGTTTCTGACTGACAACTTTCTTCCATGGTATAAAAAGCAGAAACGTGCATTTAGGAGCAAAATCATCTTCATGCATAACAATGCACCATCTCATGCTGCAAAGAAAACCTCTGAGTCATTGGCTGCTATGGGCATAAAAGGAGATAGACTATGGTGTGGCCACCATCTTCCCCTGACCTCAACCCTATAGAGAACCTTTATGCTGCAAAGAATACCTTGGAGTCATTGGCTGCTATGGACATAGAAGGAGATAATCTCCCCTGACCTCAACCCTATAGAGAACCTTTGGAGTATCATCAAACAAAAGATCTATGAGGGTGGGAGGCAGTTAACATCAAAACAGCAGCTCTAGGAGGCTATTCTGGCTTCATGCAAAGAAATACAAGCAGAAACTCTCCAAAAACTCACAAGTTCAATGGGTGCAAGAATTGTGAAGGTGATATCAAAGAAGGGTTCCTATTTTAACATGTAACTTGGCCTGTTAGGATGTTTTGGAGTTAAATAGCTTTTTTGTTCAGTGAATGTGACCTCCTAATGCTGCAAATTCCACAAATGAGCATTTTCAGTTCTTTAAATCAGATCAAATGTTCAGAAATTCTACTGTGCCTAATAATTTGGAACAGTGCATTTTGAGTTTTTATTCATTTTGAATATTATACTGTTATCATTGGGAGGTTTCTTCAATAAAATTTGATGTATTCTCTAACGGGTGATGACTTTTATTAGCCTGTCATTTGCACCGACCACTTAGGAAAATCAGAGAAAAATATCATTTGCATAATAATTTGGAACATGGTGTATACTTGATACCTTTGTACCTGAATATTTAATGTATTTGCCAGAAATAAAAATACCTGTCCCCAATGAGGTTTTTAGATTTTGATATCATAAAATAAGTCACCATTACAATACGTAATTGTTTCGTACAGCAATTGCAATGCACTACTTGCTATACATGTCTTTGATATAGGTTTGTAGAAGTCCAACATCTGAAAACGATAACTTATTCCCAGAGAGCTGAGCATACTAAACCAACCATATGCTTCTGATGCTTGGGTAAGTTGTCAGAGAGTGTGAAGAAACTTTCTTAGCATGCATGCAATTTAGTAGCTCTCAATATTCTATTGAGATATAGATTCCGTAAGAAATGTAAAGGCTAGCTTTTTTTCTGATACGGCCAGAAATTAATTAAATGAAAACATTTTCTTGGTATATTTCCACTTAGAAAGAAACAATAATGAGACTTGCACTCAGATTATTTTGCTTTAAGTAATAGCTTAAGAGCTGTGCTAGGTAACAGAACATATACCTACTTTAACAATAGTATTGCTTTGAAACTGGTTAAAGAATTATCTTTGGCAATAAGGCTCTTACTGCTTTCGCAATAACATTGCCATTTATATTCAGAATGTATTTTAGAGCTGCTTGATCGAACATTTTCATTTAATAATTTTGCTTTTCAAGATACAGTATATACTATTCTTCTCACATGGCGTACCTGACTTCTGCGCCTAGAGACGTCAGTGGTAGCACCAAGCGGAGGAATTTTCCTATCTAATTTACAGGGATGCATAAATATAGTCACATGTGCCCTTACATTAGTGTAAATGTGTCCTTTCAGTGTGCAACACCTGTAAATCTAGAAAAGAGCAAAGTAACAAGGCTATGATTATTTTAGCAACATGACAAGACTGACAAGCATGGATAGTCACTGAAAAGGATAGACGAAAAGAGTGAATTATCTGTAATATTACATGCAAATTCTATGATGATGTGATATCTGATCAGTTATATAGTGGTCACAAGGACTCAGAAGCACAAAACTATACATTTAGAAGTTTGGTATAGTGTAAATGCAAAGGAATATAAATTGTACAAAGCTCAATATGATGCCATACATTGCCTTACATATTTAGGAAAATGAAGGCACAGATTATTGCTTAAAGTAGCATTCGCAGCAAATCCAGTTTCTAGCTCCACTCCAGTCCTCTTCTGGATCACCTGACCAATCTTAAGCTTTGCCATTTCCCACAGGGTCTACTGCGTAGAGTACTAGCTGCTTTCCCAATGTAAGTCTATTAGACTGAGAAACGAGGCTCCACATACCGTATTTAACATCGCAAAACCAACTTCTGGTCCACACATTTACAAGGTAATCTGATTTGAAGTCTTGTTGTCAGACAGTCAGATGTACTCCTAAAGAAAGCCAATAAAAACTACAACTCAACTAAAAGAAAAATAGAAAATTCATGAATTTAAGACTAAAGCAATTTAAACCAATTTTTATATTATTTTTTATTTTTTTTAATTCGTAAAACATAAAAAATAACCATATGATTACACAGGTCAGTACAAGTAAGCAAATACTTACCATGTATGGGTTCTTTTTTATTTAAGTGGTGAAATAAAATCAGAAATTTGTAAGAAGAAAAAAAAATTGCTTATGTAGCTTTTTTCAGAGACCCGTAGTGTCTCCTTTTTATGGAACCTGGGGCTGGGTGACTGCTTATTTTTTGTGCTTTGAGCTGATGTTTTTATTGATATCTTTTTGGTGTAGATTCGATGATTTGACTGCCTGTTATTGAATTTTATTGCAATGTTGCAGCAGCGAAAAAAACATTGTTCTGACGTTTTGATTTTTTTTCATTACGCTATTTACCGATCGTCTTAATTTAATTTATATTTTGATAGATTGGACATTTCTGAATGCAATGATACATATGTGTATTTTTTTTTATTCTTTTAGTTTAAATTGGGCAAAAGTGGGATCATTTGAACTTTTGTGTTTTTTTTACTTTTTACTGACTTATGTGTAGCAGAAATGACGATCTCCTATGAACTCCAGCCACGGGTCGGCATTCAAAGGAGACTCACAATGACAGGCATGGAGGTCTTCTGCAGATCCCCGGCTGTCATGACAATCCAATGGGCGAGACTTGATGCCTTTCCGGCCAGCGAGTGTTAAATGCCGCTGTCAATAATTGACAGTGGCATTTAACTGGTTACAGGTTACAGCCACAGGGGCAGGAGGTTGTTAGAAATACATGACACTGATCAGATCTGCTGTCATGTGTGGAGAAAGATGTGGACTCAGCATCGGAGTCCGTATTAAAGGCAGGGACACCCCAGATTACAAAAAAAGACTAATTTATGTTCATAATGAATGGTCTGGTCATTTGCCTCTCCACAAGCAGCCTTTTGATGTAGAGTATGTGAGGAAGACTGAATTATCAAGTGCAGAAGGTGAACCTGTAATACTTTATTTTTGTAATGACCACAAAATCATGCCATTAAATGAAATCTGTCACATGAAATAATGCTATTAACTTGCAGATATGAGGTAATTTGTAAGTTAATAGCAATATGAACCTGGCCAATGCCCGCATTTAGAACCCTGCTGCCAGGAGGAAATTAACTTTATTTTTCCCTGTAGCGTTTGGGTTTCTGTTATGGTGGTGGCACCAGGAGTTCAGTAACCGCTCTGTCTATGGAGATAAGTTGCTGTAAAGAGCCCCTGGCACTGACTGACAGAAGGCTCAGCCTTAGACCCGATCAGTCATTGTCGATGGCGTGGTTTCAGCCACCACTCTCCATACACAGAGCGATAATTGAACACATGCAGGCACCTCCCCATGACTGAAACCTGAATGCTACCAAGAGGAATATAGTTAATTTGTTCCATGCAGCGGGTCTCAAAGTACAGGTGTCGGACAGGTTCAGAACGCTATTAACCTGCAGATTGATCCCATATCTGCAGGTTAAAGGGAATCTGTCACCCTAAATTGGCGGGATATTTAAATGATGGCAGTCAGGTCAGATGGGCGGTGTTTTGGGTACTTGCCTTAACATGTTGTTCGCCGCTGTCTCCATTATTTCTGGGAATTGTAGTCGTTGCCCTCCATATAACGCGCCTGTGCATTGCAATCTGCGGGCAAAGCATACTGCATGTGCGCTATTCAAGATTGCAATGTGCAGGTGCGTTATATGGAGGTCAACGACTACAATTCTCAGAAATAATGGAGACAGCGGCGAACAACATGTTAAGGCAAGTACCCAAAACACCGCCCATCTGACCTGACTGCCATCATTTAAATATCCCGCCAATTTAGGGTGACAGATTCCCTTTAATAGTGCTTTCCCCTTGACAGATTCTCTTTAACACATTTGTTAAAATAAAGATAAAGTGGCCAATGGTTATAAGAGACAAGCTATGGGACAGATAGTTATAAAGTATATTTAATAGAAAAAATTAAAAATTACATAATTGATACTGTTATCTTCAGTAATTAAATAATTTCATGGTACAAATTAAAAAAGAATAAAATAACTTTTTTATATGAGGTAAGAAACATTTGTTCCTTTCCCTTATGTTATAATTGTAAATGCTGTTTTGGCAACCAAATTCAAATGTTTCTTTTCTTTTTTTCATGAAACAAATCCAACTCAGGAAACATGGATCATCCAACAGAAGTGGGGCATACTGGAATGTTACAAAACCTGAATGCTTTCCTAACTGTTTCTGTGAAAAAGTAATCTTGTTTTTATAGGTTAATTCTCATGTATCCCTAGAAGTGTATCCAACACCTCATAAAGAAGTAATGTTTTCTAGAATGTGCAGTATCAGTTAACTTTTCTTCTTTCAATTTTATCCAAACAAAAAAAAGTATTTAAAGGACTTTTGCCACTCACATACTTAAAGATCAGTGTTCTGCAGTGCCAAGTAATACTGTTCTTTTCTTTTCTGGCTTCTCTTTAAAAGAATACTCTGGCTAGTCCCCCTACTAGTATTAACACTTTCACATATACTATCATAATAAAATATACAAGTTTTACATTTTTGCTGCCCGAAGTATAATCACAGCATAATAGTAGACAAAAGCCATTACCAGAAGTCTTTCAGAAGCTATAGTGTATTATAAAGGTATGTCCAATGTAGAGTTTTATACTACTTTTTTCTCTAAAACTACAGTAGTCAACTAATAGTTTAATCAAATGTTGTTGACTGCTTTAAAAAGAAAATCACAAACTGCAACTTATTTAAAAATCTGCATTATGATTTTCTATACTTTTGTCTTGCAATGCTTCACTATTTACTTCCATATCTGTCTTCTTGTTTGTCTCTTTCTATCTATCCATCCATCTATGAACTTCAAGATAAAGATAAGAAAACAAATGTAAAATATGCAAAAAGGATCTTCTAATTGCAGATTTGCAAACTAGATGATTTTTGTTATATTTATTACCTTTATTCACACATGAATTGAAATACAGTAAAATAAATGTACACATTCATGGCTTTAGGCACAAAAGAGTTTAAAAAATGTTTTTGTTTTAACAATTTTGTGCTGTTTTCATTTAAGTGCTTTAGAGTTAATATTATGGTCATTACCGATGTGAATCTAGATTTTCAAGCATCGGGGGTAAGAGTTAAGTTGTTGAGAGTTGTATTCAACTGTTAACAGCGAGAGCAGGAGGCAGCTAATGAGAGTATTCATCAGCCACTGCTTATGCTATAAATAAATTAATTTAAAAAATAAAGCAGGGGTTCCCCTGTATTTTGATAACAAGACAGGCAAAACTGACAGCTGTGGACTGCAACCCTCAGCTGTCAGCTTCAGCAAGGCTAGTTATCAAGAACAGAGTGGTCCCCACGCCGTATTTTTCATTATTTAAGTAATTTAAAAAACGGCATGGGGTCCCCCCATTTTTGACAACTAGTGAATCCAAAGCAGACAGCTGGGCACTGGTATTTTCAGCTGGTAAGGGGCCATGCTTATTGGCCCCCCCAAATAAAAATAGCAGCCCAAAGCCACCCCAGAAGAGCCGCATCTATTAGGTGCACCAATTCTGGTGCTTTGCTCAGCTCTTGTCACTCGCCTTTTTTTATCTGGTGACATCAAGCCCATGGCTTAGTAATGGAGAGGCATCTATAAGACACGTTTCCATTACTAATTCTATAGTTTTATTGTAAATAAAAACACACAGCCAAAATAAAGTCCTTTAATTGAAAGAATGACACAGTCTCCTTTAATGAAACAAAATTAAACCATACTCGTGTGATGTATGGTATACAGTTCATATAGCGTCTTGTGCTTGGGTTCGAGGAAAACACATGAGACACAGGTTTGATATGGAAGAACTTGTATTACTTCATACAAGTAGGCAAAAGAGTCACACAGTTTGCAGGTACAGAGGCAGGAGACACAGCAAGCCAGAGTAACTTTAAGCTCAGCAATAACTCTCCACAACAGGTTCAGGATCTCTTCTCTGTTACCGTAATTCCCTTGCAAACGTGGATTTACCAAACAGCAGGTTTCCAGAGTCCACAAGTGTTCCAAAGTTCCTCAGTAGGAAATGGCTGGAGTACAAAGTCCAAGGTTTCCAGGAGTCAGGTCACAGGCTGACTGCAGGCTTGATTCTGAAGCACTGATTGCTCAGCTGAGGCTGCTTAAGAGACAAGAGGGAGAGAATCAGGGCGGGAACATGAAAGTTGGAAACTCCATATTGACTGAGGGCAAGATAGCTGCAGCAAGACAGAAAGCAAAATGGCCGAGGGAAAAAACTGAGTTTCAAGAAACATGTCAAAAGAGACAAGGAACCTTACATTACTCCCCCCTTAGGGACAACCTCCGGATGACCTCAGACCAGGCTTGTCTGGGTACCTCTGATGAAACTGGCAGAGCAAGCGAGGAGCATTAATGTTATTGGCTGGTTCCCATGAGTTGTCCTCTACTGTGTAGCCCTGCCATTTAATCAAATATTGTAACTGATTTCTGTACAACCTGGAATCTAGAATCCTTTCCACCACAAATTCTTCCTGACCATCGACCAGCACTGGGTCAGGGCAAAGAGAAGAACGTCCAGGAATGTATTGGGTGTTGCAGCCTTTAGTAGAGATACATGAAAGACAGGGTGGATTCTCATAGTTCTGGGCAGTTGAAGACGACAAGCAACGGCACTTATAATTTTACTGATTTTATAGGGTCCAATGTACTTATGTCCCAATTTAGACGATGGAATCTTTAACTTAAGATTTCTGGTTGACAGCCAGACCAAGTCTCCTACCTTGAAAGCTGGTGCAGGTTTACGAAATTTATTTGCTGCTTTCTTGTGCCTTTCCTGAGCCAATTCCAGATTTTCCTTTAGAAGATCCATATTCTTTTGTAAAGACGTGATTCTTTCAGCCACTGCCGGCAAGGGCGTTTCTATGGGAAATTGAGGAAGAATGTTAGGATGATAACCTAAACTGGAGTAAAAAGGAGACTGCTTAGTGGAGGCGCTCTGAGAGTTGTTATAAGAGAACTCAGCCAGTGGGAGTAGATCCTCCCAATCATCCTGTAGGTGGCAGATAAAGCAGCGGAGATACTGCTCCAGGGTCTGATTGGTTCGTTCTGTCTGTCCATTAGTCTGGGGATGAAAAGCAGAAGAAAGGTTTACTTTAATGTCCAATGCGGCACAGAAATTTTGCCAAAACCTTGAAGTAAATTGCACCCCTCGATCCGAAATGACCTCATCCGGTACTCCATGCAAGCGAAACACATTCTTAATCATCAAATCTGATGTCTGTTTTGCAGTGGGTAAGCCGACACAGGGATAAAATGAGCTGCCTTTGTTAAACGATCGACCACCACTAGAATGGTGTTCTTCCCTTGAGAGGTTGGTAACTCCACAATGAAGTCCATAGAAATGGATCCCCATGGGCGGGACAGGGTGGGAAGGGGTTGCAACAGACCAGTTGGTGAGGAGCGAGGTGTTTTGCATCTTGCACAGACTTCACATGAAGTGACATAGTTTAATACGTCTTTCCTGTAAGTGGGCCACCAAAAGAAACGAGAAAGAAATTCTTGTGTCTTTAGAATTCCTCTATGCCCAGCTATCTTGGAATCGTGGATGAGTTGCAATACTCTCAATCTGACTGTTTCAGGTATATACAGACGTTGTCCCTGAATCCACACACCATTCTTAAAGACAAGACTTACGTCACTTGGGGGTTGTGCCAACAAAGAATCCGCATGGTATGCTTCCTTAATGTCTTTAAGTAGGTCTTGATTATGAATCACTCCCAGGAATCTAGAGTCAGGAAGAATAGTCTTAGGAGGAGTAAGTGGATGGGTCTCTGCTGAATGAATCCTAGAGAGTGCATCAACCTTTCCATTGCGCGATCCTGGCCTATAAGAAATTACAAAATTAAATTGGTTTAGGAAAAGATTCCAGCGAGCCTGGCGAGGAGTCAGGCACTTAGCCGACCTGATAAATTCAAGGTTACGATGGTCTGTCAGGACGACTATTTGCTGTGCAGCTCCCTAAAGAAGGTGTCTCCATTCCTTGAAGGCGGCAATAATGGCCAACAATTCTCTATTGCCCACATCATAGTTCCTCTCAGCCGAAGACAACCGCTGGGAAAAGAAAGCACAGGGATGCAAGACATTCTTCTCACCTGTTCTCTGAGAGAGTATAGCTCCAACGGCACAGTCTGAAGCATCCACCTCTATTATGAAGGCAAGTTCGGGGTTGGGATGTACTAAGATAGGTGCGGTGGTAAATTTATCCTTTAGACGGGAAAATGCTTCCTGGGCTTGCGGGGTCCAGGAGAACCTAGACTCTTTCCGGGTAAGTTGGGTGATAGGTGACACTACCTCAGAGAAATTCCTAATAAAACGTCTATAGAAGTTGGCAAACCCGATGAAGCGCTGCACCTCCTTCACATTCCTATGAATTGGCCAATCCTTGATGGCTTGGGTCTTGCTTCCATCCATACTAATCCCTTGCGTAGACAGCACATACCCCAGAAATTGAATCTCGGTCCTATGGAATTCACACTTTTCAAGTTTGATATAAAGATGGTTCTGTCTTAGGCGTTCTAAGACCATTCTCACATGTCCATGATATTCCTCTGTGGAGTTAGAAAAAATTAAAATATCATCCAGATAAATCACCACAAATGTATCTAGGAGATCCCTGAAGATGTCATTCACCAAGTGTTGGAAAGTGGCTGGGGCGGTACACAGACCAAAAGGCATGACTAGATATTCAAAGTGTCCATAGCGTGACCTGAATGCAGTCTTCCATTCATCCCCAGGTCTAATACGGACCAAGTTATAGGCCCCACGGAGATCCAGTTTAGAGAAAATTTTGGCATGCCGCACTCTCTCCAATAACTCAGGGATTAAAGGCAATGGATAACGGTTTCTAATAGTAACCTTATTGAGTTCCCTATAGTCTATGCAGGGTCTCAGAGATCCATCTTTCTTCTTCACAAAGAAGATGGGTGCACCTGCAGGAGATGAAGAGGGGCGTATGAAGCCCTTGGCTAGATTTTCATCTATGTAGTCCTTCAAAGCCTTTAGCTCAGGCCCCGCCAGGGATAGATCTTACCAAAAGGTATCTCTGCTCCAGGCAATAATTCAATTGGACAATCATATGGACGGTGAGGGGGAAGCTGGTCAGCGTTCTTCTTGTCACATAAATCCACATAGTCCTGGTATACAGCTGGTAGTTCAGGGGCTGACATGGTTCCTTTAGGAACAGAGCAAGCTGAGACTTCTGGACTCATCTGTTTCTCCGGAAAGTGTAATTCCTTGGTCTCCCAGTGAATTGTAGGGTTCTGAGCCTGCAGCCATGGTAGCCCTAGAATAATGGGAAAGTGGGGAGAAGAGATAAACATAAAGGACAGTTTCTCCTGATGATCTTTACCCATAAGGACCCTCAAAGGCTCCGTTTCCTGATCCACTGGTCCAGAGGTCAGCAGGGAGCCATCCACAGTCTCCATCTGTACTGGAGTAGCCTTCTTCACTGAACGTATCCCCTGTTTCAGAGCAAAGGAGATATCCATAAAATTTCCACTTGCCCCTGAGTCGATCATAGCAGAGCTAGACACCCAAACTGAGTCAACCCAGAGTTTGATGGAAAGGAAGCAATGAGAATTGTTTTTCTTACAACTCAGCTGGGACACCGCTGAGGAAACTTGAAAAATTGCAGCGTTTACACAGTCATCGTCCTCAGAAGTAACGGAGTTTAAGTCGAGAAATCAATATCTGTTGCTGCAGATCTCTCTGGAGCCTGAGGCTCGGACCTGACAGATCTCCTCTCGCAACACTCACAGTGAATGACTGCTGCAGTAGTCTTACGAGAACGGCTGGGGCAGTTTATAATGAAGTGCCCTGACTTACCACAGTAGAAACATAGATTTTCCTTTAAACGATGTTCTTTGCGTGCATCACTAACCCGTCTTTGTAAAGAGTCCACCTGCATGGGTTCAGGTTCTGGTTCCCTTGTGATCCTACTCAAAGGTTCCTTAGCTGGGGAGGAAGGTAGGAAAAGGTTAGTGCGATTACTTTCGAACCATCTCTCTTGTCTGCGTTCAGTCAGACGAGCATCAATACGGATGCAGTAGTTAATAAAGTCACCTAACGCAGTGGGAGGGTCGGCACGAGCAAGTTCATCCTTAATCAGTGGAGACAACCCTTTCCGAAAAATAGATTTTTTGGCGGAACTGTCCCAAGTGGTATCGAGGGCCCATCTCCTGAAATCCAAGGCATATTCGGCTACTGAGCGCTTACCTTGGCGCAAAGCTAACATGGCTGCTTCAGCTGTTGCACCTCGATTGGGGTCATCAAACACCTGCCCCATGGCTGAAATGAAAGCATCAAGATGATTCAAACATTCATCCCCAGTCTCAATCAGAGGGTTTGCCCACATCAAGCCTTGTTGGTAAGCAACATGATTATAGTAAGCACTTTAGATCGTTCAGTGGGAAATTGTGAAGCATGTGCAGAGAAAAATAGATTGCATTGGTTAATAAATCCCCTGAATTTCTCACGTTCACCACCAAAATGAAAAGGGGGTAATTTGGGGATCCCAGAACTCGGGGTTATGGCAGGAGCCTGGACTCGTTCCTCTAGAGCCTCAATCCTGGCTCGTAAATCCTGGGTAGTTTGTCCAAACACTTGCAAATTGTGATTAGTGAGGTCCTGTAGGCTTGCAAAACGGGTCTTTAAAGTCTGTATATCTGCAAGGATTGTATCAGTCACTCCGCAAAGCTCCTTTATGCGAGCCTCCATCTTCCAGATCTTTTAAGGCAGAAGTACTGGATGGAGAAGAGGAAAGGAAAAAAAAAACACAATAGTGTTTACCTGTGGTAACACTCCAGAGCAAAATTAAGGGAATGCGCTCACCTGGAATGGTTGTGAGAAGTCACAACCACTGTCATCACAGAAGGTATAAACGGACATCTGATATCCACAGTCACAGCAGACACGACCTTCCCAGACCCAGCAGACACTAACGTTGGCTTCAGAATCTTGTGATGTATAGTATACAGTTCATATAGCGTCTTGTGCTTGGGTGCGAGGAAAACACATGAGACACAGGTTTGATATGGAAGGACTTGTATTACTTCATACAAGTAGGCAAAAGGGTCACACAGTTTGCAGGTACAGAGGCAGGAGACACAGCAGGCCAGAGTAACTTTAAGCTCAGCAATAACTCTCCACAACAGGTTCAGGATCTCTTCTCTGTTACCGTAATTCCCTTGCAAACGTGGATTTACCAAACAGCAGGTTTCCAGAGTCCACAAGTGTTCAAAAGTTCCTCAGTAGGAAATGGCTGGAGTACAAAGTCCAAGGTTTCCAGGAGTCAGGTCACAGGCTGACTGCAGGCTTGATTCTGAAGCACTGATTGCTCAGCTGAGGCTGCTTAAGAGGCAAGAGGGAGAGAATCAGGGCGGGAACATGAAAGCTGGAAACTCCATATTGACTGAGGGCAAGATAGCTGCAGCAAGACAGAAAGCAAAATGGCCGAGGGAAAAAACTGAGTTTCAAGAAACATGTCAAAAGAGACAAGGAACCTTACAACTCGTGTCATCGCCCAGTCCACAGAAGCCATGGTCTCCTGTAACAGAATTAAAATAATAAACCACAGTATTCCTTTCCTGTCTGCTGATAGTAACCCATTTGCCCTGCGACAGGTCTAGGTCTGCTATATCTAGCTGGCAGGCTGCATTGTTGCATGATGCAACTAGCAGTCTGCCATCCAGCAGAGATACTGAGTCGCTGCTACTGCTGCTCAGTATCTCACAGTGAACTCCTATGACTTGACTGACATCACCACAAGTGTGAGAAAGCTCTTATGCTCATGGTGCCATCAGAAAGTTCCTGAGAGCTTACAGCCAATGAACTTATTTCAATTCACTGACGTTAGAATAAGTGCTGTGAGAAAAGTTGTAAGGGTGCTCGCGCTGACATCAATGAGTTGAACTGAGTTCCATGGCTGTGATCTCCCAGGACCTTTCTGATGGCACTGCGAGCATGAAAACTTTCTCATACTCGCCATGATGTCAGTCAGGTCATAGTAGTTAACCAGGAGAAACTGAGCAGCAGTGGAGAGGGGGCAATATTCATGGCCCCTTACTAGCCTGAGAATGCCAGCCCTAAGCTGTCAGATTTAGCTTGACTGGTTACCAAAAATGGGGGGAACCCCAAGTCATTTTTTTAAATTATTTATTTAAATAACATAAAAACAGCAAAGGGATTTCTCTAATCTTGATAACCAGCCTTGCTAATGTTGACAGCTGAGGATTGCAGCTGTCAGTTTTGCCTGGTTGATTATCAAAAATACAGGGGAACCAATGTAAATTTTTTCTTAATTTATTTGTAGCGCAATTGATGGGTCAATTGATGTAACTTTTCCTGGTGTCTGCCCATAATTTCAGCTGTTTGGAAGCTTTTTTGGTTTCCATGAAGGTGCTGGCTAATCAATTTATTTTGCCTTCCATTGAAGTCAATGAGATTCGGGTATGTTCATCGAACCGTGCAGCGAACATGTTCGGCAAACATTGGGACGTTTACCGAACACTGAAAGGTTCTCTCATCTCGTCAGGTGAGGACCACTGGAACTAAAAAGCAGAGTCACATAAGACAGTGAGCATATTTCACGCTGTTAGGATTGGGAATGTCACACTGTTTAATTTTATATTTAAAGGGTCAAGGTTTGTGATGAAATTCTGCAGTCACTCTATGTTATTGCAGACTTTTGAATCCTCACAGCTTGTGCACTGCACATGGTCAGGATTCCGCACTTCCATAAGCATAAATGGGTGGTCATGTGACTGAAAGTATGCAATTTGCACACTTCCTGCCATTCCAACTAGACTACTCAGCCTAGCTCAAGACAATTGAATTGAGAGAGGCATTTGGAGATCGCTGAGAGCTGCTACTGCTCGGGCGGCGCCATTTTGGAGGAGGACATTTTTTTTCTTCAGCAAGATGGGGCTGCTGGCATGCAGAAAGGTTGTTTTTTCTTCTTCAGTATGTACAGGTATTCATTATGCAAACTAGGGGCAGGTCAGTGAGGGATCAGTGACCTGTCAGCAGTCTGCATTATGAATATCTAAACAGAGCAGCACATAAAGCCCCCCCATCCAGCCCCGCCCCGCAGCATGGGCATTTAATTAACACAAAACTGAAAATAAAGATTAAAAAACAACCACAAGACGGATTTCATCAACCAAGGTTTTAATCAGTATAACAGTGCCGAACTGATACTGTAGGTATAGGTGACATTAGAGTTCTAGATGTCTTCCTCTCTGAAGAGGATATATGTATATTTAAATTCCTAAGAAAGCATTGCATTGAAAACATTGTGACCGGAGGCCACTATAACTCGAAAGATCATTGAATTATATTCAAATAACCTTCAGAGAGGAAGAGGACTTAAACATTAGTGCCGGATTGGTCACCTAAAGGACCCATTACAGTTTAGGTCCTCTTCCTCTCTGAAGAGGTTATTTGCATATTTAAATTTCCAGAAGAGAATTCTATGGTCTATAAGTCTTCTAACGCCATTTTGGCACATTCCTTAAATGAAAAATGTTCCCCTTAACAAGAAAAACAATTAAATATTAAATACAAAAACACAAATTAAATGAAGAGTAAGGTGCAATTGATAAATAGGCAAAAAAAAAACCAAAAACTAGAGGGAAAAAAGTGCAAATGTAATAATTAATTGAGCCCGAAGAAGAATGATTTTTAGATATTTTTTTTATTTTAACAAACCTGAAGTCTATCAGTGCAGTGTGTTCTTAAACTTGCTGTTAATATCATTTGCCATCCATTTATATGGTGAAGTCACTTTGATTGGCTAAAGGCTTTGCTTGCATTAAGAAGCTTGAAAAGGGTTGTTTTATTTTGTTCACAGACATGGCACAAAACTGAAGTCATTTCAAATGGCAACTTTCTGGCTTTAAGAAACACTAAAAGAAATCAAGAAACAAAAAATGTGGTAGTCAGTAATGGTTATTTTTTTTTAACCAAACATAAGAGAAAAATTATGGAGTCACTCAATTCTGAGGGAAAAAATGATGGAATCACTCTGTAAATTTTCATTCCCAAAACTAACACCTGCATCAAATTAGATTTGCTGGTTAGTATGCATCTAAAAAGGAGTGATCACACCTTGGAGAGCTGTTGTACCAACTGGACTGACATGAATCATGGCTCCAACACGAGAGATGTCAATTGAATCAAAGGAGAGGACTCTTAAAAGAGGGTAAATCATCACTCAATGTTGCAAAAGATGTTGGTTGTTCACAGTCAGCTGTGTCTAAAATCTGGACCAAATACAAACAACATGGGAAGGTTGTTAAAGGCAAACATACTGGTAGACCTAGGAAGACATCAAAGTATCAAGACTGGAAACTTAAAGCAATATGTGTTAGGGTTCAAGTTCCCAATGCTGCACAGGGGTATGTAAGGGTCTGCGGAACGCACCAAATATTTGATGTAGAGAGGTGCGTTTGCAGCCCGGGTCCACCGTGCAGGTGGAGCCTGCTGCTGGTAAAATGGCGCAACAAGCAACTCTGTTATCCCGCAGAGTCACCAAAATAAACGCCGTAATGCGCTGTGGCAATAAGTGCAAACTCTGTTATTCCACAGAGCCGCTAGAAGGAGTGCCGCAGAGCTATATGGCGATGTGTGCGAACTCACTAAACACAACTGAGTCGCAAAGCAAACACGCTAGGGCGCTGTCTAGCGTTGAAAGCGAACCCTGTTACGTCACAGAGCCGCTGAGAAAAAGTTCTGTGTCCTGTCAGGCACCCAGGTACACAGTTAAGTGCTAAGCGAACATAAAACGTTATCATGCTCTAATGTCCTTGCGGGAGTCACCCGCAATCTATGGCGTCTGAATGCCAGGCCCTGAATACGGCAATCAAACTCCTCACCGGTTATGCCGGTAATCTAGGGCATCTAGGACTCCTACCCTGACCAGCTAGCATACCAAACTCCTCACCGATTAAGTCGGTATTCTAGGGGCTTATTTCAGCCGGGGCTCTAACCTCACACACGCATGACCACACTGGCGCAAAGCATATAATGGTTGATACTAGCGCATGGCGGCTCAGCATTGCCACCCTTATATAATAACAGCTACAGGAACTGCCAGAAACAAGGACCAATGAAACTTGTTCCAGAACTCCAGTAGTCACAGGACCTTCCTGCCAGACCAATAGGAGCTGCTGAAGTACCTGAGCATGTGACCCCTGATCTCCAATGAGAGATCTCACCCTGGGCATGCTCAGAAGGGGAAACGCAAAACTTCGTCCCAAAGACGTCTGCTCCAGCACTGGCTATAATAGCAGATCCAGGAGAGGCAGCAGCAAGTCACTGCACAGTACTGGAATGGGCAAAACGCTGGGACCTACGTCTCTGCTGAGCAGGCTCCACTGCGGCCGGAGAGGAATGGGGGACCGCAGTGGGGCTGATTCGAGACTCCCCTTTTGCTGCAGCGGGAACTCGAACCCTAACATTACCCCCCTCCTAGGGCTCCCCCTTCTTTGGGCCTTGCTGCGCTCAAAGGCAGCGATGAGCTGCGGAGCCTGAACACGATCAGCAGGCTACCATGGCCCATAACCCCTCCAATCCACCAAATAAAACTTTTTGCCACGTACCACCTTGCACCCCAGAATAGCATTCACCTCATAATCGTCCGTAAACGAACCCGATGTCCCGGCAGATGACTCGGAAAACCGGGACAAGTATACGGGTTTCAGGAGGGAGACATGGAATGTGTCGTTGATACCCAGGCGTGGCGCAAGGGTTAACCGGTAGACCACAGGATTGACTTGTTCAAGGACCTTGAAGGGACCTAAGAAGCGAGGTGCGAACTTAGTGGACTCTACTCGCAGCCTGATGTTACGGGCGTAGAGCCACACTAAATCGCCAGGGGCAAAAGTCAGAGCGGGGCGCCGATGTGCGTCGGCGGATGACCTCATTCTCTCCTTGGAGGCCTGAATGGCATCCTGAGTGCGGTCCCAAATGTCCCGTGCCTCCACAGCCCAGTCTGCCACCCTGGAGTCGGCAGAAGACACGGGCATAGGTACAGGAACCCGCGGGTGCTGACCGTAGTTAAGGAGAAATTGGGTTTGTCCAGTGAAATCAGCCACAGTGTTGTTTAATGCAAACTCCGCCCACGGTAACAAGGATGCCCAGTCATCCTGCCTAGCTGAAACAAAATGTCGCAGATATGTGACCAAGGTCTGGTTGGCCCTCTCTACCAACCCATTCGTCTCGGGATGATAAGCAGAAGAGAGATTTAACTCAACACTGAGAAGGCGACAAAGCTCTCTCCAGAACCGAGACGCAAACTGGGGACCCCGATCGCTGACAATTTTGTCCGGCATACCGTGTAAGTGGAAGATATGTTTGATAAACAGTGTCGCCAAGGCCCGTGCAGAAGGTAACCGGGGTAGCGGCACCAAGTGCACCATTTTAGAGAAGTGATCGGTGATAACCCATATGATGGTACACCACGAGATTTGGGCAAGCCTACCACAAAGTCCATCCCGACCATTTCCCAAGTCCTGTCTGCCACCGACAATGGGTAAAGTAACCCAGCTGGGGTTGACGAGGAGACTTATTTTTGGCACAGGAGACACATACCCGAATATAATCTCCAACGTCCCGGACCATATGCGGCCACCAATATGTCCTCACAAGTAGCTCAGATGTCCTTTTTTTCCCAAAATGTCCACCCACCCTGGACGAATGGGCCCAAGAAAGAACCTCCGGTCGCAAATTAGATGGTACAAAGGTCTTGCCCATAGGGACAGACTCTAGCGAGACCGGAGCTACAGTTCTCAGGCTCTCAGAGGGAACAATAAGCCGTGGCTCCCTCCTCCTCAGAAAGAAGACACAACGGAGCGAGAGAGAGCGTCAGCCCGAATGTTCTTCTCTCCCGACAGAAAATGGAGGGTGAAGTGAAAGCGGGAGAAAAACAAGGACCATCTGGCCTGACGGGAATTTAGCCGCTGGGCAGTCTGTAAATACACCAGATTTTTGTGATCCGTGAAGACTTGGAAGGGAAAGCGAGCCCCCTCCAACAGATGTCTCCACTCCGAGAAGGTCAACTTCATTGCTAGCAACTCCCTGTCCCCGATGGAATAATTCCTCTCCGCTGGTGTGAAGGTCTTGGAGAAAAAGAAGCATGGATGCTTCCGACCTTGAGCATTCTTTTGGAAGAGGACTGCTCCAGCACCAACGGACGAGGCATCCACCTCCAATATAAATGGCTTATCAACATCGGGGCGATGTAAGATGGGAGCACTAGTGAAATGGGACTTAATAGAAGTGAAGGCCTTGCAGACCTCTTCAGACCACAATTTGGGATTTGCTCCTTTTTGGTGAGGGCAACCACGGGAGCTACCAAAGTTGAGAAGTGAGGGATAAACTGGCGGTAGTAATTAATGAACCCCATAAAGCGCTGCACCGCCTTCAGAGAATGGGGTTCTTGCCAGTCCATCACCGCCTGTAGTTTGGCAGGATCCATAGCCAATCCCTGGGCAGAGATGATATAGCCCAGGAAAGGTAAGGACTCCTGCTCAAACACACATTTCTCCAACTTTGCGTAGAGGGAATTTGCCCGTAAGAGGTCAAAGACTCTGCAGACATCTCTCCGGTAGGAAACAATATCTGGGGAAAAGATGAGAATATCATCCAGATAGACTACGACTGAGGTGGAGAGCATATCCCGGAAGATGTCATTAACAAAGTCTTGGAAGATGGCTGGGGCATTACAGAGCCCGAAGGGCATCACCAGATATTCATAGTGCCCGTCCCTGGTATTAAAAGCCGTCTTCCATTCGTCCCCCTCACGGATGCGAATCAGGTTATAAGCACCCCGCAGATCTAATTTCGTAAATACCTTTGCCCCCCGTAGCCTATCAAATAGCTCAGAAATCAAGGGCAACGGGTATTTATTCTTAACGGTGATGGCATTAAGACCCCTGTAATCGATGCATGGACGTAATTCTCCGTTCTTCTTCTGCACGAAGAAGAACCCCGCCCCTGCAGGTGACACTGACTTCCTAATGAATCCTCTTGCCAGGTTCTCCTGAATATATTGGGACATAGCCTCCGTCTCCGGGAGAGAAAGGGGATAGACCCGTCCCTGAGGAGGTTCTGCTCCAGGCAAGAGGTCAATAGGACAGTCATAAGGACGGTGAGGCGGAAGGACTTCTGCAGCCTTTTTGGAGAATACGTCTGCCTATGACCAATAGTATTTAGGAAGTAAAGTAAGATCTGCGGGCATCTCTGTAGTGGCCACCTGAATGCATTCCCTCATACATCTGCCTTTACATGACTCACCCCAACCCAATATCCTCCCAGAGTTCCACTCAATGTGTGGAGAGTGGAAACGGAGCCAGGGCATCCCTAACAAAATCTCGTCTATTCCCTTGGGAATGACCAGAAGTGAGATAATCTCCTGATGGGAAGGGGACATTGACAATGTGAAAGGGATGGTCTGATGTGTGATTGGTGAAGGCAGTGTCGACCCATTCACTACTCGAACAGTCACGGGTTTGGCGAGCATCACCAGACGTATAGAGTGGCGGAGAGCGAAGGCAGAAGACATGAAATTTCTTTCGGCTCCAGAATCCACACAAAGCGTGACTGTTAAAGTGGATGAGCCAAAATTGATTGTCCCCCTAAAGGACAACTTGGAGGCGTGTACTGCTGTGTCTAGTGAACCCCCCCAATGGTTACTAGACGCGGTCGTTTCCCGACCGCCGTGGACATTTATTAGCATAATGCCCTATTTGTTGGCAAGCATTACAAGTCACAGATACTCGAGCGGCCCGAGACTTAGGTCTCGCTCGAGAATCTCCATGGCCTCAGGGGAATTGGATGCCTGAATGGAAGATTCAAGAGGTCTGGCGAAGGTGGGCGCCAGCCGGAACCTCTGCCTACACTGGGCCCGCTCCAACCTCCGCTCGTTAAAACGGAGGTCGATGCGGGTAGATATGGTAATGAGCTCATCCAGTGTGGCAGGAATCTCCCTGGTGGACAAGGCGTCCTTCACATGGTCTGCCAGTCCCCTCCAGTACACGGGTATAAGGACTTTATCTGGCCAGTCCAGCTCAGAGACCAGAGTCCGAAATTGGACGGCAAACTGGCTGACCATGGATGAACCCTGGGTGATAGCCAACAGTTGAAGAGCCGTATCGTGGGTGACGTGAGGTCCTAAAAAGACCTGTTTCAGAGTGCCCAAGAAGAGAGGAGCACTCTGCACCACACGATCATCGCGCTCCCACAACGGCGTTGCCCACTCCAACGCCCTGCCCGACAAAAGGGATATGATAAAACCCACTTTCGCCCGCTCCGGGGAAAACGTGCAGTCAGAAGCTCTAGATGTATGGAGCACTGACTGACGAAACCCTGACATTGTTTACTGTCACCTGTAAACTTGTCTGGAAGTGGGAGGTGGGAAATAGTCGGAGCAGGGGTGGCAGAGGACAAACTGGCGGCAGCCACACTAGCAGCCTGAACCGCGACTGCGGTAACATCCACAGCTGAGGTTGTGCGCTCTAGAGTCGCCAACCTACCCTCCAGCTGCTGGATATACCAATGCAGACGCTGGTCGTCCGCCATTTTACCAGCCAGACCCTGGCGCTAGTATTATGTAAGGGTCTGCGGAACGCACCAAATATTTGATGTAGAGAGGTGCGTTCGCAGCCCAGGGTCTACCGTGCAGGCGGAGCCTGCTGCTGGTAAAATGGCGCAAGAAGCGAACTCTTATCCCGCAGAGTCGCCAAAATAAACGCCGTAATGCGCTGTGGCAATAAGTGCGAACTCTGTTATTCCACAGAGCCGCTAGAAGGAGTGCCGCAGCGCTATATGGCAATGTGTGCAAACTCACTAAACACAACTGAGTCGCAAAGTAAACACGCTAGGGCGCTGTCTAGCGTTGAAAGCGAACCCTGTTAAGTCAAAGAGCCGCTGAGAAAAAGTTCTGTGTCCTGTCAGGCACACAGTTAAGTGCTAAGTGAACATAGAACGTTATCATGCGCTAATGTCCTCGTGGGAGTCACCCGCAATCTATGGCGTCTGAATGCCAGGCCCTGAATACGGCAATCAAACTCCTCACCGGTTATGCTGGTAATCTAGGGCATCTAGGACACCGACCCTGACCAGCTAACATACCAAACTCCTCACTGATTAAGTCGGTATTTAGGGGCTTATTTCAGCCAGGGCTCTAACCACACACACGCATGACCACACTGGCGCAAAGCATATAATGGTTGATACTAGCGCATGGCGGCTCACCATTGCCACCCTTTTATAATAACAGCTACAGGACCTGCCCGAAACAAGGACCAATGAAACTTGTTCCAGAACTCCAGTAGTCACAGGACCTTCCTGGCAGACCAATAGGAGCTGCTGAAGTACCTGAGCATGTGACCCCTGATCTCCAATGAGAGATCTCACCCTGGGCATGCTCAGAAGGGGAAACGCAGGACTTCGTCCCAAAGACGTCTGCTCCAGCACTGGCTATAATAGCAGATCCAGGAGAGGCAGGAGCAAGTCACTGCACAGTACTGGAATGGGCAAGACGCTGGGACCTACGTCTCTGCTGAGCAGGCTCCACTGTGGCCGTAGATGAATGGGGGACCGCAGTGGGACTGGCTCGAGACTCCTCTTGTGCAGCAGCAGGAACTCGAACCCTAACAGCAGTCCCCCATCCGTCTCCGGCCGCAGTGGAACCTGCTCAGCAGAGACGTCGGTCCCAGCGTCTTGCCCGGTCTAATACTGTGCAGAGATAATAAATCTGGCACTAAAAATCTGTAAAAAAAGATATGGGTGATTTATTTGTAGTACCATCCACAAAATATAACGTTTCGGTCAAACACTTTGACCTTCTTCAGACTGAAGGATACAAACAATACAGAAATCAGACATAATAGACTCCAAAGAAAATGAACATAAATAGTCTTCAATGGGACAAAAAATATACAAGTTATGTAGTGATATAAAATATATAATCATAGAACAAAGTATAATAAGTAAATAAATAAATCAATCTCAGTATAGCGATATTATAAGAAATAACAAAAAACAGGTCATGTGAAACGGACCTTAGCAGAGAATTGCAGGAATCTACATCCAAATAGATACATGTATATAGTAATAATAAGTGATATATAATGTAATAAATGAATGAGAAACAAATGAGAAGACTGGTATCTTACCAGATTGTGGAAACGGTATGGTGCAGAAAAAATAAAAAAGAGCCGCAATTGTAAAATTACTGAAATAGCGATCCGTATCACAACGCTAAAAATACTAGCGATCAGTATCATAACGCTAAAGAAAATAGTGATCTGTATCGTAACGCTAAAGAAAATAGCGATCATTATCATAACGCTAAAGAAACTGGCAATCAATATCGTAACGCTAAACATGTGGTATCGATCTCATAATGCTGAAAAAAGAGGTGCTCGGCTACTTGAAATGAAAGTAAGAAGTAATCCTTACCATTGGTAAATCAGCCCTGTGTGTTATCAAAGCACTGGAACAGAAAAGCAATGAAGTATATTTGCTCAGTAGTATGGCGCTGTGTTTCTAACCCCACTTGTGAGCTGATATAGGTGGCGTTCATTGAAACCGGAAGTGACATGTTCAGTAAGTGTGTAGCCCTGGTGTGTAAGGCACACATAAAACCCTGGAGGATGTGCGGAGAGGTAACAGTTTAATGCTTGATATCCATTCACTCCATCACACACTTGGACACACCCATAGGGTATATAAGGTAGTGACATGCAGCAGAGCTGAGTCTGTTTCCTGTCTTCGGACAGAGGAGTCTAGTCTAGCTCGGGTGGCTCAGGAGTGAGTCATCCCACCAGTGTGCAGTCTGTGCAGGAGGAGAGGAGATCAGATTGCATTTACTGTCAGAGCTCTGTGTGAGCTAAAGTCAGACAGACAGAGACAGCTTTGGAGAAAGGGAAGTTTGCAGCAGAAACTTCAGTCGCCTGTCCCAAGGACAGTGAAGTTCAGTCGATGTGTTCCTGAACTAGGAGAATACTGAGAATCTGTCAGCGAGCTCCAAGGAAGAAGTAAGAAAGGATTGACTTGTACTACCATAGGAAGTGTGGAGTGCTTATGTTAAGAGCGCGAACAGGGCGAAGGGCGCAGTGGAAGAAGTTAGAGCAGTGCCTTAGGTATAGGATTACCTGCACAATTTACCCGGTCACTGGGGACCGAAGTGTTGCTATCGCTTCACGCATAGTAACGGAACAACCAGAGTCTTACTGGACCTTAGGTCGCAGAAAGCAGCCCTTGAAGTGTCGGTACGTAACCGGAGTCAGGTGGAATAGGGACTTTGAGCTAGGCCAAGCATAGAAGAACCTAGTTTCATCACTGGAAGGCTCCACCACAATGCTGACCGGGCAGTACAGCTATGGAGTTAGCTGGAGTATTCGGGGTTAACTTAGCTTCAAGCAAGTTGGACTCATCATATTGGAAGTAAAGGAGGCCTCTAACCTGTTCAGCTGTTATCTCGAAGCACATTCTCCACCCCGACCAGCTCCCCGGGACCTGCCTAAACATCTGACAAGTAAAAGGTATGGAAAGACGCTGGATGGTGTGAGACTGATTCATTTATCTGCACCCTACATCATTAATACCATAGACTTTGAGGGACCAGTCCCACCTGTGGGGGACCCGTCATCTAGCTGCCACAACATCCCCTCAGAGATCTACTGCAGCGCTGGTCTTAGTGATCAGACAACTACAGGTGGCGTCACGAACTGTTAACCACCAAATCCCCTGTAAATATTTCCCTAATCGCATTGACTGCCAGGGACACGGACCGAGCCACCGCTACCAGTGACAACTCCCATAGACTTCTATGGGCTCGGCTCCGAGTACCCCATAGCCCTGGTATCCACAATTGTGGGGCGAGTCAATACAACTTGGCGTCACGAACAGGATCCGAAACTTGCAGCATTGCGAGCCCTGTGTGCCTGTGGAGTGTTTTGGTGAAAAAGACTGTTGCTGTTGTTTGGCGCCAAATTCCGCCATTTTACCGCCAAGTTGGCGCCCTGAGGCGCTGGTGAAGAAGGTGGGCGTGCATTCGTGGGCGTGTACCCCCCCTGAGGCGCGAAAGTTATGGCCGCCCTCTCCAAGGCCTACTACAATGTGCGGTCCAGCCCCACTGCAAAGGAAATACGCCTCCTCTTCATCCTCTATGCGAAGAGGAGGAGACGCAAATCCCGCCTCCACGGAAAGGACCAGAATGTTCCTGTTGGATACCACAGAGATACCTGGACCGAGATGGCGGAAGGACAGGAGAATCAGTGCCCATTACCAGAGGACTGTCTGCCTGTGCCGGAGCTGTCCCCAGATCGGGACACCGACCCCGCCATGATGGAGCTGCGGAAGGAGAACGCAGAGCTGAAAAAGAAGCTGCAGAATCGTGCAATTCGACAAGAGACGGAGAGACGCTGGCGCACCCAAACACAGCGGCTGCTGTGGGACGCCATCTTCTCTCCCACAAGTGAAATACCGTCTCTTGATACCCCTCTACCACTGGATTATCCTAAGGCCCTGATGAAAAAGGCTGCGGAGCGACTGGAGGCGGACACCAGATATGCTGTACCTGATCCCACCGATGGAGCGGTGGAGGCGAAGGAGGCTGAGGAGGTCCTGCCCGTCCCTGAATGCCAGCCAGGTCAAAGGGCCCCAGCGGATTGCCGTTCCCCAGCAGGGACACCGGAGGGGTCCTGCCCATCGTTGCCAGACGTCGACTGGGATGCAATGGAGCGGATTGATGACGTCACGTACGCTGTCCAGTGGGAAAGAGAGATGCCGTGTCGCAAAGAGGAGCAGCGACGCAGGCAGGAGGAAGAGCGGGAGGTGCAGCAGAATCGGCAGCGACAGCATGCAGACTCATCGCAGACAAGGAAACCGTTCGCCGTGATAAAGGTACCCGGAGGGAACCACGGCGTCAGGGGTGCGTAGTGGAGTTTCAGCTTCGCAAGGGCTGGGGATTCATCCGCGAGCCAGGACTTTATCAAGGGGTTTTCGTGGGCCGTCGCGATGTAGAGTCCCGCCTGCCACAAGGTCGTCCGGGAAGGGACCTGATTAATGGGGACATTGTCACTTATACACGTCATTGGGGCCTGAAGGGATGGTATGCCCTTAATGTGGAAATCATCTGTGACCCCGTCCCCGACGCCGGTAACGTCACCACTACCGCAGCGTCCCCGTCTCGAGCTCAAATAGCACCAGGCCGTACTTCAGCATCGCCCCCTGCAGGCCCATCGCAATCTACGACGCGGTCGGCATCGCTACCTGCTCGCATCTCTTCACCCAAGTCTTCCTTCGTATCGCAAACTGCGGTTAAATTTGAATCGCTACCTGCAACGCAAATAGAGGCGCAATCGGCGTCTCACAAGGAGAAAGCACCCGGCGTGCCCCAAGCGGTTCGCACAAGAACTGTAGCGACCCAAACCCTGATAGCAGGTCACGACCTGTTTGTCATGTGCTCTAAGGAGCATCGTATTGTTCCAGCCCCCGGGGTGGAAAATGTCATTGAAGTCAGCAAGAAAATGTGAAGACCGGTAGGACCCAGACAGGGGTTTACCACAACTAAGAGAATGTAAAAAGTTTTGATAAAAGAAATAATTGCTGTTTTGCACTTTATTGCTATGTATAGTGTTTACATAGTTTTATATATATTGAGTAAAATACCCGGCTGGGTAAAAGGAATTTTGAAAAGTTGAAGAATTTTGAGAAATTAAGAAGTAATATGTTGATTGCATAGTTTTACATATAGAATACCCTGGTTGGGTAAATATCGTTAGGAGTATAATGTAAATATTGAAGTGAAAAGTGTATACGTGTCCTTAACCATGCCATGGACTGAGAGGCTGAGGACTGTGCCAGCCCAGAACTTATCTTTGTACATAGTTGCGCTTCGGTGCATTATATTGGTTTTACACGAAGCCACTATTATACAACTACCTCAGAAGAAAAACCCGTATGGTGGGGCCCAGAAAGAGGTCTGCAATAAAGTCCTGCAGCCCACCCAGGACCTACGTGGGAGGTTTTTGGTGCGGGTCCTCCAAAAGAATAAAGTCAAGTATTAATGTGAATATTTATTGAGTGTCTTGATGTTCTGATACTTTTGTATTTTCTTACTGTACATATTGTAACGTTTAAGATTTCGTACCTCCCGGATGGGATGAGTTTCATGTTATTGTTTAAATGCAAAACAAAATGTCTTTCTTTTTGTATTTTACAGCCCGGGAGTGCTGTGTTTTACCAAGGGGGGATGTGTAGCCCTGGTGTGTAAGGCACACATAAAACCCTGGAGGATGTGCGGAGAGGTAACAGTTTAATGCTTGATATCCATTCACTCCATCACACACTTGGACACACCCATAGGGTATATAAGGTAGTGACATGCAGCAGAGCTGAGTCTGTTTCCTGTCTTCGGACAGAGGAGTCTAGTCTAGCTCGGGTGGCTCAGGAGTGAGTCATCCCACCAGTGTGCAGTCTGTGCAGGAGGAGAGGAGATCAGATTGCATTTACTGTCAGAGCTCTGTGTGAGCTAAAGTCAGACAGACAGAGACAGCTTTGGAGAAAGGGAAGTTTGCAGCAGAAACTTCAGTCGCCTGTCCCAAGGACAGTGAAGTTCAGTCGATGTGTTCCTGAACTAGGAGAATACTGAGAATCTGTCAGCGAGCTCCAAGGAAGAAGTAAGAAAGGATTGACTTGTACTACCATAGGAAGTGTGGAGTGCTTATGTTAAGAGCGCGAACAGGGCGAAGGGCGCAGTGGAAGAAGTTAGAGCAGTGCCTTAGGTATAGGATTACCTGCACAATTTACCCAGTCACTGGGGCCGAAGTGTTGCTATCGCTTCACGCATAGTAACGGAACAACCAGAGTCTTACTGGACCTTAGGTCGCAGAAAGCAGCCCTTGAAGTGTCGGTACGTAACCGGAGTCAGGTGGAATAGGGACTTTGAGCTAGGCCAAGCATAGAAGAACCTAGTTTCATCACTGGAAGGCTCCACCACAATGCTGACCGGGCAGTACAGCTATGGAGTTAGCTGGAGTATTCGGGGTTAACTTAGCTTCAAGCAAGTTGGACTCATCATATTGGAAGTAAAGGAGGCCTCTAACCTGTTCAGCTGTTATCTCGAAGCACATTCTCCACCCCGACCAGCTCCCCGGGACCTGCCTAAACATCTGACAAGTAAAAGGTATGGAAAGACGCTGGATGGTGTGAGACTGATTCATTTATCTGCACCCTACATCATTAATACCATAGACTTTGAGGGACCAGTCCCACCTGTGGGGGACCCGTCATCTAGCTGCCACAACATCCCCTCAGAGATCTACTGCAGCGCTGGTCTTAGTGATCAGACAACTACAGGTGGCGTCACGAACTGTTAACTACCAAATCCCTGTAAATATTTCCCTAATCGCATTGACTGCCAGGGACACGGACCGAGCCACCGCTACCAGTGACAACTCCCATAGACTTCTATGGGCTCGGCTCCGAGTACCCCATAGCCCTGGTATCCACAATTGTGGGGCGAGTCAATACATAAGCGCTGTGCTTGTGGAACGCAAAATGGAACGCATAAGAGACCGACAACCAAAAGTGAGTCATAATGGGCGGTGTCCAAGCGGCATGATATGGAACGCTATCTGGAACGCAAGTAGAAGGTGCACAGTGATCCATTAAGAAATAGAGGACGTGGCAACGCTGGAACGATGTGATAGTGAATATCAAAGAAGGCAAATTTAATTATTAGCCTAAAAAAAGGGAAATAAAGAATACATTTAGCATTTGAATAAATGACATTTGGAAATAAATATTTAGTCACATGAAAATTGTAAAAAAGGTCAAGATGCATATTGGATCTCAGTGTCTGATTGAAAAAAGTTTTTTTTAAATATCTTATATATATCATTCCGATTAACTTAAGCAAGAAATATCGTAATCCCTATTAAGACCCCTAGGTTCCAGGGTCTGAAGGGAATGTATCCAATATGCTTCACTATACCTTAATGCCTTGATCACATTGCCACCTCTTCGATTTAATGATACCTGTTCCAAAACCATAAATTTTAACTGAGCTATGGTATGCCCAGCTGTATTAAAATGGAAAGGGATTGGGAGATGGTTCTTCCTACATCTGATATCAGACTTGTGGTGAGAAATTCTATCCTTTATGGCTTGAGTCATTTCTCCTATATATAGTTTCCCACAGGGACATTTTATAGCATATATGACTGAAGTAGAGTCACATGTAAAGAAACCCTTTATGGGAATATTTATTTACTTATTATACTTTGTTCTATGATTATATATTATATGTCACTACATAACTTGTATATTTTTTGTCCCATTGAAGACTATTTATGTTCATTTTCTTTGGAGTCTATATTATGTCTGATTTCTGTATTGTTTGTATCCTTTAGTCTGAAGAAGGTCAGAGTGTTTGACCGAAACGTTATATTTTGTGGATGGTACTACAAATAAATCACTCATATCTTTTTTTACCGATTTTGAGTGCAGGATTTATTATCTTTGTCATTTTGGGTTTGGCATCCCTTATCTGGGCACCAATACACTATATTAGGAGTGACGTGTTTTTCTTCAAATAATACTGTGCAAAGACTTGCTGCTGCCTCTCCTGGATCTCCAGTTATAACCAGTGCTGGAGCATGCAGATTTGGGACTAAACCTCTGTTTCTTCCTCTGAGCATGCCCAGGGCAAGATCTCCCATTGGAGATCAGGGGTCACATGATCAGATACAGCTACGACTCCTATTGGTCCTCCAGGAAGGTCCTGTAGCTGTTTGTGATCTGAAGCAGCTTTCTATGGGTCCTTTCTGGAAGGTCTTCTACTCGTGGCTGCTATAAAAGGTTGTCCTGACCGCACGGCCGTGCGCTAGTATCAAACCTTTATGTGCTTTGCGCCAGTATGGTCATGCGTGTGTGTTGTTAGGGCGGCTGAAATACGCCATTACAATACCGACCTAATCGGTGAGGAGCTTGGTATACTAGCTGGTCAGGGTCGGTGTCTTAAATGCCTTTAGAATACCGGTATAACCGGTGAGGAGTTTGGTTGCCGTATTCAGGGCCTGGCGTACAGACGCCATAGATAGCGCATGACCACTTCCTATGTTCGCTTAGCAGTCAACTGTGTACCTGGAAACAGTGGGGTTTCTCAGCGGCACTGTGACGCATCAGGGTTCGCTTTAAAACGCTAGTCAGCACCCTAGCGTTTTACTTTGCGGCTCACTGAAGCTAAGTGAGTTCGCACTTATTGCCATATAGCGCTGCGGCATTCCCGCTAGCGGCTCTGTGGATTAACAGAGTTCGCACTATCTGCCACAGCGTGCTACGGCGTTTATTTTAGCGACTCTGGCGGATAAGAGTTCGCTACTTACGCCATCTTACTAGCAGCAGGCTCTACCTGCACGGTGGACCCCGGGCTGCGAATGCTCCTCTCTACATTATTTATTAGGTGCGTTCCGCAGACCCTAACATAATACTAGCGCCAGGGTCTGGCTAGTAAAATGGCGGATGAACAGCATTTACAGCTGTACATCCAGCAGCTGGAGGGTAGGTTGGCGGCTCTTGAGCGCACAACCTCAGCTGTGGATGTTACTGCAGTCGCTGTTCAGGCTGCTAGCGTGGCTGCAGCCAGTTTGTCCTCTGCCACCTCTGCCCCTACATTGTCCCACCTCCCGCTTCCAGACAAGTTTGCTGGTGACAGCAATCAATGTAGGGGATTCGTGAGTCAGTGCTCTATACACCTTGAGCTTCTGGCTGCACGTTTCCCCACGGATCGGGCACAAGTGGGTTTTGTGATAGCTCTTTTGTTCGGGCAGAGCGTTGGAGTGGGCAATGCCTCTGTGGGAGCGCGACGACCGTGTGGTGCAGAGCATTCCTCGTTTTCTGAAGGCTCTGAAAAAGGTTTTTCTAGGCCTTCAGGTCACCCACGATACGGCGCTCCAACTACTGGCAAGTACCCAGGGTTCGGCTTTGGTCAGCCATTTTGCTGTCCAATTTCGGACTCTGGCCTCGCAATTAGAGTGGACAGATAAAGTCCTCATTCCCATGTTCTGGAGAGGACTGGCGGGTCATGTGAAGGACGCCTTGGCTACCAGGGAGATTCCTGCCACACTGGAGAAGCTTATCACAATTTCCACCCGCGTCGACCTCCATTTCCACGAGCGGAGGCTGGAACGTGCCCAGTGTAGGCAGAGGGTTCGGCTGGCTCCCACCTTCACCCCCCCTCTGGAGTCTCCCGTTCAGGCGCCCGACCTTCAGGAGGTTGCTCCTGGGGATCTAAATCTCGGGCCACTCGTCCATCCCCGATTTGTTATATTTGCCAGCAGCAAGGACATTTTGACAACCGATGTCCACAGCGGTTGAATAAACGGTTGCGCCCAGTAACCGTAGGAACAGGGTCACTGGACACCATGACTTTTGCCCCTAAAGTGCTTCTCAAGGGGATAATTACCCACCGTTCTACCACCCTACCAGTCAAGTTGTGTGTGGATTCGGGGGCAGAGGGGAATTTTATGTCGTACTCCTTTGCTTCTCGCCACACCATGCCTTTAGTGTCGCTGGCTGAACCAGTGTCGGTACGGGTGTTGAACGGAACAATTCTGCCCACACAAATCACCCATCAGTCTGTCCCACTCACCTTGTCTATGTCTCTTTCCCATCAGGAGAATATTTCATTTTTTATCCTCCCAGAGGGTATAGATGAGGTTTTGCTGGCAGGGTCGAACTTGGGCACCAGGACACCGGAGTAACCTCCGGTGGGCCCAGGCCCCCCGCCCCTGCCTCCTTCATTAGTGCCTGCCCTACTTGCTGAATAGCGTGTGCAGAGCTGTGCGCACTTTCTTGTATAGCCGGCAGCGGCTGGCAGGCTGCACAAGTGATGTGAAGTGCAGGAGCAGCTCCTTCACATCACCTGCCGCCGCTGCCGGCTTCTATCTGCCCGGAGAGCTGTGTGTGCCGACCCTCACTGCAGCCAGCACAGTCAGAGGCACAGCTGACCGTGAGGCTGAGTGTGAGAGGAGACACACACAACAGCTGACCCGCAGTCACCCATTTCCTGTGCTGTGTCTCTTGGCTCCTCTTCCACAAAGCCCTGCACAGTAATGGAAATGCTGATTGCTGCAATTCAGCCAATCACCATTAGTTTTCTTTGTGTGTCCTCACAGCACAGCTCAGGAAAGGAGCTGTGCTGTGATTGGTCAAAGTCCTGCTAAAGCAGCACAGCCATGTATTCTACAGGGGAGCAGAGGGAGTCTGATGGCTGCAGTGTGACTGTAAGTAAGAAAATATATAATGAGCCTGCAGCCTGACTAGTTCTCCAGCCAGTGAGGCAATTAGGGGAGGGGGCCCCCATGCAACCTAAAGGTGACAGGGGAGCGGGGCCCACAGTTATATTCTAACTTCCTGTGGGCCCCTTCCCCCATTATGTCAGCCACCTCTATTATAATGTGGGTCCCCTTTTCCCCCTCTGAGCAGCCCACAGGAAAATAGAGGTGAACCAGTGGGGGAGGGGGCACACAGAATATAGGGTGACACAGTGTGGGAGGGGGCCCACAGGAAAATAGAGGTGACACAATGGGGGAGGGGGACCACAGGAAAATAGAGGTGAACCAGTGGGGGAGGGGGCACACAGAATATAGGGTGACACAGTGTGGGAGGGGGCCCACAGGAAATTAGAGGTGACACAATGGGGGAGGGGGCCCACAGGAAAATAGAGGTGAACCAGTGGGGAGGGGGCTCACAGTAAAATAGAGGTGACACAGTGGGGGAGGGGGCCCACAGAATAAAGGGTGACACAGTGGGGGAGGGGACCCACAGGAAAATAGAGGTGACACAGTGGGGGAGGAGGCCCACAGGAAAATAGAGGTGAACCAGTGGGGGAGGGGGCTCACAGAATAAAGGGTGACTTAGTGGGGGAGTGGGCCCACAAGAAAATAGAGGTGAACCAGTGGGGTAGGGGGCCCACAGAATATTGAGTGACACAGTGGGGGAGGGGGCCCACAGGAAAATAGAGGTGACTTAGTGGGGGAGTGGGCCCACAGAATATTGGGTGACAGTGGGAAAGGGGACACTCAGAATTTAACACTTTTACGACATCCGCCTTACATGTATGGCTCGTGTTGAATGCCGCTGTCAATCTCTGACAGCAGCATATCACACATGCCAACATGCGTGCGCATCATTCACTCACTCATAGGCGCACCCATGACGTGATCGTGGGTCCCCGAAGGGTTGTCATGACAGCCGGGGGTCAGCTTCTTGTGGCAAGACTTCAAAGGAGACGGTGATTTCTGCTTTATGCAGCGATGCTGTGGTATCACTGTATATAACAGCACATGCGATCGGATGATTGCATCTTCATGTCCTTAAGGGGGCTCACTATACCAGTGAAAAGTAAAAAAAAAAATATTTAAAAAAAAAGTACTAAAAGTTCAAATCACCCCCTTTTATCCCATTGAAAATAAAGATATTTAAAAAATAAAAAATACACATTTGGTATTGGTACGTTCAGAAAAGTCTGAATTATCAAAATATAAAAACAATTTACTCGATTAGTGAACACCGTAAACAGAAACAATTCAAGAATGCCAAATGTCTTTTTTTCTGTTCGCCACAATTCCACAAAAAAAGCTGTAATAAGTGATCAAACCATCACATCAGTGCAAAAAAGGTACTAATAAAAATGTTGTCTCACCCTGCAAAAAAAAAGCTATCATACAATCATACAGCTTCCCTGTGTGTAATAAAATACGCAACAGTCGCCGTCTTCTGCCGCTGTGTCGTTGCTTCGGTCTTCTTCGTTGCAGCAGAAGATGGTCACCGGTAAGTATTTTACTACCACACAGAACCTACATCACTGATATCGCTCCTGTGGTTAAATAAAAAAAAATAACGAGTGGTATTTTATATAAGATGATATGTCAGCACTTCTGTGTGGTGTAGTATATAGAGGATCTGTCGGCTCTCCTGTGTGGTGCATTATATAGAGGATCTGTCGGCTCTACTGTGTGGTGTAGTATATAGAGGATCTGTCAGCTCTCCTGTGTGGTGCAGTATATAGAGGATCTGTCAGCTCCTGTGTGGTGTAGTATATAGAGGATCTGTCGGCTCTCCCTGTGTGGTGTAGTATATATAAAGATCTGTCAGCTCCTGTGTGGTGTAGTAAATAGAAGGATCTGTCAGCCTCTGTGTGTCAGTATATAGGGGATCTGTCGGCTCTCCTGTGTGTAGAATAGAGGATCGTCAGCCTCCTGCGTGGTGTACATTTAGGACTGTACATCCTGCTGGTGTAGTATATAGAGATCTGTCGTCTCCTGTGGTGTACAATAGAAGATCTGTAGTTTCTGTGTTATATATAGAGATTGTCAGCTCTCCTGGTGGTGTAGTATATAGAGGATCGGTCGGCTCTCCTGTGTGGTGTATATATAGAGGATCTGTCAGCTCTCCTGCGTGGTGTAGTATATAGAGGATCTGTCAGCTCTCCTGTGTGGTGTAGTATATAGAGGATCTGTCGCTCTCCTGTGTGGTGTAGTATATAGAGGATCTGTCAGCTTCCTGTGTGGTGTAGTATATATAGAGATCTGTCTGCTCTCCTGTGTGGTGTAGTATATAGAGGATCTGTCAGCTCTCCTGATGGTGTAGTATATAGAGGATCTGTCAGCTCTCCTGCGTGGTGTAGTATATAGAGACTGTCAGCTCTCCTGGTGGTGTATATAGAGGATCTGTCAGCTCTCCTGTGTGGTGTAGCATATAGAGGATCTGTCAGTTCTCCTGCTGGTGTAGTATATAGAGGATCTGTCAGCTCTCCTGCGTGGTGTAGTATATAGAGGATGGTCGGCTCTCCTGTGTGGTGTAGTATATAGAGGATCTGTCAGCTCTCCTGCGTGGTGTAGTATATAGAGGATCTGTCAGCTCTCCTGTGTGGTGATAGTATATAGAGGATCTGTCTGCTCTCCTGTGTGGTGTAGTATATAGAGGATCTGTCAGCTTTCCTGTGTGGTGTAGTATATAGAGGATCTGTCTGCTCTCCTGTGTGGTGTAGTATATAGAGGATCTGTCAGCTCTCCTGCATGGTGTAGTATATAGAGGATCTGTCAGCTCTCCTGCGTGGTGTAGTATATAGAGGATCTGTCAGCTCTCCTGTGTGGTGTAGTATATAGAGGATCTGTCGGCTCTCCTGTGTGGTGTAGTATATAGAGGATCTGTCAGCTTTCCTGTGTGATGTAGTATATAGAGGATCTGTCAGCTCTCCTGCGTGGTGTAGTATATAGAGGATCTGTCAGCTCTCCTGCATGGTGTAGTATATAGAGGATCTGTCTGCTCTCCTGTGTGGTGTAGTATATAGAGGATCTGTCAGCTCTCCTGCGTGGTGTAGTATATAGAGGATCTCTCAGCTCTCCTGCGTGGTGTGGTATATAGAGGATCTGTCAGCTCTCCTGCGTGGTGTAGTATATAGAGGATCTGTTGGCTCTCCTATGTGGTGTAGTATATAGAGGATCTGTCAGCTTTCCTGTGTGATGTAGTATATAGAGGATCTGTCAGCTCTCCTGCGTGGTGTAGTATATAGAGGATCTGTCAGCTCTCCTGCGTGGTGTAGTATATAGAGGATCTGTCAGCTCTCCTGCGTGGTGTAGTATATAGAGGATCTGTCGGCTCTCCTGTGTGGTGCAGCATATAGAGGATCTGTCAGCTCTCCTGTGTGGTGCAGTATATAGAGGATCTGTCGGCTCTCCTGTGTGGTGTAGTATATAGAGTATCTGTCGGCTCTCCTGTGTAGTGTAGTATATAGAGGATCTGTCGGCTATCCTGTGTGGTATAGTATATAGAGGATCTGTCGGCTCTCCTGTGTGGTGTAGTTTATAGAGGGTCTGTCAGTTCTCCTGTGTGGTGTAGTATATAGAGGATCTGTCATCTCCTGTGTGGTGTAGTATATAGAAGATCTGTCAGCTCCTGTGTGGTGTAGTATATAGAGGATCTGTCAGCTCTCCTGTGTGGAGTAGTATAAAGAGGATCTGTCAGCTCTCCTGTGTGGTGTAGTATTTAGAGGATCTGTCGGCTCTCCTGCGTGGTTCAGTATATAGAGGATCTGTCAACTCTCCTGTGTGGTGTAGTATATAGAGGATCTGTCGGCTCTCCTGTGTGATGTAGTATATAGAGGATCTGTCATCTCCTGTGTGGTGTAGTATATAGAGGATCTGTCAGCTCTCCTGTGTGGTGTAGTATATAGAGGATCTGTCAGCTCTCCTGTGTGGTGTAGTATATAGGATCTATCCTGTGTGGTGTTTTTACATAACTGCATGGTGGGCCCCGAGAATGATTTTTCTCTGGTGGGCCCTAGGTACTCCAGTCCGACGCTGTTTGTTGGGATTACCCTGGCTCTGCCACCACTCTCCCCATATTGAGTGGTCTTCAGGGAGAATTCTGGATTGGGGTAATTTATGTAAAGGCAGATGCATTAGGGATAGCGTGCAGGTCACCACCACTGAGATACCCATAGACCTCTCTCCTCTTCCCAAGGTCTATTGGTCCTATGCCGATGTATTCTCGAAGAAGGCAGCAGAGACTCTTCCGCCTCATCGCCCCTATTACTGTCCTATCGACCTCTTGCCTGGAGCTGAGCCTCCTAGGGGAAGGGTTTATCCCCTCTCTATTCTATTCATGACAGAGGCCATGTCCCAATATATTCAAGAGAACTTGGAAAGGGGATTCATTAGGAAGTCTGTGTCACCAGCGGGAGCGGGGTTCTTCTTTGTGCAGGAGAAGAACGGAGAGTTACGTCTGTGCATTGATTATAGGGGTCTCAACGCTATCACCGTGAAAAATAAGTACCCTTTGCCGCTAATTTCTGAGCTCTTTGACAGGCTTCGGGGAGCAAGGGTATTTACTAAGCTAGACCTGAGGAGTGCGTATAACCTGATTCGCATCCGTGAGGGGGACGAATGGAAGACGGCATTTAATACCAGGGATGGGCATTACGAATATCTGGTAATGCCCTTTGGGCTCTGTAATGCCCCAGCTGTCTTCCAAGACTTTGTGAATGACATCTTCCGGGATATGTTGACCACCTCGGTGATAGTCTATCTGGATGACATTCTCATCTTTTCTCCAGATATGGCCTCCCACCGGAGAGATGTCTGCAAGGTCTTCGACCTCTTGCGAGCAAATTCCCTATATGCGAAGTTGGAGAAGTGCATGTTTGAGCAGGAGTCTCTACCTTTCCTGGGCTATATTATCTCCGCCAAGGGATTGGCTATGGATCCTGCTAAACTACAGGCTGTAATGGATTGGCAAGAACCCCACTCCCTTAAAGCGGTGCAGCGCTTTATGGGGTTCATTACTACTATTGCCAATTCATTCCCCACTTCTCTACTTTGGTAGCTCCCTTGGTAGCCCTCACCAAGAAGGGAGCTAATCCCAAGTTGAGGTCAGAGGAGGTCACCAAGGCGTTCTCCTCCATCAAGTCGCATTTTGCCAGTGCTCCCATCTTACATCGCCCTGATGTCGATAAGCCGTTTATTTTAGAGGTGGATGCCTCTTCTGTTGGTGCTGGAGCAGTCTTTTTTCAAAAGGACGCCCAGGGTCAGAAGCATCCCTGCTTCTTCTTTTCCAAGACGTTTAAACCAGCAGAGAGGAATTATTCCATCGGGGACAGGGAGTTACTGGCTATGAAGTTGGCCTTCTCCGAGTGGAGACATCTTCTGGAGGGGGCTCACTTCCCCTTCCAAGTATTCACGGACCACAAGAACTTGGTATATTTGCAGACAGCCCAGCGGCTAAATTCCCGTCAGGCTAGATGGTCCTTGTTCTTCTCCCAGTTCCATTTCACCCTCCATTTCCTCTCCGGTGAGAAGAACATTCGCGCCGACTCTCTGTTAGGGGTCGAGTTCCCGCTTCTGCACAAGGGGAATCTCGAGCCGTCCCTGCTGCGGTCTCCCATCCATCGCCGGCCGCAGTGGACTCTGCTCAGCTTAGACGTCGGTCCCAGCGTCTCGCCCAGTCTAACATTGTGCAGAGGATTACTGCTGCTCCTCCAGGCTCTGCTATTGTAGCCAGTACTGGTTAGCGGCGAGCAGACGTCTTTAGGACAAAGTTCTTGCTTTCCTCTTCTGAGCATGCCCAGAGTAAGATCTCTCATTGGAGATCAGGGGTCACATGCTCAGGTACTGCAGCAGCTCCTATTGATCCGCCAGGAAGGTCCTGAAACCACTTGTGTTCTGGAGCAGTTTCCTATTGGTCCTTATCTGGCAGGTCCTGTAGTTGCTACTATAAAAGGGTGGAATGGTCGTGCCGCCATGCGCTAGTACCAATCACATTATGTGCTTTGCACCAGGGTGATCTTGCACGCATGTGTTAGGGCTCGGCTGAAATAAGCCCCTAGAATAACGGCACCTCCGGTGAGGAGATTGTATGCACGTGTTTAGGGCTCGGCTGAAATAAGCCCCTAGAATACCAGCTTCTCCGGTGAGGAGATTGTCTGATTGCATTGCTGATTGCGTTACTACCGACTGCTGTCCGCACAGCAGTTGTCTGTGCATACCTGTGGAGTTAACAGGACACAGTCCATATTTCTGCTTCTCTACCTTAGCGACTTTGTGGTGTAACAGAGTTCGCTTATACCGCCATATAGGGCCACAGTGTCTATAGTTGCGACTCTGTGAAGTAACAGAGTTCGCCATACCGCCATCCTACTAGCAGCAGGCTCTGCCTGCACGGTGGACCCCCGGATGCGAACGCACTTATTATTTATATTTATTTTGTGCATTCCGCCAGCCCTAACATAATACTAGCGCCAGGGTCTGGCTAGTAAAATGGCGGACGATCAGTGTCTACTGCAGGACATTCAGCAACTGGAGGGTAGGTTGGCGGCTCCTAAGCGCACAACCTCAGCTGTGGATGTTACCGCAGTTGCTGTTCAGGCTGCTAGCGTGGCTGCAGCGAGTGTGTCCACTGCCACCTCTGCCCACACATTATCCCACCTCCCACTTCCAGACAAGTTCGCTGGTGACAGCAAGCAATGTCGGGATTCGTGAGTCAGTGCTCTAACAACTCGAGCTTCTGGCTGCACGTTTCCCCACGGATCGGGCACAAGTGGGCTTTGTAATATCTCTTCTGTTGGGCAAAGCGTTGGAGTGGGCCACCCCGCTGTGGGAGCGTGACGACCGTGTGGTGCGGAGTGCTCCTCGTTTTCTGGAGGCTCTAAAAAAGCTCTTTCTAAGACCTCAGGTCACCCACGATGCGGCGCTCTAACTCCTGGCAAGTTAACAGGGTTCGTCCTTGGTCAGCTGTTTTGCTGTCCAATTTCGGACTCTGTCCTCGGAGTTGGACTGGCCAGATAAAGTCCTTATTCCCGTGTTTTGGAGAGGACTAGCGGGCCATGTGAAAGACGCCTTGGCTACCAGGGAGATTCCCGCCACACTGGAGAAGCTTATCGCTATATCTACCTGCATCGACCTCCGTTTTCACGAGCGGAGGTTGGAGTTGTCCCAGTGTAGGCAGAGGTTCCGGCTGGCTCCCACCTTCGCCAGACCTCTGGAATCTTTCAGTTAGGCGCCCGACTCCCATGAGTCCATGGAGGTTTCTCGAGCAGGACCTAAGTCCCGGGCCGCTCGAGTACCCATGGTCTGTAACATCTGCCAGCAGTTAGGACATTATGCCAACAAATGTCCACAGCGGTCGGGAAAACGGTCGCGTCTCGTGATCTTGGGAGGAGGCTCACTAGACACTGCGGCATTTTCCACCAAGTTGTCCTTTAAGGGGACAATTACTGTAGGTACATCCACTCTCACAGCCGAGCTCTGTGTGGATTCTGAAGTCGAGGGGAATTTCATGTCCTCTGCCTTTGCTCTCTGCCACACTATACCCCTGGTGATGCTCGCCAAACCGGTGACTGTGCGAGTAGTGAATGGATCGACTCTGCCCTCACAAATCACCCACCAGACTATCCCTCTCATGTTGTCTATGTCCCCTTCCCATCAGGAGAGTATTTCCTTTCTTGTCCTGCCCGAGGGAATAGACGAGGTGTTGCTGGGAATACCTTGGCTCCGTCACCACACTCCCCATATTGAGTGGTCCTTTGGGAGTATACTGGGTTGGGGTGATTCATGTAGAGGCAGGTGTGTCAGGGAGTGCGTTCAGGTCACCACCACAGAGATACCCGTAGATCTACTTCTCTCCCCCAGTGTTATTGTTCATATGCAGACGTTTTCTCCAAGAAGGCGGCGGAGACTCTTCCGCCTCATCGCCCCTACGACTGTCCTATTGATCTCTTGCCTGGAGCAGAACCTCCTCGGGGAAGAGTTTATCCCCTCTCGCTTCCTGAGACAGAGGCCATGTCCCAGTGTATTCAGGAGAATCTCGCAAGAGGGTTCATTAGGAAGTCGGTGTCACCAGCAGTGGCGGGGTTCTTCTTCGTGCAAAAGAAGAACGGAGAATTACGTCCATGTATTGACTACAGGGGACTTAACGCCATCACCGTCAAGAATAAGTACCCGTTGCCCCTAATCTTTGAGCTCGTTGATAGGCTCCGAGGAGCAAGGGTATTTACCAAGCTAGATCTACGTGGTGCCTATAACCTAATTCGCATCCGTGAAGGGGATGAGTGGAAGACAGCTTTTAATACCAGGGATGGGCATTATGAATACCTGGTGATGCCCTTCGGGCTCTGTAATGCTCCCGCTGTTTTCCAAGACTTTGTTAATGACATCTTCTGGGATATGCTCTCCACCTCTGTAGTAGTCTATCTGGATGATATTCTCATCTTTTCACCAGATATAGACTCTCACCGGAGAGATGTCAACAAAGTCTTCGACCTCTTACGGGCAAACTCCCTCTATGCCAAGCTGGAGAAATGAGTGTTTGAGCAGGAGTCCTTACCTTTCCTGGGCTATATTATCTCCGCCCAGGGATTGGCTATGGATCCTGCCAAACTACAGACTGTAATGGACTGGCAAGAAACCCATTCTCTTAAAGCGGTGCAGCGCTTTATGGTGTTCATTACTACTATTGCCAATTCATTCCCCACTTCTCTACTTTGGTAGCTCCCTTGGTAGCCCTCACCAAGAAGGGAGCTAATCCCAAGTTGAGGTCAGAGGAGGTCACCAAGGCGTTCTCCTCCATCAAGTCGCATTTTGCCAGTGCTCCCATCTTACATCGCCCTGATGTCGATAAGCCGTTTATTTTAGAGGTGGATGCCTCTTCTGTTGGTGCTGGAGCAGTCCTTTTTCAAAAGGACGCCCAAGGTCAGAAGCATCCCTGCTTCTTCTTTTCCAAGACGTTTACACCAGCAGAGAGGAATTATTCCATCGGGGACAGGGAGTTGCTGGCTATGAAGTTGGCCTTCTCTGAGTGTAGACATCTTCTGGAGGGGGCTCGTTTTCCCTTCCAAGTCTTCACCGACCACAAAAACTTTGTATATTGCAAACGGCTCAGCAGCTAAACTCTCGTCAGACCAGATGGTCCCTATTCTTCTCTCGGTTTCACTTCACCCTCCATTTTCTCTCCGGTGAGAAGAATGTTCGGGCCAACGCTCTCTCTCGCTCCTTAGTGTCATCAAAGGAGGAGGATGAAGAGCCTCGGCTTATTGTCCCCGAAGAGAGCCTGAGAACTGTAGCCCCGGTTTCGCTAGAGTCTGTTCCTCCGGGCAAGACTTTTGTGCCCACTAATTTGCGACCGGAGGTACTCTCTAGGGCACACTTGTCCAGGGTGGGTGGACACTTTGGGGCAAAGAGGACAACAGAATTATTGGCGAGGATATACTGGTGGCCACATATGGCCCGTGACATCAGGGAGTATGTTCAGGCGTGTGTCTCCTGCACCCGGATCAAGTCCCCTCGACAACAGCCAGCTGGGTTACTTTTTCCTTTGCCAGTGGCAGACAGGCCCTGGGAGATGGTCGGGATGGACTTTGTGGTGGGCTTACCCAAGTCTCGGGGTTGCACTATCATTTGGGTGATCACCGACCACTTCTCCAAAATGGTGCACTTAGTGCCGCTACCCCGGTTACCTTCTGCATGGGCCTTGGCATCATTATTTATTAGACACATCTTCCGTCTACACGGTATGCCAGACTAGATTGTCAGCGATCGAGGTCCCCAATTTGTGTCTCGGTTCTGGAGAGAGTTGTGTCATCTACTCTGTATTGAGTTAAACCTCTCCTCTGCATATCATCCAAAGACAAATGGGTTGGTAGAGAGGGCCAACCAGACCTTGGTCACATACTTGCGACATTTTGTCTCTGCCAGGCAGGATGACTGGGCATCCTTGCTCCCGTGGGCGGAGTTTGCGCTAAACAATGCTGTGACTGACTCCACCGGACAGACCCCATTCCTCTTAAATTACGGCCAGCATCCACGGGTACCGGTGCCCATGCCTGTGACTTCCGTCGACTCCAGGGTGGCAGATTGGGCTGTGGAGGCATGGGACATATGGGACTGCACCCAGGATGCCATTCAGGCTTCCAAGGAAAGGATGAGGTCTTCTGCAGATGCCCATCTGCGTCCCGCACCGACATTTGCTCCTGGCGACCTAGTGTGGCTCTCCGCCCGAAACATCAGGCTACGGGTGGAATCCACTAAGTTGTCACCCCACTATTTGGGTCCCTTCAAGGTTCTCGAGCAGGTGAACCCTGTGGTTTACAATTTGACCCTTCCGCCTCGCCTTGGTATCTCCGACACCTTACATGTGTCCCTCCTAAAACCCGTGGTCATCTCCCGGTTGCCTGAGTCATCTCCCAGGACGTCAGGTTCGTATACGGACAATTACGAGGTGAACGCCATTGTTGGGTGCAAGGTGGTACGGGGCAAAAAAATTTTTGGGTGGATTGGAGGGGTTATGTGCCTGAGGATAGGTCCTGGGAGCCTGCCGAACATATTCATGCTCCGCAGCTCATCGCTGCCTTTGAACATAGCGAGGCCAAAAGAAGGGGGGCCTTAGGAGGGGGGATAATTTTAGGGGTCGAGTTCCCGCTTCTGCACAAGGGGAATCTCGAGCCGTCCCTGCTGCAGTCTCCCATCTGTCTCCGGCCGCAGTGGACTCTGCTCAGCTTAGACGTCTGTCCCAGCGTCTCGCCCAGTCTAACATTGTGCAGGGGATTACTACTGCTCCTCCAGGCTCTGCTATTGTAGCCAGTACTGGTTAGCGGCGAGCAGACGTCTTTAGGACAAAGTTCTTGCTTTCCCTTCTGAGCATGTCCAGAGTAAGATCTCTCATTGGAGATCAGGGGTCACATGCTCAGGTACTGCAGCAGCTCCTATTGATCCACCAGGAAGGTCCTGAAACCACTTGTGTTCAGGAGCAGTTTCCTTATCTGGCAGGTCCTGTAGTTGCTACTATAAAAGGGTGGCATGGTCGTGCCGCCATGCGCTAGTATCAATCACATTATGTGCTTTGCACCAGGGTGATCTTGCACGCATGTGTTAGGGCTCGGCTGAAATAAGCCCCTAGAATAACGGCACCTCCGGTGAGGAGATTGTATGCACGTGTTTAGGACTCGGCTGAAATAAGCCCCTAGAATACCGCTTCTCCGGTGAGGAGATTGTCTAGTTGCTGATTGCGTTACTACGGACTGCTGTCCGCACAGCAGTTGTCTGTGCATACCTGTGGAGTTAACAGGACACAGTCCATATTTCTGCGTCTCTACCTTAGCGACTCTGTGGTGTAACAGAGTTCGCTTATACCGCCATATAGGGCCACAGTGTCTATAGTTGCGACTCTGTGAAGTAACAGAGTTCGCCATACCGCCATCCTACTAGCAGCAGGCTCTGCCTGCATGGTGGACCCCGGGCTGCGAACGCACTCATTATTTATATTTATTTTGTGCGTTCCGCCAGCCCTAACATGCTCTATCTCGCTCTGTGATGTCCTCTGAGGAGGTGGAGGAGAAGCCTCGGCTTATTGTCCCCACAGAGAGCCTAAGAACGGTGGCCCCGATTTCGCTTGAGTCTGTGCCTCCGGGCAAGACTTTTGTGCCCACCAATTTGCGACCGGAAGTACTCTCTTGGGCACATTCGTCCAGGGTGGGTGGACATTTTGGGACAAAAAGGACTTCTGAGTTGCTGGCGAAGACATACTGGTGACCGCATATGGCCCGTGACATCAGTGAATATGTTCAGGCGTGCGTCTCCTGCACCAAGAATAAGTCCCCTCGACAACGGCCAGCTGGGCTACCTTTCCCTTTACCGGTGGCAGACAGGCCCTGGCAGATGGTCGGGATGGATTTTGTGGTTGGCTTACCCAAGTCTCGGGGCTGCACCATCATCTGGGTGATAACCGACCATTTCTCCAAAATGGTGCACTTGGTGCCGTTACCACAGTTACCGTCTGCACGGGCCTTGGCAGCATTATTCATCAGCCATATTTTCCGCCTACACGGTGTGTCAGACAAAATTGTCAGTGATCGAGGTCCCCAATTTGCGTCTCAGTTCTGGAGAGAGCTATGCCAGCTACTCAGTATTGAGTTAAACCTCTCCTCTGCGTATCATCCCGAGACAAATGGGTTGGTAGAGAGGGCCAACCAGACCTTGGTCACGTATTTGCGACATTTTGTCTCAGCCAGGCAGGATGACTGGGCATCCTTGCTACCGTGGGCGGAGTTTGCTCTCAATAATGCTGTGGCTGACTCCACCGGACAGACCCCATTCCTCTTGAACTACAGTCAGCATCAGTGGGTCCCGGTGCCCATGCCCATGTCTTCTGCCGACTCCAGAGTGGCAGACTGGGCTGTGGAGGCACAGGACATTTGGGACCGTACCCAAGACGCCATTCAGGCCTCCAAGGAGAGGATGAGGTCTTCTGCCGATGCTCATCAGCGCCCCGCTCCAACATTTGCCCCGGGCGACTTAGTATGGCTCTCTGCCCGAAACATCAGGCTGCGAGTAGAGTCGACTAAGTTGGCACCTCATTATCTGGGCCCTTTTAAGATTCTTGAGCAGGTAAACCCTGTTGTTTACCACTTAGCCCTTCCGCCTCACCTTGGTATCACCGACACCTTTCACGTGTCCCTTCTGAAACCCGTGGCCATCTCCCGGTTTTCTGAGTCCTCTGCCGGACGTTGGGTTCGTCTACCGACGATCATGAGGTGAATGCCATTGTTGGGTGCAAGGTGGTACGAGGCAAAAAGTTTAATTTGGTTGACTGGAGGGGTTATGGGCCTGAGGATAGGTCTTGTGAGCCTGCCGAGCATATTCACGCTCCACAGCTCATCGCTGCCTTTGAGCGCAGCAAGGTCCAAAGAAAGGGGGGCCCTTGTAGAGGGGGTAATGTTAGGGTTCAAGTTCCCAATGCTGCACAGGGGAATCTCGAGCCATTCCCGCTGCAGTCCCCCATCCGTCTCTGGCCGCAGTGGAACCTGCTCAGCAGAGACGTTGGTCCCAGCGTCTTGCCCGGTCTAATACTGTGCAGAGACTTGCTGCTGCCTCTCCTGGATCTTCAGTTATAGCCAGTGCTGAAGCAGGCAGATTTGGGACTAAGTCCTCTGTTTCTTCTTCTGAGCATGCCCAGGGCAAGATCTCCCATTGGAGATAAGGGGTCACATGCTCAGATACAGCTACGACTCCTATTGGTCCTCCAGGAAGGTCCTGTAGCTGTTTGTAATCTGAAGCAGCTTTCTATGGGTCCATTCTGGAAGGTCTTCTACTCGTGGCTGCTATAAAAGTTTGTCCTGACCGCACAGCCGTGCGCTAGTATCAAACCTTTATGTGCTTTGCGCCAGTATGGTCATGCGTGTGTGTGGTTAGGGCGGCTGAAATACGCCATTACAATACCGACCTAATCGGTGAGGAGCTAGGTATGCTATCTGGTCAGGGTCGGTGTCTTAGATGCCTTTAGAATACCGGCATAACCGGTGAGGAGTTTGGATGCCGTATTCAGGGCCTGGTGTACAGACGCCATAGATAGTGCATGACCACTTCCTATGTTCACTTAGCAGTCAACTGTGTACCCGGACACATTGGGGTTTCTCAGCGGCTCTGTGACGCAACAGGGTTCGCTTTAAAACGCTAGTCAGCGCCCTAGCGTTTTACTTTGTGGCTCACTGAAGCTAAGTGAGTTCGCACTTATCGCCATATAGCATTGCGGCATTCCCGCTAGCGGCTCTTTGGATTAACAGAGTTCGCACTATCTGCCACAGCGCGCTACGGCGTTTATTTTAGCGACTCTGCGGGATAACAGAGTTCGCTACTTACGCCATCTTTCTAGCAGCAGGCTCTACCTTCACGGTGGACCCCGGGCTGCGAACGCACCTCTCTACATTATTTATTAGGTGCATTCCGCAGACCCTAACAATATGTCTCCAAAACAGGAATTGCACAACAAAACAAATGAGCAACGAATGGGTGGAAACTGGAGTCAACGTCTGTGACCGAACTGTAAGAAACCGCCTAAAGGAAATGGGATTTACATACAGAAAAGCTAAACGAAAGCCATCATTAACACCTAAACAGAAAAAACAAGGTTACAATGGGCTAAGGAAAAGCAATCGTGGACTGTGGATGACTGGATGAAAGTCATATTCAGTGATGAATCACGAATCTGCATTGGGCAAGGTGATGATGCTGGAACTTTTGTTTGGTGCCATTCCAATGAGATTTATAAAGATGACTGCCTGAAGAGAACATGCAAATTTCCACAGTCATTGATGATATGGGACTGCATGTCAGGTAAAGGCACTGGGGAGATGACTGTCATTACATCTTCAATAAATGCACAAGTTTATGTTGAAATTTTGGACACTTTTCTTATCTTATCAATTGAAAGGATGTTTGGGGATGATGAAATAATTTTTCAAGATGATAATGCATCCTGCCATACAGCAAACATTGTGAAAACATTCCTTGAAAAAAGACACATAAGGTCAATGTCATGGCCTGCAAATAGTCCGGATCTCAATCCAATTGAAAATCTTTGGTGGAAGTTGAAGAAAATGGTCCATGACAAGGATCCAACCTGCAAAGCTAATCTGGCAACAGCAATCAGAGAAAGTTGGAGCCAGATTGATGAAGAGTACTGTTTGACACTCATTAAGTCCATGCCTCAGAGACTGCAAGCTGTTGTAAAAGCCAGAGGTGGTGCAACAAAATACTAGAGATGTGTTGGAGTGTTTTTTTGTTTGTTTGTTTTTCATGATTCCATAATTTTTTCCCTCAGAATTGAGTGACTCCATAATTTTTCCCCTATGCTTGGTTAAAAAAAATAACCATTAATGACTACCACATTTTTTGTTCTTGCTTTCTTTTAGTGTTTCTTAAAGCCAGAAAGTTGCCATTTGAAATGACTTCAGTTTTGTGCCATGTCTGTGATCTGTTTTTTTTTCAACAAAATAAAACAACTGAGTTAACATCCTCCAAGGCCTGTGATTACATAATTTTTGCCAGGGGTTATAGAAAACCTCAGAGAACTCAAGGGCAATTGGAGGCTTTGCAATATTTGCGATTCACATCTAAACAATTAGATATGAATCCTTTTTTTTTATTAAGTTGATGATTTTAAATAAAAAATGTACTTATGTCTAGTGGACACATATGACACTTCATAGAATTATACAGTCTACATGTTCATGACAGCCAAAATACATACAATATAGACGTGATTAAACCCTTATTCCTTTGGTAATTAGTCCTTTAATCTGACATTTTTTAGCTGGATAGGATTTTTTCCTTAATGCTGCAGTGTATGTAACATTGTATAAATAAAACGTCATCTGAATTTAAGCTTCTAATAGTTAGACATACAGAAGCCCTGTTTTCTGTATCTGTGTAGAGCAAATCCAGACACATTAAACAATATAACTTGCTTCCACCATGACAAAGACATTGTATATATAATTTGACATTTCTCCCTAACACTTAGTATCGTGAACAAGTCACTCTAATTACCATTCAAGCCTGGCTGTTATGTCTGAAAGTACTATATTATTTTGTAAGAAATATATGAGTGAAGGGCACTTTGTAGTGATGGGAGAGCACTAAAATGCTTGGGTGCTTGTTGCTCGGGTCGAGCAAATTGGAATCCTCAGATGCTCGGCCAAAATAACGACCCCAATGTAAGTCCATGGGAAACTCGAGCATTTTTCCTGTGCTCCCCCCCTCCGGATCTGCAGAGGGACTAGAAATTGCGGAAATCAATGGGAACAGTGCTCAAATGACATGGGAACAGCAAGGGGAAAACCCCTGGAAGCATTTCTGACTCCCAGGTCACTGCTGTGAACAATGTTGTCAGAGTCTTAGGCCTCTTTTACAGGCTCCCATTAAAACATACAAAAACAAAACCAAAATGGATTTTCCTGAGAAATATATTAAGGAACATCCTTTCCAGGGTAATGACTTGTATATAAGGCAAAATAAATAACCAAAAACAAAAATGTTCCTCCACCACTTGGGCTATGTTCACATGTAGCGTTTTTGGTGCGTTTTTCAACTTTAGCATTGCTTTCAACCAATACAAATGCATTCAATGGGAAATGTCATTTTAACATTTTACAACCTTATCTGGCCATGTGGTGTGTGACACATCATCAGACACAGCCTGTTTCACTTATGAAGGAGGAACTCTGAAAGTCACAAAGCCTATTTTTATAGGGCCATCAGGCAGCCTTTACTATTCTTAAAGGGCCAGCAGTTGGCCCTCACTATTCTTAGAGAGCAATCAACCGGCTATGCCTTGTTGTTCTCATTATTAAACAGTGAGTCTCCCATACTTTTTGCCTATGCAGTGAATGCAAGGCCTGCCCAAAATTTAGACGCACCTCAATACCCCTTTGATGAGAGGTACAGCATGGTCTCCTGAAAAAAATGTTCCTATTAGAAAGGAGCCGGTCTCCCATAGTGTTTGCCTATGCAGTGAATGCAAGGGCTGCCGAAAATTTGGAGGCACTCCAGTGCCCTTGGAAGAGACGTAGAGGAGTGCGTCATTAAAAATGTTCCATTAGAAAGGAGCGGGTCACTTATACTTGTAATGCCCATTCACTAAGTGTATGGGATGACAAATATTTACCCCTGGGGGGTATACATGAACAGACTGTATACCAATCTAGCAGATGAACACCCAACCAGGAGTGTACAAATTTCAAAAAATTATTGGCAGACACCATCAAAGTGGCATCAATTTCACCACAGTAGAAATAGTATAATAGTGACCAACAGGTCTTCCACTACACCCAATCCAGCAGAGGGACACCCAACCAGGAGTGTTCACATTTTAAAAAATGAGGACCTGACACCACAGAAGTGGAATAACTATCACAAGAATAGAAATAGCATAATTGGGACCAAGACGTCTTCTGCTACAGCTAACCTAGCCGATGTAGACCAACCATGACTGTTTATATTGCCACAAATTTGTGTTAACATCAGCAGCAGCAGCAGCAACAGAAGCAACACTAAAGATATCACAGAGTGCAGTTATGTGCCATTAATCCATCACACTAAAAAATGCAATATCACCTAGTGTGTACAGTCTGCGATTGGGGTACAAAAGTGCTTGGCGATCCATGACTTGTTCATCTTAATGAAAGTTAGGAAGCCTACACTTTCAGGGACAGCCGGATGCATTTATCGATCAGGACACCACCAGCAGTGCTGAAGTAACGTTCTGAGAGAATTGGAACAAGTACATATTCACAGATGGAGCAAGTTTAAAATTCTTTATATGGCGTCAAGAGAAATGTTTGAATGAATGCATTTATTTTGCATTCAACTACCATAAGTGATAGAGTCCAAAAGCCCAAGCTAAATATCTTATTATTGCTGAAAAATCCCACTCTTTACTCAAAAATATACAAAATGATTATTTTATTACAAATTCACATACAAAATTAGTCTGAATGAGAGTACTTCTATGGTGAAGAGACATAGGCAGAAACATCAGGTTTTAAAAATTACATACAAAGGGCACCATATGATGCATACTGATTATGAACAATTCCTGGGGTTCAAAGTAGCATATGGGGGAACTGAGAGTTAACACAGAGGTAGTAACTTTACAATAATGCCCACAGACATAGACTGCCTCATCACTAAAGATAATAATGAACAGCATAATAGTAAATATGTAAAGCATATGCAGTCTAGCGGTCTGAGGACCACATCCCCACACTAAGGAGGGGAGAAGAGAATATAGTAATGTATGAAGCTTCCAGAGAATTACCTACCCCAGAGCCCCAGCTCTCTGAACTACTCAGTAAAGTGCCGTTGATGGTGCAGTTACAATTAGTGTTCTCAACCATGTGGAGACCTAATGCGCCTTGCCAGTGCCCGACGCGTTTCGCCCAACATGGCTTCCTCGGGGGGCTGTGTGGTGGCTGCTATGGCTTATAGGGGTCCGGATTAAGAAAATCATAATGCACGCCATCTTTAGAACGCCGCGCCTGCGCAGAGGGTGTGCAGACTCCCATCACGTCACTTCCGGCTATCCCGGAACCTGCTGCACGTCAGCACAGCGGCTGTTGCCATAGCTGTATTGACACACAACGGAGCAGTGTGGATGCCTTTGGAGATGTGACAGGCAAGCCACCACCGCGCATGTGCAGGATCCGTTATGTAGAGGGACAAAATGTGGATTAATCTCATAGTGTGCCATATGTTATTACCACAAAAATGTTTTTTGAAAATAAAAACATGCATAAATAATCATAAAATAGAAAATGTGCCACAAGGACATAACTTATATGACAAACACAGAGGGTCCACACAAATTGTACAAATGTAAATGAATGAAGGAGCTGCAACCATTTTTTCTTTTTTTCATTTTTCATGTTTTCTACTTCCATAACCCACTATAATGGCTTGAATGAATCACCAAAGATTAAGATGTCACAAGATCACTACTTCATAGAGATTAACTAATTAAACAAACATAAAAAAAAATATTAAAAAATGCACATCGTATGCAAATAAATTAAAAACAAAAGCTGAGGACATCTTTAGAGAAAAGATGTGAAAGACAATTGCTTAAAGAATTGGAGAGTGAGATAAGCTCTATTCAGGTGGAGATGCGTGAGAAATTGACGGCTCTGTCTTTGTCCAAATTTAATAAAGAGTTGGAAGATGATATTGCTAAATGTGAGCAGGATATAGTGACCTCTAAAAACAAAAAATACCAGAGGGATGTTGCCGATTTTTCTAATGATCGTGTTTATAAATGGAGAAGGAAGCAGGGATTGTTTTGTTCAACCTCTAAAACTCATCGCAATTCATTTTCTTCGGCCACATCTATGGATGAGGAGGTGGCATCTGGGTCCTCCCTGCCAACATCTCTCAGCGAGAGATTGGCGAGGTAACAGATTCGGCCTAAAGAAGGGCAAGGCACAGGCCAAAAGGAAACTAACTCCCCCACAGTCTGTGGAAAAGAAATCCAAGAATAACTTGGAGGTAATAAATCTATCTGATTGCATTCTCACGCAGCCCCAAATAGATGTTTTGTATAAAGGTCTCACTTTTGTTCCATCTAATAAATTTAATTTCTTTTTAGCGATGAAGGACCTTCAGCTATTCCTGAGAAATGTATTTTTACGCAAACTGCATTTGAAACCAGAAGGCAGTGATGATTTGAACACCACTCAGGAGAGTGAAGCTATTAATATCATTGAAGAATTGGAAACTGGAATGCCTCCCTCAAATACAGGTATTTTTCCAACTTCCTTCACTCCAAAGTCAACCACGTTCCCCCCTTTCTCCACCTGTCCTCAGGTGGAGATTTTTATTAAATTGGACTTGGAGGATTTCAAAAAACTTCCAAATAATATCAATCGGACCAATTTGACTAGAGTACAACGTGATGCCATAAAAGAACTAAGGGGTTTAAAAGACGTAGTTATCAAACAGGCTGATAAGGGGGGGAATGTGGTTATTTGGCCATCAGTGATGTATAAGAGGGAGGCATTCCGGCAACTGAGGGATAGGGAGGCCTATACCCAGTTGCACGAAAATCCAATATAGAAATTCGCTGCCAAGTTATTTTAAATTTTGGACGAGGCAGTGACACAGGGGGTGATTCCCAGGAAAATCTGTGATGTCCTCATGGTGGAGAACCTTATAATTCCCACGTTCTACCTCTTGCCTAAAGTGCATAAAAATCTAATTATACCCCCGGGACGTCCAATTGTCTCTGGCATTGGAGGGCTGTGTGATTCTGTATGTAAATTTATAGATCATTATTTGCAGCCACTTGTTGAGGCACTGCCCTCCTTTGTCAGAGACACCACGGACGTCCTGGGGAAGATTGATGGTTTGACTATCAATTTGGATATGCACATGGCAATGGTAGATGTGGAATCGCTCTACACGAGCATTAAGCATGTGGACGGTCTGGAGGCGGTGGAGTTTTTCCTGAGCTCGAGTAACTACGAACCTGCACTATGCTCACTGATTCTGGAGCTCTTAGAATTTATTTTAACACACAACTTTTTATTTTTAAAGACCATTTTTTTTGCAGCAACGTGGCACTGCGATGGGCGTCGTCATACGCAAACCTCTTCTTTGGGTATTGGGAGAGGGGCGTTTTTGGTGGCGGCGTGCTGGCCGCGTCCCATGCGCAGTGCTGGTATAGATTTATAAACGATGTATTTATTATTTGGCAAGGTACCGAGCCTGGCTTTTTGGACTTCATCGGTGAACTCAATAGAAATGATGTAAATATCAAGCTTAAACATAAGATCAATGCTAGAGAAATTGAATTTTTGGATGTAAAAATAATGGTGGATGAGGTGGGCAAGGTTCAGACTGTATTCCGAAAGTAGACCTCGGTCAACTCATTATTACTTGCTACCTCTGCCCATTCACCATCCACCATACAAGCGGTGCCTATAGGGCAATTTCTAAGAATGAAAAGAGCGTGTTCCACTGATGGTGCTTTAGAGAGCCAGGCTCGGATTTGAGCTCCAGATTCCATGAGCGTGGGTACAGCAACCAATGTATTAAAAGAGGTTACCGTTGGGCTCCGGAGACTCCCTGGAACCAACTTCTCTGTGGGTCTGGCCGTTCTGATAAGAATGATTTTAATCTTAGATTTATTTCCACATTTAATGATCAGTGGTACAGTATGCGCCAGATTCTACAGAGGCATTGGCCAGTTCTCCAGACCGACCCATCCCTAAATCGGGTTCTGACACCTATCCATTCATGACGGCCCGGAGGGGTAAAAACCTTAAAGACCTTTTAGTGAGGAGCCACTACGTGGCAGCCCATCTAAGTATTTCTTTGGTGCGAAGAAACAGAGGTGGGGCTGTTATCCATGTGGCTCGTGCCGTGCCTGCACTAGCATTTGCCGGGCCACTAAATTGATGGCAAAAGTGAGTATAAAATACTATCGTATATCTCATGCAGTACGAAATACGTGGTCTGCTATGCATCATGTCCCTGCAAACTAGCATATATGGACCTGACGTCTCGCGAAAATCACGTTAGGACGCAAGAACAAGTGAGGGACATTGTTGCAGCAAAGGATTCAACGGATATTTCTGGCCTGAAGACAATCCCTAGGCACTTCAGGCTGTGCCACGGCTCGAACCCAACTGGCCTTTCAGTTTGAGGAATAGATCGTATTCACTGTGGAGCAAGGGGTGGGAACTTAAAACGAGCCATGGCACTGCTAGGGTGCCAGTGGATAGTCACGTTGAGTACAATGTCCCCATATGGGCTCAATGAGCAACGGTCTTTCAAATCTTTTCTCTAAAGATGTCCTCAGTTTTTGTTTTTAATTTATTTGCATGCTATGTGCATATTTTAATTTGTTTTTTATGTTTGTTTAATGAGTTAATCTCTATGAGTGGTGATCTTGTTACATCTTAATCTTTGGTGATTCATTCAAGCCATTATAGTGGGATATGGAAGAAGAAAACATGAAAAAATGAAAAAAAGAAAAAATGGTTGCCGCTCCTTCATTCATTTACATTTGGACAATTTGTGTGGACCCTCTGTGTTTGTCGAATGAGTTATGTCCTTGTGGCACATTTTATATTGTATGATTATTTACACATGTTTTTATTTTCAAAAAATCATTTTTGTGGTAATAACATATGGCACACTATGAGATTAATCCACATTTTGTCCCTATACATAACGCATTCTGCACATGCATGTTGGTTGTTTGCCTGTCGCGTCTCCAAAGGCATCCGCACGGCCCCGCTGTGCGTCGATACAGCTATGGCAACAGCCGCTGTGCTGACGTGCAGGGGGTTCCGAGATAGCCGGAAGTGACGTGACGGGAGTCTGCACACTCTCTGCGCAGCGCGGCATTCTAAAGATGGAATGTGCCATGATTTTCTAATCCGGACCCCTATATATATGGCGTACTAGCCATAGCAGCCACCACACAGCCCCCGAGGAAGCTCTGTTGGGCGAAACGCGTCGGGCACTGGCGAGGCGCATCAGGTCTCCACATGGGTGAGAACACTTAATTGTAACTGCACCATCAACGGCACTTTGCTGAGTAGTTCAGAGAGCTGGTGCTCTGGGGTAGGCAATTCTCTGGGAGCTTCATACATTACTATATTCTCTTCTCCCCTCCTTAGTGTGGGGATGTGGTTCTCAGACCGCTAGACTGCATATGCTTTACATATTTACTATTATGCTGTTCATTATTATCTTTAGTGATAAGGCAGTCTATGTCTGTGGGCATTATTGTAAAGTTACTAGCTCTGTGTTAACTCTCAGTTCCCCATATGCTACTTTGAACCCCAGGAATTGTTCATAATCAGCATGCATCATATGGTGCCCTTTGTATGTAATTTTTAAAGCCTGATGTTTCTGCCTATGTGTCTTTACCATAGAAATACTCTCATTCAGACTAATTTTGTATGTGAATTTGTAATAAAATAATCATTTTGTATATTTTTGAGTAAAGAGTAAGATTTTTCAGCAATAATAAGATTTTTATCTTGGGCTTTTGGACTTTAGTGTCTCTTATGGGTTACATTATTTGAGTAGTCGCCCACTCATTATGTCTGTATCCTAGTGGTGATCATTAGCAGGTATGATACCCTTTGTTGCAATATCATAAGTGATACCAGCTATTTTTAACACAGTAAAGATATACTGTATATCTTTGTACCGTGTTAGCCAGTAGATAGAAAAATATTTAGAGTTGAGAGTCCTCAGTGGTTGATACCTTTTATTGGCTAACTGAAAAGATGGTGGGAACAGTAGTCTCGAAAGCTTGCAATTTGCTACCATCTTATAAGTGAGCTATTAAAAGGTATCAACCACTGAGGACTCTCAATTCTAAATATTTTTCTAGTTATTTTTAAGACCCTTTCATTTTGTAATATCAGTGCATGATGTTCTGTGTTTTGATGTAACAATTGCTATTAAACCATTTAAAGGGACCTGTCAGCTGATACATACTGCACAAATCATGGGCAATATGTATCATTCACTGGCTGTACGATGATAGCCTTGTAGGTGTGTCTCTTAAACTCTGCAGTGATTTAACTTAAAACATACTTTTAAAAGCCACCACGAACCGAGCCACACTGTTGACTAGTTAAACAGGCGGGTGCTAATCAGACTCTTTCTCTGCCCTTTGACACTAACAAGCCTATACCTATGTGTGCGTATAGGCAGAAGCTTGCCAGACACTGTCAAAGGGCTGAGAGAAGTCACTTGGACCCGCCTGTGGCACTAGTCAACAATAGGATTCCGGTGGCTATTTAAATTAAGTTTTTCTCTGAAATGTTGCAGCCAGTGTGTTGTGAATGGGTTTGAGATGAGTTCTGAGCAGAGGCTCCCTCTGGTGGTTACAAGCGGTGCTAGTGAAGATTGTGAGGACTGGGAATCAGGTGTTACTGACTGGTCTTATATAAGGGAGTCATTTTCCCATCAGGGTTGCCGGTGATCAATTGTTCTGGTCTGAATCCTTCATTCCAGTTTCCCTTGTAGCCTGCTGTGTCGTGTCTGCATCGCCTGCTAACAGATAAGACTTTGTCTTCTTTTGTGTTTTTGCTATATTTTTGCATTTTGTCCTGCACTTCTTTGGGGGCCTTCAGGGTCCCCTCCGGGGGCTTCTGCCCTCTCAGTTTAGTTCAGCCACTGAGTTTTGTTCTTTTGCTTTTTCCAGTTTTTTCAGTGGCTGCTGTTTTGATTTTGTTACACCAGAGAACTAATTTAGGTGGTAGAGGTCGTGTGATCTCAGGTGATTTTGAAATTAGTAGAGTTGGTGCTTTTCAGGGTTTTCTGGGATTGCAGTAAGTACCCTTCCTATCCTTTTCTATTTAGATAGTTTGGGCCCCAGCGTTTGCTCATGCTATTTTCTTTCTGTGTCAGTATTTCCTCTTGTCTAACCGCCATTACATGTTTGGGGGCTTTCTATTATCTTTGGGGTTCTGCTCCGGGGCAGATAGCTTTCCTATTTCTATCTTTAGGTGTAGTTAGTTTCTCAGGCTGTGACGAGGCGTCTAGGACCAACGTAGGAACGCTCCACGGCTGCCTCTAGTTGTGGTGGTTAGTCAGGGTACTGCAATCTCATAGATTCCAACTGCTCTGGTGTATTGCCTTTTTTACCTGCACTCCTCAGCTACCGAAACATAACAGTATCACCGGCCTAAAAATTGAAAATTGTATGGTACTCACAGAAGGGAAAAAATATTGTGAAAGAAAAAAGGTTGTCAGAGTTGTCAGAGATATTTTTCTGTTTGTTGCATTTTTTTTTTTCCTCTGTATCTCTGGGTGCTGGGGAGGATCTTTTCTCCCAATGGAGTTTGCACAGTTGTCTGGCCGTGTGGATCAGCTTGCCACTGAGGTTCAGAGTATTGCTGCATATCTTGCTAGGTTGCCTGTTGTGGAACCTAGGATCCCATGCCAGATTTGTTTTTAGGGGATCGAGCTAAGTTTCAGAATTTCAAAAATAATTGTAAATTGTTTTTTGCCTTAAAATCTAAGTCCTCAGGAAACGCAGCGCAGCAGGTTCAAATTATCATCTCTCTCCTGCGCAGCGATCCTCAGGATTGGGCTTTTTCCCTGATACCTGGGGATCCTGTTTTGAGTGATGTTGATGCGTTTTTTCAGGCTTTGGGGTTATTGTACGATGAGCCTAATGTCACTGATCAAGCTGAAAAAGCCTTGTTGGCATTAAATCAGGGGCTTGATGATGCTGAGTTATACTGTCAGAGATTCCGTAGGTGGGCAGTCCTAAACCAAATGGAATGACGACGCTTTGGCGGCCCTTTTCCGGAAGGGTCTGTCAGATAATGTAAAGGATGTTATGGTGGGATTCCCTGTCCCCTCTGGTCTCAATGATTCTATGTCATTAGCGATTCAAATTGACAGACGTTTGCGTGAGCGGAGAAGTATGCGTGGAATGGTGTTGCCTTGTGAACCAGCTTCTGAACCCATGCAGTGTGATAGAGTGGTGTCTGGGGCACAGCGTCATGAGTTTCGAAAGCGCAATGGGTTATGTTTCTACTGTGGTGATGCCTCTCATGCTATTTCAGTCTGCCCTAAGCGGGGAAGACGTTTTGCACGCTCAGTTGTCTTGGGTAGTGTTCAGACTAAGTTTTTATTAACTGTCACTCTGATATGCTCTCTGTCCTCATTTTCTGCTCAGGCTTTCGTTGATTCTGGAGCAGCTATTAACCTGATGGATTATGATTTTGCTAAACGTTGTGGGTTTCCCTTGATACCCCTACAGAAGTCTATTCCCCTACTGGGGATCGATTCTACCCCTTTGGCTGAGAATAAACCCCAGTTTTCTACTCAGGTGATAATGAGGGTTGAACCTGATCACCAGGAGTGCTGCAAATTTTTGGTTCTATATAATCTGCATGACATTATCGTGCTGGGTTTCCCTTGGTTACAGTCTCATAATCCTGTTTTGGATTGGAAATCTGTGTCTGTAACCAGTTGGGGCTGCCAATGTGTTAATACCAACACTCCTGTTTTTTCTGCCTCCCCCCAGGCTCAGGATGTTCCTGACTTTTTGTTTGATTTTTCTGATGTGTTTAGCGAAAGTAAATCTGCATCCTTGCCTCCCCATAGGAGCTATGACTGCGCTATTGAATTAGTGCCGGGTAGTAAATTCCCTAAAGGTCGCCTTTTTAACTTGTCTGTACCTGAACATGACGCTATGCGGTCTTATATCAAGGAATCATTGGAGAAGGGTCATATCAGACCATCCTCTTCACCCTTAGGTGCCGGTTTTTTCTTTGTGGCCAAAAAAGATGGTTCATTAAGGCCGTGTATTGATTATCGTCTCTTGAACAATATTACTGTGAAATATCAATACCCGTTACCCTTGATTTCTGACCTGTTTTCCAGGGTGAAAAACGCTACTTGGTTTACCAAGCTTGACCTCAGGGGGGCGTATAACCTTATTCGCATTAAGCACGGGGATGAATGGAAGACGGCATTCAATACCCCTGAAGGGCATTTTGAGTACCTAGTGATGCCCTTTGGGCTCACTAATGCTCCTTCCGTCTTCCAGTCCTTCATGAATGACATTTTCAGGGATTTTGTGGACAAATTTCTGATTGTTTATTTGGATGATATCTTGATTTTTTCTAATGACTGGGACTCTCATGTGAAACATGTTCGAACTGTATTCCAGATTTTGAGAGAGAATGCTCTGTATGTGAAGGGATCAAAGTGTCTTTTTGGCGTACAGAGGATCTCATTTCTGGGATTCATTTTGTCCCCATCTGTTATTGAAATGGACCCGGTCAAGGTTCAGGCCATCTGTGATTGGGTCCAACCTACTTCATTAAAGGCTCTTCAGAGATTTTTGGGTTTTGCCAATTTTTATCGTAAATTTATTGGTAATTTCTCGGTTATTGTTAAACCATTAACTGATTTGACCAGAAAGGGTTCTGATGTGGTGAATTGGCCTCCTGAGGCAGTCTCTGCATTTCAGGAACTTAAGCAGAGATTCACTTCTGCTCCTGTTCTACGGCAGCCTGATGTTTCTCTGCCATTTCAGGTGGAGGTTGATGCCTCTGAAATTGGGGCAGGTGCCGTTTTGTCCCAAAAAGATCCAGAGACCTCTAAAAGTAACCCTTGTGCCTTTTTCTCTCGAAAATTTTCTCCTACTGAACGTAATTATGACGTGGGTAATCGGGAGTTATTGGCCATGAAGTGGGCTTTTGAAGAGTGGAGACATTGGCTGGAGGGAGCCAAACATCAGGTGGTGGTCCTTACGGACCATAAGAATCTGGTCTATCTGGAATCTGCCAAGCGACTCAATCCTAGACAGGCCAGGTGGGCCTTGTTTTTCACACGTTTTAATTTTGTGGTTTCCTTTCTTCCTGGCACTAAGAATGTTAAGGCGGATGCCCTCTCGAGGAGTTTCCTTGCGGACTCTCCTGAGTTATCTGATCCTTCTGTTATTTTGAAAGGGGTGTAGTTCTTTCCGCCATCTCGCCCAATTTGAGACTTGCTCTGGAGGGGTGTCAGGAGGATAGGCCCGAGCGCTGCCCTGTTGGAAAATTGTTTGTCCCGGACCAATGGAAAAAGAGTGTGATGTCTGAGATTCATTGTTCCGCATTGGCTGGGCATCCCGGAATTTTTGGTACCAGAGACTTGGTTAGTCGGTCCTTTTGGTGGCCTACCTTGTCTCGTGATGTCAGGGAGTTTGTGCAGTCCTGCGGGACTTGCTCTCGCTCCAAGCCTTGCTCTCGCTCTAGTGGTTTGTTGATGCCATTGCCTGTGCCCAAGAGACCATGGACCCATATCTCTATGGATTTCATTTCCGATCTTCCTGTTTCTCAGAGAATGACCACCATCTGGGTAATTTGTGATAGGTTTTCCAAAATGATACATCTTGTGCCATTACCTAAGTTGCCTTCCTCCTCTGAATTGGTGCCGTTGTTCCTTCAGCACGTGGTTCGTTTACACGGCATTCCTGAGAACATTGTGTCTGACAGAGGAGTCCAGTTTGTTTCCAGATTTTGGAGGACTTTTTGTTCTAAACTGGGTGTTCAATTGTCTTTCTCCTCGGCATTTCATCCTCAGACCAATGGTCAAACTGAGAGAACAAACCAGACATTGGAGACTTATCTAAGATGCTTTGTGTCTGCTGATCAGGATGACTGGGTCTCTTTTTTGCCTTTGGCTGAGTTTGCTCTTAATAATAGGGCTAGCTCTGCCACTTTGATGTCTCCGTTTTTCTGTAATTCTGGGTTTCACCCTCGATTTTCTTCAGGACAGACGGAGGCTTCTGTCTGTCCAGGTGTTGACTCTGTTGTGGAGCGTATGCAGCAGATTTGGGACCAGGTAGTGGAGAGGTTGTCCCTCTCTCAGGAGAAGGCCCAGCGGTTTGCTAACCGGCATAGGACTGATGGTCCTCGGTTTAAAGTGGGGGACTTGGTCTGGTTGTCCTCAAAGAATATTCCTATGAGAGTAGCATCTCCTAAATTTAAGCCTAGGTTCATTGGACCTTATAAGATCATGGAGATTATTAATCCTGTTTCTTTTCGTTTGCTTCTTCCAGGGACATTTAAGATCCATAACGTGTTCCACAAGTCCTTGTTGAAGAGGTTTGTTGAGCCAGTGGTTCCTGCTGCTGTGCCTCCTGACCCTGTTTTGGTTGAGGGCAATCTGGAGTATGTGGTTGAGAAAATATTGGATTCTCGTTTTTCTAGACGGAAACTCCAGTATTTGGTTAAATGGAGAGGTTATGGTCAGGAAGACAATTCTTGGGTGTTTGCTTCGGACATCCATGCTAGGAGACTTATCCGTGCGTATCATAGAACTCATCCTGACCGACCTGGTTGCTCAAATGAGGGTTCGGTGACCCCTCCTCAAGGGGGGGGTACTGTTGTGAATGGGTTTGAGATGAGTTCTGAGCAGAGGCTCCCTCTGGTGGTTACAAGCGGTGCTAGTGAAGATTGTGAGGACTGGGAATCAGGTGTTACTGACTGGTCTTATATAAGGGAGTCATTTTCCCATCAGGGTTGCCGGTGATCAATTGTTCTGGTCTGAATCCTTCATTCCAGTTTCCCTTGTAGCCTGCTGTGTCGTGTCTGCATCTCCTGCTAACAGATAAGACTTTGTCTTCTTTTGTGTTTTTGCTATATTTTTGCATTTTGTCCTGCACTTCTTTGGGGGCCTTCAGGGTCCCCTCCGGGGGCTTCTGCCCTCTCAGTTTAGTTCATCCACTGAGTTTTGTTCTTTTGCTTTTTCCAGTTTTTTCAGTGGCTGCTGTTTTGATTTTGTTACACCAGAGAACTAATTTAGGTGGTAGAGGTCGTGTGATCTCAGGTGATTTTGAAATTAGTAGAGTTGGTGCTTTTCAGGGTTTTCTGGGATTGCAGTAAGTACCCTTCCTATCCTTTTCTATTTAGATAGTTTGGGCCCCAGCGTTTGCTCATGCTATTTTCTTTCTGTGTCAGTATTTCCTCTTGTCTAACCGCCATTACATGTTTGGGGGCTTTCTATTATCTTTGGGGTTCTGCTCCGGGGCAGATAGCTTTCCTATTTCTATCTTTAGGTGTAGTTAGTTTCTCAGGCTGTGACGAGGCGTCTAGGACCAACGTAGGAACGCTCCACGGCTGCCTCTAGTTGTGGTGGTTAGTCAGGGTACTGCAATCTCATAGATTCCAACTGCTCTGGTGTATTGCCTTTTTTACCTGCACTCCTCAGCTACCGAAACATAACAGTATCACCGGCCTAAAAATTGAAAATTGTATGGTACTCACAGAAGGGAAAAAATATTGTGAAAGAAAAAAGGTTGTCAGAGTTGTCAGAGATATTTTTCTGTTTGTTGCATTTTTTTTTTTTTTCCTCTGTATCTCTGGGTGCTGGGGAGGATCTTTTCTCCCAATGGAGTTTGCACAGTTGTCTGGCCGTGTGGATCAGCTTGCCACTGAGGTTCAGAGTATTGCTGCATATCTTGCTAGGTTGCCTGTTGTGGAACCTAGGATCCCCATGCCAGATTTGTTTTTAGGGGATCGAGCTAAGTTTCAGAATTTCAAAAATAATTGTAAATTGTTTTTTGCCTTAAAATCTAAGTCCTCAGGAAACGCAGCGCAGCAGGTTCAAATTATTATCTCTCTCCTGCGCGGCGATCCTCAGGATTGGGCTTTTTCCCTGATACCTGGGGATCCTGTTTTGAGTGATGTTGATGCGTTTTTTCAGGCTTTGGGGTTATTGTACGATGAGCCTAATGTCACTGATCAAGCTGAAAAAGCCTTGTTGGCATTAAATCAGGGGCTTGATGATGCTGAGTTATACTGTCAGAGATTCCGTAGGTGGGCAGTCCTGACCAAATGGAATGACGACGCTTTGGCGGCCCTTTTCCGGAAGGGTCTGTCAGATAATGTAAAGGATGTTATGGTGGGATTCCCTGTCCCCTCTGGTCTCAATGATTCTATGTCATTAGCGATTCAAATTGACAGACGTTTGCGTGAGCGGAGAAGTATGCGTGGAATGGTGTTGCCTTGTGAACCAGCTTCTGAACCCATGCAGTGTGATAGAGTGGTGTCTGGGGCACAGCGTCATGAGTTTCGAAAGCGCAATGGGTTATGTTTCTACTGTGGTGATGCCTCTCATGCTATTTCAGTCTGCCCTAAGCGGGGAAGACGTTTTGCACGCTCAGTTGTCTTGGGTAGTGTTCAGACTAAGTTTTTATTAACTGTCACTCTGATATGCTCTCTGTCCTCATTTTCTGCTCAGGCTTTCGTTGATTCTGGAGCAGCTATTAACCTGATGGATTATGATTTTGCTAAACGTTGTGGGTTTCCCTTGATACCCCTACAGAAGTCTATTCCCCTACTGGGGATCGATTCTACCCCTTTGGCTGAGAATAAACCCCAGTTTTCTACTCAGGTGATAATGAGGGTTGAACCTGATCACCAGGAGTGCTGCAAATTTTTGGTTCTATATAATCTGCATGACATTATCGTGCTGGGTTTCCCTTGGTTACAGTCTCATAATCCTGTTTTGGATTGGAAATCTGTGTCTGTAACCAGTTGGGGCTGCCAATGTGTTAATACCAACACTCCTGTTTTTTCTGCCTCCCCCCAGGCTCAGGATGTTCCTGACTTTTTGTTTGATTTTTCTGATGTGTTTAGCGAAAGTAAATCTGCATCCTTGCCTCCCCATAGGAGCTATGACTGCGCTATTGAATTAGTGCCGGGTAGTAAATTCCCTAAAGGTCGCCTTTTTAACTTGTCTGTACCTGAACATGACGCTATGCGGTCTTATATCAAGGAATCATTGGAGAAGGGTCATATCAGACCATCCTCTTCACCCTTAGGTGCCGGTTTTTTCTTTGTGGCCAAAAAAGATGGTTCATTAAGGCCGTGTATTGATTATCGTCTCTTGAACAATATTACTGTGAAATATCAATACCCGTTACCCTTGATTTCTGACCTGTTTTCCAGGGTGAAAAACGCTACTTGGTTTACCAAGCTTGACCTCAGGGGGGCGTATAACCTTATTCGCATTAAGCACGGGGATGAATGGAAGACGGCATTCAATACCCCTGAAGGGCATTTTGAGTACCTAGTGATGCCCTTTGGGCTCACTAATGCTCCTTCCGTCTTCCAGTCCTTCATGAATGACATTTTCAGGGATTTTGTGGACAAATTTCTGATTGTTTATTTGGATGATATCTTGATTTTTTCTAATGACTGGGACTCTCATGTGAAACATGTTCGAACTGTATTCCAGATTTTGAGAGAGAATGCTCTGTATGTGAAGGGATCAAAGTGTATTTTTGGCGTACAGAGGATCTCATTTCTGGGATTCATTTTGTCCCCATCTGTTATTGAAATGGACCCCGGGCAAGGTTCAGGCCATCTGTGATTGGGTCCAACCTACTTCATTAAAGGCTCTTCAGAGATTTTTGGGTTTTGCCAATTTTTATCGTAAATTTATTGGTAATTTCTCGGTTATTGTTAAACCATTAACTGATTTGACCAGAAAGGGTTCTGATGTGGTGAATTGGCCTCCTGAGGCAGTCTCTGCATTTCAGGAACTTAAGCAGAGATTCACTTCTGCTCCTGTTCTACGGCAGCCTGATGTTTCTCTGCCATTTCAGGTGGAGGTTGATGCCTCTGAAATTGGGGCAGGTGCCGTTTTGTCCCAAAAAGATCCAGAGACCTCTAAAAGTAACCCTTGTGCCTTTTTCTCTCGAAAATTTCCTCCTACTGAACGTAATTATGACGTGGGTAATCGGGAGTTATTGGCCATGAAGTGGGCTTTTGAAGAGTGGAGACATTGGCTGGAGGGAGCCAAACATCAGGTGGTGGTCCTTACGGACCATAAGAATCTGGTCTATCTGGAATCTGCCAAGCGACTCAATCCTAGACAGGCCAGGTGGGCCTTGTTTTTCACACGTTTTAATTTTGTGGTTTCCTTTCTTCCTGGCACTAAGAATGTTAAGGCGGATGCCCTCTCGAGGAGTTTCCTTGCGGACTCTCCTGAGTTATCTGATCCTTCTGTTATTTTGAAAGAGGGTGTAGTTCTTTCCGCCATCTCGCCCAATTTGAGACTTGCTCTGGAGGGGTGTCAGGAGGATAGGCCCGAGCGCTGCCCTGTTGGAAAATTGTTTGTCCCGGACCAATGGAAAAAGAGTGTGATGTCTGAGATTCATTGTTCCGCATTGGCTGGGCATCCCGGAATTTTTGGTACCAGAGACTTGGTTAGTCGGTCCTTTTGGTGGCCTACCTTGTCTCGTGATGTCAGGGAGTTTGTGCAGTCCTGCGGGACTTGCTCTCGCTCCAAGCCTTGCTCTCGCTCTAGTGGTTTGTTGATGCCATTGCCTGTGCCCAAGAGACCATGGACCCATATCTCTATGGATTTCATTTCCGATCTTCCTGTTTCTCAGAGAATGACCACCATCTGGGTAATTTGTGATAGGTTTTCCAAAATGATACATCTTGTGCCATTACCTAAGTTGCCTTCCTCCTCTGAATTGGTGCCGTTGTTCCTTCAGCACGTGGTTCGTTTACACGGCATTCCTGAGAACATTGTGTCTGACAGAGGAGTCCAGTTTGTTTCCAGATTTTGGAGGACTTTTTGTTCTAAACTGGGTGTTCAATTGTCTTTCTCCTCGGCATTTCATCCTCAGACCAATGGTCAAACTGAGAGAACAAACCAGACATTGGAGACTTATCTAAGATGCTTTGTGTCTGCTGATCAGGATGACTGGGTCTCTTTTTTGCCTTTGGCTGAGTTTGCTCTTAATAATAGGGCTAGCTCTGCCACTTTGATGTCTCCGTTTTTCTGTAATTCTGGGTTTCACCCTCGATTTTCTTCAGGACAGACGGAGGCTTCTGTCTGTCCAGGTGTTGACTCTGTTGTGGAGCGTATGCAGCAGATTTGGGACCAGGTAGTGGAGAGGTTGTCCCTCTCTCAGGAGAAGGCCCAGCGGTTTGCTAACCGGCATAGGACTGATGGTCCTCGGTTTAAAGTGGGGGACTTGGTCTGGTTGTCCTCAAAGAATATTCCTATGAGAGTAGCATCTCCTAAATTTAAGCCTAGGTTCATTGGACCTTATAAGATCATGGAGATTATTAATCCTGTTTCTTTTCGTTTGCTTCTTCCAGGGACATTTAAGATCCATAACGTGTTCCACAAGTCCTTGTTGAAGAGGTTTGTTGAGCCAGTGGTTCCTGCTGCTGTGCCTCCTGACCCTGTTTTGGTTGAGGGCAATCTGGAGTATGTGGTTGAGAAAATATTGGATTCTCGTTTTTCTAGACGGAAACTCCAGTATTTGGTTAAATGGAGAGGTTATGGTCAGGAAGACAATTCTTGGGTGTTTGCTTCGGACATCCATGCTAGGAGACTTATCCGTGCGTATCATAGAACTCATCCTGACCGACCTGGTTGCTCAAATGAGGGTTCGGTGACCCCTCCTCAAGGGGGGGTACTGTTGTGAATGGGTTTGAGATGAGTTCTGAGCAGAGGCTCCCTCTGGTGGTTACAAGCGGTGCTAGTGAAGATTGTGAGGACTGGGAATCAGGTGTTACTGACTGGTCTTATATAAGGGAGTCATTTTCCCATCAGGGTTGCCGGTGATCAATTGTTCTGGTCTGAATCCTTCATTCCAGTTTCCCTTGTAGCCTGCTGTGTCGTGTCTGCATCTCCTGCTAACAGATAAGACTTTGTCTTCTTTTGTGTTTTTGCTATATTTTTGCATTTTGTCCTGCACTTCTTTGGGGGCCTTCAGGGTCCCCTCCGGGGGCTTCTGCCCTCTCAGTTTAGTTCAGCCACTGAGTTTTGTTCTTTTGCTTTTTCCAGTTTTTTCAGTGGCTGCTGTTTTGATTTTGTTACACCAGAGAACTAATTTAGGTGGTAGAGGTCGTGTGATCTCAGGTGATTTTGAAATTAGTAGAGTTGGTGCTTTTCAGGGTTTTCTGGGATTGCAGTAAGTACCCTTCCTATCCTTTTCTATTTAGATAGTTTGGGCCCCAGCGTTTGCTCATGCTATTTTCTTTCTGTGTCAGTATTTCCTCTTGTCTAACCGCCATTACATGTTTGGGGGCTTTCTATTATCTTTGGGTTCTGCTCCGGGGCAGATAGCTTTCCTATTTCTATCTTTAGGTGTAGTTAGTTTCTCAGGCTGTGACGAGGCGTCTAGGACCAACGTAGGAACGCTCCACGGCTGCCTCTAGTTGTGGTGGTTAGTCAGGGTACTGCAATCTCATAGATTCCAACTGCTCTGGTGTATTGCCTTTTTTACCTGCACTCCTCAGCTACCGAAACATAACAGTATCACCGGCCTAAAAATTGAAAATTGTATGGTACTCACAGAAGGGAAAAAATATTGTGAAAGAAAAAAGGTTGTCAGAGTTGTCAGAGATATTTTTCTGTTTGTTGCATTTTTTTTTTTTCCTCTGTATCTCTGGGTGCTGGGGAGGATCTTTTCTCCCAATGGAGTTTGCACAGTTGTCTGGCCGTGTGGATCAGCTTGCCACTGAGGTTCAGAGTATTGCTGCATATCTTGCTAGGTTGCCTGTTGTGGAACCTAGGATCCCCATGCCAGATTTGTTTTTAGGGGATCGAGCTAAGTTTCAGAATTTCAAAAATAATTGTAAATTGTTTTTTGCCTTAAAATCTAAGTCCTCAGGAAACGCAGCGCAGCAGGTTCAAATTATCATCTCTCTCCTGCGCGGCGATCCTCAGGATTGGGCTTTTTCCCTGATACCTGGGGATCCTGTTTTGAGTGATGTTGATGCGTTTTTTCAGGCTTTGGGGTTATTGTACGATGAGCCTAATGTCACTGATCAAGCTGAAAAAGCCTTGTTGGCATTAAATCAGGGGCTTGATGATGCTGAGTTTACTGTCAGAGATTCCGTAGGTGGGCAGTCCTGACCAAATGGAATGACGACGCTTTGGCGGCCCTTTTCCGGAAGGGTCTGTCAGATAATGTAAAGGATGTTATGGTGGGATTCCCTGTCCCCTCTGGTCTCAATGATCTATGTCATTAGCGATTCAAATTGACAGACGTTTGCGTGAGCGGAGAAGTATGCGTGGAATGGTGTTGCCTTGTGAACCAGCTTCTGAACCCATGCAGTGTGATAGAGTGGTGTCTGGGGCACAGCGTCATGAGTTTCGAAAGCGCAATGGGTTATGTTTCTACTGTGGTGATGCCTCTCATGCTATTTCAGTCTGCCCTAAGCGGGGAAGACGTTTTGCACGCTCAGTTGTCTTGGGTAGTGTTCAGACTAAGTTTTTATTAACTGTCACTCTGATATGCTCTCTGTCCTCATTTTCTGCTCAGGCTTTCGTTGATTCTGGAGCAGCTATTAACCTGATGGATTATGATTTTGCTAAACGTTGTGGGTTTCCCTTGATACCCCTACAGAAGTCTATTCCCTACTGGGGATCGATTCTACCCTTTGGCTGAGAATAAACCCCAGTTTTCTACTCAGGTGATAATGAGGGTTGAACCTGATCACCAGGAGTGCTGCAAATTTTTGGTTCTATATAATCTGCATGACATTATCGTGCTGGGTTTCCCTTGGTTACAGTCTCATAATCCTGTTTTGGATTGGAAATCTGTGTCTGTAACCAGTTGGGGCTGCCAATGTGTTAATACCAACACTCCTGTTTTTTC
>JARQOD010000005.1:463469708-463619356 GCA_033576555.1 Oophaga sylvatica
TTAAGTGACTTGCTAAAGGAGGTCCAAGTTGCCAAATGTGAGGATGATCTACAAGGACTTGCATACCTTGACACAGCAAGAGGTGTTAACCCTATAGTCCAAAAGTTGCCCTACAATCTACAGGAGAGGTGGACCACACATGGTTCCACGTACAAATACAAACACAGTGTTCCATTTCCTCCCTTCTCCATTTTTGTAGACTTTGTACACCAACAAGCAAGAATCAGAAACGATCCCAGCTTTGACTTTGCATTGTCATATGCCACACCGTCACCAACTGCAAACCCACGCAGAACGTCTGTGGCAGTGCACAAGACTTATGTTTCTTCTCCAGGTTCTAATTACAAGTCTGCTGGCTGCTCCCAATCAGAGACAAAGGTGCAGGATCCTGACAAGCAGTGCCCGCTCCATCTGAAGCCTCATCCTCTCCTGAAATGCAGAGCCTTCAGAGGAAAATCTATGCCAGATCGCAGAAGCTTCCTGAAAGAGAACGGTATCTGCTACAAGTGCTGCTCATCCACAACTCATCTCGCCAAGGATTGCAAGGTCAGTGTAAAATGCACAGAATGTGGCACCACAGATCATAACACTGCCCTACACCCTGGGCCAGCTCCATGGAGTACACAAAACACGCCAGCTGACAGTGAGCATGGCGGGGAGGAAAGGAACATTGATGCAGCCATGCCAGAGATCACTTCAAAATGTACTGAAGTCTGTAAAGGGACAATAGACAGTAGATCCTGTTCAAAAATATGCCTCGTCAGAGTGTACCCAAAGGGTCATAGAGACAAAGCTGTAAGACTGTATGCTATCTTGGATGATCAAAGTAATCGATCCCTGGCTAGATCAACATTCTTTGACATATTCCACATCAAAGGGCCAAGCACCCCCTACTCACTAAAGACGTGTGCAGGTACTGTGACGACAGCAGGTAGGAAAGCTACTGACTACCAAATTGAGTCCTTAGACGGTCAATTCTGCCTACCACTACCTACTATCATCGAGTGTAATCAGATCCCAGACAACAGATCTGAAATACCTACGCCAGATGTAGCAATCCATCACGCTCACTTAAAACGCATAGCACACCTCATACGGAACTCGACCATCAGGCCCAGATAATTCTGCTGTTGGGGAGAGATATCCTGCAGGAGCATAAAGTGAGACGTCACATCAATGGACTCCACAATGCTCCTTATGCCCAAAAGCTAGACCTAGGATGGGTCATAATAGGAAACTTATGCTTGGGACGCATGCACGCCCCATCTTCTGTGACAAGCATGCTGACAAATACATTAGAGAAAGGACGCCCATCTCTGTTTCAACCTTGTAACAATGAATTCCATGTCAGAGAGCTACCACACAGCATCCAACTGCCCAATCACCTATAGTGTCGGGAAGCTATGAGGATCAGTTAGGGTGCACAGTCTTCCAGAGAACTAAGCAAGACAACCAAGTGGCAATGTCAGTAGAGGACAAGTTGTTCTTAGAGGTAATGGACAAGGGACTTGTTAAAGATGAGACCAACAGCTGGGTCGCACCTCTTCCCTTCAGAACCCACAGACCACGTCTACCGAACAACAGAAATCAGGCATTAAAGCGTTTCTCCTCTCTCAAACATAATCTGCAAAGGAAGCCAGAGATGAAAGATCACTTTTTCTCCTTCATGTCAAAGATCTTTGAGAATTGTCATGCAGAGCTAGCTCCCACTCTCAAAGACTCTGAAGAATGCTGGTTCCTACCCATGTTTGGAGTATGCCAACCTAAGAAACCAGGCCAAATTAGAGTGGTGTTTGACTCTAGTGCTAAGTTTGATGATATCTCCATGAATGATGTTCTACTGACAGGACCAGACCTCAATAACAAACTGCTGGGAGTACTTATGCATTTCCGTAAGGATTCCATCGCCTTCATCGCTGACATCCAGCAAATGTTCCATTGTTTCCTTGTGAGAGAGAGAGACAGGAACTTCCTAAGATTCTTCTGGTACAGAGACAATGATCCTGCTAAGGAAGTCTCAGAGTATCACATGAGAGTGCACATCTTTGGCAATAGTCCTTCACCTGCAGTCGCCATCTATGGACTCAAAAGGTCGGCTCAAGAAGGAGAAACAGAATATGGATCAGATGTCAAACAATTTATAGAAAAAGACTTTTATGTTGACGATTGTCTAAAAGCCATGCCTTCAAATGAGACTACCATCAGTCTTCTCAGGAAAGCCCAAGAGATGCTTGCTTGCTCGAACCTCAGACTTCACAAAATAGCCTCAAACAGCCAAGAACTCATGGAAGCATTCCCTTCACAAGACTTATGTAACAGTCTCAGAGACTTGGACTTGGGGTCAGAACCCGCACCAATGCAACGCAGCCTCGGGCTTCTCTGGAATCTACAGTCAGACACTTTCACCTTCCAGGTCAGCCAAGAAGAAAAGCCTTTCACTCGTAGAGGTGTCCTGTCCACCATCAACAGTCTGTACGATCCCTTGGGTTTCGCAGCTCCTGTCACTATACAAGGCAAGGCCTTACTAAGGGACTTAACCAAGGAAACATCCGACTGGGATGCACCTCTGCCACCTGATAAGAGAATAGAGTGGGAAGGATGGAAGAACTCTTTAGCAGCCCTCTCCAACCTGAATGTGCCAAGACCATACACCCCTGTGCCGTCTACAGAAATACAAAGCCAAAAACTGTACGTTTTTGCAGATGCTTCTGTCAAAGCAATTGCCGCTGTCGCCTATCTCAAAACTGTAGACTCCAAATGTCAGAGCCACATTGGATTCGTTATGGGGAAAGCCAAACTTGCTCCACAGCCAGAGCACACTATACCCAGGTTAGAGCTTTGTGCTGTAGTCTTAGCCGTTGAATTGGCAGAGTTCGTCGCATCAGAGATGGATATCGACTTGACACAGGCCAAGTTCTACTCAGACAGCAAAGTAGTCCTTGGATATATCCACAATGAAACTAAGCGATTCTATGTTTATGTCAACAACAGAGTGCTACGAATTAGGAGATCAGTTCATCCAAAACAGTGGCATTACATACCCACGGACCAAAATCCTGCAGATCACGCAACTAGAGCAGTTGATGCAAGTCGACTAGGAAGCACAACATGGCTCTCCGGACCAAAATTATTGTTTACTGAAGAACATCTCCCAGACACCTTTGAACTAGTGAGAGAGGACTCAGATGCTGAAATCCGCCGTCAGGTGTCTACACTTCATACAACGACCTCTGCTATCCAGCTTGGATCTCACAGATTCGTCAAATTTTCAAGTTGGAAATCACTTATTAGAGCTATTACCTGCCTGACTCATATAGCTCACTCATTCACAACCACCAGACCTTGTGACACTGAAAAATGTAAAGGATGGCAAAGTTCGCAAAGTTGAACTGAGGATGACCAAAGGGAATGAACCTAAGACATTCTCCAGACCAGTATCCGAATTGGTCTTATTGTTGCCTTCGGAAGAAAAAGACTGTGACATCCATTGATGCCAGCCTGGGAGTGTTCTGCCTCCAGCATCCAATCGTTTCTGACTTATTTGATTTTTACTGTTTTACATAGGAGTGTGATAATCTAGTGTTTGGCTCCCTCTAGTGACCAGTCTCATATAATGTTTTCTTTCATTTCAGCTAGATCTTTTTCTTTCCTTTGCAATGCATCATGGTAGCTTAGCAATGCATGATGGTAGCATAGCAATGTATGCTGGGAGCTTTCCCTTCATTTCCCTCCATTTTCCTTCAGCCTGCATCCAGGAAGCAGCTCATCTTTTCCTCTCCTCTTGTGATAGCATCGCCGGTATGTACCTATGTCTCTCTAGTTAATTCCAGTCCTATATTAGCCCTGTCTAATCAGTCCTGGCCCTGGTTAGGTATTAGTCTGCAAATGTTTATTCATACTGTATTATGTATATGTATTTTCATTATACCCCTGTACTGATTGTATATATATATGTTTGTATTATAGTTTCATCGCGCTCATCAATATATCAAGTTCAATAAAGCACAGATTCAATCACAATCTCCTTATTGGACCCCGGTATATAAAGGTTTAGCTGTCTGTATAACTGCAATGACGTCTGCCTCATTCAGTGAGGACAGAACATTCCTCCATACAGTATTATGGCCACACCATAGTGCGCCATACAGAATAATGAGCCCCATATATTGCTCCATACAGTATTGGTCCCATATAATGTTCCATACAGTATATGATGAGCTCCACATAATGCTATAGTATATGATGGTCCTCATATAATGTGCCATACAGTATAGGACGGTCCCCGTAGAGTATAATGAACCCCACATATTGCTCCATACAGTATAATAAGTCGCATATAAAGCTCCATACAGTATATGATGTGCCCCATATATTGCTCCAATCAGAATGGGCTCCATATAATGCTCCATACAGAATAGGCCCCATATTTGCTCCATATGATGCTCCATACTCCATATGATGCCCATAAATAATGAACCCCATATGATGCTCTAGTATATGATGGGCCCCATGGGTGATGCTCCAGTGTATGATGGGCCTATATAATGCTCCATATATAATGGGCCCCATATGATGCTCCAGTATATGATGGGCCCCATGGATGATGCTCCGATGTATGATGTGCCTATATAATGCTCCATATATAATGGGCCCCATATGATGCTCCAGTGTATGATGGGCCTATATAATGCTCCATATATAATGGGCCCCATTTATAATGCTCCAGTGTATAATGGGCCCCGTTTATGATGCTCCAGTGTATGATGGGCCCCATTTATAATGCTCCAGTGTGTAATGCTCCCCATATATTGCTCCAAACATTAAAAAAAATAAATACCTCTCCTCGCTGGGCAATGCTCTACTCTAGACTCCTCAGCGTCGCCATCTTCCAGCTCTCTGCACTGTGACTGTTCAGGCAGAGGGCGCACAGACGTGATGTCATCGTGCTCTCTGACCTGAATGTCACTGTCAGGAAACGTGGAAGCCGTCACAGCGGTGGAGCAGTGAGAGGTATGTATTGCAAGTGCTGGGGGCCTGAGCAATCAGGGTGGGCCCACTCGTGGGTGCCGGCACTGGCACAGGGCCCCTCATAGTATGCCGGTGTCTCTGACGGCGAGTGTGCACCCCCACCAGCTCAGGGCCCGGGCACTTGCCCGGGTGCACCAGGTGCTGATGCCAGCCCTGGGGGGAGAGGACATCCCAGTTAGGGAGGTGGAAAAACTGGCATATGTTGATGTGTAGGCTGGACGTTCAGCAGCTGCAAATGAAGGAATTGGAGAAGGTCGAGGAAGAGGAGGACAATGCGAGCCATTTTGCTGGCAACCTATGTGTCATCAGGGCAAGGTGGTACAAAATCCTTTGAAACCCAGGCATGGTTAATTTTAATGAAGGTTAGATCACCAACATTTTGGGTGGACAGCCGGGTCCTTCTTTTTGTCAGGATTGATCCAGCAGCACTGAAGACTCTTTCTGATAGCACACTACCAGCAGGGCAAGCGAGCTGCTGTAAGGCATATTGTGCCAATTCAGGCCAGGTGTCCAGTTTACAGGTCCAGTAGTCAAAGGGGAATGAACTGTGAGGGAGAACATCGATAGGGGAGGAGAGGTAATTTTGAACCATAGTGGACAACTGCTGTCTCCTGTCTGTTTCAATCGATTCAGTATTAACAGTCATGTGAGGGGTACTCGAGAAATCAGTCCACAACATGGTCATGAAACCCCTGTCTCCAAAGCCACTTCGGCTGTGTGCACCACGAACATCTCTTCCATGTTACCCAGTACGGCTCGTGGTAGAACCTGCACCGCTGCAGGTTTACCAGAGTTGCTTGTGTTTTCACCAATATTAGCTCTAGGTTCTCCTGTGGCATGATGTGCTGTAATTTGACTTTATAACGTGGATCGAGGATGCTGGCCAACCAGTAATCTTCATCCTTCATAATTTTGGCAATGCGGGGGTCCCTTTTTAGGATCCGCAAGACATAATCACACATTGTTAGGGTCTGTGGAATGCACCTAATAGATAATGTAGAGAGGTGCGTTCGCAGCCCAGGGTCCACCGTGCAGGCAGAGCCCGCTGCTAGTAAGATGGCATAAGTAGCGAACTCTGTTATCCCGCAGAGTCGCTAAAATAAACATCGTAGCGCGCTGTGGCAGTTAGTGCGAACTCTGTTAATCCCCAGAGCCGCTAGCGGGAATGCCATAGCGCTATATGGCGATAAGTGCGAACTCACTTAGCTTCAGTGAGCCGCAAAGTAAAATGCTAGGGCGCTGACCAGCGTTATAAAGCGAACCCTGTTGTGTCACAGAGCCGCTGAGAAAAAGACTGTGTCCTGTTAGACTCACAGGGAACACAGATGACTGCTAAGCGGATTGCAGTCTGTGGTCATGCAGTCAGAACACAAGCAATAATCTCCTCACCGGAGTAGCCGGTATTCTAATGGCGCTTTCAGCCGAGCCCTGAACTCGTGCATACAATCTCCTCACCGGAGGTGCCGGTATTCTAGGGGCTTATTTCAGCCAGACCTTACCACATGCATACATGACCACACTGGCGCAAGCACGTAACAGATTTGATACTAGCGCATAGCGGCCCGGCCATGCCACCCTTTTATAGTAGCAACTGCAGGACCTACCAGAAAAGGACCAATGCAAAATCATTCCAGAACACATGTAGTTTCAGGACCTTCCTGGTGGACCAATGGGAGTCGCTGCTGTAACAGAGCATGTGACCCTTGATCTCCAATGGGAGATCTTGCCCTGGGCATGCTCAGATGGAGAAAGCAGGGACTTAGGTCCCGAACTGCCTGCTCCAGCACTGGTTATAATAAAGGAACCAGGAAAGACCGCAACAAGCCTCTGCACAGTGTTAAACTGGGAGAGACGCTGGGACCGACGTCTCTGCTGAGCAGGCTCCACTGCACCTGGAGATGGATGGGGGACCACGGCGGGACAGGTTCGAGATTCCCTTGTGCAGCAGTGGGAACTCGATCCCTAACACACATATGGGCCAATGTTCCAGGTGTCAATGATGGGTGGAGGAGCACTTTCTGCCAAATTCACATCCCTCCAGTCACGCACAAACCCTGTACCTGACCTTGGCAAGCCAACATTTTCTCTTGCCCCATGAAAAGCATCCTCCTCCCCAAAATAATCATTCCCCTCATCCTCCTCTCTTCTTCCTCCACCTCGTCCAGGACAGTTTCCTGAGCAGACAATGGCTGACAGTTATCAAGACTTCCCTCCTCCTCCTCCTCCTCTTTCCTCCTTCGCTGCAGACGCCTGGTTCTTAATGTGCGTCAAAGTTTGATTGAGCAGACGCATAAGTGGGATGCTCATGCTTATGATGGCGTCGTCTGCGCTTACCAGCCATATGCATTCCTCAAAACACTGAAGGACTTTACAGAGGTCTTTCAGCTTTGACCACTGCACACCCAACAACTCCATGTCTGCCCTCAAACTGCCTGCCCGTGTATCCTCCTACAAATGCAGTACTGTTGTGAATGTGCTAGAAATGAATTCTGAGCAGAAGCTCCCTCTGGTGGTTACAAACAGTACTGAACTATCCAATGAAGATTGTGAAGATTGGCGATCAGGTGTTACTGACTGGTCTTATATAAGGGAGGTTCCCTCCCATCAGGGTTGCCGGTGATCAATTGTTCTGGTCTCATCTTTGATTCCTGTTCACTTTGTAGCTTGCTGTTTCGTGCCTGCATCTTCTGCTAACAGATAAGACATTTTCTTCTTTTAGTTTTTTGTGCTTGCTTTTTGCATTTTGTCCTGCACTTCTGTGGGGGTCTGCCGGGTCCCCTCCGGGGGCTTGTGCTCCTCTCAGTTTAGTTTAGCCACTGTTGTTTGTTCATTTGCCTTTTCCAGTTTTTTCAGTGGCTGCTGTTTAGTTTTTTTTACACCAGAGAACTAATTTAGGTGGTAGAGGTCGTGTGATCTCAGGTGTTTTTGTAATTAGTAGTGTTGGTACTTTTCAGGGTTTTTTGGGATTGCAGTAAGTGTCCTTCCTATCCTTTTCTATTTAGGAAGTTTGGGCCCCAACGTTTGCTCATACTATTTTCTGTCTGTGTCAGTATTTCCTCTTGTCTAACCGCCATTACATGTTTGGGGGCTGTAAGGTTCTGTGTACATGTTCCTGAAACTCAGTTTGTTCGTCAGCCATTTTACTTTCTGTCTTGCTGCAGCTATCTTGCCCTCAGTCAAAATGGAGTTTCCAGCTTGCATGTTCCCGCCCTGATTCTCTCCTTTTGCTTCTTAAGCAGCCACAGCTGAGCAATCAGTGCTTCAGAATCTAGCCTGCAGTGAACCTGTGACCTGACTCCTAAAGCCTTGGACCTTGTACTCCAGCTATTCCTACTGAGGAACTCTGAAGCACTTGTGGACTCTGAACCCTGCTCTTTGAAAGACCCACGTTTGCATGGACTTACGGTAACAGAGAAGAAGATCCTGAACCTGTTGTGGAGAGTGATTGCTGAGCTTAGATTACTCTGGCCTGCTGTGTCTCCTGCTTCTGTGTCTGCAAACTGTGTGACTATTTTTGCCAACTTGTATGAAGTAATACAAGACTTTCTATATCAAACCTGTGTCTCATGTATTTTCATCGCACCCAAGCACAAGACGCTATATGAACTGTACCACATACATTACAAGATTCTGAAGCCAAAACGTTAGTGTCTGCTGGGTCTTGAAAGGCTGTGTCTGCTGTAACTGTGGATATCGGATGTCCGGTTGTACTTTCTGTGATGACAGTGGTTGTGACTTCTCACAACCATTCCAAGTGAGCAATTCCCTTAAGTGTTTTTTTTTCTGCAGTGTTACCACAGGTAAACACTATTGTTTTTTTTTTTTTTTTCTCTTTTTTGTCTGCTGTAACTGTGGATATCAGATGTCCGGGTGAACTTTCTGTGATGATAGTGGTTGTGACTTCTCACAACCATTCCAGGTGAGCAGTTCCCTTAATTTTTTTTTTCTCTCTGCAGTGTTACCACAGGTAAACACTATTGTTTTTTTTTTTTTTTCTCCTCTCCTCTTCTTCCAGTACTCCTGTCTTAAAAGATCTGGAAAATGGAGGCCCGCATAAAGGAACTTTGCGGAGTGACTGATAATATCCTTGCAGATTTGCAGAATATAAAGACCCGTTTTTCAAGCCTACAGGACCTCACTAATCACAATTTGCAAGTGTTTGGACAGACTGCCAGGATTTGCGAGCCAGGATTGAGGTTCTAGAAGAGCGAGTCCAAGCTCCTGCCGTAGCCCCGAGTTCTGGGATTCCCAAGTTGCCCCCTTTTCGTTTTGGCGGTGAACGTGAGAAATTCAGGGGATTTATTAATCAATGCAATCTTTTTTTTTCTGCACATGCTTCACAATTTCCCACTGAACGATCTAAGGTGCTTACTATAATTATGTTGCTTACCAACAAGGCTTTGATGTGGGCAAACCCTCTGATTGAGACTGAGGATGATTGTTTGAATCACCTTGATGCTTTTATTTCAGCCATGGGGCAGGTGTTTGATGACCCCAATCGAGGTGCAACAGCTGAAGCAGCCATGTTAGCTTTGCGCCAAGGTAAGCACTCGGTAGCTGAATATGCCTTGGAGTTCAGGAGATGGGCCCTTGATACCACCTGGGACAGTTCCGCCAAAAAATCTATTTTTCGAAAGGGGTTATCTCCACTGATTAAGGATGAACTTGCTCGTGCCGACCCTCCCACTGCGTTAGGTGACTTTATTAACTACTGCATCCGTATTGATACTCGTCTGACTGAACGCAGGCAAGAGAGATGGTTCGAAAGCAATCGCACTAACCTTTTCCTACCTTCCTCTCCAGCTAAGGAACCTTTGAGTAGGATTACACGGGAACCTGAACCTGAACCCATGCAGGTAGACTCTTTACAACGACGGGTTAGTGATGCACGCAAGGAACATCGTTTTAAGGAGAATCTATGTTTCTATTGTGGTAAGTCAGGGCACTTCATTATAAACTGCCCCAGCCGTTCTCGTAAGACTACTGCAGCACTCATTCATTGTGAGTGTTGCGAGAGGGGATCTGTCAGGTCCGAGCCTCAGGCTCCAGAGAGATCTGCAGCAACAGATCTTGATTTCTCGGACTTAAACTCCGTTACCTCTGAGGACGTTGACTGTGTAAACGCTGCCATTTTTCAAGTTTCCTCAGCGGTGTCCCAGCTGAGTTGTAAGAAAAACAATTCTCATTGCTTTCTTTCCATCAAACTCTGGGTTGACTCAGCTTGGGTGTCTAGCTCTGCTATGATCGACTCAGGGGCAAGTGGAAATTTTATGGATGTCTCCTTTGCTTTGAAACAGGGGATACGTTCAGTGAAGAAGGCTACTCCAGTACAGATGGAAACTGTGGATGGCTCCCTGCTGACCTCTGGACCAGTGGATCAGGAAACAGAGCCTTTGAGGGTTCTTATGGGTAAAGATCATCAAGAGAAACTGTCCTTTATGCTTATCTCTTCTCCCCACTTTCCCATTATTCTAGGGCTACCATGGCTGCAGGCTCAGAATCCTACCATTAACTGGGAGACCAAGGAATTACACTTTCCAGAGAAACAGATGAGTCCAAAAGTTTCAGCTTGCTCTGTTCCTAAAGGAACCATGTCAGTCCCTGAACTACCAGCTGTATACCAGGACTATGTGGATTTATGTGACAAGAAGAACGCTGACCAGCTTCCTCCTCACCGTCCATATGATTGTCCAATTGAATTATTGCCTGGAGCGGAGATACCTTTTGGTAAGATCTACCCCCTGGCGGGGCCCGAGCTAAAGGCTTTAAAGGATTACATAGACGAAAATCTAGCCAAGGGCTTCATACGCCCCTCTTCATCTCCTGCAGGTGCACCCATCTTCTTTGTAAAGAAGAAAGATGGATCTCTGAGACCATGCGTAGACTATAGGGAACTCAATAAGGTTACTATTAGAAACCGTTATCCATTGCCTTTAATCCCTGAGTTATTGGAGAGAGTGCGACATGCCAAAATTTTCTCTAAACTAGATCTTCGTGGGGCCTATAACTTAGTCCGTATTAGACCTGGGGATGAATGGAAGACTGCATTCAGGTCACGCTATGGACACTTTGAATATCTAGTTATGCCTTTTGGTCTGAGTACCGCCCCAGCCACTTTCCAACACTTGGTGAATGACATCTTCAGGGATCTCCTAGATACATTCGTGGTAATTTATTTGGATGATATTCTAATTTTTTCTAACTCCACAGAGGAACATCATGGACATGTGAGAATGGTCTTGGAACGTCTAAGACAAAATCATCTTTACATCAAACTTGAAAAGTGTGAATTCCATAGGACCGAAATTCAATTTCTGGGGTATGTACTGTCTACACAAGGAATTAGTATGGATGGAAGCAAAACCCAAGCCATCAAGGATTGGCCAAGTCCTAGAAATGTGAAGGAGGTACAGCGCTTCATCGGGTTTGCCAACTTCTATAGACGTTTCATTAGAAATTTCTCTGAGGTAGTGTCACCTATCACCCAACTTACCCGGAAAGAGTCTAGGTTCTCCTGGACTCCCCAAGCCCAGGAAGCATTTTCCCGTCTAAAAGATAAATTTACCACTGCACCTATCCTAGTACATCCCAACCCCGAGCTTGCCTTCATAATAGAGGTGGATGCTTCAGACTGTGCCGTTGGAGCTATACTCTCTCAGAGAACAGGTGAGAAGAATGTCTTGCATCCCTGTGCCTTCTTTTCCCAGCAGTTGTCTTCGGCTGAGAGGAACTACGATGTGGGCAATAGAGAGTTGTTGGCCATTATTGCCGCCTTCAAAGAATGGAGACACCTTCTTCAGGGAGCTGCACAGCAAATAGTCGTCCTGACAGACCATCGTAACCTTGAGTTTATCAGGTCGGCTAAGTGCCTGACTCCTCGCCAGGCTCGCTGGAATCTTTTCTTAAACCAATTTAATTTTATCATTTCTTATAGACCAGGATCGCGCAATGGAAAGGCTGATGCACTCTCTAGGATTTACTCAGCAGAGACACGTCCAATTACTCCTCCTAAGACTATTCTTCCTGACTCTAGATTCCTAGGAGTAATTCATAATCAAGACCTACTTAAGGACATCAAGGAAGCATACCATGCGGATTCCTTTTTGGCACAACCCCCAAGGGACGTAAGTCTTGTCTTTAAGAATGGTGTGTGGATTCAGGGACAACGCCTGTATATTCCTGAAACAGTCAGATTGAGAGTATTGCAACTCATTCACGATTCCAAGATAGCTGGGCATAGAGGAATTCTAAAGACACAGGAATTTCTCTCTCGTTTCTTTTGGTGGCCCACTTGCAGGAAGGATGTTTTAAACTATGTCACTTCATGTGAAGTCTGTGCAAGATGCAAAACACCTCGCTCCTCACCAACTGGTCTGTTACAGCCTCTTCCCACCCGTCCCGCCCGTGGGGATCCATTTCTATGGACTTCATTGTGGAGTTACCAACCTCTCAAGGGAAGAACACCATTCTAGTGGTGGTTGACCGTCTAACAAAGGCAGCTCATTTTATCCCTTGTGTCGGCTTACCCACTGCAAAACAGACATCAGATTTGATGATTAAAGATGTGTTTCGCTTACATGGAGTACCGGATGAGGTTATTTCGGATCGAGGGGTGCAATTCACTTCTAGGTTTTGGCAAAATTTCTGTGCAGCATTGGACATTAAAGTAAACCTTTCTTCTGCTTTTCATCCTCAGACTAATGGACAGACCGAATGAACCAATCAAACCCTGGAGCAGTATCTCCGCTGCTTTATCTGCCACCTACAGGATGATTGGGTGGATCTACTTCCATTAGCTGAGTTCTCGTATAACAACTCTCAGAGTGCCTCCACTAAGCAGTCTCCTTTTTACTCTAATCTAGGTTATCATCCTAACATTCTACCACGATTTCCCATAGAAACGCCTTTACCAGCAGTGGCTGAAAGAATCACGTCTTTACAGAAGAATATGGATCTTCTAAAGGAGAATCTGGAATCGGCTCAGGAAAGGTACAAGAAAGCAGCAGATAAATTTCGTAAACCTGCACCAGCTTTCAAGGTAGGAGACTTGGTCTGGCTGTCAACCAGAAATCTTAAGTTAAGGATTCCATCGTCTAAGTTGGGACATAAGTACATTGGACCCTATAAAATCAGTAAAATTATAAGTGCCGTTGCTTGTCGTCTTCAACTGCCCAGAACTATGAGAATTCACCCTGTCTTTCATGTATCCCTACTAAAGGCTGCGACACCCAATACGTTTCCTGGACGTTCTTCTCCTTGCCCTGACCCAGTGCTAGTCGATGGTTAGGAAGAATTTGTGGTGGAAAGGATTTTAGATTCCAGGTTGTATAGAAATCAGTTACAATATCTGATTAAATGGCAGGGCTACCCAGTGGAGGACAACTCATGGGAACCAGTCAATAACGTTAATGCTCCTCGCTTGCTCTGTCAGTTTCATCACAGGTACCCACACAAGCCTGGCCTGAGGTCATCCGGAGGTTGTCCCTAAGGGGGGAGTAATGTAAGGTTCTGTGTACATGTTCCTGAAACTCAGTTTGTTCGTCAGCCATTTTACTTTCTGTCTTGCTGCAGCTATCTTGCCCTCAGTCAAAATGGAGTTTCCAGCTTGCATGTTCCCGCCCTGATTCTCTCCTTTTGCTTCTTAAGCAGCCACAGCTGAGCAATCAGTGCTTCAGAATCTAGCCTGCAGTGAACCTGTGACCTGACTCCTAAAGCCTTGGACCTTGTACTCCAGCTATTCCTACTGAGGAACTCTGAAGCACTTGTGGACTCTGAACCCTGCTCTTTGAAAGACCCACGTTTGCATGGACTTACGGTAACAGAGAAGAAGATCCTGAACCTGTTGTGGAGAGTGATTGCTGAGCTTAGATTACTCTGGCCTGCTGTGTCTCCTGCTTCTGTGTCTGCAAACTGTGTGACTATTTTTGCCAACTTGTATGAAGTAATACAAGACTTTCTATATCAAACCTGTGTCTCATGTATTTTCATCGCACCCAAGCACAAGACGCTATATGAACTGTACCACATACATTACAGGGGCTTTCTATGTTCTTTGGGGATCTGCTCCGGGGCAGATAGTTTTCCTCTTTCTGTCTTTAGGTGTAGTTAGCTTCTCAGGCTGTGACGAGGCGTCTAGGACCAACGTAGGTACGCTCCACGGCTGCCTTTAGTTGTGGTGGTTAGTCAGGGTACTGCAATCCCATAGATTCCAACCTCTCTGGTATATTTCCTTTTTTGCTTGCTCTCCTCAGCTACCAAATCATAACAGTATCACCGGCCCAAAAACTGATATTTGTATGGTACTCACAGAAGGGAAAAATAGTGTTAAAGAAAGAAGATTGTCAGAGTTGTCAGAGATTTTTTATTTTTTTTTTCCTCTGTATCTCTGGGTGCTGAGGAGGATTTTTTTTTCTCTCAATGGAGTTTGCACAGTTGTCTGGCCGTGTGGATCAGCTTGCCACTGAAGTTCGGAGTATTGCTACCTATCTTGCGAGGTTGCCTGTTGTGGAACCTAGGATTCCCATGCCAGATTTGTTTTTAGGGGATCGAGCTAAATTTCTGAATTTCAAAAATAACTGTAAGTTGTTTTTTGCCTTGAAATCTAAGTCCTCAGGGAACGCAGCACAGCAGGTTCAAATTGTCATCTCTCTCCTGCGCGGCGATCCTCAGGATTGGGCTTTTTCCCTGACACCTGGGGATCCTGTTTTGAGTAATGTTGATGCATTTTTTCAGGCTCTGGGGTTATTGTACGATGAGCCTAATGTCACTGATCAAGCTGAAAAAGCCTTGTTGGCATTAAATCAGGGGCTTGAGGACGCTGAGTTATACTGTCAGAGATTCCGAAGGTGGGCAGTCCTGACCAAATGGAATGATGATGCTTTGGCAGCCCTTTTTCGGAAGGGTCTGTCAGAGAATGTAAAGGATGTTATGGTGGGATTCCCTGTCCCCTCTGGTCTCAATGATTCTATGTCATTAGCGATTCAAATTGACAGACGTTTGCGTGAGCGTAGAGGTATGCGTGGAATAGTGTTGCCTTGTGAACCAGCTTCTGAACCCATGCAGTGTGATAGAGTGGCTTCTGGGGCACAGCGTCATGAGTTTCGAAAACGCAATAGGTTATGTTTCTACTGTGGTGATGCCTCTCAAGCTATTTCAGTCTGCCCTAAGCGGGGAAGACGTTTTGCACGCTCAGTTGTCTTGGGTAGTGTTCAGACTAAATTTTTGTTGACTGTTACCCTGATTTGCTCCCTGTCCACATTTTCTGCTCAGGCTTTCATTGATTTGGGAGCAGCTATTAACCTGATGGATTTTGATTTTGCTAAACGTTGTGGGTTTCCCTTGATACCCCTACGGAAGTCTATTCCCCTACTGGGGATCGATTCTACCACTTTGGCTGAGAATAAACCTCAATTCTCTACTCAGGTTATAATGAGGGTTGAACCTGATCATCAGGAGAGTTGCAAATTTTTGGTGCTGTATAATCTGCATGACATTATCGTACTGGGTTTCCCTTGGTTACAGTCTCATAATCCTGTTTTGGATTGGAAATCTGTGTCTGTAACCAGTTGGGGCTGCCAATGTGTTAATACCAACACTCCTGTTTTTTCTGCCTCCCCCCAGGCTCAGGATGTTCCTGACTTTTTGACTGATTTTTCTGATGTGTTTAGCGAAAGTAAATCTGCATCCTTGCCCCCCCATAGGAGCTATGACTGCGCTATTGAATTAGTGCCTGGTAGTAAATTCCCTAAAGGTCGCCTTTTTAACTTGTCTGTACCTGAACATGACGCTATGCGGTCTTATATCAAGGAGTCATTGGAGAAGGGTCATATCAGACCATCCTCTTCACCCTTGGGTGCCGGTTTTTTCTTTGTGGCCAAAAAGGATGGTTCATTAAGGCCGTGTATTGATTATCGTCTCTTGAACAATATCACTGTGAAATATCAATATCCGTTACCCTTGATTTCTGACCTGTTTTCCAGGGTGAAAAGTGCTACTTGGTTTACCAAGCTTGACCTCAGGGGGGCATATAACCTTATTCGCATTAAGCACGGGGATGAATGGAAGACGGCATTTAATACCCCAGAGGGGCATTTTGAGTACCTAGTGATGCCCTTTGGGCTCACTAATGCTCCTTCTGTCTTCCAGTCCTTCATGAATGACATTTTCAGGGATTTTGTGGATAAATTTCTGATTGTTTATTTGGATGATATCTTGATTTTTTCCAATGACTGGGACTCTCATGTGAAACATGTTGAGACTGTGTTCCAGATTTTGAGAGAGAATGCTCTGTATGTGAAGGGATCAAAGTGTCTTTTTGGCGTACAGAGGATCTCATTTCTGGGATTCATTTTGTCCCCATCTGTTATTGAAATGGACCCGGTCAAGGTTCGGGCCATCTGTGATTGGGTCCAACCTACTTCATTAAAGGCTCTTCAAAGATTCTTGGGTTTTGCCAATTTTTATCGTAAATTTATTGGTAATTTCTCTGTTATTGTTAAACCATTGACTGATTTGACCAAGAAGGGTTCTGATGTGGTGAATTGGCCTCCTGAGGAAGTCTCTGCGTTTCAGGAACTTAAGCAGAGATTCACTTCTGCTCCTGTTCTACGGCAGCCTGATGTTTCTCTGCCATTTCAGGTGGAGGTTGATGCCTCTGAAATTGGGGCAGGTGCCGTTTTGTCCCAAAGAGATCCAGAGACCTCTAAAAGTAACCCTTGTGCCTTTTTCTCTCGAAAATTTTCTCCAACTGAACGTAATTATGACGTTGGTAATCGGGAGTTATTGGCCATGAAGTGGACTTTTGAAGAGTGGAGACATTGGCTGGAGGGAGCCAAACATCAGGTGGTGGTCCTCACGGACCATAAGAATCTGGTTTATCTGGAATCAGCCAAGCGACTTAATCCTAGACAGGCCAGGTGGGCCTTGTTTTTCACACGTTTTAATTTTGTGGTTTCCTTTCTTCCTGGCACTAAGAATGTTAAGGCGGATGCCCTCTCGAGGAGTTTCCTTGCGGACTCTCCTGAGTTATCTGATCCTGTTGTTATTTTGAAAGAGGGTGTAGTTCTTTCCGCCATCTCGCCCAATTTGAGACTGGCTCTGGAAGGGTGTCAGGAGGATAAACCCGAGCGCTGCCCTATTGGGAAATTGTTTGTCCCAGACCGATGGAAAAGAGTGTGATGTCTGAGATTCATTGTTCCGCGTTGGCCGGTCATCCCGGAATTTTTGGTACCAGAGACTTGGTTAGTCGGTCCTTTTGGTGGCCTACTTTGTCTCGTGACGTCAGGGAATTTGTGCAATCCTGCGGGACTTGCTCTCGCTCCAAGCCTTGCTCTCGCTCTAGTGGTTTGTTGATGCCATTGCCTATGCCCAAGAGACCATGGACCCATATCTCTATGGATTTCATTTCCGACCTCCCTGTTTCTCAGAGAATGACCGTTATCTGGGTGATTTGTGATAGGTTTTCCAAAATGATACATCTTGTGCCATTACCTAAGTTGCCTTCCTCCTCTGAATTGGTGCCTTTGTTCCTTCAGCACGTGGTTCGGTTACACGGCATTCCTGAGAACATTGTGTCTGACAGAGGAGTCCAGTTTGTTTCCAGATTTTGGAGGACTTTTTGTTCTAAACTTGGTGTTCAATTGTCTTTCTCCTCGGCTTTTCATCCTCAGACCAATGGACAAACTGAGAGAACAAACCAGACATTGGAGACTTATCTGAGATGCTTTGTGTCTGCTGATCAGGATGACTGGGTCTCTTTTTTGCCTTTGACTGAGTTTGCTCTTAATAATAGGGCTAGCTCTGTCACTTTGATGTCTCCATTTTTCTGCAATTTTGGGTTTCATCCTCGATTTTCTTCAGGACAGACGGAGGCTTCTGTCTGTCCAGGTGTTGACTCTGTTGTGGAGCGTATGCAGCAGATTTGGGACCAGGTAGTGGAGAGGTTGTCCCTCTCTCAGGAGAGGGCCCAGCGGTTTGCCAACCGGCATAGGACTGATGGTCCTCGGTTTGAAGTGGGGGACTTGGTCTGGTTGTCCTCAAGAAATATCCCTATGAGAGTTGCATCTCCTAAGTTTAAGCCTAGGTTCATTGGACCTTATAAGATCATGGAGATTCTTAATCCTGTTTCCTTTCGTTAACTTCTTCCAGGGACATTTAAGATCCATAACGTGTTCCACAAGTCCTTATTGAAGAGGTTTGTCGAGCCAGTGGTTCCTATGGCTGTGCCTCCTGACCCTGTTTTGGTTGAGGGCAATCTGGAGTATGTGGTTGAGAAAATATTGAATTCTCGTTTTTCTAGACGGAAACTCCAGTATTTGGTTAAGTGGAGAGGTTATGGTCAGGAGGACAATTCTTGTGTGTTTGCTTCGGACATCCATGCTAGGAGACTCATCCGTGCGTATCACAGAGCTCATCCTGACCGACCTGGTTGCTCAAATGAGGGTTCGGTGACCCCTCCTCAAGGGGGGGTGGTACTGTTGTGAATGTGCTAGAAATGAATTCTGAGCAGAAGCTCCTCTGGTGGTTACAAACAGTACTGAACTATCCAATGAAGATTGTGAAGATTGGCGATCAGGTGTTACTGACTGGTTTTATATAATGGAGGTTCCCTCCCATCAGGGTTGCCGGTGATCAATTGTTCTGGTCTCATCTTTGATTCCTGTTCACTTTGTAGCTTGCTGTTTCGTGCCTGCATCTTCTGCTAACAGATAAGACATTTTCTTCTTTTAGTTTTTTGTGCTTGCTTTTTGCATTTTGTCCTGCACTTCTGTGGGGGTCTGCCGGGTCCCCTCCGGGGGCTTGTGCTCCTCTCAGTTTAGTTCAGCCACTGTTGTTTGTTCATTTGCCTTTTCCAGTTTTTTCAGTGGCTGCTGTTTAGTTTTTTTTACACCAGAGGACTAATTTAGGTGGTAGAGGTCGTGTGCTCTCAGGTGTTTTTGTAATTAGTAGTGTTGGTACTTTTCAGGGTTTTTTGGGATTGCAGTAAGTGTCCTTCCTATCCTTTTCTATTTAGGAAGTTTGGGCCCCAACGTTTGCTCATACTATTTTCTGTCTGTGTCAGTATTTCCTCTTGTCTAACCTCCATTACATGTTTGGGGGCTTTCTATGTTCTTTGGGGATTTGCTCCGGGGCAGATAGTTTTCCTCTTTCTGTCTTTAGGTGTAGTTAGCTTCTCAGGCTGTGACGAGGCGTCTAGGACCAACGTAGGTACGCTCCACGGCTGCCTTTAGTTGTGGTGGTTAGTCAGGGTACTGCAATCCCATAGATTCCAACCTCTCTGGTGTATTTCCTTTTTCGCTTGCTCTCCTCAGCTACCAAATTATAACACACTACAGCCTGCCACTGTACGCAGAGTCTCTCAACCATGTGCATGGTGGAGTTCCACCTTGTTGCAACGTCTATGTGTAAGGTTCTTTGTCTCTGTTGACATGTTCCTTGAAACTCAGTTTTCCGTCGGCCATTTTGCTTTCTGTTTTTCTGCAGCTCTTGCCCTCAGTTAATATGGAGTTCCAGTTTTCATGTTCCCGCCCTGATTCTTCCCTCTTGCTTCTTAAGCAGCCTCAGCTGAACAATCAGTGCTCCTGAATCAAGCCTCAGTCAGTCTGTGACCTGACTCCTGGAAACCTTGAACTTGTACTCCAGCTATTCCCTACTGAGGAACCTTTGAACACTTTTGGACTCTGGAAACCTGCTGTTTGGTGAATCCATGTTTGCAGAGGAATTACGCTACAGAGAAGAGATCCTGAACCTGCTTTGGAGATTTATTGTAGTGCTTGAAATTACTCTGGCCTGCTGTGTCTCCTGACTCTGTTCCTGCAAACTGTGTGAACTTTTCAGCATGCTTGTATGAAGTAATACAAGTGTCAGGAGTCGAACCCAGTACCTCTTGTCTACTGGCCAGCAGCTCTACCATCTGAGCTATTCTGCTGGCTGCAAAGTTCCTTGCTGAACCCAGATACCATTGACTGTTCTTCCTGATTGGCTACACCTAGTGCTCTCTTGATTGGGCCTCTGATTGCCAATTACACCCCTATATAAACCTGGCCCTGTGGGTGTGTCATTGCGAGATTATTGAGCTCCAAGCCTTTAGTCAAGCGTTTCCTGCTGATCCATTGCTACAAACACTGCTCTCCTGTGAACCGACCTCGGCCTGCCTTCTGACTACGCTCTCCGCCTGATCCATTGCTACAAACACTGCTCTCCTGTGAACCGACCTCGGCCTGCCTTCTGACTACGCTCTCCGCCTGATCCATTGCTACAAACACTGCTTTCCTGTGTACCGACCTCCGGCTGCCACCTGACTACGTAATCTGCCTGCTCCTCTGTTACCTAACTGCCTTTCCTGTGTACCGACCTCCGGCTGCCACCTGACTACGTTATCTGCCTGCTCCTCTGTTACCTAACTGCTTTCCTGTGTACCGACCTCCGGCTGCCACCTGACTACGCTACCTGCTTCTGCTTCCCCTAGTGTTTGCAGTAACATCGGCTCCAACCCAGACGGGATCTTGACAGAATAATCTCGCGCCAAAATGGAGTCCGCTGTGAACACCCTGAGGCGGCAAGTTACGGAGCTTCAAAGTTTTTGTACTGACTCTCAAGGAAAATATGCCAAGTTACAAACTGATTTCACGGCGATACAACAGGAAGTAATTGAGCTACAAAAACAACTTCTGGACGTGCGCAATTCAGGGTCCGAATCAAACGTGCGGCTGCCGCTGCCTGCAAAGTTCAGTGGGGATCGCAAGCAGTACCGAGGATTCCTCAATCAATGCCGCATATACTTCCAGATGCAACCTGCTCCCTTTACCACTGAGAGGAAGAAAGTTTTTTTCATGATAAATCTCCTGACGGATGAAGCTCTTGCTTGGGCTTCACCTTATGTAGAAAAGGACTATGCCCTCCTTAATGACCTGGAAGCTTTCATCGCAGCTATGAATCAAGTTTTTGATGACCCAAACCGCTGTGCCACAGCAGAAACCAAATTACATAATTTGCGCCAAGGACGTCGCTCTGTTGCGGAATATACATCGGAGTTCCGTCGCTGGGTGGCCGACACCACCTGGAATCCAGCGGCCCAGAGAAGTCAATTTCGACGAGGGTTATCAGAACCAGTGAAAGACGAGCTTGCCAGGGTTGAGACCCCTGACCAGTTGGAGGACTTTATTCAACTATGTATCCGGATTGACCAGAGACTTACTGAAAGGAGAAAGGAGAGACTGCGAGCACTTGGGAATAGCCCTGGCTTCTCATTTTCAGCATCGGACCACCAAGAAAAGACGCAAGGCGTGTCTGAACCGATGCAGATCGACGTCATCCGAAGACCACTCTCTGCACAGGAGAAGGAGAGGCGACGTGCAGAACATCTCTGCCTCTATTGTGGGGACCCTGGACACTATGCCATCAACTGTCCTAACAAAAGGACTATAGCCTTTACCAACAACAGGTCTGCCAGCAATATGGACCTTTCTCAGCAGTCGGATTCCATCTTGCAGACTATCTCATCAGTAACGCCAGAAATAGACAAAATACATTCTACATCATCTCATTTTGTAATCCCCATTCAGGTTGTAATGGGCACCCAAAAAATACAATGCTCTGCCCTGTTGGATTCGGGAGCAGGAGGAAATTTTATGGACTTAAAATTTACACGTGATAATAATATTTCCAGTAGGACCAAATCCACACCAATTGAAATGGAAACTGTGGATGGATCACCCTTGTCTTCTGGACCTGTCACGCATGAGACAATCGAACTGGAGATTTGTATCGAACCGGATCATCATGAAGCTGTCAGTTTCCACCTTATTTCATCTCCGAAATTTCCGGTTATTCTAGGGATCCCCTGGTTTTCAGTCCATAACCCTTCTATCAACTGGGCATCAAGGACCATCACCTTTCCATCTGACTACTGTAAGAATAATTGTCATAAGGAACCCCCTGTTCTCCAACAAGTCCAAATCTCTGAGATTTCGCATGAGAAGGAAGAGAAACTACCACCTCAATATCAGCAGTTCTCTGATGTCTGCAGTAAGAAGAAAGCAGATCAATTACCTCCTCACCGTCCTTACGATTGTCCCATTGAATTGCTGCCAGGAGCAACCATTCCATTTGGACGGATTTACAATCTTTCCGAACCTGAATTGAAGGTATTAAGAAAGTTCCTGGATGAAAATTTAGAGAAAGGCTTTATTCGACCTTCCACATCTCCAGCTGGGGCACCCCTGTTCTTTGTTGAAAAGAAAGACTCCACTCTGCGGCCATGTATTGACTACAGAGAGATGAATAATATCACTGTCAAGAATCGCTACCCGCTACCCTTGATTCCTGAACTATTTGAGAGACTCCGTTCTGCGAAAATCTTTACGAAGCTGGATCTTAGAGGGGCTTACAACCTCATACGGATTCGCCCAGGAGATGAGTGGAAGACAGCCTTCAGAACGAGATATGGACATTTTGAATCTCTGGTTATGACCTTTGGTCTTAGCAATGCCCCAGCCACCTTTCAACATTTTATTAATGATGTATTTCGAGATTTCTTGGACCAATTCGTTGTGGCTTATCTCGATGACATTCTTATATTTTCAGACACCTTGGAAGAGCATCGCAGGCACGTCCAGTTAGTCTTGGAACGACTACAGGAGAACCATCTTTACATTAAACTTGAAAAATGTGAGTTTGAACAAACCAGTATCCAATTTCTGGGATATATCATCTCCCCAGAAGGTCTGAGCATGGATCCCGGCAAAATCAATGCTGTAGTGGACTGGCCTGTTCCAAGAAATTTAAAAGACGTCCAGCGTTTCATAGGATTTGCAAATTTTTACCGAAAATTTATAAAGAACTTTTCACGGATCATTCTACCAATTACTACACTAACAAAAAAGACCAAAGCATTTTTCTGGTCTCCGGAGGCACAGGAGGCTTTTGACAAATTGAAAACTCTTTTTACGTCTGCTCCATTGTTAGTACACCCAAATCCTGAATTGCCATTTACTGTCGAAGTGGACGCCTCAGACTCTGCAGTGGGAGCCATTCTGTCTTAGCGAGTTGGGGACAAAATGCAACTTCACCCATGTGCGTTTCTTTCCCACACCATGTCATCTGCAGAAAAGAACTACGACATCGGTAATAAAGAACTGTTAGCCATTAAAGTTGCCTTCTCCGAATGGAGACATCTTTTGGAAGGTGCCAATCACCCTGTGACTGTCCTCACGGACCACAAGAATCTTGAATTCCTCCGTACAGCAAAAAGATTGTCTGCAAGACAAGCACGATGGGCCTTATTTTTCTCAAGATTCAATTTTATAATTTCTTACCGGCCTGGTTCAAGAAATGGCAAGGCTGACGCCCTGTCCAGGATGTGTTCGGAACCTCAGGAGAGGTCTAGTAATGACGATACAATTCTAGGCCCTAAAAATTTTTTGGGAATATTGCACTCTAGAGGACTATGTAATAGAATTAAAGATGGATATCAAGAGGACTCTTTCCTTAACCATCCTTCGGAAGACGTCGATCTTTCATTCAAAGAGGGGTTTTGGATGCAGAAACACAAAATATATGTACCTGAATCTTCTCGCCTTGAAGTCCTCAAAAGTGTCCATGATTCTAAACTGGCAGGACATCCTGGAGTTGCAAAAACACAAGACTTACTACTTTGTTTCTTTTGGTGGCCTAATTGTAGGAAGGACGTGAGGAAATATGTTTCAACCTGTTTAACATGCGCACGAAACAAGACCCCACGATCGTCTCCTCTAGGACTCTTGCAACCACTTCCAGTTCCATCCAGGCCTTGGGGATCTATTTCCATGGATTTTATTGTGGAACTACCCCCTTCCAAACAGATGACCGTCATCCTTGTCATAGTGGACCGACTCACAAAAATGGCCCACTTTATTCCAACTGAAGGAATTCCTACTGCTGAAAAAACTGCAGAACTGATAATCAAAGAGGTATTCAGGTTACATGGAATTCCTGACAGCGTGGTGTCTGACAGAGGCGTTCAGTTTACGTCAAAATTTTGGAAGAGTTTCTGTACAGCCTTGGGAGTCACGGTGAATCTTTCTACCGCTTTCCATCCTCAGTCCAATGGCCAGACGGAGAGAACGAACCAGACTTTGGAGCAATACCTCCGTTGCTTCATTTCCTATCTTCAGGATGACTGGGTGGACTATTTACCAACAGCAGAGTTTGCCTACAACAACTCCATACATAGCGCTACATCTCAAACCCCATTTTTTGCTAATTATGGAGTACATCCAGTATTTATCCCTAATCTGCCAGTGAACACTCCCATTCCTGCTGTAAATGACAGGCTTGCAAAATTACAGGAATCCCAGATGGAATTATCAGAGATATTACTCAAGACCCAGGAAGTATATAAGGAAGCAGCAGATAAACATCGGAGAGTGCCCCCTGCTCTTCAGGTTGGAGACAAAGTTTGGCTGTCCACTAAAAACCTTAAGACACATGTGCCATCCTCCAAATTGGGTCAGAAATTCATTGGACCTTTTCAAATTTCTGCAAAAATTAACCAGGTTGCTTTTCGTTTAAAACTTCCCAACAATCTAAAGATTCATCCAGTGTTTCACATATCCTTGCTCAAACCCTTCTGTGAAAACCCGTTTCCAGGAAGAATTCAGCCACCTCCTCCACCAGAAAGGATCCGTGGTGAAGAAGAATACATTGTGGATAAGATTCTGGACTCCCGAAAATTCAGAGGTAAACTGCAGTATCTGGTGCAGTGGAAGGGTTACGGACCAGAGGAAAATTCATGGGAACCAAGGGACAACGTCCATGCTCCTAGACTAACAAGAGCCTTTCATCAGAGGTACCCGGATAAGCCAGCTCCTGAGATGTCCAGAGGCCATCCTGGAAGGAGGGGAGTACTGTCAGGAGTCGAACCCAGTACCTCTTGTCTACTGGCCAGCAGCTCTACCATCTGAGCTATTCTGCTGGCTGCAAAGTTCCTTGCTGAACCCAGATACCATTGACTGTTCTTCCTGATTGGCTACACCTAGTGCTCTCTTGATTGGGCCTCTGATTGCCAATTACACACCCTATATAAACCTGGCCCTGTGGGTGTGTCATTGCGAGATTATTGAGCTCCAAGCCTTTAGTCAAGCGTTTCCTGCTGATCCATTGCTACAAACACTGCTCTCCTGTGAACCGACCTCGGCCTGCCTTCTGACTACGCTCTCCGCCTGATCCATTGCTACAAACACTGCTCTCCTGTGAACCGACCTCGGCCTGCCTTCTGACTACGCTCTCCGCCTGATCCATTGCTACAAACACTGCTTTCCTGTGTACCGACCTCCGGCTGCCACCTGACTACGTAATCTGCCTGCTCCTCTGTTACCTAACTGCCTTTCCTGTGTACCGACCTCCGGCTGCCACCTGACTACGTTATCTGCCTGCTCCTCTGTTACCTAACTGCTTTCCTGTGTACCGACCTCCGGCTGCCACCTGACTACGCTACCTGCCTCTGCTTCCCCTAGTGTTTGCAGTAACATCGGCTCCAACCCAGACGGGATCTTGACAACAAGTCATTTCATTTCAACCTATGTCTCCTGTGTTTTCCTCGCACCCAAGCACAAGACGCTATAGGAACTGTACACTATACATGACACTATGTTTAGGCAGTGCTTGGGGAGGTGGAGCGATTGCTGCAGCCTCTGCATACAACAAGAGTCTACGGGCAAGTGACGGATGTGTGAGCACAGTCTTCGCACCTTATGGAGCAGGGCTGGTAACTCCAGATAATTATTATTTATGAAGCACTGCGCCACCAGGTTCAAGGTGTGAGCCAAGCAAGGTATGTTTCTGAGTTTTGCCAGGGCTATGGCTGCCACAAAATTACGGCCATTATCACAGACTACCTTGCCTGGCTCAAGATGTAGACTGCCCAGCCATAGCTCAGTTTCTCGCTGCAAGTAGTCGGCCAGTACCTCCGTGGTGTATCTGTTGTCGCCCAAAGACATCATCCTTTAAAACAGCCTGATCACGCTTACCACTAGCTGTTCGACAGTGGGACACCTCGTGTGCAACACTGGCAGCTGCGGATGGAGTGCTCGTGCGACTGCGATCTGTCGACGAGCTTTCGCTTCTGGAGGAGGAGTTGGTTCGAACGCCTACAGCCAACTGTTGCCTATACCGTGGGCTAGGCAGCACTGTCCCACCGCCGCTGTCCCCTGTGGACCCTGCATCCACCACATTAACCCAGTGTGCAGCGATGGACACGTAACGGCCCTGGCCATGCCTACTGGCCCATGCATCTGTTGTAAGGTGCACCTTTCCACTCATTGATTGTTTGAGTCATGGACAATGCGGTCTTTCACGTGCAGGTGGAGTGCAGGGATAGCTTTTCTAGAAAAGAATTGCTGACTGGGTAGGTCATAGCGTGGGACAGTGTAGGCCATGAGCTCACGGAATGCTGCACTTTCAACCAAACGGAAGGGCATCATCTCTAATGAGATCACTTTGGCAATGTAGGCGTTCAAAGCCAGTGTATGTACGCTGATGAGAGGATGAGTACTTTCTTGTCCCATTCAGAGTCTCTGCTAGGGTGAGCTGGACTTGAGAGCTGCATATGGGGGAACTAGCGATGGACATGGCGGACTGAGAGGGGTTGGTGATGGTGGTGGTGGTGGTGATGGCCTAGATTCAGTTTTTGGTTGCAAAAACATTTTGATTCCCTGACTACTTTGGCCTTGCGACGACACCTCAACATTTCTTGCTGGTGGTGTGCTAACCAGTGGGCTTACAGGGGGAGAAGCGATGTAGCGTTGCTGGCTACCTTCAGTCGGAGCAGGTGCACATGTGCTACCAGAGGTTTTGTAGTCCGTCCACGCTTGCAAGTGCATGTTGTTTAAATGTCTAAGCATACAACTAGTATTCAAATTTCGGAGATTTTTCCCTCGGCTAAAGGTCCTTCCGCACTTCTTACAGATAACCTTTGCCTCATCAATAGGATTTTGGTCAAAAAAGTGCCACACTGCACTCTTCCTACTATGGGATAAATTTTCAGGACTTGCACGCTGTGCTAATTTGACCATCAGGCCAAGCTGTCCTGCAACTCTTTTTTTTTTTTTTTTACAAGTTTTTGGACTGATACGGGCCTGCCAGATAACCGCAGTTGCGATGTGGATGCCTGCTGCGGATCCTCCTCCTCTTCTGAGCTATTGCCAGCGGCACCCTCTTTCCCCAATGGATGCCAATCCGGGTCAATAACTGGGTCATCCATCACCTCCTCTTCAATTTCATATGGACCTTCCTCTGTGTCACCGTGTGAGGTGGTATAGTATGCGGGAAGGGGCACCTGAGTTTCACCAGGGTCACATTCTGGCTCAGTAGACTGCGAGGGCAATGTAGTGCTCTGGGTGAATGTACCAGCAGAATCATATAGCAGTGCCTGTGCATCAGTGCACTGCATGTCAGATTCTTCTTGGACTGGGGAATTCAGGATTTGACTTGATAACTCAGGTGGTATGTGAAAAGAGCTCCATGGAGTAATCTGAAGTGTGGCCTGCCGCATCCTTTACTTTTGGTGGGGGTGAAGGACACAAGAAAAGGTGTTGTTCCTGACCAGGAGCCTCATCAGTGCTTGCAGTTTTTGAAACTTCAGAAGAGGAGGCGATAGAGCTGGAGGCTGTTTCGACAATGTAAGTCAAAACCTGTTCCTGATGCTCCGGCTGAGCGGTTTACCTACTCCCAGAAAAGGGAACCTTCCAGGCCTTCTGGAGCCAGACGATGATGCAGACTCAACACCTCCTGCCTTAAGTGCTATTGTGCTTTTGGCACAACCAGCAGATGCACCACCACCATCATCAGTACCTGCTGGCCCCCCCCTGCCCACGTCCACGGCCTCTTACACTATACTTCCTCATGTTTGGGAAAATGTACAAAAAATATCAACAGATATATGGTACTGTATCAGAAGCGTACAGCGGTATACAGTGAAGGGCAAATTGTAAAACTCCGTATATATTTCCGGAGTCACACACAGATGCTCACTCAGTTTGGATTAGAACAGAATATGAAAGGCAGAAAAACGGTACTGTATCAGAAGCATACAGCTGTATACAGTGTAGGGGTAATTGTAAATCTCTGTATATATTTACGGAGTCACACACAGACGCTCAGAGGCTCAGTATGGTTAGACCAGAATATAAAAGCAGAAAAAGGATACTGTATCAGAAGCATACAGCTGGATACAGTGTAAGGGAAATTGTAAAAATCCGTATATATTTCCGGAGTCACACACAGACCCTCTCTCAGTATGGATTTGACCGTAATACAAAAGGCAGCCAAAATGTACTGTATCTAGTGTTGAGCGATACTGCTCGATATCTAAAAATATCGGATCGGAATGGTATCGCCGATATCACTAAATATCGGCGATATCCGATTCCGATACCGGAAGTCCCATGTAAGTCTATGGGAACAAAATATCGCAACTAAAAAAAACCTTTATTTCCTTGTAAACACTAAATATACACACATATAATACATATATATATATATATATATATATATATATATACATGTCATTGTGACATATATATATATACATATATGTATAGTTTATACACTTCTACATAGTAAAATATCCTCTGATTCAATTGCCGGGTAAAGCCGGCTTCTGTGAAAAGACAGAAGCACCCGACATGAAATGACACTTGGTGTGCATAGGGTTAACCATGTCTTTTCATGTCGTTTGCAATCTGATTTGCACAAACAATTACATCAGTCTATGTGTGCAAAATTTCACACATGTAGGGGTTAATTAAAGGTGTAAATTCGTTGTAAAAAAAACGGACTTTTTTGCTACGAATTTACACCTTTAATTAACCCCTACAGGTGTGAAATTTTGCACACATAGACTGATGTAATTGTTTGTGCAAATCAGATAGCAAAGGACATGAAAAGACATGGTTAACACTATCTACACCAAGTGTCATTTCATGTCGGGTTCTGCATTTTCACAAAAGCCGTCAATTGACTTAGCGGCTATTATACTATGTAGAAGTGTATGAACTATAAATATAAATATATATATATATGTGTCACAAATTCAATGACATGTATATATATTATATATATGAGGTGTAAAATTGTTTAAAAAAAATGCGTGGGCTCCCGCCCTATTTTCGCAACCAGACAGACAAAGCCAGCGAATGGGGGCAGATAATAATAGCCCAGAGAGGGACCATTATTTTTGGCCCCCCTGGCTACTAACATCTGCCCCCAGACACCCCAGAAAAGACAAATCTATAATTAGATTCGCCCTTTCTGGCACTTTGCCCGTCTATTCCCATTGCCCTGTAGCGGTGGCGAATGGGTTAATATGGGGTTAAAGCCACATTGCAATTGAAAGGTGACCTTAAGCAAGGTTAATAATTGAGAGCTGTCAATTAGACAACTATCAATTATTAATCCTATTGCATGAAATAAAAATAAAACACACACACTTTAATTAAAAATCATTTTAATGAAATAAAGACACATGTTTTTGACCATCTTTTATTTGACTGCAAAAACCATTTCCTGTAATAAAAATAAAATAAAAAAGCAAAATTATACTTACCTATCCCATGCACAGTCAGGTCCCACGGTGTAATCCTTCAGAAAGGGTTAATGTTTACTGCAGGGACCGCAGCTAATGCTGCAGCCTCACAGTAAACCCCCAAATGAATGAGTTCCTCTCCTGGCTGACAGGAGAGGTGTTGTGAATGGGTTTGAGATGAGTTCTGAGCAGAGGCTCCCTCTGGTGGTTACAAGCGGTACTAGTGAGGATTGGGAATCAGGTGTTACTGATTGGTCTTATTTAAGGGAATCATTTTCCCATCAGGGTTGCCGGTGAACAATTGTTCTGGTCTGAATCCTTCTTTCCAGTTTCCCTTGTAGCCTGCTGTGTCGTGTCTGCATCTCCTGCTATCAGATAAGACAATTTCTTATTTTGTGTTTTTTCTATATTTTTGCATTTTGTCCTGCACTTCTGTGGGGGCCTTCTGGGTCCCCTCCGGGGCTTTTTGCCCTCTCAGTTTAGTCCAGCCACTGTGTTTTTGTACTTTTGCTTTTTGCAGTTTTTTCAGTGGCTGCTGTTTTTGTTACACCAGAGAACTAATTTAGGTGGTAGAGGTCGTGTGATCTCAGGTGATTTTGAAATTAGTATGTTGGTGTTTTTCAGGGTTTTCTGGGATTGCAGTAAGTACCCTTCCTGTCCTTTTCTATTTAGATAGTTTGGGCCCCAGCGTTTGCTCATACTATTTTCTTTCTGTGTCAGTATTTCCTCTTGTCTAACCGCCATTATATGTTTGGGGGCTTTCTATTATCTTTGGGGTTCTGCTCCGGGGCAGATAGCTTTCCTATTTCTATCTTTAGGTGTAGTTAGTTTCTCAGGCTGTGACGAGGCGTCTAGGACCATCGTAGGAACGCTCCACGGCTGCCTCTAGTTGTGGTGGTTAGTCAGGGTACTGCAATCTCATAGATTCCAACTGCTCTGGTGTATTGCCTTTTTTACCTGCACTCCTCAGCTACCGTAACATAACAGTATCACCGGCCATAAAAATTGTATGGTACTCACAGAAGGGAAAAAAAAAAAAAATATTTTGAAGGAAGAAAAGTTGTCAGAGATATTTTTCTGTTTGTTGCATTTTTTTTTTTTTTTTTTTCCCTCTGTATCTCTGGGTGCTGGGGAGGATCTTTTCTCCCAATGGAGTTTGCACAGTTGTCTGGCCGTGTGGATCAGCTTGCCACTGAGGTTCGGAGTATTGCTGCATATCTTGCTAGGTTGCCTGTTGTGGAACCTAGGATCCCCATGCCAGATTTGTTTTCAGGGGATCGAGCTAAGTTTCAGAATTTCAAAAATAATTGTAAATTGTTTTCTTGCCTTAAAATCTAAGTCCTCAGGAAACGCAGCGCAGCAGGTTCAAATTGTCATCTCTCTCCTGCGCGGCGATCCTCAGGATTGGGCTTTTTCCCTGACACCTGGGGATCCTGTTTTGAGTGATGTTGATGTATTTTTTCAGGCTTTGGGGTTATTGTACGATGAGCCTAATATCACTGATCAAGCTGAAAAAGCCTTGTTGGCATTAAATCAGGGGCTTGATGACGCTGAGTTATACTGTCAGAGATTCCGTAGGTGGGCAGTCCTGACCAAATGGAATGACGACGCTTTGGCGGCCCTTTTCCGGAAGGGTCTGTCGGATAATGTAAAGGATGTTATGGTGGGATTCCCTGTCCCCTCTGGTCTCAATGATTCTATGTCATTAGCGATTCAAATTGACAGACGTTTGCGTGAGCGGAGAAGTATGCGTGGAGTGGTGTTGCCTTGTGAGCCAGCTGCTGAGCCCATGCAGTGTGATGGAGTGGTGTCTGGGGCACAGCGTCATGAGTTTCGAAAGCGCAATGGGTTGTGTTTCTACTGTGGTGATGCCTCTCATGCTATTTCGGTCTGCCCTAGGCGGGGAAGACGTTTTGCACGCTCAGTTGTCTTGGGTAGTGTTCAGACTAAGTTTTTATTAACTGTCACTCTGATATGCTCTCTGTCCTCATTTTCTGCTCAGGCTTTCGTTGATTCTGGAGCAGCTATTAACCTGATGGATTATGATTTTGCTAAACGTTGTGGATTTCCCTTGATACCCCTACAGAAGTCTATTCCCCTACTGGGGATCGATTCTACCCCTTTGGCTGAGAATAAACCCCAGTTTTCTACTCAGGTGATAATGAGGGTTGAACCTGATCACCAGGAGTGCTGCAAATTTTTGGTTCTATATAATCTGCATGACATTATCGTGCTGGGTTTCCTTGGTTACAGTCTCATAATCCTGTTTTGGATTGGAAATCTGTGTCTGTAACCAGTTGGGGCTGCCAATGTGTTAATACCAACACTCCTGTTTTTTCTGCCTCCCCCAGGCTGAGGATGTTCCTGACTTTTTGTTTGATTTTTCTGATGTGTTTAGCGAAAGTAAATCTGCATCCTTACCTCCCCATAGGAGCTATGACTGCGCTATTGAATTAGTGCCAGGTAGTAAATTCCCTAAGGGTCGCCTCTTTAACTTGTCTATACCTGAACATGACGCTATGCGGTCTTATATCAAGGAATCATTGGAGAAGGGTCATATCAGACCATCCTCTTCACCCTTAGGTGCCGGTTTTTTTTTTGTGGCCAAAAAAGATGGTTCATTAAGGCCGTGTATTGATTATCGTCTCTTGAACAATATTACTGTGAAATATCAATACCCGTTACCCTTGATTTCTGACCTGTTTTCCAGGGTGAAAAACGCTACTTGGTTTACCAAGCTTGACCTCAGGGGGGCGTATAACCTTATTCGCATTAAGCACGGGGATGAATGGAAGACGGCATTTAACACCCTGAGGGGCATTTTGAGTACCTTGTGATGCCCTTTGGGCTCACTAATGCTCCTTCCGTCTTCCAGTCCTTCATGAATGACATTTTCAGGGATTTTGTGGACAAGTTTCTGATTGTTTATTTGGATGATATCTTGATTTTTTCTAATGACTGGGACTCTCATGTGAAACATGTTCGAACTGTATTCCAGATTTTGAGAGAGAATGCTCTGTATGTGAAGGGATCAAAGTGTCTTTTTGGCGTACAGAAGATCTCATTTCTGGGATTCATTTTGTCCCCATCTGTTATTGAAATGGACCCGGTCAAGGTTCAGGCCATCTGTGATTGGGTCCAACCTACTTCATTAAAGGCTCTTCAGAGATTTTTGGGTTTTGCCAATTTTTATCGTAAATTTATTGGTAATTTCTCTGTTATTGTTAAACCATTAACTGATTTGACCAGAAAGGGTTCTGATGTGGTGAATTGGCCTCCTGAGGCAGTCTCTGCGTTTCAGGAACTTAAGCAGAGATTCACTTCTGCTCCTGTTCTACGGCAGCCTGATGTTTCTCTGCCATTTCAGGTGGAGGTTGATGCCTCTGAAATTGGGGCAGGTGCCGTTTTGTCCCAAAAAGATCCAGAGACCTCTAAAAGTAACCCTTGTGCCTTTTTCTCTCGAAAATTTTCTCCTACTGAACGTAATTATGACGTGGGTAATCGGGAGTTATTGGCCATGAAGTGGCTTTTGAAGAGTGGAGACATTGGCTGGAGGGAGCCAAACATCAGGTGGTGGTCCTTACGGACCATAAGAATCTGGTCTATCTGGAATCTGCCAAGCGACTCAATCCTAGACAGGCCAGGTGGGCCTTGTTTTTCACACGTTTTAATTTTGTGGTTTCCTTTCTTCCTGGCACTAAGAATGTTAAGGCGGATGCCCTCTCGAGGAGTTTCCTTGCGGACTCTCCTGAGCTATCTGATCCCTCTGTTATTTTGAAGGAGGGTGTAGTTCTTTCCGCCATCTCGCCTAATTTGAGACTTGCTCTGGAGGGGTGTCAGGAGGATAGGCCCGAGCGCTGCCCTGTTGGAAAATTGTTTGTCCCGGACCAATGGAAAAAGAGTGTGATGTCTGAGATTCATTGTTCCGCATTGGCTGGGCATCCCGGAATTTTTGGTACCAGAGACTTGGTTAGTCGGTCCTTTTGGTGGCCTACCTTGTCTCGCGATGTCAGGGAATTTGTGCAGTCCTGCGAGACTTGCTCTCGCTCCAAGCCTTGCTCTTGCTCTAGTGGGTTGTTGATGCCATTGCCTGTGCCCAAGAGACCATGGACCCATATCTCTATGGATTTCATTTCCGATCTTCCTGTTTCTCAGAGAATGACCACCATCTGGGTAATTTGTGATAGGTTTTCCAAAATGATACATCTTGTGCCATTACCTAAGTTGCCTTCCTCCTCTGAATTGGTGCCGTTGTTCCTTCAGCACGTGGTTCGTTTACACGGCATTCCTGAGAACATTGTGTCTGACAGAGGAGTCCAGTTTGTTTCCAGATTTTGGAGGACTTTTTGTTCTAAACTGGGTGTTCAATTGTCTTTCTCCTCGGCATTTCATCCTCAGACAATGGTCAAACTGAGAGAACAAACCAGACATTGGAGACTTATCTAAGATGCTTTGTGTCTGCTGATCAGGATGACTGGGTCTCTTTTTTGCCTTTGGCTGAGTTTGCTCTTAATAATAGGGCTAGCTCTGCCACTTTGATGTCTCCGTTTTTCTGTAATTCTGGGTTTCACCTCGATTTTCTTCAGGACAGACGGAGGCTTCTGTCTGTCCAGGTGTTGACTCTGTTGTTGAGCGTATGCAGCAGATTTGGGACCAGGTAGTGGAGAGGTTGTCCCTCTCTCAGGAGAAGGCCCAGCGGTTTGCTAACCGGCATAGGACTGATGGTCCTCGGTTTAAAGTGGGGGACTTGGTCTGGTTGTCCTCAAAGAATATTCCTATGAGAGTAGCATCTCCTAAATTTAAGCCTAGGTTCATTGGACCTTATAAGATCATGGAGATTATTAATCCTGTTTCTTTTCGTTTGCTTCTTCCAGGGACATTTAAGATCCATAACGTGTTCCACAAGTCCTTGTTGAAGAGGTTTGTTGAGCCAGTGGTTCCTGCTGCTGTGCCTCCTGACCCTGTTTTGGTTGAGGGCAATCTGGAGTATGTGGTTGAGAAAATATTGGATTCTCGTTTTTCTAGACGAAGACTCCAGTATTTGGTTAAATGGAGAGGTTATGGTCAGGAAGATAATTCTTGGGTGTTTGCTTCGGACATCCATGCTAGGAGACTTATCCGTGCGTATCATAGAACTCATCCTGACCGACCTGGTTGCTCAAATGAGGGTTCGGTGACCCCTCCTCAAGGGGGGGGTACTGTTGTGAATGGGTTTGAGATGAGTTCTGAGCAGAGGCTCCCTCTGGTGGTTACAAGCGGTACTAGTGAGGATTGGGAATCAGGTGTTACTGATTGGTCTTATTTAAGGGAATCATTTTCCCATCAGGGTTGCCGGTGAACAATTGTTCTGGTCTGAATCCTTCTTTCCAGTTTCCCTTGTAGCCTGCTGTGTCGTGTCTGCATCTCCTGCTATCAGATAAGACAATTTCTTATTTTGTGTTTTTTCTATATTTTTGCATTTTGTCCTGCACTTCTGTGGGGGCCCTTCTGGGTCCCCTCCGGGGGCTTTTTGCCCTCTCAGTTTAGTCCAGCCACTGTGTTTTTGTACTTTTGCTTTTTGCAGTTTTTTCAGTGGCTGCTGTTTTTGTTACACCAGAGAACTAATTTAGGTGGTAGAGGTCGTGTGATCTCAGGTGATTTTGAAATTAGTATGTTGGTGTTTTTCAGGGTTTTCTGGGATTGCAGTAAGTACCCTTCCTGTCCTTTTCTATTTAGATAGTTTGGGCCCCAGCGTTTGCTCATACTATTTTCTTTCTGTGTCAGTATTTCCTCTTGTCTAACCGCCATTATATGTTTGGGGGCTTTCTATTATCTTTGGGGTTCTGCTCCGGGGCAGATAGCTTTCCTATTTCTATCTTTAGGTGTAGTTAGTTTCTCAGGCTGTGACGAGGCGTCTAGGACCATCGTAGGAACGCTCCACGGCTGCCTCTAGTTGTGGTGGTTAGTCAGGGTACTGCAATCTCATAGATTCCAACTGCTCTGGTGTATTGCCTTTTTTACCTGCACTCCTCAGCTACCGTAACATAACAGAGAGGAAGTGGAAAGCTTAATTGATTGCTTTCCACTTTCACTTCAGGTCAGCCAGGGACACAATCAGTGACGTCAGAGGGAACTGATTAACAAAAATAGGGGATCCCCTCGAAAAAAATTGGCGTGTGGTCCCCCCTATTTTTGTTAACCAGCCAGATGAAGCAGACCGCTGAGGCCTGGATTTTCAGGCTGTTAAGGAGCCAAGATCCATGGACCTTGCCAGCCTGATAATACCAGGCCACAGAAGTCTGCATATCTTGGCTGATTAACAAAAATAGGGGATCCCCTCGAAAAAAATTGGTGTGGGGTCCCCCCTATTTTTGTTAACCAGCCAGATGAAGCAGACCGCTGAGGCCTGGATTTTCAGGCTGTTAAGGAGCCAAGATCCATGGACCTTTGCCAGCCTGATAATACCAGGCCACAGCAGTCTGCATATCTTGGCTGATTAACAAAAATAGGGGATCCCCTCGAAAAAAATTGGCGTGGGGTCCCCCCTATTTTTGTTAACCAGCCAGATGAAGCAGACCGCTGAGGCCTGGTTTTTCAGGCTGGTAAGGATCCAATATCCATGGACCTTGCAAGCCTGATAATACCAGGCCACAGCAGTCTGCTTAGCTTGGCTGGTTAACAAAAATAGGGATCCCCTCGAAAAAAAAACGGCGTAGGGGTCCCCCTATTTTTGTTAACCAGCCAAGTAAAATGCAGACTGCTGCAGCCTGGTATTAAAAGACTGTCAAGGCCCATGGATTTTGGCCCTCAACAGCCTGATAATACCAGGCTACAGCAGCCCCACATTTGGTGCATCAAAAGATGTGCCAATTATGGCACTTTACCTGGCTCTTCCCACTGCCCTGTAGCGGTGGCAAGTGGGGTAATAAGGGGTTAATGTCACCGTTGATTGCACGGTGACAATAAGCCCGGTTGATAATGGAGAGGTGTCAATAAGACACCGATCCATTATTAATCCCAAAGTTATTAAATGTATAAAAAAAAGACAAAGCAAGAAAAAAGTCTTTTAATGAAATAAAAGAGACAACACAGTTTTCATTAATTTTATTATACACTCATTCCTGCGACGCCATCGATCTCCTGTAAAAAAAGAAAAAAAACAAACCAACAGTATACCACCTGTCCGATGCAGTCCATAGTAACGACAGTCCCACGACGATCCAGCTCTGCTACATCGCAATGACAGGCAGAGCCTGTCATCGCGACGCAGCACAGCTGATTACCTGCTTCCCCGGCGGTGACGTCATCGGACTGACTGCTTTACGGCCGGGATTACCCAGCAGTCACTGCAGTTATCGCGAGAAACTGCATGTGACCACCGGGGAAAGATGATGGCGGCCATGAAGCAGTCCAGCCCGTGACCGCCGGAGATCTTCTGCCAGGTAAGTGCCGCTGACTCCTGACAGACCCGACCGACGGACACTGACAGTGACAATCCTGATTCCGGTATCCGATATGACGAAAATATCGGTACTCGGAATCGAAAGCCCGATACAGCTAATATCGGCCGATACCCGATATTTGCAGTATCGTATCGCTCAACACTAACTGTATCAGAAGATACGAGGTGTATATAGTATAGGGTAAAATTTAAATCTCCGTATATATTTCCGGAGTCACACACTGTTAAGGCTGGCGGAACGCACCTAAAAGATATTAAGGAGAGGTGCGTTCGCAGCCCGGGGTCCACCGTGCAGGCAGAGCCTGCTGCTAGTAAGATGTCGCAAATAGGCAGTATGAGCGAGCTCTGTTATCCCGCAGAGTCGCAGATGTAAATGCCGTAGCACTATATGGCGGTATAAGCGAACACTGTTAGAACACAGAGTCGCTAAACAAAAATGCTGTGGCGCTATATGGCGGTATAAGCGAACTCTGTTACTTCACAGAGCAGCTGTGAAAAAGACTGTGTCCTGTCAGACTCACAGGCGACACAGATGACTGCTAAGCGATTGCAGTCTGTGGTCATGCCATGCACACAGCAAACTCCTCACCGGAGGTGCCGGTATACTAGGGGCTTATTTCAGCCAGAGCCCTGAATCCAAACACACAAACTCCTCACCGGCGGTGCCGGTAATCTAGGGGCTTATTTCAGCCGAGTCCCTAACCACATGCATAAGACCACACTGGCGCAAGCACGTAACAGATATGATACTAGCTCACGGACGTGCGGTTATGCAACCCTTTTATAGTAGCCACGAGTACAAGACCTTTCAGAACAGACCAATAGGAAACTGCTTCAGAACACAAACAGCTTCAGGACCTTCCTGGAGGACCAATAGGAGGCTCTGCTGTATCCGAGCATGTGACCCCTGATCTCCAATGAGAGCTCTTGCCCTGGGCATGCTCAGATGGAGAAATAGAGGATTTAGTCCCAAAGCTGCCTGCTTCAACGCTGGTTACAACAGAGGATCCAGGATAGGCAGCAGCAAGTCTCCGCACAGCATCAAACTGGGCGAGACGCTGGGACCAACGTCTCTGCTGAGCAGGCTCCACTGCGGCCGGAGATGGATGGGGGACCGCAGCGGGAATAGCTCGAGATTCCCCCTGTGCAGAAGTGGGAACTCGAACTCTAAAATTATCCCCCTCCTAGGGCCCCCCTTCTTTGGGCCTCGCTACGTTCAAAGGCGGCGATGAGCTGCGGAGGGTGAACGTGCTCGGCAGGCTCCCAGGATCTTACCACCTTACACCCTACGATGGCATTCACCTCATGATCGTCGGTAGATGAACCCGACGTCCCAGCAGATGATTCGGAAAACTGGGAGATGGCCACGGGTTTCAGAAGGGACACATGAAAGGTATCGGAGATACCAAGGTGAGGCAGAAGGGCTAAGCGGTAAACTACAGGGTTTACCTGCTCAAGGATCTTAAAAGGGGCCCAAATAGCAAGGTGCCAACTTAGTAGACTCTACTCGCAGCCTAATGTTCCGGGCAGAGAGCCATACTAAGTCGCCCGGAGCAAAAGTCGGAGCGGGGCGCCGATGAACATCAGCTGAAGACCTCATCCTCTCCTTGGAGGCCTGGATGGAATCCTGGGTTCGATCCCAAATGTCCCGTGCCTCCACAGCCCAGTCTGCCACCCTGGAGTCGGCGGAAAACACACGGGCATGGGCACCGGAACCCGCGGATGCTGACCGTAGTTCAAGAGGAATGGGGTCTGTCTGGTGGAGTCAGCCACAGCATTATTGAGAGCAAACTCAGCCCATGGTAGCAAAGATGCCCAGTCATCCTGCCTGGCTGAGACAAAATGTCGCAAATATGTGACCAAGGTCTGGTTGGCCCTCTCTACCAACCCATTCGTCTCGGGATGATACGCAGAGGAGATATTTATCTCTAAGCTGAGTAGCCGACACAGCTCTCTCCAGAATCGAGACGCAAATTGGGGACCTCGATCACTGACGATTTTGTCTGGCATTCCGTGTAAACGGAAAATATGCCTAATAAATAATGCTGCCAAGGCTCGTGCAGACGGTAACCGTGGTAACGGCACCAAGTGCACCATTTGGAGAAGTGATCGGTTATCATCCAGATGAGGGTACAACCCCGAGACTTGGGTAAGCCTACCACAAAGTCCATCCCGACCATCTCTCAAGACCTGTCTGCCACTGGCAGAGGAAAAAGTAACCCAGCTGGCCGTTGTCGAGGGGACTTATTCTTAGCGCAGGACACGCACGTGTGAACGTATTCCCTGACCATATGTGGCCACCAGTATGTCCTCGCCAGCAACTCAGATGTCCTTTTTGTCCCAAAATGTCCACCCACCCTGGACGAATGTGCCCAAGAAAGCACTTCCGGTCGCAAATTGATGGGTACAAAAGTCTTGCCCGGAGTCACAGACTCAAGCGAGACTGGAGCCACAGTTCTTAGGCTCTCAAAGGGGACAATAAGCCGAGGCTCCTCCTCCACATCCTCAGAGGACACGACGGAGCAAAACAGAGCGTCGGCTCGAATGTTCTTCTCACCAGAGAGAAAATGGAGGATAAAATGGAACTGGGAGAAGAATAGGGACCATCTGGCCTGATGAGAATTTAGCCGCTGGGCGATCTGTAAATAGACCAAAATTTTGTGGTCAGTGAAAACTTGAAAGGGAAAGCGAGCCCCCTCCAGGAGATGTCTCCATTCGGAAAAGGCCAACTTCATGGCTAGCAACTCCCTATCCCCAATCAAATAATTCCTCTCCGCTGATGTGAAGGTCTTGGAAAAGAAGAAGCAAGGATGCTTACGACCTTGAGCATCCTTTTGAAAAAGGACTGCTCCAGTACCAACCACGAGGCATCTACCTCCAATATAAAAGGATTATCAACATCGGGGTGATGTAAGATGGGAGCGCTAGCAAAATGGGACTTGATTGAGGTAACCACCTCTGACCACAATTTGGGATTGACTCCCTTCTTGGTGAGGGCTACCAAGGGAGCTACCAAAGTAGAGAAGTGGGGAATGAATTGGCGATAGTAATTAATGAACCCCATAAAGCGTTGCACCGCTTTAAGAGAGTGGGCTTCTTGCCAATCCATTACAGCCAGTAGTTTGGCAGGATCCATAGCCAATCCCTGGGCGGAGATGATATAGCCCAGAAAAGGTAGAGACTGCTGCTCAAAAATGTACTTCTCCAACTTCGCATATAGGGAATTTGCCTCCAAGAGGTCGAAGACCTTGCAGACATCTCTCCTGTGGGAGACCATATCAGGAGAAAAGATGAGAATGTCATCCAGATAGACTACCACTGAGGTGGCAAGCATATCCCGGAAGATGTCATTTACAAAATCTTGGAAGACGGCTGGAGCATTACAGAGCCCAAATCACCAGATATTAGCAATGCCCATCTCTGGTATTGAACGCCGTCTTCCATTCGTCCCCCTCATGGATGCTGATCAGATTATAGGCACCACGTAGATCCAGCTTAGTAAATACCCTTGCTCCCCGAAGCCTATCAAAGAGCTCAGAGATTAGGGGCAATGGGTATTTGTTTTAACAGTAATGGTGTTAAGACCCCTATAATCAATACACGGTCGTAATTCTCCATTCTTCTTCTGCACAAAGAAAAATCCTGCCACTGCTTGTGACACTGACTTCCTAATAAACCCTCTTGCCAGGTTCTCCTGAATATATAGTGACATGGCCTCCGTCTCAGGAAGAGAGAGAGGATACACCCTTCCCTGAGGGGGCTCCATACCAGGCAAGAGGTCTATTGGACAGTCATAGGGGCGATGAGACGGAAGAGTCTCCGTTGCCTTTTTGGAGAATACGTCCGCGTATGACCAATAAACCTTGGGGAGAGAGGCAAGGTCTATTGGTATCTCCATGGTGGAGACCTGAACATCCCCCCTGTGACATCTGCCTCTACAACAATCACCCCAACCCAGTTTTCTCCCAGAGGACCACTGAATATGGGGAGAGTGGTGGCGGAGCCAGTGTAATCCCAACAGCACCTCATCTATTCCCTCAGGAATTACAGAAAAGGATATATTCTCCTGATGGGAAGGGGACATAGACAGAGGAAGAGGGACAGTCTGGTGGGTGATCTGTGAGGACAGGATTGCTCCATTCAACACTCGCACTGACACTGGCTCGGCGAGCGTCACCAGAGGTATAGAATGCCGAGAGGCAAAGGAGGAGGACATAAAATTTCCCTCTGCCCCAGAGTCCACACAGAGCTTAGCGAGAAGAGTGGATAAACCTAGAGAGATTAACCCTTTAGGGAGCACTTTCTGAGCAAAAGCCGTCACGTCTAATGACCCTGCTCCCATGGTTATTGAACACGACCGCTTACTCATCTGCTGGGGACATCGGTTGGCATAATGTCCCAGCTGCTGATACATGCTACAGACCACGAATACTCGAGTGGTCCGAGACTTAGGTCCTGCTTGAGAAGCCTCCATGGTCTCTTGGGAGTTGGATGTCCAAACGGGGAATTTAAGAGGCTTGGCAAAGGTAGGAACCAGCTGAAACCTCTGCCTACATTGGTTCGGCTCCAACCTCCGCTCGTGAAAACGGAGGTCGATGCTGGTAGATATAGAGATGAGCTTCTCCAGTGTGGCAGGAATCTCCCTGGTAGCCAAAGCATCCTTTACATGGTCTGCCAGTCCTCTCGAGTACACCGGAATGAGAACTTTATCCGTCCACTCTAACTCAGAGGCCAAAGTCCGAAATTGGATTGAAAACTGGCTGACCATGGACAAGCCCTGTGACATTGCCAGCAGTTGCAGTGCCATATCGTGTGTGACCTGAGGTCCTAAAAAGACCTTTTTCAGAGCCTCCAAAAAACGAGGAGCACTCCGCATCACACGATCATCGCGCTCCCACAGCAGCGTTGCCCATTCCAACGCTCTGGCCGACAGGAGGGACACAATGAAGGCCACTTGTGCCCGTTATGTAAGGAAACGTGCTGCCAAAAGCTCAAGCTGTATAGAGCACTGACTCACGAATCCCCGACAATGTTTACTGTCACCCGCAAACTTGTCTGGAAGCGGGAGGTGGGATAAGGTCGGAGCAGAGGTAGCGGAGGACAAACTGGCTCCACAGCTGAGGTTGTGCGCTCATGTGATGCCAACCTACCCTCCAGCTGCTGGATCTGCTGCTGTAGACGCTGGTCATCTGCCATTTTACTAGCCAGACCCTGGCACTAGTATTATGTTAAGGGCCAGCGGAACGAACCTAATAGATATTAAGTAGAGGTGCGTTTGCAGCCCTGGGTCCAACGTGCAGGCAGAGCCTGCTGCTAGTAAGATGGCGCAAATAGGCAGTATGAGAGAACTCTGTTATCCTGCAGAGTCGCAGATGTAAATGCAGTAGCACTATATGACGGTATAAGCGAACTCTGTTAGTCCACAGAGTCGCTAACTAAAAGGGCTGTAGCGCTATATGGCGGTAAAAGCAAACTTTGTTAGTTCACAGAGCCGCTGTGAAAAAGACTGTGTCCTGTCAGACTCACAGGTGACACAGATGACTGCTAAGCGTTTGCAGTCTGTGGTAATGCCATACACACAGCAAACTCCTCACCGGAGGTGCCGGTATGCTAGGGCTGATTTCAGCCAAAGCCCTGAATCCAAACACACAAACTCCTCACCGGAGGTGCCGGTATTCTAGGGGCTTATTTCAGCCGGGTCCCTAACCACATGCATAAGACCACACTGGCACAAGCACGTAACAGATATGATACTAGCGCACGACCGTGCGGTTATGCAACCCTTTTATAGTAGCCACGAGTACAAGACCTTCCAGAACGGACCAATAGGAAGCTGCTTCAAAACACAAACAGCTTCAGGACCTTCCTGGAGGACCAATAGAAGATGCAGCTGTATCCGAGCATGTGACCCCTGATCTCCAATGGGAGATCTTGCCCTGGGCATGCTCAGATGGGGAAACAGAGGACTTAGTCCCAAAGCTGCCAGCTCCAACGCTGGTTACAACAGAGGATCCAGGAGAGGCAGCAGCAAGTCTCCGCAGAGCATCAAACCGGGCGAGACTCTGGGACCGACGTCTCTGCTGAGCAGGCTCCACTGCGGCCGTAGATGGATGGGGGACCGCAGCGGGAATAGCTCGAGATTCCCCCTGTGCAGAAGTGGGAACTCGAACCCTAACACACACAGACGCTCACTCAATATGGATTTGACCGTAATACAAAAGTGTACTGTATCAGAAGATACCAGCTGTACACAGTATAGGGGAAAATTTAAATCTCCCTTTATATTTCCGGAGTCAAACACAGACTCTCTCTCAGTATGGATTTGACCGTAATTGAAAAGGCAGAAAAAAGGTACTGTATCAGAAGATACCAGCTGTATACAGTGTAGGGAAAAATTTAAATCTCCGTATATATTTCCGGAGTCACAAACAGACGCTCTCTCAGTATGGATTTGACAGTAATACAAAAGGCAGAAAAAAGGTACTGTATCAGAAGCGTACAGCTGTATAGAGTGTAGGGGAAAATTTAAGTCTCCGCATATATTTCCGGAGTCACACACAGATAGTCAGCATGTATTTGTCCGTGATACTAGCCGGTACACGGTAGTGTGTGAGGAGCGTACAGCTCTATACGGTGTGGGAAAAAATGAACTATCGTTAACTGTGCAGAAAAAAAGAATAAAAGTATTAGTGCTGTGTAAAAAGCAGTCTGCACAGCAGTGTACACACAGCAATACAGCTATCGGCAGCCTAATAACCAGCGCTGCTGCACACAAGAAAATCCTCCCCTGTCACTGCACACTAAGTGTACAGCACAATTGCTATCAGCACAAGCACATAAGAACTTCTCTTTCCAGCCCTAACTCTCACCCTACTGATAAACAGTCAGAAACTTCTCCCTACTGTTAAGATCGGCAGAAGTAAAATGGAGGTCTGTGGTCAGGGCTTTTATAGACACTATGACGCCCTCCAAAGCAAGCCAATCACTGCAATGCCCTTCTCTAAGATGATGGTGGACGCTGCACATGTCATCTCGTTGCTCACAGTGTACGTCCTTGCTCATTGGCTGAAAAAAGGCGCCTGCAAGCATTCTGGGAAATCCGACTTTGGCGCTCGTTTTGCCAACCGCATGGCCGACTTCACGCTATGGTCGGGTTTCGATCGGCGAAACCCGACTTTGGCGAAAGTCGGCGACTTATGAATCTGACCAACCTGTTTCGCTCAACTCTAATTGTGAAGCAAATAGGTATGAATAATTATCACCAAAATGATGTTACAGAAGTCAAAACATACAAAACCTATCTGTGGGGAAATGATTTACCTCCGAAGTATGAGACTAGTGTCACCTTGTGGATTGATATGAGCCACAAAGTCCTTCAAAGTGAAACTGTTCTGGATGGAATGAACAATTTGCTCTTGAAAATTAGAGCATGCCTTCTATGATGCTTGCATTAAAGAACTAATTGGCCACATATGTACATACTCAGGATGATGGGGATTCGGGTACCTGTGCTGCAACGAGTCCGGAAATGTCAAGACTGCATCTGCCAGTTACTCGGGGAAGGAATAGTGGAACGGACAGGCCCCATTACCCAGGAAGAGGGGGCGTTTTTCAACTGGGAACCTGGGCGAAGCTGAGTGAAAAAGCACGCAAAGCAGTTGTGAGTCCCTTGGATGATGACACATGGAACTCCGCTCTGGAATGGGTACCAAGACTATCGTTTAGTGAGCCAAGTAGGCTGTCTTAGTTATTTATTATACATGGAGTCTACAAGTCCCAGAACTTGTTATTTAAGGCAGGTATGAGACCTACTTCAGAGTGCCCCAGTGCAGGAATGAATGTTCAGGTATACATCATATGATGTGGACATGTCCAAGACTGGCTACTTTCTGGATAGTGGTCCTTAGTCGTGTAGAGGGAGCATATAAATGTGTGATCCCAAGGGAACCGGTTGTATGCCTACTGGGATATGTCGAGGAGATAATGTTGGAGAATGCCTTGAAGGGGGCAATTGCCAGACTACTTTATATGGCCCAGAAGTTGATTGCAAGATGCTGGATAAGAGAAGAGCTGCCGTTTAGGGGAGAATATCTCAAACAAGTCAAACATGTCATTAAACTAGAGAAGGGAATTTACAGGAAAAGGGGGAAAACCGCTCTATATGAAAAGTTGTGGACACCTTGGTTGGAATATGGATAGGGATGTTAGAAATTGCTAGGGAAGGTCTTGAGAATTCGCATATGGGTATACTCTCTTTTACTGCTATATAAGATGGATTAGTGGAAGCAACCTCTATTCTGTAATGATGGGAAATGTTGAAAGGGCAATACATTCTGTCTAAAGGTTGGGGGGGGGTTGTTATTGGTCGTTGGGCTTGGCTAATTGAAAATTGAATGTATTCTGAAGAGATTGTATCCTGTTACGTTTCTCTTTAATAAAAATCTATTTGAGTAAATAAAAGAAAAAAAAAAAGATTTTGCTTGTGCTTGTGAGGTTTGCTCACTCTCTAGTGACGGTGAATTGGCTCCTTTGACAATTTCAGAAAAACCATGGACTCATTTGCCTATGGATTTCAATACAGATATGCTTTTTTTGGGAGGGAAGACTGTTATTTTGGTGATAGTTGACCGATTCAGTAAACAGGCACATTTTATTCCTTTATCAGAGTTACCCAATGCTGAAACACTTTCCAGGTTGTTTGTCAATCATTTGCTAATACTGCATGGAATTCCATTGAATGATGCATCTGATGGGGGGTGCAATTTGTTTCCAAATTTCTGGAAAGCTTTTGTAAGAAATTGAGAATAGATTTGTCTTTTTCCTATGCTTATCACACTAATACTAATGGTCAGACAGAGAGGACAAATCAATCGTTGGAACAGATTCTTAGGTGTTTTGTTGCTGCTCAGCAGGAGGACTGGTCCTCATTTTTACCCCTTGCTGAGTTTGCGTTTAGCAGTCTGGCTAACCAGTCTTTTGGTACCTTGCCTTTTTTTGAATTCATGGTTTTCATCCTCTTTTTGATGAATTCTCTAGAATGAGTTCTGAGTGTTCTGTAGTAGAGGTTGCCATACAGAAACTTGGGGATTTCTGGAGGGAGGTTCAGAAAAATTTTTGGATGGCTCAACTCCACAAGAAATGGATGGCCGATGGGAAACATTCTGCCATACTCAAAACAGGTGATATGGTTTGGTTGTCGTCCAAAAGTATTGAATTGAAAGTGCCTTCAGTGAAGATGGGTCCAAAGTTTATTGGTAAATATGACATTTTGGAGGTAGTTAATCCAGTGGCTTTTAGATTTAAACTCCCTCCATCCATCTTTTTGCATCCCGAATGTGTTCCATAGATTACTGATAAAGAAGTTTGTCCCGTAGGACAAATATGGACCGGAAGAGAGATCCTGGGTTCGAGCTCGAGACGTAAAGGCCTATCATCTGGTCAATGCCTTCCATCATAGGTTTCCTGGGAAACCTGGGGTCCGGTGGCCCCACCTTGAAGACGGGGTAGTGTAATGATTCCACCTTTCTGTGTGTCTGGATGCAGTGAAGTGAATTACTGTCTGTAATCCAATCTAGACCTGGGGCATGCTGAGCTATTAGTATTTGATGGACAGCTCTGTTTACCAATTAGATGTTGGGGCGTGCTGAGCTATCAATGTCTTGATTGACAGTTTAGAAGTCCAATCGGAGATTATGTGTTGCTTGAGCTTTATCCATGTGTCTCCTTTTCAGGTAATTACCTGGCTATTTCGCTAGCTCGCTGGCCCAGACTAGTGCTAATTGTAGCTTCCTGCTCACTGGTGTATGTTTGCCTTACTGCTCTGTGCTCTGATCTACTGCTGCCAGACTTTGGACCTCGTTCTTACCATTTGTTTGCTTTGATCTTTTGCTTTATCCACTGACTCCCTGGTATCTCTGGACCATGACCTGATTATTCTTTTGTCTCATCCCTCTGTTTATGACAAACACTCTTGGCTTTTAACCCCTCGACTGTGACCTAACTTTTTTTTTTTTGCAACACCCATCTGTGTTTAGAGAGGAAATTCCACTCTATCTTTGACATATCTTCCTTGTTTCTGACCTCAGACCTTTTGATTACCAAGCATCTAGGCTTGTCCGTGAGTAGTGACTAGCGTCATAACTGTATATATGTATAATGGTTTACAGTATATAACATCAATATTTTCATAGCTGCATACATTTTTTTAAAAACAAACATTTGATTTATTTATATATATCTAAAACACATTTTGTAAATAATTTTATACCAGTGCTTTGACCTTGAGAAAATAATACAAATGTCATATACATAGTAGAAACCTTGAAACAAATTGAATTTCATATCATAACACAACATGACATCCTCTGCAGACTTTACAGTCTAAGATCTTTAACTAGAAAATGTTATGATACAAAAAAGCTTTTTGAAAAAATTCACAGATAAAAATAAACATAATAAGTGGAGGATTTATTTGGAAGGATCATTTCTGCATAAAAGGTTTTTTGCTACATAAATGATTTTCTGTCCATTTTGTATATTTTTGGATGCAGTACACATTGTGTAAATATTATTAACTTTTATCTCTGTTATCATATACACCCAGAAATCCCAAATGCATAGCATTTATGGAGTGGTAAGCAGCCTTGAATTACTGAAATGCACTTTTAGCTCTGTACCAGCTGATTTATCTATCTACCTTGTTTATGGCTAGAAATGCTTTCCACAATCTGTAGCCACTTTTGGGAAGTCATATATTATGGCAAAATGATCAAAGCTATAATTCTTTTGGATGCACAGCATAAACAGTTTGTTACAGTAAACTTGAGATATGCAAGGTAAGATGCTAGTTTAATGTTATTGTAGCAAAAAAAATTAGTTATTTTAACGAGAGAAAACTACCATTATTAGTTAAGAAGTTGATTAAGTCATCACTAAGTTTAAATAAGAAAAGATTCATACATATTTCATGACAATGTTTCAAACAGAGGAAAGCCTTATTGCTACAACACCATGTAGGGTCTGCCGGAAAAATGATCAGATTTCCCATTGACTTCCATTATATTCGTTACTCGAAATAAGCATCTGAGCATTAGACATTGCTCTGTTCAAGTAATGAGCATCTGAGTATTTTAGTGCTACTCATGTCTAGTAGCTATGCTACTGGTCCTGACCAGGCGTGAAGAGGCCCAAGAATATAGTGCTCACAGCAGCGAGAAGAAGATATGGCAAAGATCAGATGTGTGACTGTGAGACGTGAAGGTGCCAAAGAAGTCAGTGGAAAGGCAAGTAAAAGTTTTTTTTTTCATTTTTCAACTTTTTGATTACCCTGCAATGCTCAGCAAAATTGCAGCGAGCGGCCATGATTTTGTTGCATCCATGTGGAAACAAGTTAATTAAAATCTGCATCTGATTAAGATGTAAGGTTTGACTGGATGGATGATGATGAGGACTGAATGGGATAGACAGGTGAGGTGAATGCAAGTATTTATATTATACTCTACATTTTGTGTTCATTATGCTCTGAGGTCTGGAGAGACCCCAGAGTATATTAAGGGACATTACATTTGCAGAGAGTAACTTTTTTGCAAATCAAAACTCCCAAGGAAATACACACAAATAGGCAAATTTGATTTTTTTTTCCTGATCTGCATATTTGTAGTAAAAAACATAACCATAAAAATTAGCATAAAATAAAAAGGCCAAAAAAGGTACAGTGGGGGAAATAAGTATTGGATCCCTTGCTGATTTTGTAAGTTTGCCCACTGACAAAGACATGAACAGTCAATAATTTTAAGAGTAGGTTAATTTCAACATTGAGAGATAGAATATCAAAAATAAAATCCAGAAAATCACATTGTATAAATTTTAGAAATGTATTTGCATTTTGCAATGAGAAATAAGTATTTGATCCTCTACCAACCATTAAGATTTCTGGCTCCTACAGACCAGTTAGACGCTCCTAATCAACTCATTAGCTGCATTAAAAACAACTGTCTTACATAGTCACCTTTATAAAAGACTCCTGTCCACAGACTCAATTAATCAGTTAGACTCTACCACATGAGCAAGACCAAAGAGCTTTCTAATGTTGTCAGTGACAAGATCATAGACCTGCACAAAGCTGGAATGGACTACAAAACCATATGTAAGACGCTGCGTGAGAAAAAGACAACTGTTGGTGCAATAGTAAGAAAATGGAAGAAATACAAAATGACTGTCAATCGACATCGATCTGGGGCACCATGCAAAATCTCACCTCGTGGGGTATCCTTGATCACGAGGAAGGTGAGCGATCAATCTAAAACTACACGGGGAACTTGTTAATGATCTCAAGGCAGCTAGGACCACAGTTACCAAGAAAACCATTGTTAATATATTACGCCGTAAAGGTTTAAAAGTCTGCAGTGCCCGCAAGGTCCCCCTGCTCAAGAAGGCCCGTCTTAAGTTTGCTAATGAACACCTGGATGATTCTGTGAGTGATTTGAAGAAAGTGATGTGTTCAGATGAGTGAGCTCTTTGGCATTAAATCATCTCGCTGTGTTTGAAGGAAGAGAAATGCTGCCTATGACTCAAAGAACACCGTTCCCACTTTCAAGCATGGAGGTGGAAACATTATGTTTTGGGGGTGTTTCATCACATCAATGGGAGAATGGATGGAGCTATGTACTGTAAAATCCTGAGTGACAACCTCCTTCCCTCAGGCCAGGACATTAAAAATGGGTCGTGGCTGGGTCTTCCAGTAAGACAATGACCCAAAACATACAGCCAAGGCAGCAAAGGAGTGGCTCAAAAAGAAGCACATAAAGGTCATGGAGTGGCCTAGCCAGTCTCCAGACCTTAATCCTGTAGAAAACTTATGGAGGAAGTTGAAGCTCTGAGTTGCCAAGCGACAGTCTCAAAATTTTAATGATTTAGAGATGATCTGCAAAGAGGAGTGGATTAAAATTCCTCCTGACATGTGAGCAAACCTCAACAATTACAAAAAAAATCTGACTGCTATGCTTGCCAACAAGGGTTTTGCCACCAAGTATTACCGTATTTTTCGGACTATAATACGCACTGGACCATAAAATGCACCCCAAATTTTCAGAAGGAAAATAGGGAAAAAAAATAATTTGTCAAATGGAGGTCCATCTTACAGTCCAAATTCAGCTTACCAGCGAAGAGATCAGCACAGGTAGAGGAGTGGTCACAGAGGTCGTTTGGTGGTCCAGGCTGGTGCGGTGATGGTGCTCTGTGTTGCAGGGGTGCTCTGTGGGGTGGCTGTGTCCGTGGGGTGGCTGTGCTCTGTTGGGTGGTTGTCCTCTGTTGGGTGGTTGTGCTCTGTGGGGTGGCTGTGCTCTGTGGGGTGGCTGTGCTCTGTGGGGTGGCTGCGTTCGTGGGCTGGCTGTGCTCTGTGGGGTCACAATATACTTACAAATCCTGTGGCGGCATTCTCGTGGCAGTGGTCACGATGCAGCCTCCCTGTGCTCTGTGGTGCGGTGGTATCGAGGCTCTGTAGTGTGGCTGCAGCAGGGCTCTGTGCTGCGTAGGGGGGCTCCGCTGGCATTTCGTCAAAGCCTGAAAGCTCCCGTAGCTCTGTTGCTGAGACGCGGAGGCCTCCGGAAAGATGGCCATCAGGGGCCTCCAGAAAGATGGCCACCAGAGACGGCGCATGCTCAGATTCAGCTCTCTGATGAGATCTTGTCCCGAGATCTCGGGAGACGAGATCTCGTTGCCGAGATTTGAATTTCAGTATGCGCCGCCCCCGGTGGCCATCTTTCTGGAGGCCACCGTGTTGCAGCAACGGAGCTGCAGGGGGCTTTCGTGCTATGACGAAATTCCAGTGGAGCCCCCCACGCAGCACAGAGCCCCTCTGCCACCACATCACAGAGCCCTGACACCACCGCACCACAGAGCACAGGGAGGCTGCATCGGGACCGCCGCCGCCACCGTATTTTTCTTTTCCAATAATTTTATTCAAATTTTCACATTTTCAAGGACGAGAAGGGAAACAATAGGGAATAAGGAAGGGAAAGAGGGAGATAGAAGGAAAGGGAAAGGAAAAAGCTGGAAAGGGGGTGAAGGAGGAAGCAATATGAAATTGTAACTATAGTACATTAGTGACAAAGTTTATAACATAAAATGAACTAATAAGAAAGAAAACAGACAAGTACATTTCGTATATTAGGAAAACAATTCCATCCATTTGGACCATTTTCTTAAGAATTTATCGCAGTGGTTATTAACCAATGCTAGTTTATATTCAAATGATTTATGAAGTGTGATTTTATCAACAATGTCTTGAAAAGAGGGTGACTGATTTTTTCCAGTAGAGAGCAATGCTGTTTTGGTAACCAGTAGGATGTGGACTATTAATAATCTCAAATGTGGGTCAATTTTTTCAGAATTTAGTGTGAGAAGGGCCAATTGAGGTATTAGTAGAATTTGTTTAGAAGAGATGGCATTAATAAGACCCAAAACTTTCTTCAAGAGGGGACGGATTTTCTGGCATTGCCAGAAAATGTGTAAGAGATTACCATAACGACCACAGTTTCTCCAGCAATTAGGTGAATGAATTTTGTTAATTTTAGATAATCTATCTGGAGTAAAATACCACCTTGTGAGGAGTTTGTGGTATGATTCTTGAAGGGTCATAGAGAGAGAAGATGCATAGGAAAGCGTACATGCATATTCCCATTCAGAGTGGTCAAACGTTGAATGAAGTTCCGACTCATATTTAACCATGTTTTGTGTTTTAACCAACTGCGTACGCCACCGGATTTTTAAGTATGTTGCAACCATAAGACGCACCCCCATTTTCTCCAAAAATTTTGGGGAAAAAAGTGCGTCTTATGGTCCGCAAAATATGGTAAGTCTTGTTTGCCAGAGGGATGAAATACTAATTTCTCACTGCAAAATGCAAATAAATTTATATAATTTATACAATGTGATTTTTTGGATTTTATTTTTGATATTACATCTCTCAATGTTAAAATTAACCTACCCTTAAAATTAGAGACTGATCATGTTTTTGTCAGGGGGCAAACTTGCAAAATCAGCAATGGATCAAATACTTATTTTCCCCACTGTATACTCAGGAGAGAAAAAGGAATAAAATAAGAGCAAAATAATATTTGTCTATAAGTAGCATCTTTTTCTATCAAATTGAAAATAATCCACTCATTCTAATACTGATACTGTATGGTCTAACAAATTCCTAATACAATACGCTATACAATTTGTTGATAACTAATGCTGATGTATTATGGGACCAGATAAAACAAGACATCATCTGCTCTGCTGTGTTCTATAATATGTTAATGCTAGAAATATTTGTCTAATTAGAAAAAATGTAAAGTTCAAGAGAGGAGTAATATGGAATGGCAGATATACAAATTCAACTGTATCGATGATACAAATAGTTAAAACACATGGAAAAATATTTTGTTTTTCTCTGTGATATTGAGGGGATAGATTTAAACTATACTATAAATTAATAATTCATGAGCTATCTGAAGACATAGCCAATTAGCTGTAGTAATTTGCATTTTTATGTTTCTCTGGTAGTTTTGCAAGATCTGCTTTAGTATTATAGAAAAGCAAATGCCATCTTTCATAAATGACCGACCAAGCGATAATTTGTTCCTTCTAATATACAAAAAAAGTAGTTACAAGAGTCTTTTCTTCATTTCATGTCTCTTGTTCCTGGTTTCCAGGCTTCATTTCAGAGATGTATATGAAACAGTCTAGAGTTTGTGCCCAATATCTTTTAATATTTAAAATATACATAAATATATTGCAATCTTTTGAAATGTATTACTGTCACTCTTAATATTTAAAAATAATCTGTATTTTCACTCTCAATGAACATATTTAGTATTCTGCTTTGGCTTGTTGCTGAATACAGAAAGATTTCAAATATATAACCAAGAAAAAAAAAGATGAAAGACAGGGCTAATAATGGTGTGCACATCCATAAATAAGGAGTAAAAAAACCTTTATTTTATCATGGACACAATAAATTTAAAAACATTTAAAATACAAACAATACCAATAACCCAAAACCTCCAAAAACTCCCATGGACTTACAATAAGGCACAAAAACATAAGCAATTAAAGGCCTCCTGTTAGGGAATATATATACATATACATGCCATACAATAAAGTATAATATAATTGCATATAATAAAATTAATAATCATGCCCAGACAATAATATGTTTCATGGGTGAGACCCAGAGAAAAAAAATGCTCCTGAAAAATAACCACAATGAAAATAACCACAATGAAAATAACTAACACATGAAACAGTCAAAACATGTAACACAATAACCAGAAATGGCTATTATATGCAATTATATTATACTTTATTGTATAAGATGAGGATGTATATATGGCATGTGTATGTATGTACAGTCAGGGCCAGAAATATTTGGACAGTGACACAATTTTCGCGAGTTGGGCTCTGCATGCCACCACATTGGATTTGAAATGAAACCTCTACAACAGAATTCAAGTGCAGATTGTAACGTTTAATTTGAAGGGTTGAACAAAAATATGTGTTAGAAAATGTAGGAATTGTACACATTTCTTTACAAACACTCCACATTTTAGGAGGTCAAAAGTAATTGGACAAATAAACATAACCCAAACAAAATATTTTTATTTCAATATTTTGTGGCGAATCCTTTGGAGGCAATCACTGCCTTAAGTCTGGAACCCATGGACATCACCAAACGCTGGGTTTTCTCCTTCTTAATGCTTTGCCAGGCCTTTACAGCCGCAGCCTTCAGGTCTTGCTTGTTTGTGGGTCTTTCCCTCTTAAGTCTGGATTTGAGCAAGTGAAATGCATGCTCAATTGGGTTAAGATCTGGTGATTGACTTGGCCATTGAAGAATGTTCCACTTTTTTGCACTCATGAACTCCTGTGTAGCTTTGGCTATATGCTTGGGGTCATTATCCATCTGTACTATGAAGCGCCGTCCAATCAAGTTTGCAGCATTTGGCTGAATCTGGGCTGAAAGTATATCCCGGTACACTTCAGAATTCATCCGGCTACTCTTGTCTGCTGTTATGTCATCAATAAACACAAGTGACCCAGTGCCATTGAAAGCCATGCATGCCCATGCCATCACGTTGCCTCCACCATGTTTTACAGAGGATGTGGTGTGCCTTGGATCATGTGCCGTTCCCTTTCTTCTCCAAACTTTTGGCTTCCCATCATTCTGGTACAGGTTGATCTTTGTCTCATCTGTCCATAGAATACTTTTCCAGAACTGAGCTGGCTTCTGGAGGTGTTTTTCAGCAAATTTAACTCTGGCCTGTCTATTTTTGGAATTGATGAATGGTTTGCATCTAGATGTGAACCCTTTGTATTTACTTTCATGGAGTCTTCTCTTTACTGTTGACTTAGAGACAGATACACCTACTTCACTGAGAATGTTCTGGACTTCAGTTGATGTTGTGAACGGGTTCTTCTTCACCAAAGAAAGTATGCGGCGATCATCCACCACTGTTGTCTTCCGTGGGCTCCCAGGTCTTTTTGGATTGATGAGTTCACCAGTGCTTTCTTTCTTTCTCAGGATGTACCAAATTGTAGATTTTGCCACTTCTAATGTTGTAGCAATTTCTTGGATGGGTTTTTTTCTGTTCTTGCAGCTTAAGGATGGCTTGTTTCACCTGCATGGAGAGCTCCTGTGACCGCATGTTTCCTTCACAGCAAAACCTTCCAAATGCAAACACCACACCTCAAATCAACTCCGGCCCTTTCATCTGCTTAATTGAGAATGACATAACAAAGGGATTGCCCACACCTGTCCATGAAATAGCCTTGGAGTCATTTGTCCAATTACTTTTGGTCCCTTTAAAAACAGGGTGGCACATGTTAAGGAGCTGAAACTCCTAAACCCTTCATCCAATTTTAATGTGGATACCCTCAAATGAAAGCTGAAAGTCTGAACTTCAACTGCATCTGATTTGTTTTGTTTCAAATTCATTGTGGTAATGTCTAGAACCAAAATTAGATAAATGTTGTCTCTGTCCAAATATTTATGGACCTAACTGTATATATATTCCCTAAAAGGAGGCCTTTAATTGCTTACGTTTTTGTGCTTTATTGTAAGTCCATGTTTTTTTTTTGAGGTTTTGGGTTATTGGTATTGTTTGTATTTTAAATGTTTTTAAATTTATTGTGTCCATGATGAAATAAATGTTTTTTTTTTACTCCTTATTTAGAGATGTGCACACCATTATTAGCCCTGTCTTTCCTCTTTTTTTTTTCTTGGTTACACTCATATACAGGCTAGGTGATGCATTCCACTATGAGACTATACATTGATAGTAGTGCACCCTTTATACAATTGGTTCAGATTTCAAACATGTGACGGAGTGGAACACTGGTAACTATACCTTTATTGTGCTGTTTGTCACTTTGTAATGTTGCACTTAGATGGAACATATGTCAGTAACAATCATTCACCTATGTCTTCATTATGTACTTTTGGAATTCATTCATTTACTAAGGTTGTGTATTTTCTACATCTTATATAGTTGTTGATGGCGTTTGTGGGTAGGAACACACATTTTCTTATATTAAGTATTGATCTATTTGATGACTGTGCTTTGTATATCCTTTACTGACAAGTGATCTTCACTGTCACCACTGAGTGATTGCTATTGATATATTAATTCATATATGTGGTTCCTCCCAGCATATATTTACACATCAATTCCTTCTCTTTATGTGCATAATGATGTTTAAAATAGCATTTTGTGTTTTTTCTCAGCCTGGGCGTACCCACCTTTTCTTGTGATATGTGGTTACTGCCTTTTAATTATGTGTATGTCTTTCTCAATAAAATTTATACCTTTTTATACTTTGGTTTTTCTCAAAGCTTTCTTTTTGGTATTTTGTTGTGTTTTTGCTTTGTGACCTTATTCATGGGATTTATGTAGGTGTATCAGTTACATAACAATGTATCGTGCTAATAAAACTTGAACCAATGACGTGACTGGCTGCATCTTACAAAATTAGAATATCATCAAAAAGTTAATTTATTTCAGTTCTTCAATACAAAAAGTGAAACTGATATATTATATAGAGTCATTACAAACAGAGTGATCTATTTCAAGTGTTTATTTATGTTAATGTTGATGATTATGGCTTGGGCTACTTTCACACTTGCATTTTATCGCGCAGCGCATCGTGCGCTTTCGGTCGCATGCGCAATGTTCCCCCTATCTTTAACATGGCGGGCGCAGGGTCTAGCGCTTGCATGCGTTCATCTGCATTTGTCGTGCGTTGCGCATTTTCCAGGTGTGTGCCAATACGCGCTAGACGCTACATGTTGCATTTTTTTTCCACCCAAACACCGTAAAAAGCGCATGCGCACCTGTGCGCACGCTATGAGCAAAAAAATAACATTATAGTCTATGGGTGCGCTGACGTGCCATGGCTGTGCGCTCGTCAGCGCTTTTGCGCGCACACGATTTTTGAGTAAATAATGTCTACAAACTTGTTTAAACCACCCCCTACACAAGCAACATTGTTTGTGAGGAGTGTAGATATAAAGAAGGTGATAGAGACAGAGATGATAGATGATAGAGACAGATATGATAGATGATAGAGACAGAGATGATAGAGATGATAGAGACAGAGATGATAGAGACAGAGATGATAGATGATAGAGACAGATGATAGAGACAGAGATGATAGAGACAGAGATGATAAAGACAGATGATAGAGACAGATGATAGTGACAGAGATGATAGAGACAGAGATGATAGAGACAGATGATAGAGACAGAGATGATAGAGACAGAGATGATAGAGACAGATGGTAGAGACAGATGATAGGGACAGAGATGATAGAGACAGAGATGATAGAGACAGAGATGATAGAGACAGATGATAGAGACAGAAATGATAGAGACAGAGATGATAGAAATGTGACACATACACAATCCATGCACCAAAAAAAATGCAAACGCATGCAAAAACGCTGGAAATCGCATCCAAACGCTGCGTTTTTTTGTAGTAATGCGCACGCTTATGCGACTAAATATCGCAGCGTTTACAAGCGTTTGCATGCGTTTTTTTAATGCGTTTGATGTGCGCTCGAAACGCATCGCAAAAAAACGCAAGTGTGCAAGTAGCCTTACAGCCAATGAAAACTCAAAAGTCATTATCTCAGCAAACTAGAATACTTTATAACATCAGCTTGAAAAAAATATTTTAACCCCTTAATGTCCACTGACGTGCAGAGTCCATCATGGCAAGGTGACAGTTCGGCACCAGGACGGACTCTGCACGTCATGGCTTTGATCTACCACTGCGTGTAAACACGCAGTGGTAGATCAGTGCCGACAGCTGTCACAGACAGCTGACAGGCACGGCAAGCGGTGCGGGGACCTTTGCCGTCGGTCCCCGCACCTACAGCGCTGTGCTTGGTCAGTCAATCTGACTGACCAAACACAGCAATGATCGCGCAGGAGAAGCTGAAATTTCAGCTTCCCCAGCGCGATCAGTGCAGGAGCCGGCGCTGCAGTGGCCAGGCTTCCTGCACTGACAGCCAGGAGCGGAGCCCCCACCGCCCCTGGCTGTTAACCCCCTGACTGCTGCGATCCAGCGCGATCGCAGAGCTCAGGGGGGGAGGCAGAGGGTCGGGAGCTCCCTCTGCCTCAGATCGGCGCCCTGCAGGGCCCGATCTCTGCCTTGATGACCCGAGGGTTGTCATGACAACCTCCGGGTCATCTAGCTACGGAAAGCTGCTGTGATCATTGTCACAGCAGCTTCCACTATAGTTGCAATGCATTGCAATGCCAGAGCATTGCAATGCATTGTAACTGCAATAAAAAGTAAAAAAAGTGAAAGTCCCATAAAGGGACAAGTTAAAAAAATCATTTTTAAAAAAAATTGTAAAAAAAAACTTAAAAATAATTTAAAAAAAATCCCCTAAAAAATACACATTTTTATGCAATAAAAAAAAATAAAAAACAAAAAACATACACATGTTTGGTATCGCCACGTCCGTAAAAATCCCATCTACAAAAGCGTAACCCTAGTTAACCCCTTCAGTGAAAGCCGTAAAAAAAAAACACAAAAAAGTAGTAAATTATACTTTTTCCAAGGAGTATCGTTATACCGCTTGGAAAAAGTGCAATAACACGCGATCAAAAAGTCAGATATAAATAATCATGGTACCGCTGAAAACGTCATCTTGTCCCGCAAAAAACAAGTCGCTATATAGCATCATCAGCGAAAAAATAAAAAAGTTATAGCTCGCGGAATAAACTGATGCAAAAATAATTATTTTTTCTATAAAATTTTTATTGTGTAAAAAACGCCAAAACATAAAAAAAATATATAAATGAGGAATCGCCGTAACCATAGTGACCCGAAGAATAAAGCTGCTTTATCAATTTTACCACACACGGAACGGAGGAAAAAAAAAAAAAAAAAAACAATTCCTGAATTGCTGGTTTTTGTTCATTCTGATTCCACAAAAATCGGAATAGGAAACGATCAAAAAACGTTATGTGCCTGAATATGGTACCAATAAAAACGTCAGCTCGTCCCGCAAAAAATAAGCCCATAGATAACTCTGTCGGCTGAAATATGGAAAAATTATAGCTCTCAAAATACGGCGATGCAAAAATTTCTTACAAAAAATTATTCTAAAAAAAAGCATCTTTTAGTGTGTGACAGAAGCTAAACATGAAAAAAGGATGTAAATCTGGTATCGCTGTAATCGCACCGATCCGAGGAATAAAGTCGCCTAATCACTAATACCGCACGAGGAACGGCGCAAAAAAGAAAACCAATTCTTCACCTTTTGTAGATTTGTTCATTGTGCCTCCCAAAGATCGCAGTAAGGCGATCACAGTGGTTCCCCCCCACATATGGGGTATCAGCGTACTCAGGACAAAATGCACAATAGCTTTTGGGGTCCTATTTCTCCTGTTACCCTTAGAAAAATAAAAATTTGGGGCAAAAAGATTATTTTTGTGGAAAAAATATGATATTTTTATTTTCACGGCTCTACGTTATAAACTTCTGTGAAGCACTTGGGGGTTCAAAGTGCTCACCACACATCTAGATAAGTTCCTTGGGGGGGTCTAGTTTCCAAAATGGAGTCACTTGTGGGGGTTTCTACTGTTTAGGCACATCAGGGGCTTTCCAAACGTGACATGACACCCGCAGACCATTCCATCAAAATCTGCATTTAAAAACGGTGCTCCTTCCCTTCCGAGCTCTGCCATGCGTCAAAATAGTGGTTCCCCCCCACATATGGGATATCAGCGTACTCAGGACAAATTGCACAATAGCTTTTGGGGTCCTATTTCTCCTGTTACCCTTATAAAAATAAAAATTTGGGGGCAAAAAGATTATTTTTGTGGAAAAAAATATGATATTTTTATTTTCACGGCTCTACGTTATAAACTTCTGTGAAGCACTTGGGGGTTCAAAGTGCTTACCACACATCTAGATAAGTTCCTTGGGGGGTCTAGTTTCCAAAATGGAGTCACTTGTGGGGGGGTTTCTACTGTTTAGGCACATCAGGGGCTTTCCAAACGTGACATGACACCCGCAGACCATTCCATCAAAATCTGCATTTGAAAAAGGCGCTCCTTCCCTTTCCAGCTCTGCCATGCGTCAAAATAGTGGTTTACCCCCACATATGGGGTATCAGCGTACTCAGGACAAATTGCACAATAACTTTTGGGGTCCTGTTAGCCTTTGGAAAATAACAATTGGGGGTGGAAAGATCATTTTTGTGGAAAAGATATGATTTTTTAATTTTACTGCTCTACGTTTATAACCTTCTGTGAAGCCCTTGGGGTTCAAAGCTTTCACCACACATCTAGATAAGTTCCTTGGGGGGTCTAGTTTCCAAAATGGGGTCACTTGTGGGGGGTTTCCACTGTTTAGGCACACAGGGACTCTCCAAATGCGACATGGCGTCCAATCTCAATTCCAGCCAAAAAAGTCAAATGGCGCTGCTTCCCTTCCAAGCTCTGCCATGCGCCCAAATAGTGGTTTACCCCCACATATGGGGTATAAGTGTACTCAGGACAATTGCACAATAACTTTTGGGGTCCTTTTACCTTTGGAAAATAAAAATTGGGGTGGAAAGATCATTTTTAGTGGAAAAAATATGATTTTTTAATTTTACGGCTCTACGTTATAACCTTCTGTGAAGCCCTTGGGGGTTCAAAGCTCTCACTACACATCTAGATAAGTTCCTTGGGGGGTCTAGTTTCCAAAATGGGGTTACTTGTGAGGGGTTTCCACTGTTTAGGCACACAGGGCTCTCCAAATGCGACATGGCGTCCAATCTCAATTCCAGCCAAAAAAGTCAAATGGCGCTGCTTCCCTTCCGAGCTCTGCCATGCACCCAAATAGTGGTTTACCCCCACATATGGGGTATCAGCGTACTCAGGACTAATTGCACAATAACTTTTGGGTCCTTTTATCCTTTGGAAAATAAAAATTGGGATGAAAAGATCATTTTTGTGGAAAAAATATGATTTTTTAATTTTACGGCTCTACGTTATAACCTTCTGTGAAGCCCTTGGGGGTTCAAAGCTCTCACTACACATTTAGATAAGTTACTTGGGGGGTCTAGTTTTCCAAAATGGGGTCACTTGTGGGGGTTTCCACTGTTTAGGCACACAGGGACTCTCCAAATGCGACATGGCGTCCAATCTCAATTCCAGCCAAAAAAGTCAAATGGCGCTGCTTCCCTTCCGAGCTCTGCCATGCGCCCAAATAGTGGTTTACCCCCACACATGGGGTATCGCTGTACTCAGGAGAAATTGTACAACAAATATTGTGGTTCATTTTTTACTGATACCCTTGACAAAATTTTAAAAAATTGTGTCGAAAGAAAAATTTTGGGAAAAAAAGTTAAATGTTAATTTTTTCCTTCCACATTGCTTCAATTCTTGTGAAGTACCTAAAGGGTTAATAAACTTCTTGAATGTGGCTTTGAACACGTTGAGGGGTGCAGTTTTTAGAATGGTGTCACTTTTGGGTATTTTCTGTCATATTGACCCCTCAAATTCACTTCAAATGTGAGGTGGCCCCTAAAAAAAATGATTTTGTAAATTTTGTTGGAAAAATGAGAAATTGCTGGTCAACTTTTAACACTTATAACTTCCTAACAAAATAAAATTTTGGTTCCAAAATTGTGCTGATGTAAAGTAGACATGTGGGAAATGTTATTTATTAACTAATTTTTGTGACATATCTCTCTGATTTAATGGCATAAAAATTAAAAGTTTGAAAATTGCAAAATTTTCAAAATTTTTGCCATATTTCCATTTTTTTCATAAATAAACGCAAGTTATATTGAAGAAATTTTACCACTATCATGAAGTACAATATGTCACGAGAAAACAATCCCAGAATCGCCAAGATCCGTAGAAGCGTTCCAGAGTTATAACCTCATAAAGAGACAGTGGTCAGAATTGTAAAAATTGGCCTGGTCTTTAACCTACAAAATGGCTTGGTCGTTAAGGGTTAAAATCCAAAATGTTGGCCTACTGAAATGTATGTTCAGTAAATGCACTCAATAATTGGTCGGGGTTCCAGCCGTCAGCTCTTGCAGCCTTCTAGGCAAGTGTTTCTTCTCTACTGCCCACTGGCTGAATAAGATGTGATAATGGGTACCAAACTCTTCTATGGATTCCCATCTCCACTGCCGCTCATATGCAATGACCCCCCATGATTCCAACTCAAAAAAATTAATAAATAACATTTCCCTCATGTACACTTTACATCAACACCATTTGTAAAATGTCATTTCATTTTGTTAACATTTTAGAAGGTTTAACAATGTAGCAGTAATTTTTCATTTTTTCAAGAAAATTTATAAAGCATATTTTGTAGGGACCTATTCAGTTTTGAAGTGAATTTGGGGGTCCTATATTTTGGAAAATTCCCAAAAGCGATACCATTTAAAAATCTGCACCCCTTAACGTATTCAGGTGCATTTCAGGAATTAATACAAAGTGGCAAGACAGGAAGTAAAAGGTTTATTTTTACCACCTAAATTTTGATAACTTCTGAAAAAGCCGCTTTAGCTGGAAGACTTTAAGGAAATTATTTGGCCGTGAACTGCCATGGCAAACATCAGGACCACACGATCAAGATCTAAGAGTGCTGATGGGGTTAAAGAGGGAGCCTCCACACTCTGTTAACCATCTAAATGCCATAGTCTCTATTGACAGCAGCCTTTAAAAGTTGAAATGACCATAATCAGTGCCAACACTGATCGTGGTTGATGCAGCAAGTTGTCAGCTATAATGTACATCTAACAGCTACAGGATTGTCACCTGTCTCTTTTATCACAGGTCAGTAAAAAGACATTGGTGGTCACTAAGGGGTTAAAATCTTTTTTCAATAAATTTAAAACCTTTCTATTTTTTCATACAGTATTAGGTGTTTTCTGTTAAATTTCGGTGGTGCATAAGACTCCAGAAAAGCATTTAAATTTTGTCTGTATTCAGTTAGTCATACATAATTTATTAGGTGCTCTCTCTTATATTTCAGTGGTACCCAAGTCTTCAAAAAAAGTTGAAAAATTTGTCTGTATTCATTTAGTCATCCAAATAGTATTTGATGCTTTCTGTGAAATTTTGGTGGCATATAAGACTCCATTAAAGCATTAAACAATTTAATTGCATTCAAAATCAATTACAGGTCCTTCTCAAAAAATTAGCATATAGTCCTAAATTTCATTATTTTCCATAATGTAATGATTACAATTAAACTTTCATATATTTTAGATTCATTACACACCAACTGAAATTTGTCAGGTCTTTTATTGTTTTAATACTGATGATTTTGGCATACAACTCCTGATAACCCAAAAAACCTGTCTCAAAAAATTAGCATATCAAGAAAAGGTTCTCTAAACGACCTATTACCCTAATCTTCTGAATCAACTAATTAACTCTAAACACATGCAAAAGATTCCTGAGGCTTTTAAAAACTCCCTGCCTGGTTCATTACTCAAAACCCCCATCATGGGTAAGACTAGCGACCTTACTGATGTCAAGAAGGCCATCATTGACACCCTCAAGCAAGAGGGTAAGACCCAGAAAGAAATTTCTCAACAAATAGGCTGTTCCCAGAGTGCTGTATCAAGGCACCTCAATGGGAAGTCTGTTGGAAGGAAACAATGTGGCCGAAAACGCTGTACAACGAGAAGAGGTGACCGGACCCTGAGGAAGATTGTGGAGAAGGACCGATTCCAGACCTTGGGGGACCTGAGGAAGCAGTGGACTGAGTCTGGTGTAGAAACATCCAGAGCCACCGTGCACAGGCGTGTGCAGGAAATGGGCTACAGGTGCCGCATTACCCAGGTAAAGCCACTTTTGAACCATAAACAGCGGCAGAAGCGCCTGACCTGGGCTACAGAGAAGCAGCACTGGACTGTTGCTAAGTGGTCCCAAGTACTTTTTTCTGATGAAAGCAAATTTTGCATGTCATTCGGAAATCAAGGTGCCAGAGTCTGGAGGAAGACTGGGGAGAAGGAAATGCCAAAATGCCTGAAGTCCAGTGTCAAGTACCCACAGTCAGTGATGGTGTGGGGTGCCATGTCAGCTGCTGGTGTTGGTCCACTGTGTTTCATCAAGGGCAGGGTCAATGCAGCTAGCTATCAGGAGATTTTGGAGCACTTCATGCTTCCATCGGCTGAAATGCTTTATGGAGATGAAGATTTCATTTTTCAGCACGACCTGGCACCTGCTCACAGTGCCAAAACCACTGGTAAATGGTTTACTGACCATGGTATTACTGTGCTCAATTGGCCTGCCAACTCTCCTGACCTGAACCCGATAGAGAATCTGTGGGATATTGTGAAGAGAAAGTTGAGAGACGCAAGACCCAACACTCTGGATGAGCTTAAGGCCGCTATCGAAGCATCCTGGGCCTCCATAACACCTCAGCAGTGTCACAGGCTGATTGCCTCCATGCCACGCCGCATTGAAGCAGTCGTTTCTGCAAAAGGATTCCCGACCAAGTATTGAGTGCATAACTGAACTTTATTATTTGATGGTTTTTTTGTTTGTTTTTAAAAAACACTTTTATTTTATTGGACGGTTGAAATATGTTAATTTTTTGAGACAGGTTTCTTGGGTTATCAGGAGTTGTATGCCAAAATCATCAGTATTAAAACAATAAAAGACCTGACAAATTTCAGTTGGTGTGTAGTGTTGAGCGATACTGCTCGATATCTAAAAATATCGGATCGGAATCGTATCGCCGATATCACTAAATATCGTCGATATCCGATTCCGATACCGGAAGTCCAATGTAAGTCTATGGGAACCAAATATCGACATTAAAAAAAAACATTCTTGCCTTGTTGGTTAATTGTACATGAAGGAAAACAACAAATACTAATGTAGAATGTATTGGGGGAGGTTGAGGAGACAATAAAGGCATACATGTTTAACCCAATGCATTGGAATAGCATTAATATATTTTTTTGGAAATACGTTTGGATTGACTAACAAATTGACAATGTTGTTAACCTTTTTTCTATTTTGGCAAATATGTATGTTTCACAACTTCCATGCTCTTCACCTTTTTAACTTTTGCCAGTGCCACACTTTCTCCTTCATAATCTTCAGCAGCAGCATCATCTTTCTCATCAAATTATTCTTCATCTTCACCTTCTTAATCTTCTTCTTAAACTTCTTGCTATTCATGTTTTTGTTTACATTACTCATATTGTTATTATTAAACTAATTAATCTTCTTCATATTCAAATTCTTCATCTTCTTCCTCTTCATCTTCTTCATCATATTCTTATTTGTGACAGAGATTCCTGTACTTGTAATCTGTAAAAGTATGAATTGTTCATCCTTCCGTTCTTGCTGTCACAAAAGATTTAAATTACAACAGTATTTGTCCGTGTTCAGTTTAGCCTGCAGCAGCAGCAGGCATTTTCCAGGGCACCACGAGGAGGAACGGACTCACCCCCATACACTGCTTAGTCTTCTTCTGCTTAGAATTTAGAGCATATATTTTGCTCTTCATTTTGGTCTTATACTTCATGTTCTTCTGCTTTTTGATCTTTTGCTTATTGTTCTTCTGTCTCTTGTTCTGTATCTTGTAGTTTGTCTTAACCTTCTTTGTCCTGTTGGTGATCTTCTTCTGGGTAATCTTTTATTTTTTCTTTGTGATTGTGTTCAGGCTGGTTGGCTTCATGCTCGTCGTCCTTGTTGTCGTCATCTTCTTCTGGGTGGTCTTTAAGGTCGTCTAATTTCCGAGAAACAGCTGACGTTACTGGAACCCTGACGGGTATCAGATGGAGCAAGAGACAATGGAAGTAACGAGGACCAGCTGACTGTGCTGGACCCCGGATGGGTAGCAGAAGGAAAAGAGGCAATGTCACAACCGAGTACCAGCTGACGTTACTGTGACACGGTTACTAAGCAGGAGGTACCTGTGCTCCAAAGCACTACCAAGGACCAGCAGACGTTGCTGGAACTCGGATACGGAGATGGAGGCACCTAGGCCAAAGGCACTGGGAGAACCACTTGACGGTACTGGACCCCGGACGGGTAGCAGAAGGAAAAGAGGCAATGTCACAACCGAGTACCAGCTGACGTTACTGTGACACGGTTACTAAGCAGGAGGTACCTGTGCTCCAAAGCACTACCAAGGACCAGCAGACGTTGCTGGAACTCGGATACGGAGATGGAGGCACCTAGGCCAAAGGCACTGGGGAGAACCACTTGACGGTACTGGACCCCGGACGGGTAGCAGAAGGAAAAGAGGCAATGTCACAACCGAGTACCAGCTGACGTTACTGTGACACGGTTACTAAGCAGGAGGTACCTGTGCTCCAAAGCACTACCAAGGACCAGCAGACGTTGCTGGAACTCGGATACGGAGATGGAGGCACCTAGGCCAAAGGCACTGGGGAGAACCACTTGACGGTACTGGACCCCGGACGGGTAGCAGAAGGAAAAGAGGCAATGTCACAACCGAGTACCAGCTGACGTTACTGTGACACGGTTACTAAGCAGGAGGTACCTGTGCTCCAAAGCACTACCAAGGACCAGCAGACGTTGCTGGAACTCGGATACGGAGATGGAGGCACCTAGGCCAAAGGCACTGGGGAGAACCACTTGACGGTACTGGACCCCGGACGGGTAGCAGAAGGAAAAGAGGCAATGTCACAACCGAGTACCAGCTGACGTTACTGTGACACGGTTACTAAGCAGGAGGTACCTGTGCTCCAAAGCACTACCAAGGACCAGCAGACGTTGCTGGAACTCGGATACGGAGATGGAGGCACCTAGGCCAAAGGCACTGGGGAGAACCACTTGACGGTACTGGACCCCGGACGGGTAGCAGAAGGAAAAGAGGCAATGTCACAACCGAGTACCAGCTGACGTTACTGTGACACGGTTACTAAGCAGGAGGTACCTGTGCTCCAAAGCACTACCAAGGACCAGCAGACGTTGCTGGAACTCGGATACGGAGATGGAGGCACCTAGGCCAAAGGCACTGGGGAGAACCACTTGACGGTACTGGACCCCGGACGGGTAGCAGAAGGAAAAGAGGCAATGTCACAACCGAGTACCAGCTGACGTTACTGTGACACGGTTACTAAGCAGGAGGTACCTGTGCTCCAAAGCACTACCAAGGACCAGCAGACGTTGCTGGAACTCGGATACGGAGATGGAGGCACCTAGGCCAAAGGCACTGGGGAGAACCACTTGACGGTACTGGACCCCGGACGGGTAGCAGAAGGAAAAGAGGCAATGTCACAACCGAGTACCAGCTGACGTTACTGTGACACGGTTACTAAGCAGGAGGTACCTGTGCTCCAAAGCACTACCAAGGACCAGCAGACGTTGCTGGAACTCGGATACGGAGATGGAGGCACCTAGGCCAAAGGCACTGGGGAGAACCACTTGACGGTACTGGACCCCGGACGGGTAGCAGAAGGAAAAGAGGCAATGTCACAACCGAGTACCAGCTGACGTTACTGTGACACGGTTACTAAGCAGGAGGTACCTGTGCTCCAAAGCACTACCAAGGACCAGCAGACGTTGCTGGAACTCGGATACGGAGATGGAGGCACCTAGGCCAAAGGCACTGGGGAGAACCACTTGACGGTACTGGACCCCGGACGGGTAGCAGAAGGAAAAGAGGCAATGTCACAACCGAGTACCAGCTGACGTTACTGTGACACGGTTACTAAGCAGGAGGTACCTGTGCTCCAAAGCACTACCAAGGACCAGCAGACGTTGCTGGAACTCGGATACGGAGATGGAGGCACCTAGGCCAAAGGCACTGGGGAGAACCACTTGACGGTACTGGACCCCGGACGGGTAGCAGAAGGAAAAGAGGCAATGTCACAACCGAGTACCAGCTGACGTTACTGTGACACGGTTACTAAGCAGGAGGTACCTGTGCTCCAAAGCACTACCAAGGACCAGCAGACGTTGCTGGAACTCGGATACGGAGATGGAGGCACCTAGGCCAAAGGCACTGGGGAGAACCACTTGACGGTACTGGACCCCGGACGGGTAGAAGAACGCACCCATGAAAATGTAAGTTGACAGGACGCAAGCCGTCCGCAGTTACCGAATCACACAATCCTACAGTGGGTGCTTATCCTATTGTCACAATGGAAACCGCCTTTATTTACATATCCCACAGCACACATAGGAATCACCTAAACTGCAGGCACCATAGAGTCGGCTAACCTGAATGCAACACGACAGAACAACTTATTGGAGGATAATTGACGTTCACACTGCCAGGAAACAGCTGTCGTGCTGTAACCAGGCTGGCCAGAAGTCAGTACCCCTGCCAATTACTTACGAGCAACAAATGGCGGTGTTGTAGCCCAGGGAGTAGAGTTCAGGTGGTAGAAAGATGAACATAACAGGAGACATGGAAAACGTTGCCAAACAGTTATTTAATCTGAAAACGGACAGGCAAATTCAGGTGAGATCCATGCCTTGTTCATTTTCAGAAAAGTAAGCCGGTCTACATTCTCTGAGGATAGTCGCATGCGACGGTCTGTTACTACACCACCTGCAGCACTAAAGACACACTCAGATAATACACTGGCAGCAGGGCAAGCCAGCACCTCCAATGCATACTGGCTAAGCTCTGGCCATGTATCCAACTTAGAGACCCAAAATTTGAAAGGGGAAGAGGCATCTGGGAGTACACTTAGAGGGAAAGCCAAGTAGTCTGTCACCATCTTACGGAAACGTTTCTTCCTGGTGACTGGAGCCGTCTCGGATGGTGTAGACCTTGCTGGCGCTGTCACAAAACTTTGCCACATTTGTAACATACAGTTCTTGCCCTGTGCAGAGGCGCTGCTTCTGCTCCCTCTTGTTGTAGAGGTGTCTACACTGCCTCGACGCACATAGCTGCTTTGTAAAGCAGTAGCAGCAGCAGCTCTCTCGGCTGGAATGTACAACAGTATGGATTGCACCAGTGTGTCTTGGTACTCCTGCATTTTACGGTCCCGGTTCACCGGTGTGATGATGGTTTGTAAGTTGTCCCGGTAGCGAGGGTCTAGGAGGGTGTACACCCAATAATCTGACGTGCTGAGAATGTGGGCGATGCGGCGGTCGTTTCTCAGGCACTGAAGCATGAATCAACCATGTGCTGCAGACTCCCAACTGGCCAACAAAGGCTGTCCTCTGGAAGAGGCGTCATCTCTGTCTCCTCTGCATCACCCCACCCTCGCTCTACATACTGACTACAGCATTGTGTACCTCCCTCTGTAGGGATTTCTTCCTCCTCCATTGACTCCTCCTCCTCCTCACAAAGTGAGCCCTGCCCAGCCCTTTGTGAGGAACCACGTTGCGCTGACTGTCCTGAAGGTAATTGAATTTGTGACTCCTCATCCTCCACCTCTTCCAAAACCTCTTCCTATAGTGCTTTCAGTGATTTCTGAAGCAGGCAGATAAGGGGGACAGTCATGCTGACTAGTGCATCATCTGCACTCGCCATCCGCGTTGAGACATCAAACGCACGCAAAACGTCGCAGATGTCCTTCATAGAGGCCCACTCAGTAGTGGTGAAGTGTGAACGGCGCAAATTGCGAGTTGATTGCGCCTGTTGCAGCTGATACTCCATTACTGCTGGCTGCTGCTCACACAACCGCTCCAACATATGTAACGTGGAATTCCACCTGGTGGGTACGTCACATATGATGCGATGTTCAGGAAGGCGAAATCTGACTTGCAGAGCTGCAATGCGCGATCTGGCCATGCTGGAACGTCGCAAGTGAGCGCACTCTAGGCGGACTGTTATGTTTCGGTAGCTGAGGAGTGCAGGTAAAAAAGGCAATACACCAGAGCAGTTGGAATCTATGGGATTGCAGTACCCTGACTAACCACCACAACTAGAAGCAGCCGTGGAGCGTTCCTACGTTGGTCCTAGACGCCTCGTCACAGCCTGAGAAACTAACTACACCTAAAGATAGAAATAGGAAAGCTATCTGCCCCGGAGCAGAACCCCAAAGATAATAGAAAGCCCCCAAACATGTAATGGCGGTTAGACAAGAGGAAATACTGACACAGAAAGAAAATAGAATGAGCAAACGCTGGGGCCCAAACTATCTAAATAGAAAAGGACAGGAAGGGTACTTACTGCAATCCCAGAAAACCCTGAAAAACACCAACTCTACTAATTTCAAAATCACCTGAGATCACACGACCTCTACCACCTAAATTAGCTCTCTGGTGTAACAAAATCAAAAACAGCAGCCACTGAAAAAACTGGAAAAAGCAAAAGAACAAAACTCAGTGGCTGAACTAAACTGAGAAGGCAGAAGCCCCCGGAGGGGACCCAGAAGGCCCCCAAAGAAGTGCAGGACAAAATGCAAAAATATAGCAACAACACAAAAGAAGAAAAATTCTTATCTGGTAGCAGGAGATGCAGACACGACACAGCAGGCTACAAGGGAAACTGGAATGAAGGATTCAGACCAGAACAATTGATCACCGGCAACCCTGATGGGAAAATGACTCCCTTATATAAGACCAGTCAGTAACACCTGATTCCCAGTCCTCACAATCTTCACTAGTACCGCTTGTAACCACCAGAGGGAGCCTCTGCTCAGAACTCATCTCAAACCCATTCACAACAGCGGATCTTGTGCAGCAGTGCATCAAGATCCGGATAGTCCCTCAAAAAACTCTGCACGACCAAGTTGAGCACATGTGCCAGACATGGTATGTGAGTGAGGTTGCCAAGGCCCAGAGCTGCCACCAGATTTCGGCCATTGTCACACACTACCAAGCCTGGCTGGAGATTAGCTGACAAAAACCACACGTCGCTCTCCTGCTTGATGGCATCCCAGAGCTCCTGCGCTGTGTGGCTTCGATTCCCCATGGGAATTAATTTCAGGACGGCCTGTTGACGTTTGGCCACGGCTGTGCTCATATCACGTACAGCGCCACTGGCAAGATCTGTACCCGGCTCCACAACATTGACCCAATGGGCAGTGAGGGAAAGGTATCGTCCCTGGCCATGGGTACTGGTCCACGCATCGGTGGTCAGGTGGACCCTGCTACTGACGGCGTTTAGTAGCGCATGTTTAATGTTTCCCTCGACATGTTTTTGCAGAGCAGGGACAGCTTGCCTGCTGAAATAAAATCGGCTTGGCACATTATATTGTGGGACTGCCAATGCCATAAAGTTCCTGAAACTGTCAGTCTCCACCAGCCTGAATGACAGCATTTCAAGGGACAGGAGTTTTGCAAGGCCAGCATTCAGAGCCTGTGCTCGTGGATGGTTTGCCGAGTATGGCCGTCTTTTATCCCATGCCTGTGTTACCGATGGCTGTTTTTTGTTCTGGGAGTATGACGATGACTGTGAACTTGCTGCAGTGGGTGGAATAACAGTTTGTCTATGGACAACAGTGACCGAGGTTCTTCCATGGAGATCCTGTGAGGAAGCCGAACCAGGTGTGTGAGAGCTGGAGGTAGAGGCTCGAACACGACCTAAAGATGTAGGTGCTGCTGTAGGTTGGCCTACATCTCCAGTGTGTCTTTGTAACTCAGCTACGTGCTTTGTCTGTACATGTTTCCACATATTTGTGGTATTCAGGTTACTGATATTTTTACCTCTTTTAACTTTTTGCTTACACAGCTTGCATTGAACATAGCAAATATCATCTACAAGTCTGTCAAAAAAGGACCACGCAGTGCAAGTCAAGGGAGCGCCAATTTTGACATTTCTAAGAGAACTGCTCCCAACAGGTGCCAAACTGGAGGCTACAGGCAAGCGAGTCTGCAGCCTACCTCTCCCTCCTCTTTGTACCGTTGGGACAATCTCTTCCTCAGAGCTGCTCCCACCACCTTCCTGTTGCTCACGCCATGTTGGGTCTCGGACTTCATCATCTCCACTACCCTCTTCCAACACCTGCTGCTGTTGGATGGTCTGGGCAGCACCATGCTCCACAAAACCTGGCACCTGAGTCTCATCATCATCATAAGATGCGTTCTGCGGTGTGCTGTCCATCGGCACTGGCTCACCCGCCTCTTCAGATTGAGAGAGACACAGCTTTTGCGCATCACTGCATACTCCCTCTTCTTCAAATTGCAGAATGCTGCTTGCCTGTGCCCGTGTTTGCGAGCCAACAGATTCTGAGAACAGAAGCAGAGACTCAGCTGGCTCCTGTACAGAACTCTCTGACTGCCTGGGCAATTTGACAGGCGGTGAACAGACAGATGGTTGCTCAACAGTTTGTGTTCCTGAGAGGAGGTGGAAGGAATTGAAGTCGATGCATTGGCTGCCATCCAACCAACAACGGCTTCAATTTGTTCTTCCCGCAGCAGGGGGGCACGCCGAGCTCCTACCAAAGTGCGCATAAAGGAACGCTCACGGGGAAAACTGGTGGATGCTGTGTCACTGAGGGCAGCAGCAGCCACAGAATCCCCACGTCCTCTCCCTGCTGAAACTCCACGGCCACGACCACGTGCCTTACTCACTGACTTCTTCATCTTGGTAGATTGAGAAAGAAAGTCAAAAAGTTATAAGGCCTAAGTGTGGTTATTACGCAGAGACTGAAGTGAACACTGAAACACAACTGTTCACAATCTGTGAAAGGCTACTCCTTTGTTACTTCTATAGTGTTTGCAACCAATGTATTGTATACGGATGGAAGCGCGTCACACTAATAGATTATATTTTAAATGGAATGGAGCAGAACCAATTGGAGATAAATGAAAAGGATGAGCCACTGAGACACGCTCAGCAGAGTACAAGCAGCAGTGCTTGAACAAGTAACTGGAGCGTGATGTGCACTGAAAAAATAAAAAACACAGACTGAAGTGAACACTGAAACACAACTGTTCACAATCTGTGAAAGGCTACTCCTTTGTCTACTTCTATAGTGTTTGCAACCAATGTATTGGATACGGATGGAAGCGCGTCACACTAATAGATTATATTTTAAATGGAATGGAGCAGAACCAATTGGAGATAAATGAAAAGGATGAGCCACTGAGACACGCTCAGCAGAGTACAAGCAGCAGTGCTTGAACAAGTAACTGGAGCGTGATGTGCACTCAAAAAATAAAAAACACAGACTGAAGTGAACACTGAAACACAACTGTTCACAATCTGTGAAAGGCTACTCCTTTGTCTACTTCTATAGTGTTTGCAACCAATGTATTGGATACGGATGGAAGCGCGTCACACTAATAGATTATATTTTAAATGGAATGGAGCAGAACCAATTGGAGATAAATGAAAAGGATGAGCCACTGAGACACGCTCAGCAGAGTACAAGCAGCAGTGCTTGAACAAGTAACTGGAGCGTGATGTGCACTCAAAAAATAAAAAACACAGACTGAAGTGAACACTGAAACACAACTGTTCACAATCTGTGAAAGGCTACTCCTTTGTCTACTTCTATAGTGTTTGCAACCAATGTATTGGATACGGATGGAAGCGCGTCACACTAATAGATTATATTTTAAATGGAATGGAGCAGAACCAATTGGAGATAAATGAAAAGGATGAGCCACTGAGACACGCTCAGCAGAGTACAAGCAGCAGTGCTTGAACAAGTAACTGGAGCGTGATGTGCACTCAAAAAATAAAAAACACAGACTGAAGTGAACACTGAAACACAACTGTTCACAATCTGTGAAAGGCTACTCCTTTGTCTACTTCTATTGTGTTTGCAACCAATGTATTGGATACGGATGGAAGCGCGTCACACTAATAGATTATATTTACATGGAAGAGCAGAACCAATTGCATGATGAAATGAAAAGAAGAGCCACTGAGACATCGTGCAGAGTACAAGCACAGTGCTTGAACAAGTACTGGAGCTGATGTGCACTCAAAAAATAAAAAACACAGACTGAAGTGAACACTGAAACACAACTGTTCACAATCTGTGAAAGGCTACTCCTTTGTCTACTTCTATAGTGTTTGCAACCAATGTATTGGATACGGATGGAAGCGCGTCACACTAATAGTTAAATTGCATGGAGCTGCAAGAATTGCACTGAAGGAAAAAAAAAAGAGTCTGTGAGTGACATGTGCAGATGCCTACAGACAGCGTTGCATGCAGAGCAAACTGCAGCGTCACCTGCACTCACACACACCTTGCAGAGCTGTTAAAACAACACTGCAGGCAAAAGGAAGCTTTACACAGCGGTTGGTGCTAGCCTGCCTACAGCACAGTACACTAAATCGCAATCTCTAACTGTCCCTCAGAGTCAGCACAGCAGCGTTCTGTCCCTTACTGAATTCACAGCACAGTGACGCTAAAATGGCGGCGGCGCCTTTTATAGTGCATTCTGACATCATTTCAGCATCCAATCACAGCCATGCCATTAGTTAACATGACCGCAGCAGTACAGGATGTGCCCACACTTCTTAGGATTCCTCATTGGCTGACTAAAATCACATTGCCTCGCAAAGAATTATGGGAACTTCCGATTCCGGTATCCGATAAGACGAAAATATTGAAACGAAGTATCGAAAGGCCGATAGAGCTAATATCGGCCGATACCCGATATTTGCAGTATCGTATCGCTCAACACTATTGGTGTGTAATGATTCTAAAATATATGAAAGTTTAATTGTAATCATTACATTATGGAAAATAATGAAATTTTGCACTACATGCTAATTTTTTGAGAAGGACCTGTAGTCATCCATAGAGTATTAGGTGCTTCTGTGACATTTCTGTGGCATATAAGATTCCAAAAAATTATTGAAAAATGTGTCTGATTTCAATTAGTGTTTCATATACTATTTGTCTGCATTCAAAATCAATTAGTCATCCATAGAGTATTAGGTGCTTCTGTGACATTTCTGTGGCATATAAGATTCCAAAAAATTATTGAAAAATGTGTCTGATTTCAGTTAGTGATTCATATACTATTAGGTGCTTTCTGTTAAATTTTGGTGGTTTATAAGACTCCAAAAAATCATTTAAAATATTTCTTTATTCAATTATTCATCCATAGAGTATTACAAGCTCTGGGGTACATTTATTTGGTATATAACACTCCAAAAAAGAGGTAAACATTTTTCCAGATAAGATAACTCATCCATACATTATTAAGTTCTCTAGGGTACATTTCCATGGTATGTAACAACCCACAAAAGAGTTCAAACATTTTTCTGGATTGAATTAGTAACCTATACAGTGTAACGTACTTAGTAGGTGACAAGGAGACAAAGATGGCAAAATGCAGTGAGACTCCCGATGGAGCAACTGGAGGAATATCAGAGCCAGACCAACCTCGAGCAACAGCAGGGGTAGCAGTAGCCTGTGGTCAGGATCCAGACACTTTCCCAGAACCACCAAGGCTCGAATACAGACCACAGCCTTCACCGCTAGGGTTCTTGCAGACTGCAGATGGGGAAGCCAGGATCCAGCAACTAGTGAGTGGACTTCGAGGCCTGGGCTGGTCATAAGAAATAAGGGGGCTAGTCAGGACCAGGACTGGAGAAATGCTAGCAGGTCTGCTATCCACAAGGTACCATGAGTTGGAATCATGGGGGGGTCATTGCATATGACTGGCAGTGGAGATGGGAGTCCATAGAAGAGTTTGGTACCCATTATCACATCTCATTCAGCCAGTGGGCAGTAGAGAAGAAAAACTTGCCTAGAAGACTGCTAGAGCTGATGGCTGGAGCCGAAGTAACGTTCCTGGAGGGTCAACATCGATGGTATGCTGTGGGTGTGATCCGAGAAGAAAGATATCAGGATGAACTTCTTCTTTAGATATGATTGGGCCTGTTCTTGGGGTTCACCACCTCCTATGCGGGAGCAGGCAATGGTGCAGGTGACACAGAAGGCTGTCGCCCATTTCTACATGTCAGGGGCTCCCGCTATTCCCGAAGCTGGGTAACTTATGTTAGGCATCGGGCAACGGCAGGATCTGAACCTGGATCCGAGGAGTCTGTGGTCTCCCATCCAGTCCCAGCCGAGGCAGATGCTGCTCAGCTTTGCCATCGATCCCAACGCCTAGCCAATACCCGAGAGGCAAAAATAGTTACTCGGATCTTTGTTCACAGTAGCCTTAAACCTAGGTTACGGAACAAAAAAAGGCTGTTGCAAGCCTAAGTCCAGAAATGCCTGCACTGAGCATGTCCGTGACATGGTGAGCCATGATTGGTGCTTTGTGTCAGCTGATCCTCTGACCTGGCATCGCCTGATTGGTCACGGATGATGTCATCCGTGATGCGATTGACGAGATGGCTGGGTGCGGAGCTTAGCCCTTAAATAGCTTATCTGTCTGAGGTGCGGTCAGATCATACAAAAATAGGCAATGCTCATGTGTGGACGTGCCAGAATTTGGGCTCCACGTGCTCTCTAGCTTTGCTCTCCGGGACCTTACCAGAGTACGCTCGGCTTATTAGCTGAGATCCTTCAGGCAGGTTCAGCTTATGCCAGGCAGGTAGCCAATATCACAGTCTTGCTATGAATATAGGGTAGCTATACACCCTGAGCAGACTGTGGGGTGCGTAACCTGGGCATCACCTGCCAGTTGAACAGAGAAGTTTGCTCAGTCCGGTCTCACATCAGCTGACAGCACGTGGGCTTCCCCACCAGCTGAGCATTGAAGCTGCGCAGTCCGGACATAACCCGGTTGGCTGCACGAGGGCATCGCCATCAGCTGAATAGTGAAGTTGCTCAGACCGGTCGCACACCGGCTGACAGCACGTACGCCTGGCGTTAGTCGCACGCATTTCCTAGTGGCTGGCACGTAGCTTCTGTGTAGTCAAACAGGGCTACATCTATACCAGCTTGCAGCGCATAGTGCTAACCTAATATCTGGCAAGTGGCTTCTGTGCCATTAACAGGGCTACATCTACGCCAGTTGATAGCACATCTCCCGTGACGCTTACGGAGATAGTGCCAATTCCACATCTCTCTCCTAGTGTGACGTAACACAGGTGAGATCTAATGTTTATTTCCATTGTCAGTTTGACCCTCATACTACAGGGGTGTTCGGCAGCAGTGAACATAAACTGCATCGCGGACCCCGTTTTCTGTTGCAATCCATTATATTAAAGTTGTTGCAACCGAGCGCATAACAACTTACAGCCCAAGCAACTGGAAATCGGGCTCCACAAAGCAGGTGGATGCAGTTCCCCCAGCATCCCGAACAAGGATAAGAAGAAGTGGACACCTGAAGAGGATTATGTTATTACATAGTTACATAGGTTGAAAAAAGACCTAGGTTTATGAAATTCAACCTTTATCCACCAATTGTACATTTTGTCACTTTATTAGCTTTAACTCACAGTGTTATGTGTATTGAGGAATTCATCCAGCCATTTTTTAAAACCTGTTATAGTGTCTGCCATTGCTACCTCTTGTGGTAGTGCATTCCATTTATACATGTAAATGAGATCTCCTCTGAGGCTTCTTTTTTCTAAGCTAAACAAGTCCAACTTCAAACCTCTCATCATATGAGAGACCTTCCATCCCTTGTAAAAATCTACTTGCTCACCTTTGAACTGACTCTAATTTCTGAATATCCTTTTTAAAATGTTGAGCCCAAAACTGGATCCTTTATTCTAGATGCAGCCTCACAAGTTATTTGTAAAAGTGTAACAATATGGAATCACAGAATTTTATCTCTTCTTGTATACACCCTAAAATCTCGTTAGCTTTTGCAGCTGCTGCTCGACATTGACTACTACTGCTCAGATTAATTGTATCCAGAATACCCAAGTCCTTCACCTGTTCTATAGTTCCAAATACACTCTCATATAATGTAAATGCAGCAACAGGATTACTCCATCCTAGGTGCATTACTCTACGTTTATCAACATTAAATCTCGTTTGCTAAGTGTTTGCCCATTTAGACATCTTATCCAGATCATTTTGCAATATTGTAATTCAAGTTTAGATTTTATTCTACATAGTTTGGTATCGTCAGTAGATATGAGCGAACCTTTCAAGGTTTGGTTCGGTTCGATTCGCCGAACGTTTAGATCTTCTCCGAAAATGTTCGCCTAACAGTTCGACGAATGTACTCGAACGCAATTAGATTCATTGGGAGGCCAAATCAAACGTATACACAAATACCTTAAGGGGTGATAAAAAGCTTCACAAACAACTAAAATTAGGGGCAGACAGCATGGAAAGTGGCATCAATTGACCCACAGTAGAAATTTGCAAATGGCACAACAGCAGTCAGCCATGGCCATGCATGAGGTATCAAGGTCTGGCCCAGCATTTACAGCTTGAAATTAAAGTTTCTTTGAGGACCTGGTGGTTAAGGGAGCATTGTAAACCTTCTTACCTGGGAGCACTGATTTAGAGATGAGCGAATGTGTTCGAAAAATGTTCGCCAATCTCAAATAAGGCAAGAAAGTAACACATTAGTATTCGTGTTCGCTTTCATGAGCATTTTTACTCAAAGTCGGCAAACATCGATCGCGTTAAATCATCTCGTTTCCACTAATGCTTTTTTTATTACTTTGGTTAGGATAGTGGTTCTGTATGATGAGCAGGGGTGACTGGGGTGACGTGTTTGATGATGGGAGGTAGTGTGGAGAGTATAGAGGAGTATGTGAAAAGATTACAGGAGCGGAGCGTGCTTTTTTTTTCCCCTTAACTTTTTGTGTGTTGATTCTGGCAACCAATCAGGGCGCAGAAACCATCCACAACATCTTGACACAAGGTCTTTTGTGATTGGCTGCTGAAGTCACATGTCCCTGGCTATATAAAACATATAAAAAGCGGACATCTATTTTTGCTGGCGCCATTCTCAGTATCACAGTGCAGAGAGGTCGCTTCTGTGCTAGTGCCGGTGCTGAAAGTGAATGTGTCAGTTAAATAGATAGGATACTGTCCTGTGTGAAATTGATCTTCAAGCATTGAAGTGCAAAAACTGTGTGGAAGTCTCCGGAAGCCCCATTTGCTGCTCCAAATCATTTGTTCTAAAACTGTGCTTCAGTGACAAATCAGAAGGCCAAATTTCCACTTAATAAATGTTAGACCTAATATAGTGGTGCAGTCATGAGGTCCAATTATCTATTCCAAATCATTGGTGGTAAAACTGTGATTCAGGGCAAATGAGAAGGCCAGATTTCCACTTAAAAATCGTTAGGCCTAATATATTGGTGCAGCTATGAGGCCCAATTATCTACTCCAATCGTTTGTACTAAAACTCTGTTTCAGTGGCAAATCAGAAGGACAGATTTCCACTTAAAATCTTAAGGCCTAATATTGTGGTGCAGCCACGAGGCCCAATTAGCTAATCCAAATCCTTTGTGATAAAACTGTTTCAGAGACAAATCAGAAGGCCAGATTTCCACTTAAAAATTGTTAGGCCTAATATAGTGGTGCAACCACGAGGCTCAATAACCTGCTTCAAATTTTTTGTACTAAAACTGTGTTTTAGTGGCAAATCAAAAGGCCAGATTTCCACTTAGAAATCATTGGGTATAACAGTGTTGTTAAGGGACACCATCTAAGAAAATAAATAGTGATTTTTCATTTAGTGACAGGTGACTGACAGCAATTGGCCTAAGGTTGTAAAACAGCAGGTAACAAGAGGAGAAGACTACTTACAACATGAGTGGGAAAAAGCGAAGTAGTGGTGGAAGGGGGAATAAGCTTGGTGTTTGACATGTACGTGGGTTAGGTATTAATGTGAATGAAAGCTCAACTGTACGCACTGGACGCACAACAGTAAGAAGATGTAAAGGATAGTGATACTCTCTCTGTTGTCCGTAGTTGGTGGGAGGGGACAAAGGAAGCAACCTTGATGTCATGCACAGTGTGGGAAGACTAAGTGTAACACGATGAGAAGAGGGGAAGGATGTACAAATGCAAGGGAAAGGGAGAGTGGAGACCCCTAGGCAGATCTATTAGCACCCTGCCTCCCCTACTGTCCCTATATTGGTGCCAAGCAGGAACTTAAGCCCTGTATATCCCTAGAGCTAGGCCCTGAATAGGGAAGGGGCACTGGTCAGTCCCCACTGTACACTAAGGACAAGAAGGGAGACAAATAAGAGCTTAGCTTGAGCAGGCTTAGAGTGGTAACGTCCTCCAACAGCACCAGAGAGGAAGTAAGCCAACTGCTATAGCTGCAAGCCTTCACAAGGGAAAATATGAATATCACTGGTGAAGCAGACTGAGAGTCTATAAACACCCAAGTCCAGGTATGTCAATTAGAGCCAGAGGGAGGTTGCCACTGGGTCCAAAAGTCAGAAGGATTAAGAAGATGTCTGTGTGAGGGACAAGGGAGAATCCATTTTTGATTTTAAGTTCAGGTCATCTCCTTCCACTCCTGAAATGTGCCCCCACCCTTGCATCTCCAAGGCTATAAAAAGCCATGAAGTGTTTATCTTTAATTAAAAATCAAGAAAAAATCCTTTGAAGCTCATAACACAAAGGTGCAAAATCCCCTGTAAGCTACAGGCAAACCCTTTTGTGTGACTTGAAACATATGGATATACCTCGTCATACAACAAATCACAGCAAGGCTATGAGGTATTGAATCTGAAAAATGACCTATAATAACAGAATGCTATATCTCTGAGTCTAGCCGAGTACATCAACCGAATCAGCGTTCCTTCCCCCATACGCCCGTGCCACAGCCAATTGTAGCATTCTGTGTTCTATGGAGTTAGAAAACTTAGCCTCCAGGAATGACATATGGTAGGCAAATTTAGACTTTATGCGCAGATAAAATCCAGCCAAATCCAGTGGCACTGCTGCCATTCGATTCAGAGCTTTGGGCGGAAAGTTGTGGGCCATTCACGGTTCTGGACTGGAAATCATACTCTCAGAGATGGGAGGAGAGAGGCTGCACAAGCCCAGGGGTGGGCGCAGAGTGTGGGAGTAGCAGCCAAGGAGATAAGTGTCAGCTCTTCATATGGAGCTCAGTTTTCTTCTGGCTGGAGGACCGTTATCAGACAGAGCCAGAAAAGCCTGCAACTAAGATTTGGACCTGTGATCCATCAGCGCCTCCCTGTGGTCACATGCTACATAACACGATAGTTGCAACCAATCTATACCCTATCCTTTGTACAACACTCCTGCCTGCATACCTGTATATTGTTCTGTAAATGTACTGCTCAAAAAATAAAGGGAACACTCAAATAACACATCCTAGATCTAAATGAATGAAATATTCTCATTGAATATTTTGTTGTGTACAAAGTTGAATGTGTTGACAACAAAATCACACAAAAATCATCAATGGAAATCAAATTTTTGAACCAATGAAGGCGTGGATTTGGAGAGACCCCCAAAATGAAAGTGGAAACAAGTCAAAATAATGCTCAGTATTGTGTGTAGCCTCCATGTGCCTGTATGATCTCCCTACAGCGCCTGGGCATGCTCCTGATGAGGTTGCGGATGTTCTCCTGAGGGAACTCCTACCAGACCTGGACTAAAGTATCCATCAAATCCTGAACAGTCTGTGGTGCAACGTGACATTGGTGGATAGAGCGAGACATGCTGTCCCAGATGTGCTCAATCAGATTCAGGTCTGAGGAACTGGCAGGCCAGTCCATAGCTTCAATGTCTTCATCTTGCAGGAACTGCTGACACACTCCAGCCACATGAGGTCTGGCATTGCCCTGTATTAGGAGGAATCCAGGGCCAACCACACCAGCATATGGTCTCACGAGGGGTCTGAGGATCTCATCTCGGTACCTAATGGCTGTCAGGCTACCTCTTGTGAGCACATGGAAGGCTGTGTGGCCCTCCAAAGAAATGTCACCCCACACCATTACTGACCCACTGCCAAGCGGGTCATGCTGAAGGATGTTGCAGGCAGCAGATTGCTCTCCACGGTGTCTCTAGACTTTGTCACGTCTATCACATGTGCTGAGTGTGAACCTGCTGCTTGCAACACCCTTCAGCATACAAATATAGCAACTAAACACTCATAGACAGGAATGGAGTTGTTGCACCAAACATATTCCAACAGATATAGTTTCCCTTACAATTATATGTTTCATTCACACCCCCAAAATGGGCAAGACAAAATTGTTGGCACCTTTGCAAGATTGAGGGTAATTAACTTTGCTTCAAGCATGTGATGCATCAGTATTTATATTTAATTTTCAATCTTTGATCTTACTTCATTTTATTTTAATTTTTTCCAAATCATATTCTGCCCTTCTAAGAATGCTGTGTTAATAAAACTTATTTTTGGAATTTATCTCCGTATCCCACCTACTGTATTCCGGGAGCGCATACTACCTGGAGAACTACTACACATGCGGCTTCCTATTGAAACACCTTGAGTGCTTTCACAAGTGCCCAGGATTGTGCTGCAAACCATGAACATGAGGAATCAACAACTAATCCACCCAGAGGAATTATAGACAAGTTTATAAAGACATCAAAAAGGTGAGTGCAAATAGTACTTGTTTAATATACATTCGACTCTAGCTGCTGCACTTAGCATCTGCGCTCTCTCCCCTCTCTCCATTTTCTTATTTTATACCTTAATATTTTCAAGGAAAATATAGTTAAAGTAAAAATAAGTAGTCAAAGGAGAAAATGAATATATCAGTATTTATATTTAATTTTCAATCTTTGATTTTACTTCAATTTTATTTTAATTCTTTCGAAATCATATTCTGCCCTTCTAAGAATATCTGTTCAGTGGTTATCTAGACAGGTTATCAAACTATTTATTTTCTGTAGTACAGTCATGGACAAAAGTTTTGAGAATGACACAAATATTAATTTTTGCAAAGTCTACTGCTTCACTTTGTCTAATGGCAATTTGCATATACTCCAGAATGTTATAAAGAGTGATCAGCTTAACAGCAATTACTTGCAAAGTCAATATTTGGCTAGAAAATTAACTTTATCCCCCAAAACACATTTCAACATCATTGCAGCCCTGCCTTAAAAGGACCAGCTAACCTCTTTTCAGTGAAAGCTAGAAAGATTGCACCTCAGTCAACAATCTATCGCATCATCAAGAACTTCAAGGAGAGAGGTTCCATTGTTGCCAAAAAGGCTCCAGGGCGCCCAAGAAAGACCAGCAAGCGCCAGGACCGTCTCTTAAAAGTGTTTCAGCTGCGGGATCGGGCTACCAGCAGTGCAGAGCTTGCTCAGGAATGGCAGCATGCAGGTGTGAGTGCATCTGCACGCACTGTGAGGCGGAGACTCTTGGAGCAAGGCCTGGTCTCAAGGTGGGCAGCAAAGAAGCCACTTCTCTCCAGAAAAAACATCATGGACAGACTGATATTCTGCAAAAGGTACAGGCAGTGGACTGCTGAGGACTGTGGTAAAGTTATTTTCTCTGATGAAGCCCTTTTCGATTGTTTGGGACATCAGGAAAACGCCTCATTCGGAGAAGACAAGGTGAGCGCTACCACCAGTCTTGTCTCATGCCAACTGTTAAGCATCCTGAAACCATTCATGTGTGGGGTTGCTTCTCAGCCAAGGAATCGGCTCTCTCACAGTCTTGCTTAAAAACACAGCCATGAATAAAGAATGGTACCAGAATGTCCTCCAAGAGCAACTTCTCCCAACCCTCCAAGAGTAGTTTGGTGATCAACAATGCATTTTCCAGCATGATGGAGCACCGTGTCATTTATGACAAAGGTGATAACTAAATGACTCAGGGAACAAAACATAGAGATTTTGGGTCCATGGCCTGGAAACTCCCCAGATCTTAATCCCATTGAGAACTTGTGGTCAATCATCAAGAGACGGGTGGACAAACAAAAAACTAAAAATTCTGACAAAATAAAAGCATTGATTGTGCAAGAATGGACTGCTATCAGTCAGGATTTGGTCCAAAAGTTGATTGAGAGCATGCCAGGGAGAATTGCAGAGGTCCTGAAGAAGAAGGGTCAACACTGCAAATATTGACTTGCTGCATTAACTCATTCTAACTGTCAATTAAGTTTTTGTTACTCATATGTTTGCAATTATATTTCTGTCTGTGATAAAAACATCTGTCAAACACACATAAAAACCAGAGGGCAGCAGATCATGTGAAAATATAATATTTGTGTCATTCTCAAAACTTTTGGCCATGACTATACAACTGGCAATAGGAAAATCTGTGTTCCCATCTTTAATAGAAATGTGTAAATTTTGTTATCTGAATCAACCAATTCAATACTGTCAGAAATTAGTGACACAGCTGAATTACTCAGAGGGAGCAGATTTCTTTATAAGCCTACACAAATTGCTTACATCTGCAAGCAAGTTACTGTTTCAGTGGTGCATTCATACAGCAGTTGTTAACATACCCTGAATTCCAGTACACGCTTCCTGCAGAGCACTATGTTGGACCTATAGACAATATTTTCTTTATAATGAAAACGTTTTTAAACATTTATCCTGGAGAAGGTCACCAGAGTACACATAGCAGTGAAACATTTCTATAATTTAAAAGCAATTCACAGTATATATTTGAAGCTTGACTTCTGAAATCCATCATGAATTAGACTGGTATAAAAAAAATATAGCAGAGATGTGAATTTTTTAGCAAAATTGGTTGCTAATTAAAAAGTGAGGTATTCATTCTTAGAGCTCGTTCACATGACCGTATTTTCAGTCTGAGTGTGCAGTTCCATGAAAGAATGAACGGCACTCAGACCAATATACATTTTCGTTGACCAAATCTGCCTATGAAAGAATTGCTGCACACTCTGATTTCTTAAGCAAATTGGATGAGATTAAAAGATTTCTTATACGCTCGTGTAAAACTACCCCAGGTTAAGTTTCTACAATGAGTTTTTGGTGAGTTTTTGATACGAATATTTTCTCAGCATCTTACAGTTTTAGCAAAGTGGATAAGATTTCTAGAAATCTCATGGCCACTGTGTTTTTTTATGCTGAATAAATTTACCTGTGGAGAGTATTTCAAATCCACAACGTCAATTTCCCTCGTGGGTACACAGAGTTTTGCATGCATATTTTCTCCATAGAATTGAATTAGATGCAGAAAATCAGCAGGTAAAAAAAATGGAAACACACTAAAAACATGTAAAACATTCCATTTTTTACTCATTCCCTACCAATCTCAACACTCATAAGAGGTCCTCCCTCAAATTTTAAATACACAAAGTCTGGTCATCAACCTGACATTTTGCACTTTGTATAAACATCTTCAAAAGTGGGGGACTGGAAAAGCCAGAGATTCATTTTTTACAATTTTCCATGCAAACTGTACCTTGACTAACACAGTCTTGACATATCCAAATCAGGAATACAAATCAGAAATTTCACTTTGAGAGAAGTTTACTGCACATACTTCCTTCAGACTGGGTCCTCAAATCTTCCAAGTTCTAAAGTAAGATGTAAATTATTTACTAAGCACTGAGGAGAGAGAAGTCAGATAATGAGACCAGGTACACAAAGGTGTTGATTCTCTCATGTGAGAGAATCAGGCAGATTATGCTAATGACACTCGACTCAATCTCTGTCAGAGTTTGATCTAAGTGTCATCTTACTGTGCTGCGATTCTCTCGTAAATGAGAGAATGGCAGAACAGGTTCGGAGAAGATGGAGAACTTAATTTATCCATCTTCTCCATTCTATGAGCCTGTGGATGTCAGACTGCATACGGATGACATTAGAGTGCAGTCCAATGTTTCACATGCACCCGTAGACTTGAATGGGTGCGCTTGATCCGATCATTGCATGCACCTGCAGCACACTTCTGTTGTTTTCTCCTGTAGAATCTGCATGAGAAAAAATAACAGATTTGCACTGCGCCATAGCATAATAGTGAGCCAAGTACTAGTGGTTAGCACTCGGTTGTGTTGTAAGACCATCTGACTACGCTCTTACACTGAGCATCACAGATTCATCATGGTGTAGATGGGAAACAAGGTTGGGGTGGGAGTCACTCACTAACCAACAACCATGACATAAGCAGATGTCAACAAATTAATCAAAAAATAGGCAAAAAAATCGTCCCAACAAAAACACACTTTATCCACTCAGGATTTGCCCTAAATGAGAGTCTCAGGTTCAAAGGAACAGAGAAAGGGAGAAGAACTCAAAGATTCTAAAACATTCCAGTCTATAGGTCTTTTATTCAGTGTATACTAGTAAAATTCTCTGGGACTAATTTCAAAAGATGTTTCTTCAATCAAACAGGACCTACTGCAGGTAGCACACAAAAGAAAAATGCTCAAAAAGATACAAAGTGTTATTCAGAAACATACAATGGAAGCATTACATTGCTTACAAAGCTCTGAGGAACATACAAAGTCTACTCCATACTGGAGGAACATGAAAACAGGGACATAAGAAGCAATTTGATTTAATGAGTGTGAGTGTTCTGCCTTCATACAAGTTGACATGGTGTGCAATCTAGCATACAGCATAAACCACTTTCTGTCTTCCAAATAAGCAGACTGTTCTCTGCAGTCTAACTTATTTATTGGTGAACAGTATAGAACATGCGGTAAAACTATAAGAATACAAACGACATAGATAAGTATTGGGCAGATGATCACACAGCTAACACTTACAGTTACAGGAAAGTATACAGTGTGATGCAAACTTTACATGGAAATACACAGGTTTCTAATCACATCTCCTATGCACATGCTGCTATACAGTTATTAACATTTCTGTACGACACTGCATTGCAAGAAGAGATATTAATCTTACCAGATATGCTTTACCAGGATAGCAAACTCAATTTGGGGAGTTACAGGAGGACAAATAAGCACGTGTGTCCTATGAAGTAACACAGAAAAAAATGGCATCTTCCTCTTCCCAGTATACATTGCTTCAATCCCACAATGCAACACTCTGTCTGCTGTTAAAGACACAGCTATAAATTCAGCCACCACTAGATGGTGCTATAACAACTAAACCAGCACATAATACATATATATTGCCCTATATTCAGAGGGCAGAACAATACAAACATATTACCCTACATTCCAAACCTCTCAACACACCATCCAGACGTAGCAGAGCTGAGAATCGTCGTGGGACATCATCAGTATGGATTACCTGCAGACAGGTGAGGATTACTTTTTTTTTTTTTTTTATTTGTATCTTAATTAATAAATTGGTAATAGAGGGTCGCTGAGTCTTTTGTTCAAATGAAGGACTTTGCTCTGTGTGTGTTTTTTTAACTTAAACCTATGGGGCTAGTATTGGGGGATGTCATATTGATGCCTCTACATTACTAACCCCTAGGCTTGATGTCATCAAACATCAAACAGCTGATATCAACCCCAAAGCTATTACCCCACTTGCCAACACACCAGGGCAAGTGAGAAGAGCTGAGGCGAAGCTCCAGAATTGGCACATCAAATGGATATGCCATTTCTGGGGCGGTTGAGGGCTGATGTAATTGGTCTGGGAGGGTGCAATACCCATGGTCTATTCCCAGCCTATTAATATCAGCCAACAGCTATATGGTTACCCTTTGCTGGTAATTAAAATTAGTTGGGACCCAAGCCATTATTTGGGAGTCCACCTTTTTAATAACCAGTAAAGGCTACACCAAGAGCTGTGAGTTATTATTAATAAGCTGGGAAGATCCATGGAGAGTCGTAGTAGGCCTAAAATCTCTAGCTGTCATGGCTCGGTTTGGCAATTTGATCCAGTGACCTGTTGCTTCGTGGTTGGTTCTTCTGCCTGTTGAGCTATGGCTTCTTCACTTGTCTGTCCAAATGCCAATTCTTCCTATGTCCTTATTCTATGTGGTTGGTTTGCTCCTTTACAGGTGTTTTCCATTTTCCCATTTTGGTTTGACCTATCATGTTCTGGCTTGGGCTTTATATAGTAGTGATTCTCTGCACTTGCTTGCTGGCTATAATTCATGGTGGATGCATATGTAGGAGTTCCAGCTCTTTTTCTTAGGGGTTTACCTTGCTAGGTAAATTCCAGTTGTATTCTTGATTCAAATTGCTTTTTTTTCTGTGGATACAGAGCATGGTATCTTAATTAACCAGACATATAATTCCAGCCCCCACATGTCTCATTCCTGGCCCCCATGTGTCTCATTTCAGGCAACTTGTCTCATTCCTGGCCTCCATGTGTCTCATTCCTGCCCCATGTGTCTTATTTTTGGCCCCCACATGTCTCATTCCTGGCCCCATGTGTCTCATTTCTAGCCCCAAGTGTCTTATTTCTGGTCATCACATGTCTCATTCGTGCCCCCCCCCTGTGTTTCATTTCTGGCCCCCATGCAACTGTTACCCATATTGCAGCTTTTCATTGCAAGCAAATTGAAAAAGTAAAAAAGTTACTTCATACCTGGCCACTGTCCAGAGGCATCCTCCTCCTTCTTAATATGGGACAGTATATTTCCGAGGGCGCATGTTCAGTTGAATACTGAACATGCTCAAACACCCTGCCCGTGGGTCCCAGTAAGCAGAAGCAAAAGAAGGAGGTTCGGACTGGGTGAGACGCGCTGCCAGCGTGTTTCCGCTAATCTGGCCCCCCTATTTACTTTTGCTCACCGGGCCCAATACACCAGTAGGGCAGGAAGGGTAGTAATGCCCTGATGGGGGGCCCTGGGTATGCATGCTGTTGATTTTTACATTGAAGTCACATCATTTTTCAATTTGATTTAAGAGCTTAATTACTTTTATACTGGATATACCATCGTGTATTATACCCAGCATCTATGATATATAAAAATAATATATAATGATATTAACCACTTTCTGACATCGGACGTACTATCCCGTCCATGGTACTTGGGCCCGTATGACCATGGACGGTATAGTATGTCATCGCAATCAGCTGCGCTTACGGGAGGAGTGCAGCTGATCGCGGTCGGGCATCAGCTGTTTATGATAGCTGACACCCGGTACTATGTGCCAGGAGCGGTCACGGACCACTCCGGGCACATTAACCCCTGGCACACTGCGATCAAACATGATCGTAGTGTTCCGGTGGCACAGGGAAACATCGCGCAGGGAAGGGGCTCCCTCCGTGCTTCCCTGTGACCCTCAGAACAGCGCGATGTGATCGCACTGTTCCGAGAGCCTCCTTCCTGCACGCTTCCCTGAGACCCTCAGAACAGCACGATGTGATCGCACTGTTTCGAGAGCCTCCTCCCTGCAGGACCCCAGATCCAAGATGGCCACGGGGTACTTCTGGGTCCTGCAGGGAGGCGGCTTCCTCAGTGCCTGCTAAGAGCAGGCGCTGAAAAAGACTCCAGCACTGCCTGTCAGATTGCTGGTCTGATAGAGTGCTGTGCAAACTGTCAGACCAGCGATCTGACATTATACAGTGATGTCCCACCCTGGGACAAAGTAAACATTAAAAATTAACATGTGTAAAAATAATTTTAAAAAAAATCCTAAATAAAAAAAAAAATATTCCCCAATAGATTCATTTCTTTATATAAAAAAAACAATAAAAGTACACATATTTAGTATCACTGCATCCGTAATGACCCGCCCTATAAAACTGTCCCACTAGTTAACCCATTTAGTAAACCCCATAAAAAAAAAGAAAAAAACAAGGAAAAAAAAGCTGCTTTATCATCATACCGCCGAACAAAAAGTGGAATAACGCAATCAAAAAAGGGATATAAATAAACATGGTACCGCTGAAAAGTCATCTTGTCCCACAAAACACAAGCTGCTATATTGCATGATCAGCGAAAAAATAAAAAGTTATAGCTCACAGAATAAAGTGAGGCAAAAATTAATTATTTTTTATATAAAATTGTTTTTATTGTATAAAAGCGCCAAAACATAAAAAAATGACATAAATGAGGTATCACTGTAATCGTACTAACCCGAAGAATAAAACTGCTTAATCAATTTTACCACACGCGCAACGATATAAACCTCCCCAAAAGAAATTCCTGAATTGCTGGTTTTTGTTCATTCTGCCTCCCAAAAATCGTAATAAAAAGCGATCAAAAAATGTCATGGCCCAAAAATGGTATCAATAAAAACGTCAACCCACAAAAAATAAGATCTCACATGACTCTTTGGGCCAAAATATGGAAAAATCATAGCTCTCAAAATGTGGTGATGCAAAATTTATTTTTTGCAATAAAAAGCGTCTTTTAGTGTGTGACAGCTGGCAATCATAAAAACCAGATATAAAAACCCGCTATAAATAGTAAATCAAACCTACCTTTATCACCCCCTTAGTTAGGGAAAAATAATAAAATAAAAAAAAATATTTATTTCCATTTTCCCATTAGGGTTAGGGTTAGGATTGGGATTAGGGTTAGGGTTAGGATTAGGGTTAGGGTTGGGATTATGGTTAGGGGTGTGCTGGGGTTAGGGTTGGAGTTAGAATTGGGGGGTTTCCACTGTTTAGGCACATCAGGGACACTCTAAACGTGACATGTCATCCAATCTCAATCCCAGCCAATTTTGCGTTGAATATGTCAAACGGCGCTCCTTCCCTTCCGAGCTCTGCCGTGCGTCAAAACAGTGGTCCCCCCCACATATTGGGTATCAGCGTACTCAGGAAAAATAGCACAATAACTCTTAGGGTCCAATTTCTCCTGTTACCCTTGGGAAAATAAAAAAAATTGGACCTGAAATAATATTTTTTGTGATTTACAGTTATATGTTCATTTTTTTTTAAACATTCAAAATATTCCTGTGAAGCACCTTAAGGTTAATAAACTTCTTGAATGTGGTTTTGAGCACCTTGAGGGGTGCAGTTTTTAGAATGGTATCACTTTTGGGCATTTTCTATCATATAGACCCCTCAAAGTGACTTCAAATGTGATGTGGTCCCCCCAAAAAAATGGTGTTGTAAAAATGAGAAATCGCTGGTTAAGTTTTAACCCTTATAACTTCGTAACAAAAAAAAATTTTGGTTCCAAAATTGTGCTGATGTAATCTAGACATGTGGAAAATGTTACTTATTAAGTATTTTGTGTGCCATATCTTTGTGATTTATGGGCATGAAAATTCAAAGTTGAAAAATTCCGAAATTTTCAAAAATGTCTCAAAATTTCAGTTTTTTTCACAAATAAACACAAGTTATATCAAAGAATTTTTACCACTAACATGAAGCATAATATGTCACGAGAAAACAGTGTCAGAATCACCGGGATCCATGGAAGCGTTCCACAGTTGTAACCTCATGAAAGAACAGTGGTCAGAATTGTAAAAATTGGCCCGGTCAATAATGTGCAAACCACCCTTGGAGTTAAAGGGGTTAATAGATAGTAATATATATATATATATACATATATTATATATGTATTATATATATATATATAAACATATAAATAAAGACCCATATATAGGATAGTTATAATGCAAAATGTATATCTGCCTAGTAGAATTAGTGATACGTCTTCTATATATTATACAGCAGTATCTATACATCAGCCATAAAAGTACAATACTACCTATGTTGTATTGGGGAAGTTATTTAAAAACGTATCTTTACCAGCACCATGCACTGTATTGTGTTCTCTATGTATTCCCCTGCACTAAATTGCAGTATATACAGTACAGACCAAAAGTTTGGACACACCTTCTCATTTAAAGATTTTTCTGTATTTTCATGACTATGAAAAATGTAAATTCACACTGAAGGCATCAAAACTATGAATTAACACATGTGGAATTATATACTTAACAAAAAAGTGTGTAACAACTGAAATTATGTCTTATATTTTAGGTTCTTCAAAGTAGCCACCTTTTGCTTTGATGACTGCTTTGAACACTCTTGGCATTATCTTGATGAGCTTCAAGAGTTAGTCACCGGAAATGGTTTTCACTTCACAGGTCTGCCCTGTCAGGTTTAATAAGTGGGATTTCTGGCCTTATAAATGGGGTTGGGACCATCAGTTGTGTTGTGCAGAAGTCTGGTGGATACACAGCTGATAGTCCTACTGAATAGACTGTTAGAATTTGTATTATGGCAAGAAAAAAGCAGCTAAGTAAAGAAAAATTAGTGGCCATCATTACTTTAAGAAATGAAGGTCAGTCAGTCCGAAAAATTGGGAAAACTTTGAAAGTGTCCCCAAGTGCAGTTGCAAAAACCATCAAGCGCTACAAAGAAACTGGGTCACATGAGGACCGCCCCAGGAAAGGAAGACCAAGAGTCACCTCTGCTTCTGAGGATAAGTTTATCCGAGTCACCAGCCTCAGAAATCGCACGTTTAAAGCAGCTCAGCTTAGAGACCGGTCAATGCCACACAGAGTTCTAGCAGCAGACACATCTCTACAACAACTGTTAAGAGGAGACTTTGTGCAGCAGGCCTTAATGGTAAAATAGCTGCTAGGAAACCACTGCTAAGGACAGGTAACAAGCAGAAGAGACTTGTTTGGGCTAAAGAACACAAGGAATAGACATTAGACCAGTGGAAATCTGTGCTTTGGTCTGATGAGTCCAAATTTGAGATCTTTGGTTACAACCACCGTGTCTTAGTGCGATGCAGAAATGGTGAACGAATGGACTCTACATGCCTGGTTCACACCGTGAAGCATGGAGGAGGAGGTGTGATGGTGTGGGGGTGCTTTGCTGGTGACTCTGTTGAGAATTTATTCAAAATTGAAGGCATACTGAACCAGAATGGCTGCCACAGCATCTTGCAGCGGCATGCTATTCCATCCGGTTTGCGTTTAGTTGGACCATCATTTATTTTTCAACAGGACAATGACCCCAAACACACCTCCAGGCTGTGTAAGGGCTATTTGACCAAGAAGGAGAGTGCCATGACCAAGCCTCCACAGTCACCAGACCTGAACCCAATCGAGATGGTTTGGGGTGAGCTGGACCGCAAAGTGAAGGCAATAGGGCCAACAAGTGCTAAGCATCTCTGGGAACTCCTTCAAGATTGTTGGAAGACCATTCCCGGTGACTACCTCTTGAAGCTCATCAAGAGAATGCCAAGAGTGTGCTAAGCACTCATCAAAGCATAAGGTGGCTACTTTGAAGAACCTAGAATATAAGACATAATTTCAGTTGTTACACACTTTTTTAAGTATATAATTCCAAATGTGTTAATTCATAGTTTTGATGCCTTCAGTGTGAATGTACAAATTTCATAGTCATGAAAATACAGAAAAATCTTTAAATGAGAAGGTGTGTCCAAACTTTTGGTCTGTACTGTACATATACGTTTACGCCATGCATTATATTAAAGAATCACGTACCTTCACCATGCACTATATTGCACTACATATACATAACTGCCATGCACTATATTGCAGTATCTATGTATAACCACCACGCACCACATTATATTATCCATAAATACCCCATGCACTATATTGCCATATCTATATATATGCACCATGCACCATCTTGCAGTACCTATATATACACTATATAGCAGTATATATATCTGCTATGAATAATAGGACAGTCATCAATGGCATAACAGCCATGCAGTACTTAATATAACAGCATTGTCTATATATACTACTACATATGTACCCATGTCTGCCGCCATGCCACAGTCACACATGAGAGGATCTCCGTATGAGAGGTAACATATAGAAATCTCTGAGGATAAAGATCTCCCAGGATATAATGATCCTATATAGATATACAGGATGAGATACTGCAGCAGTACATAGTGATAAGGTAACTGTGCTCACATCCCCAATAATGATAACTGATATCCCCAATATTATTCTCCCTAAAGCAGCAAACATGTTTCCTGTTGTCTTTCTTTGCTTTATTCTTGCTGTGTAGCTGTCTGCAGTCAAAGAGAGCCCCTCATCCCTCCAGTCAGTCCTTTTGTCCTTAAAACCCCACCTTTGTCCATGTCATTTCCTCCCTAACCTGGGACCACTACCCCTTGCTCGCCCATTAAACCCCCCCAACCTTTCTTCACAAATTTCCCATATTGTCACTAACGCCCTTCCAGTGTCATTACAGCCTCCCGCTATTTTGCGTGTCGCGTCCGGCTGTTACTAGATGAGCAAGAGCAGATTCTGTCTTGGATAGCAGACAAGGCCTCCACACGTATTTATAAAGCAGCAGCAAATTTTCCATGACCACACAGTCTACTGTCGATACACAGAAGGCTGGCCCATCCAATCCTGCAAGTTGGTTCTCCTTCCACCCACCATTAGCAGTCACAGGAGATATATGGCCCCAAGCTTGGTCACTCAGAAGATCTGTTTGCTACATATCCTATGATTGGCTCTGGCCTATCACCTTGCAGCATTGAAGAGTTACATGAGGACGTGGCCTGCATTGATGCTCAAGTATTTGACGACCTACGTCCAGAATAAAGCCACCTGGAGGAATGTCATTTACTGTCTCCAGAGGTGGAGGCTGATGATGATGAGACACAGCTGCCATCAAGTCAGCCTACAATATCAACTGGGAAGGAGGATAAGATGGAAGATGAGGTGGTCGATGATGAGTCCAATGATCCGACCTGGACTGCTGGCACGCATAGCCATCACAGCAACACATAGGAAGATGGATATGCAGCACCAACACAGGCACTAAGGGGTGGTGATTTGCCCAGAGTGAGAACGAGCACCCCCGCTGTGCACCAAGTCAGGGCAAGGGGGCGTTAAGCCGCTGTGTGGCATTTTTTTCTGAAAGTCCTTCAGAGAAAACCATTGTAGTCTGCAGCTTCTGCCATAAAAAGTTGAGCAGAGTCCAGGTCAAAGGCAACGTGGGCACCACCAGTATGCGAATCCACATGGCAGCCAAGCACCCCAGTAGGTGGGAAGAACACCAGGGTACCAAATCTGTGTCTGTGGGTCAAACCACTGCCATGTCACCTGGGCTATGTCCTTCAGAAAGTGCTGTTCAGGAAGGAGGCGCTCATACCTCCTGCCCACAAGCTGTGGTTGCAAACACACAAGAAACATCAACCTCTTCCACTTCCTTGTCCCAGCAAAACGTCAAATTGTCTATGCCTGAGAGCTTGGAAAGAAAGCCTAAAGCCATGCACCCACAGGCACAAATACTAAACTCGCACATTGCCAAATTGCTAGCTGTGGAGATGTTGCTGTTTAGGCTTGTGGGAATACAGTCTTTCCGTGATCTCTTGGCTGTGGCAGCCCCACGATACAGTGTTCCCAGCCGCCACTATTTTTCCAGGTGTGCCGTCCCTGTGTTACACAAGCACATGTTAAACAATCTGAACCGTGCTCTCACCAATGCCGTAGCCGAGAAAGTCACCTTACAACAGACACCCGGACAAGTTATTGTGGACAGGGATGATACATTTCTGTCACAGCACACTGGGTGAACCTGGTGGAGGGTGGACAAAGGCTCAAACTGGAACATTAAATATCCTACCCACGCCAAGAATAGCGGGCCCAACGTCTGTCAGTGTGTCCGCCTCTTAATATTCCACTTCCTCTCTCCCCTCTCCTGCTTCTTATCCTGTTCTGACGTAGTCCCCATCACTGCCAAACTGGGACCTGTGCAGCAGAGCATTGGCAAAGTGGTAACACACGCTGCTGAAGCTGATCTGTTTAGGTCATAAACCACACACTGCAGCAGAGTTGTGGCAAGCTTTAAAACAACAGACCAATCAGTGGCTCTCCCCGTTGCACCTCCAACCTGGTCTGGTCATCTGCGATAATGGGTGTAACCTGGTGGTGGCTTTAAAGGTTGGCAAATTGATACATGTGCCATGCATGGCTAACGTGCTGAACCTAGATGTTCAGAAATTTCTGAAAAGTTACCTTGCCTTGCCATACCTTACCTACTTGAGAAGGTGTGCTGTATTATTGCCCATTTCCACCATTCCTCTACCACTTTTGCAGGTCTTATAATGCTGCAAAAGTGCATGAATTTGCCAAGTCACCAACTCATTTGTAACCTGCCCACGTGGTGGAACTCAACCTATCATATGTTGGCAAGGATTAGTGAGTAGCAGAGGGCAGTAGCTGAATACCAGCTTCAACATGCCCATCAGACTGAGAGTCAGCCACCACACATAACAACTGTCAAGTGGGTGTGGATCACTGACATTTGTGAGGTTCTTGAGAACTTCACCAACCCGTGAGCTGTGATCAGGCTGTTATCAGCATAACCATCCCGGTGCTGTGTCTCTTGAAACAATCACTGCATAATCTCAAAAAGGAAGCTTTGAGTGCCCAGCAAGTTGGTATAAAGCCAGATTTCACAATGAGTGATATTACCTAGCCAAGCCAATATTCTGAGGCAACATTGGATGATGAGGAGGGAGAGTACTTGGTTTTCTGTGCTATCGAGTGTTAGGGTTCAAGTTCCCGCTGCTGCACAAGGGGAGTCTCGAACCAGTCCCGCTGCAGTCCCCCATCCATCTCCAGCCGCAGTGGAGCCTGCTCAGCAAAGACGTCGGTCCCAGCGTCTCGCCCGGTCTAATACTGTGCAGAGACTTGCTGTTGCCTCTCCAGGTTCTGCTATTGTAGCCTGTACTGGTCAGCAGACGTCTTTAGGACTAAGTCCTTTGTTGCTTCATCTGAGCATGCCCAGGGCAAGATTTCCATTGGAGATCAGGGGTCACATGCTCAGATACAGCTATCACTCCTATTGGTCCTTCAGGAAGGTCCTGTGGCTGTTGATGTTCTGAATCAGCTTCCCATTGGTCCTTCCTGGAAGGTATTTTTCTCGTGGCTGCTATAAAAGGCTGTCCTTATCGCATGGCTGTGCGCTAGTATCAACCGTTATATGCTTTGCGCCAGTATGGTCATGCGTGTGTGTGGTTAGGGCGGCTGAAATACGCCATTACAATACCGACCTAATCGGTGAGGAGCTTGGTATGCTAGCTGGTCAGGTTCGGTGTCTTAGATGCCGTAGATTACCGGCATAACCGGTGAGGAGTTTGATTGCCGTATTCAGGGCCTGGCGTTCAGACGCCATAGATTGCGGGTGACTCTCGCGAGGACATTAGCGCATGATCACGTTCTATGTTCGCTTAGCAGTCAACTGTGTACCTGGGTGCCTAACAGGACACAGAAGTTTGTCTCAGTGGCTCTGTGACACAACACGGTTCGCTTTCAACTCTAGACAGCGCCCTAGCGTGTTTACTTTGCGACTCAGTGGTTTTAGCTGAGTTCGCACACATCGCCATATAGCGCTGCGGCACTCCTTCTAGCGGCTCTGTGGAATAACAGAGTTCGCACATATTGCCACAGCGCATTACGGCGTTTATTTTGGCGACTCTGCGGGATAACAGAGTTCGCTTCTTGTGCCATCTTACTAGCAGCAGGGTCTGCCTGCACGGTGGACCCAGGGCTGCGAACGCACCTCTCTACATCTTATATTTGGTGCGTTCCGCAGACCCTAAGATAATACTAGCCCAGGGTCTGGTTAGTAAAATGGCGGATGAACAGCTGTACATCCAGCAGCTGGAGGGTAGGTTGGCGGCTCTTGAGCGCACAACCTCAGCTGTGGATGTTACCGCAGTCGCTGTTCAGGCTGCTAGCGTAGCTGCAGTCAGTTTGTCCTCTGCCACCTCTGTCCCTACATTGTCCGACCTCCCGCTTCCAGACAAGTTTGCTGGTGACAGCAAGCAATGTCAGGGATTCGTGAGTCAGTGCTCCATACACCTTGAGCTTCTGGCTGCACTTTTCCCCATGGATTGGGCACAAGTGGGCTTTGTGATAGCTCTTCTGTCGGGCAGAGCGTTGGAGTGGGCAATGCCGCTGTGGGAGCGCGACGACCGTGTGGTGCAGAGCGCTTCTCGTTTTCTGGAAGCTCTGAAAAAGGTTTTTCTAGGACCTCAGGTCACCCATGATACGGCGCTCCAACTGCTGGCAAGTACCCAGGGTTCGGCTTTGGTCAGCCATTTTGCTGTCCAATTTCGGACTCTGGCCTCGGAATTAGAGTGGTCAGGTAAAGTCCTCATTCCCGTGTTCTGGAGAGGACTGGCGGGTCATGTGAAAGACGCCTTGGCTACCAGGGAGATTCCTGCCACACTGGAGAAGCTTATCGCTATTTCCACCCGCGTCGACCTCCGTTTCCACAAGCAGAGGCTGGAACGTGCCCAGTGTAGGCAGAGGGTTCGGTTGGCTCCTACCTTCGCCACCCCTCTGGTGTCGCCCGTTCAGGTGCCCGACCTTCAGGAGGTTGCTCCGGCGGGATCTAAATCTCGGGTCACTCGTCCATCCCCGATTTGTTATATTTGCCAGCAGCAGGGACATTTTGCCAACCGATGTCCACAGCGGCTGAATAAACGGTCGCGCCCAGTAACCGTAGGAACAGGTTCACTGGACGCCATGAGTTTTGCCCCTAAAGTGCTCCTCAAGGGGATAATTACCCACGGTTCTACCACCCTACCCGTCAAGCTGCGTGTGGATTCTGGGGCAGAGGGGAATTTTATGTCATCCTCCTTTGCTTCTCCTCACGCCATGCCTTTGGTGTTGCTGGCTGAAACAGTGTTGGTACGGGTGTTGAACTGAGCAATTCTGCCCACACAAATCACCCATCAGTCTGTCCCACTCACCTTGTCTATGTCTCCTTCCCATCAGGAGAATATATCATTTTTTATCCTCCCTGAGGGTATAGATGAGGTTTTGTTGGGATTACCCTGGCTCTGCCACCACTCTCCCCATATTGAGTGGTCTTCAGGGAGAATTCTGGGTTAGGGTAATTTATGTAAAGGCAGATGCATTAGGGACAGCGTGCAGGTCACCACCACTGAGATACCTATAGACCTCTCTCCACGTCTCAAGGTCTATTGGTCCTATGCCGATGTTTTCTCGAAGAAGGCTGCGGAGACTCTTCCGCCTCATCGCCCCTATGACTGTCCTATAGACCTCTTGCCTGGGACTGATCTCCTAGAGGAAGGGTTTATCCCCTCTCTCTTCCTGAGATAGAGGCCATGTCCCAATATATTCAGGAGAACTTGGCAAGGGGATTCAGTGTCACCAGCGGGAGCGGGGTTCTTCTTTGTGCACATATTGCCACAGCACGTTACGGCGTTTATTTTGGCGACTCTCGTGATAACAGAGTTCGCTTCTTGCGACATCTTACTAGCAGCAGGCTCGCCTGAACGGTGGACCCGAGCTGCGAACACACCTCTCTACATCTTATATTTGGTGCGTTCTGCAGACCCTAACAACGAGGGGACTCCTAATGCTACAGACTGGACACCCAACCCAAGTTTCTTGTCTGTGCAGCCTGAATGGGCTGGAGAGGAGGAGGAGGAGGAGAAGGCAAGTCAGCATGAGAAGAGTATGGGTACTGTTCCTACTGTTGGGGACACAGAACATTTGCCTTTTTGCAGCTTGGCTCACATGGCACAGTTCATGTGTAAGTGTCTGTGGCAAGACCCTTGCGTGATACCCAATGTGAAGAAACCAGATTGTATCTTAATTTCCCAGACAGCCATGTTTTTGTAAACCCACAAGAATTGACTTTTTATCTGTATATTGGCTTGTGGATTTAAGTGTTTATGTCTGGTGGGTCAAGAAGACAAACTTGCATACCATTTAACATACTATGCAAGTCTGTAATAGTGACTTGTACATAGTGTGTGTTTATCTGTGTTTACTGTGAGCTAATATGCTAATTGTGTGTTGTATTCTAAAACCAGTTTCTTGACTTCGAAGGTAGATAGGGAAGGCTGTGAGGATAAACTGAAGAACACTGGGTAAATCTAATAATAGATCACATGCCTCGGGTATAAAAGAGACTTCTTTCCTTCTGGCTGGTGTCACTCTTGAGGGTCAGCTGAGGGTACTTCAGACCCAGCTGAAAAAACACAGGACTGCTCTCGGTTATCTCCCTATGCTTGTTGTACCTCCTCTCTGTGTCTGTACCACAGGTGGAATATCGACCCTGGGAGCTCTGACATTTCATCTATCATCATCTTGGCGAGACAGCGGAAGGGTGAGACCTGTAATGTGCACCATCTTGGGGTTAATTGCTGGGAATGTTCTGTTTGCTATATGGTGTTGTGGTTCAATAAAGCATTGCCACATTGTTCTACCCTGCGTTGTCTGTGTAGTATGTGCCCACGGGGAGATAGAGTAGGCGTTCAGTGGTATGAGCCCTGGTCCATGCAGTCTTTCTAAAGGCAGCCAGGCCAGCGGACAAGAGCAACCACTGACCCCTTTTCCCCACACCCATTTTATCCAACAACCAATACTGATTGGCCACCTTTCTCGATCTACGGAACAAGGAGAAATTTCCTTCTCTCCTTTTGGAGTCACCAAAAAGTTTTACAATGGAATCATTTAAGAGGGCCCTTGTAGATCAGTTGCTAAAAACATCACCCTCAGACAATGCTGGTGGCAGAGGTAGCGGCTGTTTTCAAAACCAAGGGATAATGGGGAGAGACATGAACACCAGGTCCAACAGAGGTGGGGTGACATTGTGCACAAATTGGGAAATTTTCAATAAACCAGCACAACAGCAAGGGCTATCTGTGCCTGTAGCAATGCCAAGGAGGGAGAAGTTGCAGAACATGGTCAAGGGATACTTATGTGACCATACGTGCGTCCTTTCTGACGCTTCAGTTACCTTTATTATTGGGTGTCCAAGCTGAACACTTGGCCCAACCTCTCCTTATATGCCTTGGAGGTGCTGGCCTGCCTGGTAGCTAGTGTGACATCAGAGCATGTTTTCAATTCCGCTGGGTCAATCATCACTGATAGGCGCACTCTGATTACTCTGATTAAATTCAACAATTTTCAATCCCTCCAGATGACAGCAAGCCAACCTAAATTCACCAAAAATGCTGATTCATGCTGTTGCTATTAACGTCAACCCCATCCCATAAAAACCCGTTTCCTTCCTTCGTCAACCATGACTCAGCCCATAGGGCTAATTTTTACAAACCCTATGCACATTGTGCAGTGGATAAACCAGGACAGTATTCCTACTCCAGCCTAACTACTATTTGTGATTGGAGGCCTTTGTCATGGTGGCTTCCTGCGTCAACCATGATTTAGCCCAAAATGCTAGTTTTAACAAACCCTATGCACATTGTGCAGTAGACAAGCCAGGACTGTATTCCTACTCCAGCCTAACTACTATTTGTGATTGGAGGCCCTTGGGATGATGGCTTCCTGCATCAACCATGACTCAGCCCATAGAGCTAATTTTTACAAACCCTATGCACATTGTGCAGTGGACAAACCAGGACTGTATACCTACTCCAGCCTAACTACTATTTGTGATTGGAGGCCCTTAGGATGGTGGCTTTCTGTGTCATCCATGACTCAGCCCATAGGGCTAATTTTTACCAACACTATGCACATTGCCTAGTGGACAAACCAGGACAGTATTCCTACTCCAGCCTAACTACTATTATGCACATTGTGCAGTGGACAAATCTTCCATGTAGAGTGGTCCTACCAAACTAATATTTGTCTTTGGAGGCCCTTGTGACAGGTTGTCCCACATTGTGACTGAGACAGGTGATACATATTCAATAGAAATCTAGGTTTGGTAGTTGTTCTTGTGTATCTGTAAAAGTGGCGAAATACTGCGACAAACATTCCCAGAAACCATATGTGAGTCAGAAATGCATGCAGTCATTTTCTCCAGGCTCTTCCCATTCTGTTTCCCTTCCATTTCAGTTTTTTCCTCAGGCCCCCAGAACCCTTTTGTAGGCTCCAGCAGAAAATTATTAATTCCAAATCGCTTTAAAGACATTATTGGCACTGTCCCTGATTGGGCTCACAATCTAAATTCCCTATCAGTATGTCTTTGGAATGTGGGAGAAACCCACGCAAACACGGGGAGAACATACAGTCATGGACAAAAGTTTTGAGAATGACACAAATATTAATTTTTACAAAGTCTACTGCTTCACTTTTTCTAATGGCAATTTGCATATACTCCAGAATGTTATAAAGAGTGTTCAGCTTAACAGCAATTACTTGCAAAGTCAATATTTGGCTAGAAAATGAACTTTATCCCCAAAACACATTTCAACATCATTGCAGCCCTGCCTTAAAAGGAACAGCTAACCTCTTTTCAGTGATTGCTCCATTAACACAGGTGTGTATGTTGATGAGGACATGGCTGGAGATCAATCTGTCATGATTAAGTAAGAATGACACCACTGGACACTTTAAAAGGAGGCTGGTGCTTGGCATCATTGTTTCTCTTCTGTTAACTGTAACGGGTCTGGGAGGCGGAACCTCTGAGCTACTATACAAAGGGGCGGTCCTTGTAAGGGAGCGGGTGGCGACCAGGGTAGACGGGCAGGTAGTCACAGCAGATAACCGGGGTAGTCTCTGGATGAACGGGCAGGAGGTCACGGCAAGTGACCGGGGAAGTCTCTGGATGAGCGGGCAGGAGGTCACGGCAAGTGACCGGGGCAGTCTCTGGCTGAGTGGGCAGGAGGTCACGGCAAGTGACCGGGGCAGTCTCTGGATGAGTAGGCAGGAGGTCACGGCAAGTGACTGGGGCAGTCTCTGGAAGAAGGTAGATACGACCTGTGATGGCTGAGCCTCCCGGTAGGCTAGCAGGAAGATAGAAGATGAGCGCTCCCAGGTGAGCGAGCGAGAGTCACTGGAATAGCAGAAGATCACAGCCCGTGACGGCAGAGCCTCCAGGTAGGCTAATAGGCAGGTAACAGATGAGCGCTCCCAGGTGAGCGGGCGAGAGTCACTGGAATAGCAGAAGATCACGGCACGTGACGGCAGAGCCTCCAGGTAGGCTAGCAGGCAGGTAACAGATGAGCGCTCCCAGGTGAGCTAGCAGGCAGGTAACAGATGAGCGCTCCCAGGTGAGCGGGCGAGAGCCACTGGAATAGTGGAAGATCACAGCACGAGACGGCAGAGCCTCCAGGTAGGCTAGCAAGCAGGTAACAGACAGCAACCTGGCAGGAATCAGACAGGTATCTGGCAATGACCCTGAGGACTGAAGCAGAGTAGTGAACAGTGCAACAACATTGCTCGGGCACCTCCATTTTGGAGGAGGTGCCTTATGTAAGGTGAAGTCCTCCGGCCATTGGCCGGGGACTCCTTAGGACGACGCGCGTGGCCCCTTTAAGAGGGAGGGCAGCGCACGCGCGCGCGCCCTAAGCACAGTGGCAGGAAAGGAGCGCGCGCCGCCAGCAGAGCGGAAAGAGGACGCCGGACCCGGAGCAGAGGGGTGAGGGGAACAGCATCCCTGCCTGGCAGAGGGCAGGGACGCCAGCGCTACAGTACCCCCCCTTTAGGCCCCCCTTCTTTAGGCCAGAGAGAAATTTAGCTAGGATGAGAGGGGCATGGATGTTCTCCCGAGGCTCCCACGTTCTCTCCTCAGGACCAAACCCCTTCCAATCTACTAGAAAATAGGTCTTCCTTCTTACCCTTTTGGTGGCCAGAATGTTCTCTACCTCAAATTCGTTTTCAGCTGAAACCGGAGCAGGAGGCGTACCTGTAGACTTGGAAAAAGAGTTAAGTACCACCGGTTTGAGGAGAGATACATGGAAGGAGTTAGGGATCCGCAAGTTGGCCGGAAGTTTCAATTTATAGGCCACCGGGTTGATCTGACTGATGATCTCCAGAGGACCGATGAACCGAGGCCCTAACTTATAGGAAGGAATCTTGAGCCGGACATACTTGGACGAGAGCCAGACCTTATCCCCAGGACGGAATTGAGGAGGATCCAGACGTTTTTTGTCAGCATGTCTTTTTATACGCTCGGATGACAGAAGGAGTGCGGACCGGGTACTCTCCCATATGGAGGAAAATTTGTTAACAAGAGATTCCGCAGCCGGATTGTCCACTGAGATGGAGACGGGAAATGGGATCCGAGGATGCTGACCGAAGACTACAAAAAACGGGGATTTGGAGGAAGATTCGCTCTCGTGATTGTTGTAAGAAAATTCGGCCCATGGCAGGAGATCCACCCAGTCAGAATGGTGGACATTAACGAAGTGCCGGAGGTAACTGGTCAGGATCTGATTGACCCGCTCCACTTGACCATTGGACTGTGGGTGGTAGGCGGAGGAGAAGTCCAAGGTGACGTCTAGCAATTTACAAGTGGCTCTCCAGAAACGTGAGGTGAACTGTACCCCACGATCCGACACGATGTGACGGGGCAGGCCATGAAGACGGAAGATGTGGCGGATAGAGTCTTTAGCCAGCTCGGGTGCAGACGGGAGGCCTGGCAGGGGAATAAAGTGAGCCATCTTGGAAAAGCGGTCAGCGACCACCCAAATGACCGTACAACCGGCAGAGACGGGGAGGTCCGTTTTGAAGTCCATGGCTATATGCTGCCAGGGGGCAGCGGGTACAGGAAGCGGAAGGAGGCGACCGGCAGGCAGGTGTCTCGGAACTTTGTTGCGGCCACAGGAGGCACAGGCAGAAACAAAGTCTATTACGTCCTTGTGCAGGGTAGGCCACCAGTAATGCCGGGTAATAAGCTGGAGGGTCTTTTTTTGACCGGCATGGCCAGCTAGTTTAGACGAATGACCCCAGTGTAGGATCCTCTCCCGATCGGGTACCGATACGAACGTCTTACCTGGAGGGAGACGATTTAGACTCACGGGAGCCACCTGCATTACTCTGGCAGGATCGATGATATGTTTAGGTTCCTCCTCGAGATCCGACACCAGGAAGGATCGGGACAAGGCGTCCGCCTTGATGTTCTTGTCAGCAGGGCGAAAATGTAGAACAAAATCAAAACGAGCAAAAAACAAGGACCACCGGGCCTGGCGCGGGTTAAGTCTCTGGGCATGCTGGAGGTAAGCCAAGTTTTTGTGGTCAGTGTAAATAATTACCGGATGAAGAGCCCCCTCTAGTAGGTAACGCCACTCCTCCAATGCCAGCTTGATGGCCAATAACTCTCGGTCTCCTATGGAATAATTGCGCTCAGAAGAGGAGAAGAGTTTGGAGAAGAAGCCGCAAGTTACCATCCTCCCGGAAGATGATTTTTGAGTAAGTACCGCTCCGGCTCCAGAGGAGGAAGCGTCAACTTCCATGAAGAACTGCTTGTTGCCGTCCGGGCGATGCAGCACCGAGGCGGAAGAGAAGGACTGCTTTAAGGAAAGAAAGGCCTCTTCTGCTTCGGGCGTCCACTCTTTGGGGTTAGTGCCCTTACGGGTGAGCGCGGAAATTGGGGCAGTCCGGGAAGAGAAGTGCGGTATGAAGAGGCGGTAGTAGTTGGCGAAGCCCAGGAACCGCTGAATGGCCTTCAATCCCTCCGGGCGGGGCCATTTCTCGATGGCAGACAGTTTCTCTGGATCCATTCATAGGCCGGTCTGAGAAATAACGTAGCCCAAAAACGGCAGCGAGGTCTGCTCAAAGAGGCACTTCTCATATTTAGCGAAGAGGTGATTCTGCCTGAGCCTGAGCAGAACCTGTCGAACGTCCCTCCGGTGAGTCTGGAGATCCGGAGAGAAGACCAAGATGTCGTCCAGGTACACCACTACGCAGGAGTAGAGAAGGTCCCGGAAGATGTCATTGACCAACTCTTGAAAGACGGCAGGAGCATTACAGAGACCAAAGGGCATCGCTAGATATTCATAGTGGCCGTCCCGGGTGTTGAATGCAGTCTTCCATTCATCCCCTTGACGGATACGGACCAGGTTGTACACCCCACGGAGATCCAGTTTGGTGAAGATTCTAGCCCCCCTCAGACGATCAAATAATTCTGGAATGAGCGGAAGGGGGTACTTATTCTTCACCGTGATCTGGTTAAGGCCTCTATAGTCTATACAGGGACGGAGAGAGCCGTCCTTCTTTTTTACGAAAAAGAAGCCTGCTCCTGCCGGGGAGGTAGATTTCCGGATGAATCCCCTGGCCAAATTCTCCTCGATATATTCGGACATCGACCGGGTCTCAGCAGCGGACAATGGGTAAATACGCCCACGGGGAGGCGTAGTACCAGGTAACAGGTCGATAGGACAGTCGTATGGTCTGTGAGGAGGTAATGTCTCTGCCTCTCTTTTATTAAAGACATCAGCAAATGACCAATAGGGAATCGGAAGTCCAGGTAGATTAGTTGGGGTAGGAGAAGGACAGACAGGATGAACAGGAACCAAACACGTCTTATGACAATCCTGTCCCCAGCGAAGAACCTCTCCGGTCTGCCAGTCGAGCACGGGTCCATGTCTCTGGAGCCAAGGTAGCCCTAGTAAGAGGGCGTGAGAGAGTCCAGGCAGAACATGAAAAGAGATGCTCTCAGAATGCAGCATTCCCACTTGCAGAGTTATGGGTTCGGTGATGAGTTGGATGGGGCGTGGTAAAAGACCCCCGTCCACAGCAGCGACTGATAATGGTACAACCAGAGGTTTGGTGGGAATGCGGTATTTTTCTACCAGGGACTGTGACATAAGATTCCAGGCTGCTCCAGAGTCAAGTTGGGCTAGTTCAAAATAACGATTCTCCCCACAGAGAATTGAGACTGACAGCAGCAGAGATGGAGAGGCTTTCTCCTTGTCTAGGTCGACCTCTCTGAGCGAACCTAGACACAGGCGTTTCCCGACCTCTCCGGACAGGTACGAATCCGATGCTCCTTACTGCCACAGTAGAAGCAACTCCCCTCGGCACGGCGTAAGTCCTGATGGGTTTTGACCATCTTGGTCTGGTCGACCTGCATAGGCTCAGGAGAGAGTAATTGGGGAGAAACGGAGGGAGTGACGGATTTCTGAAACGTAGGAGCTAGACGTGGAAACCTCCTCTCACGGGTGACCTCTTTGGCCCGCTCCTGGAACCGTAGGTCAATCCGGGTGGCGAGAGTTATAAGGTCATCGAGAGTGGTAGGAATGTCCCGACCGGCGAGTTCATCTTTAATACGGCCGGACAAACCCTCCCAGAAAACAGATACCAGAGCGTCGATGTCCCAGGCCAGCTCCGAGGCAAGGGTACGAAACCGTATGGCATATTGGCCCACGGTGAGATTTCCCTGACGGAGGCGTAGCAGAGATGATGCGGATGAGATCTTTCGTCCGGGTTCGTCAAAGACTTTCCGAAAAGCCGCGAGAAAGGCAGACAGGTCGGACACCAGAGGATCTCCTCTCTCCCAAAGAGGATTCAGCTAGGCCAGGGCCTCCCCGGTGAGATGGGACATAATGAAGGCAATTTTGGCCCGGTCGGAGTTAAACTGGTGGGAGAGGAGTTCAAAGTGCAGAGTGCACTGATTAATGAAGCCCCGAGCCTGAGCGGGGTCGCCTCGAAGCGAGGAGGTGCGGAGAGCCGGGGTCCGTGACAGGAGCCCATGGTATTGGGGAGCAGGGGAGCTGCCGGATTGCGAGTCATGGCATCAGCGGTGGTTGCTGGTGGAGCTGTCAGAGTGTCCAGGCGGGAATTGACATTCCGCAGGTGACCCAGGATGGACTCCTGTTGGGACTTCTGACGGGACAGTTCATGACACAGGTCCGAGATGGAGGGAACTTGGGCGCCACCGGGTTCCATGGCCCGAGCAAACTGTAACGGGTCTGGGAGGCGGAACCTCTGAGCTACTATACAAAGGGGCGGTCCTTGTAAGGGAGTGGGTGGCGACCAGGGTGGACGGGCAGGTAGTCACAGCAGATAACCGGGGTAGTCTCTGGATGAACGGGCAGGAGGTCACGGCAAGTGACCAGGGCAGTCTCTGGATGAGTAGGCAGGAGGTCACGGCAAGTGACTGGGGCAGTCTCTGGATGAGTGGGCAGGAGGTCACGGCAAGTGACCGGGGCAGTCTCTGGAGGAGCGGGCAGGAGGTCACGGCAAGTGACGGGGCAGTCTCTGGAAGAAGGTAGATACGACCTGTGATGGCTGAGCCTCCCGGTAGGCTAGCAGGAAGATAGAAGATGAGCGCTCCCAGGTGAGCGAGCGAGAGTCACTGGAATAGCAGAAGATCACAGCCCGTGACGGCAGAGCCTCCAGGTAGGCTAATAGGCAGGTAACAGATGAGCGCTCCCAGGTGAGCGGGCGAGAGTCACTGGAATAGCAGAAGATCACGGCACGTGACGGCGGAGCCTCCAGGTAGGCTAGCAGGCAGGTAACAGATGAGCACTCCCAGGTGAGCTAGCAGGCAGGTAACAGATGAGCGCTCCCAGGTGAGCGGGCGAGAGCCACTGGAATAGTGGAAGATCACAGCACGTGACGGCAGAGCCTCCAGGTAGGCTAGCAAGCAGGTAACAGACAGCAACCTGGCAGGAATCAGACAGGTATCTGGCAATGACCCTGAGGACTGAAGCAGAGTAGTGAACAGTGCAACAACATTGCTCGGGCACCTCCATTTTGGAGGAGGTGCCTTATGTAAGGTGAAGTTCTCCGGCCATTGGCCGGGGACTCCTTAGGACGACGCGCGCGGCCCCTTTAAGAGGGAGGGCAGCGCACGCGCGCGCGCCCTAAGCACAGTGGCAGGAAAGGAGCGCGCGCCGCCAGCAGAGCGGAAGGAGGACGCCGGACTCGGAGCAGAGGGGTGAGGGGAACAGCGTCGCTGCCTGGCAGAGGGCAGGGACGCCGGCGCTACATTAACCATGGTTATCTCTAAAGAAACACGTGCAGTCATCATTGCAATGCACAAAAATGGCCTAACAGGGAAGAGTATCGCAGCTAGAAAGATTGCACCTCAGTCAACAATCTATCGCATCATCAAGAATTTTAAGGAGAGAGGTTCCATTGTTGCCAAAAAGGCTCCAGGGCGCCCAAGAAAGACCAGCAAGCGCCAGGACCGTCTCTTAAAAGTGTTTCAGCTGTGGGATCGGGCTACCAGCAGTGCAGAGCTTGCTCAGGAATGGCAGCAGGCAGGTGTGAGTGCATCTGCACGCACTGTGAGGCGGAGACTCTTGGAGCAAGGCCTGGTCTCAAGGTGGGCAGCAAAGAAGCCACTTCTCTCCAGAAAAAACATCATGGACAGACTGATATTCTGCAAAAGGTACAGGCAGTGGACTGCTGAGGACTGGGGTAAAGTTATTTTCTCTGATGAATCCCCTTTTCGATTGTTTGGGACATCAGGAAAATGCCTCATTCGGAGAAGACAAGGTGAGCGCTACCACCAGTCTTGTCTCATGCCAACTGTTAAGCATCCTGAAACCATTCATGTGTGGGGTTGCTTCTCAGCCAAGGGAATTGGCTCTCTCACAGTCTTGCCTAAAAACACAGCCATGAATAAAGAATGGTACCAGAATGTCCTCCAAGAGCAACTTCTCCCACCCCTCCAAGAGCAGTTTGGCGATCAACAATGCCTTTTCCAGCATGATGGAGCACCTTGCCATAAAGCAAAGGTGATAACTAAATGGCTCAGGGAACAAAACATAGAGATTTTGGGTCCATGGCCTGGAAACTCCCCAGATCTTAATCCCATTGAGAACTTGTGGTCAATCATCAAGAGACGGGTGGACAAACAAAAACCTAAAAATTCTGACAAAATGAAAGCATTGATTGTGCAAGAATGGACTGCTATCAGTCAGGATTTGGTCCAGAAGTTGATTGAGAGCATGCCAGGGAGAATTGCAGAGGTCCTGAAGAAGAAAGGTCAGCACTGCAAATATTGACTTGCTGCATTAACTCATTCTAACTGTCAATATAAGCTATTGTTACTCATATGTTTGCAATTATATTTCTGTCTATGATAAAAACATCTGTCAAACACACATAAAAACCAAGGGCAGCAGATCATGTGAAAATATAATATTTGTGTCATTCTCAAAACTTTTGGCCATGACTGTACAAACTCCTTGCAGATGTTGTCCTTGGTGCGATTTGAACCCAGGACCCCAGCTTTCACAACACTTTCATTTTAACAAAATCATCTTGTAAATGTCACCCAGAATGTGCAGCCATGCCAATGAATGATTAACCACAGCAGCTGACAATAGTCTCACGCTATCAATGATGTATTAATGAAAAACTACAATTTTAAGAGATTCTCTCTTTACATGAATACTTTTAACAACCAACTTTACAATTCTAAAGTATGCAAAAGCAAAACCGGTTTATAACTACCGTATATACTCATGTATAAGCCGACCCGTGTATAAGCCAATCCCCCTAATTTTGCCACAAAAAACTGGGAAAACTTATTGACTCGTGTATAAGCCTAGGGTGAAAAATGATTATGCCCCCATATGGTCCAAAGATTAGGCCCCAAAAACTGCACAGATTATGCCCCCGTATGATCCACAGATTATGACCCATATGCTCCAGATTATGCCCCCATATGCTCCAGATTATGCCCCCATATGCTCCACAGATTATGCCCCCATATGCTTCAGATTATGCCCCCATATGCTCCACAGATTATGCCCCCATATGCTGCACAGATTATGCCCCCATATGCTCCAGATTATGCCCACATATGCTCCAGATTATGCCCATATGCTCCCTGATTATGCCCCCATATGCTCCAGATTATGCCCACATATGCTCCAGATTATGCCCCCATATCCTCCAGATTATGCCCCCATATGCTCCAGATTATGCCCCATAGTATACGTCCCTTATGCTGCCGCGCTGCTGCTGCAAAAAAAATGACATACTCACCTCTCGTCGCTGGGGGCCAGGTGCCGGTGTCCTGAGCAGGCGGTGACACTCGCACGCTATGGGGACAGGTGCCGGTGTCACCGCTCGCTCAGGGCCCGGCACCTGAGATATTTACCTGTCCTCTCTCCACCGCTGCGCACTGCTCCCTCTTCTGGGTCCTCGGCAGTGAATGATCAGGCGGGGGCGCGGCGCGCACTAACGTCGTCATCACGCCCTCTGCCTGAACATTCACAGTCAGAGGAGTCGGACGAGAGAGCAGCGCAGCGGTGGAACGGGACAGGTAAATATCGCTATACTTACCCCTCCGCCGGCGCGTCTCTGCAGCGTCTCCTCTTCTGCCGGCGATCTCCGCAGCGCTTCCGTCCTACAGCGGTCACGTGGTACCGCTCATTAAAGTCATGAATATGTGCATATTCATGACTTTAATGAGCGGTGCCATGTGACCGCTGCAGGAAGGAACCGGAGATCGTGGGAGAAGCAGGGGGGCTGCAGAGACCGCGCCGGCGGAGGGGTGAGTATGATCCGACAACCCCGCTGCCACTCCCCCGCCGACCCCCGTATATGACCCACGTATAAGCCGAGAGGGGGACTTTCAGCCCTAAAAAATGGGTTGAAAATCTCATCTTACACACGAGTATATACGGTAATTCTCTAATTTCACAATGCATATACAGAATGAATTAAAAACTAACTATATGCTTGTGTGCCTCCTGCCGGCAAATCATGCACAATACCAACAGATACAGACAGAAAACAGCTTATGATGACAATGACACCAGACTTTGCAATGCTATTCAACTGTGAATGCTCGACACCAAAACACTTCACAATTTATCTCTCTATATGCCAGCCTGATTTGTAGAAATGAAAAGTCTACAACTGGGCCAAATTGCTGAATCATGGGAGGGGTGTGTCTAGTACTTTGATAATGCGCCAACCTTGTTGGGAAATGCTGAGCTCTAGAGTCTGCACAATCAGGGCACGACACCTGACCACTGTGGTCAATAGTGAAATGGTGAATACTTTGTCCTTTCTTTTCCACAGGACAGTTAACTTTCAGCTTGACATGCAGGGATATCCTAGCTAATGTGTTTTGTCTCCAAGACAACCAGGGCTCTACCTGTGGCTTGGCTGTGGTGACAAAAGCACATCTAATAATTAACTAGCTTGGACCTTTTGCTGTGACTTTAGCGTGTACAAGCAGAAGAATTGAAGCAATGACACAATCTTTTTTATTTATTAGTCACATTGCCGGATCCTGGGCTCTGACTATGGGAAGGCAGCCGAACTTGAGTACCTATGAGATTATTTCATCGACAGTCTAAGATCGGAACCAGGGCAATTGCTCGGTGTTAATGTGTCAACCCTCTGCACTGTTCTGACAGCCCTTGTGCAGTATGGCATCACTATGACTAGACACTAGACACACCCTCTGGATTGGTTGGACAATACACACAGATACACAATTAAAGAATATCTCTGACCTGTGCATAGGCTCAGGACTTTTAATTGTGGTCAATTATTATCCAGAGACGACAGCTGGCTATCTCAACCCAGCCCGGACATGGAAAAGAGGGATTGTAGGTAATATGATATATTTTCTCACCTACTTTTAGAGCTGCAGACTCTTCCCACAGATGACGCCCGTCCTGGCGGAGATGTTGGTGTTGCTGTGGTCATCTGGCCCCTTGTTGAAGGTGCCAAATGTTAGGGCACATGAAATGCGTGTGTTGTCATCTTAATTGTATGCTGCCAAATTGTATCTTGGAGGTATACGGCCGGAGAAATCAAAGGACAAAGACAATGAGTCGTGTCTCAAATGAATTCTGATTTTATTGGTTGAGGTTATGGTTTTTATAAAGAGAGACAATGTGTTTTTCCACATCTTTCCTCATTACCTTATCTAAAATTGTTGCCAGTCATTGATTCCTGTGGAAAAACAGAAAACTGAGCCGGAGTATGACTTGAATAGCATGCATGATGTAAAAGCATGTTCACATTGGCCATAGAAACAAACATAGCTAAAGAAAAGACAATATTTGCATATACCCGAATGAAAATAAATAAGTAAAAAGCAAGTGCATTGAATAATTAACATATGGTACTTAGTGGCAGAGAAAAACATAAAACTGAGCCGGAGTATGACTTGAAAAACATGCATGATGTACAAGCACATTGTCTTTTCTTTGGTTTTGTTTGTTTCTAAGGCCAGTGTGAACATGATTTTACATCATGCATGTTATTCAAGTCATACTCCGGCTCAGTTTTCTGTTTTTCTTGAGTATTTTTGTATTCAGTACAAATAGGGTGTGGCCTCCCTTTTCACTGAGTTGGGCCATTCATATATGGTCCCTCCAAAGCTGGTTGTCCGGTTGAGAATCGGTGACTCTCTGCTACTATTCACACTAGGTAGGGTTTAACATTAGAGAGTGTAGGTCTGTCCCAATGGGGAACACCTTGTCGCAGTAGTTAAGCTTTATGCTTTTTTATCAAAGACAGTCTTTACTAAGTATCCTATGTTAATTATTCAATGCACTTGCTTTTTTACTTACGGTATTTATTTTCATTAGGGTAAATGCACACATTGTCTTTTCTTTTGATTCATTCCTGTGGGAATGAGCAGGCACATTTACCAATCTTTCTTGATAAGCTCAGTGAATTAATCATGTCAGAGTTTACTGAAGGTTTATGTAATCTGTTGACAGGAATGAGTTAGAGGACACATAAACACCTCATTTAATACATATTCAGCAAAGCGTCCATTTTGAATATAAGTGTCCACATTTTGTATATCTTCATAATCATATCCTTAACATTACCTTTCTAATTTTTTGAAGAAATTGAATTTTACTTTGCTACATCTTGGGACATTTTTTCTCTCTTCACATGGCAGCGCAAAAGGAACATTTTTATAAATTATTAAGTAAAAATTCTTAAAATTCTGTAGGTGCAATTTTCTTGCACAAAATTCTCAATTTTTGAGAATCTGTCTCTAGAATCAACACTCCAAAGCTGTCTATATGGGCATGCAGGTCATATGAAGCTGAATAAAATGATATCTTGATATCTGATATATGAGAAATCCACTTTAATATATATATACAAATGAGCTGTTAAAAATTATGGGCAGGACTCTGATCTGCATGAGAATCTCCGGAGCTTATTTCAATAATATAAGGGAATTACTAGTGTGATATGTAATGGCTGTTTTTTAAGGGTATGCCACACTAAACAACATCGCTAACGGGATCGCTAAAAAACGTCACTATTTAGCGATCCCGTTAGCGATGTTGTTGTGTGCGGCATCTGTCAGCGACGAGGCCCCTGCTGTGATCTCGCTGACATCGTTCCGGACCCTATTTAGATCGTCGGCGCCCCGCAGGTAAGTATATATCGCTAAGTGTGGCACCTTTTCTTAGCGATTTAGCGGTACTTTTGTACCGCTAAAGTCGTTAAGAAGATCGCTAACTGCGATAGCGTCGTTAACTATATCGCTAAGTTAAGCCGCACTTAGCGATATAGAAACAATCCCGCTAGCGATCGCATTAGTATGCGTCTTTATCGCTATCGCTAGCGGGATTGTTTAGTGTGGCAGTACCTTTACTCTGCTTATCTCACTGCAGAGCTGTGTGTGATTATAACTGACACATCTGCTGGTTCCTCTCACAGCTGCAGCTTCCATCTCACAGTCAGCCAGTGTTGCAAAATGTTGCAATACAGCAGAGCTGTGAGAGCTGCAGAAAAGATGTTTCTTAGAAGACAAAATTCAGTTCACATGTACTGTGTTAGTTAGGTATAGTTAGTTAACTTACTCACTAACTTTTATTAAAAATTAGTTCTGAAGGCAGATTCTCACACAGGTCAGTGTCCATCCCATAGTTCTGAACAGCTGATTTACATATTAAAAATGGGAATTTATCTGGAATAAGACATCATATCACAGATATCAAAGTATCATTTCATTCAGCTTCTTATGACCTACATGACCAAATAAACAGCTTAGGATGGTTGATTTGAATGATTGATTTTCTTTCAACTTATTTTCAGCAGAATTCAAGCCTGTACCTAAAAGTTATATATTCAAATTTACAAATAAATAAATCCTGTGCACATAATTTGTGTTTCACAAAGCATATGTAACAATATTTTATCTATATATGGTTCAATCAATAATTTAGCTTTAGGAGCTAAAGTTAAAGGTGTACTTTGTTTCTTCACCTAAAATGAACCAATATGGATACTCACTGTAGTTACGTAAACTCATTAACTTTCTCTAGTAGTAATAATGCTGGGATTGTTGCCAAGGTCTTTACAACAATAATAGTTCTTTCAGTTGTGTCACTGAACAATCTGCTGCATTAACTTGGTTTATTCTTGCTTTTGGAGGAAAAGTATTTTATGCATTTTGTTAGTTTGCCAAATTTGTCCATTGTATTTTGTAGGATTGTGATTGTTCCAATTAGCTTTAGGCTTTGTAAAGGCTCAGTCATTTATAGTAATACATGTGAGCTGTTAATCTGTTTTCTGTGCAAAATATCCCTAATATATAAAGTCACATTTATTCCTTATTTGAGAATAAGAAGGAAATCGTGAAATGCAAAGCAAGTAGCGGGAATAAAATCAGCAATCCATGAAGATAAAGAAATCTTAAGTCCCGAAAAAGTTTATTTTTAAGTTGTCTTTTGTAGCTTAGTGTAGTAATATGGATTGTCTTTTCTTCTTCAGTCCATTTAAATTGAATTTTTAATAGCTTTTTGATTTTAACATATGTAGTCTGTGTTACTGCAACACTATTAAGGCTTCAGCATTTAGTTTTTTAAGATGCAAAATTAAAGTTAATCTACTGTGAATTTTTCATAATAAAACAAGTGTTGCAAAAACATTGAGGAAGAATTTTTTTATTTACAACTGAAGTATATGACATTAGGAAATAAGCTACAAAACCCTGTTGACTTCACAGGGGAGCACAGCTCTTTGGTTGGATCTTGCTCTGTAACTCCACTGTGCTAACCGCACACATGTAGGAAACAGATGCAGAAGCCAAGCCGGAAGAAAAAACCCTAACTGGCTAAAAACTAAGGAGATAACTAACACACACACATACATACAGAGTGGTAGCGTATCCACTCACACACACCAACCATAAATGATACTAGCGCACCCGCGTGTGCCACTGAGAGCCTTTTAAACCCAAAGTTCCACCCCCAAACACTCATGCTGACATCACCCGTGGGCAAATCCGAAGCTGCAACATCACCAGAGCAGCTGACGTCCGTCCACCAATAGGAAGACGCCACATCATGGACATGCTCAGTACGGTGATCTCTGGACTTAGACTCCAAGATGTGAGGCTGCACCTGTATGACACTGTTTACCATAGACTTAGCTGGAGAGCCAACAGTAACCAAAGGTACACCTCGAGCCTGAGCAAGACCCTGGTACTGACGTCTATGCTGAGCAGGACCAGCAGCCGGACCCGAATGGGGGACCGCAGGGCCAGACAGTGCCTGGCATCAATCCTGAGCAGCAGGAGAATCCTGGCGTCTAATAGTCTTATGTACTTTGAAACATGTAGAATAAACCACTATCCATTTGAAAATCTGGGATATACCTGTCATCATTGATCAGCAAGCGCAGAAATCAACCACAAACCTCTCCTTTCTTTCCTGGATATTTTTATATTAAGGCAGGAGAAATTTCACAGCACACTATAAATGGATAGTAATGCAAAGTTTTTATTCAACAATTGGAGCAGAGTGTTGCAACAAAATGTAACACAACATTTCAAACCTATATGAGTCTTTATCATAGTGTTGCTGAAAAAGAAAGGGACAAGTCTGAGAACAGTGCTAGCATAAATATCCCTGGTGGCACAAGAGGAGTACTATCATATTGTGTAACAATATCTACAAAAACATAGAACACACATACAGTGGGTACGGAAAGTATTCAGACCTCTTTACATTTTTCACTCTTTGTTTCATTGCAGCCATTTGGTAAAATCAAAAAAGTTCATTTTTTTCTCATTATTGTACACTCTGCACCCCATCTTGACTGAAAAAAACAGAAATGTAGCAATTTTTGCAAATTTATTAAAAAAGAACTGAACTATCACATCGTCATAAGTATTCAGACCCTTTGCTCAGTATTGAGTAGAAGCACTATTTTGAGCTAGTACAGCCATGAGTTTTCTTGGGAATGAGGCAAGTATTTCACACCTGGATTTGGGGATCCTCTGCCATTCTTCCTTGCAGATCCTCTCCAGTTCCATCAGGTTGGATGGTGAACATTGGTGGACAGCCATTTTCTGGTTCTTCCAGAGATGCTCAATTGGGTTTAGATCAGGGCTCTAGCTGGGCCAGTCAAGAATGGTCACAGAGTTGTTCTGAAGCCAGAATAAGTTCATTTTTTTCTCATTAATGTACACTCTGCACCCCATCTTGACTGAAAAAAAAAGAAATGTAGAAATTTTTGCAAATTTATTAAAAAAGAAAAAAAAAAATATCACATTATCATAAGTATTCAGACCCTTTGCTCAGACACTCATGTTTAAGTCACATGCTGTCCATTAGCTTGTAATCCTCTTTGAGATGGCTCTACTCCTTTATTGGAGTCCAGCTGTGTTTAATTAAACTGATAGGACTTGACTTGTAAAGGCACACACCTGTCTATATAAGACCTCACAGCGCATGTCAGACCAAATTAGAATCATGAGGTCAAAGGAACTGGCCAAGGAGCTCAGAGACAGAATTGTGGCAAGGCACAGATCTGGCCAAGGTTACAAAAGAATTTCTGCAGTACTCAAGGTTTTTAAGAGCACAGTGGCCTCCATAATCCTTAACCCCTTCCTTACCAATGACGGAATAGTACGTCATCGGTAGGTATCCCCTGCTTTAGAGGTGGGCTTCGGTGATGAGCTTCACCTCAAAGCCGTAACATGTCAGCTGTTATAAACAGCTGACATGTGCCCGCAATAGGCGCAAGTGGAATCGTGATCCGCTCTCGCCTATTAACTAGTTAAATCCCGCTGTCAACACTGACAGCAGGCATTTAACTTGTGCTTCTGGCCACCGGGCCGGAAGTGAGCACATCGCTGACCCCCGTCACGTAATCGGGAGTCGGCGATGCATCGCCTTGACAACCAGAGGTTTCATAGAGACCTCTATGGTTGTTGCAGGCACATTGCTATGAGCACCGCCCGGTGGTCGATGCTCATAGCAATGCAGTAAATCTGCTACATATGGGCGATCTGCTCATCGCCCATATGTAGCAGTGCTGATCAAGTGTGGCAAGATTATAGCCCCCATGGAGGCTATTGAAGCATGCTAAAAGTAAAAAAAGTGTTTAAAAATAACAAAAATTAAAAGTTCAAATTTCCCCCTTTCGCCCCAATCAAAATAAAACAATAAAAGAAAAATCAAACATACACATATTAGGTATTGCCGCGTTCAGAATCGCCTGATCTATCAATAAAAAAAGGATTAACCCGATCGTTGCACGGCATAGCGAGAAAAAAAATTCAAAAAAACAGAATTACTTTTTTTGGTCGCCGCGACATTGCATTAAAATGCAATAACGGGCGATCAAAAGAAAGTATTTGCACAAAAGTTGTATCATTAAAAATGTCAGCTTGGTGCGCAACTAAAAGGCCCACACCCAACCTGAGATCACGAAAAATGGAGACCCTCGGGTCTCGGAAAATTGCGCTTTTTTTTAAGCAAACTTTGGAATTTTTTTTCACTCTTAGGTAAAAGAGAACCCAGACATGTTTGGTGTCTATGATCTTGTAATGACCTGGAGAATCATACTGGTCAGTTTTAGCATTTAGTGTACCTAAAAAAAGCCGAGCAAAAATCAAGTGTGAGATTGCACTTTTTTTGCAATTTCACCGCACTTGGAATTTTTTTCCCACTTTCAAGTACACAACATGGTAAAACCAATGATGTCGATCAAAAGTACAACTCGTCCCGCAAAAAATAAGCCCCACATGGCCATATTAATGGAAAAATAGAAAAGTTATGGCTCTGGAAAGAAGGGGAGCGAAAAACGAAAGCGAAAAATTTAACCCCTCTCTGACATTAGACGTACTATCCCGTCCATAAAACCCGTGCCATTCTGACCATGGACGGGATAGTACGTCATAGGCGATTAGCTGCGCTCCCGGAGGGAGCGCAGCTAATCGCCGCCGGGTGTCAGCTGATTATCACAGCTGACACCCGTGACTGTGTGTCAGGAGCGGTCACGGACCGCTCCCGGCACATTAACCCCTTGCACACCGCGATCAAACATGATCGCGGTGTACTGGGGGCACAGGGGAGGATCGCGCAGGGTGGGGGCTCCCTGCGCGCCCCCCTGAGACCCTCAGAGCAGCGCGATGTGATCGCGCTGCTCTGAGGGCTTCCTCCCTCCCAGGACCCGGATCCAAGATGGCGCTGGGGTCCTGGAGGGAGGCGGCTTCCTCAGTGCCTGCCGAGAGCAGGCATGAGGAAGCGTCCTGCACTGCCTGTCACATCGCTGGTGTGACAGAGTGCTGTGCACACTGTCACACCAGCGATCTGATGAAATACAGTGATGTCCCACCCTGGGACAATGTAAAAAAGTAAAAAAAAGTAAAAATAAACATGTGTAAAAAAAAATCCAAAATAAAAAAAAAAAAAAAAAAATATTCCCCAATAAATTCATTACTTATTGTAAATAAAAAAAATAAAACAATAAAAGTACACATATATGGTATCGCCACGTCCGTAACGACCCCCCCTATAAAACTGTCCCACTAGTTAACCCCTTTTGTGAACCCCTTAAAAAATAAAAAATAAAAACGAAGCAAAAAATCAGTGCTTTATCATCATACCGCTGAACAAAAAGTGGAATAACACGCGATTAAAAAGACGAATATAATAAACATGGTACCGCTGAAAACGTCATCTTGTCCCGCAAAAAACGAGCCATCACACAGCATCATCAGCAAAAAAAAAAAAAGTTATAGCTCGCAGAATAAAGCGATGCAAAAATAATTATTTTTTATATAAAATTTTTATTCTATAAAAGCGCCAAAACATAAAAAAATTATATAAATGAGGTATCACCATAATCGTACTGACCCGAAGAATAAAACTGCTTTATCGATTTTACCACACGCGGAACAATAAAAACGCCTCACCCAAAAGAAATTCATGAATTGCTGATTTTTGTTCATTCTAACCTCCAAAAATCGAAATAAAAAGCGATCAAAAATGTCACGTGCTCAAAAATGGTACCAATAAAAGCGTCACCTCGTCCCGCAAAAATTAAGACCTCACATGACATTGTGGGCCAAAATATGCAAAAATTATAGCTCTCAAAATGTGGCGATGCAAAAAACTACTTTTTGCAATAAAAAGCGTCTTTTAGCGTGACAGCTGCCAATCATAAAAACCGCTATAAATAGTAAATCAAACCCCCCTTTATCACCCCTTAGTTAGGGAAAAATAATAAAATAAAAAAAATGTATTTATTTCTATTTTCCCATTAGGGTTAGGGTTAAGGTTTCGGCTAAAGTTAGGGTTAGGGTTGGCGCTAAAGTTAGGATTAGGGTTAGAGTTAGGATTAGGGCTAGGGTTGGGATTAGGGTTGGGACTAGGGTTAGGGGTGTGTTGGGGTTAGGGTTGGAGTTAGAATTGGGGGGTTTCCGCTGTTTAGGCACATCAGGGGCTCTCCAAATGTGACATGGCGTCTGATCTCCATTCCAGCCAATTCTGCGTTGTAAAAGTCAAACGGTGTTCCTTCACTTCTGAGCTCTGCCATGCGTCCAAACAGTAGTTTATCCCCACATATGGGGTATCAGCGTACTCTGGACCCCAAGAGTTATTGTGAAATTTGTCCTATTTCTTCTGTTCCCCTTGGGAAAATAAAAAACTGGGGGCGAAAATATTATTTTTGTAAAAAAAATAAGATTTTTTTGTTTTCACGGCTGTACATTATAAACTTCTGTGAAGCACTTGGGGCTTCATAGCGCTCACCACACATCTAAATAAGTTCCTTGTGGGGTCTATTTTCCAAAATGGGGTCACTTGTTGGGGATTTCCACTGTTTAGGCGCATCAGGGGCTCTCCAAATACGACATGACGCCCCCAGACCATTCCATCAAAGTCTGCAATCCAAAACGTCACTACTTCCCTTTCCGAGCCCTGACATGCGCCCATACAGTAGTTTTCTCCCACATATTGGGTATCAGCGTACTCAGGACAAATTGGACAACAACTTTTGGGGTCCAATTTCTCCTGTTACCCTTGTAAAAATAAAATATTGGGGGCAAAAAAATCATTTTTGTAAAAAAAAAAGGATTTTTTATTTTTACGGCTGTGCGTTATAAACTTCTGTGAAGCACTTCGGGGTTCAAAGTGCTCACCACACATCTAGGTAAGTTCCTTGTGGGGTCTATTTTCCAAAATGGGGTCACTTGTGGGGGGTTTCCACTGTTTAGGCGCATCAGGGGCTCTCCAAATGCGACATGACGCCCCCAGACCATTCCATCAAAGTCTGCAATCCAAAACGTCACTACTTCCCTTTCCGAGCCCTGACATGCGCCCATACAGTAGTTTTCTCCCACATATTGGGTATCAGCGTACTCAGGACAAATTGGACAACAACTTTTGGGGTCCAATTTCTCCTGTTACCCTTGTGAAAATAAAATATTGGGGGCGAAAAAATCATTTTTGTAAAAAAAAAAGGATTTTTTATTTTTACGGCTGTGCGTTATAAACTTCTGTGAAGCACTTCGGGGTTCAAAGTGCTCAACACACATCTAGATAAGTTCCTTGTGGGGTCTATTTTCCAAAATGGGGTCACTTGTGGGGGGTTTCCACTGTTTAGGCGTATCAGGGGCTCTCCAAATGCGACATGACGCCCCCAGACCATTCCATCAAAGTCTGCAATCCAAAACGTCACTACTTCCCTTCCGAGCCCTGACGTGCACCCATACAGTAGTTTTCTCCTACATATTGGGTATCAGCGTACTCAGGACAAATTGGACAACAACTTTTGGGTTCCAATTTCTTCTGTTACCCTTGTGAAAATAAAATATTGGGGGCGAAAAATCATTTTTGTAAAAAAAAAAAGGATTTTTTATTTTAAGGCTGTACGTTATAAACTTTAGTGAAACACCTGGGGGTTCAAAGTTCTCACCACACATCTAGATAAGTTCCTTGAGGGGTCTAGTTTCCAAAATGGTGTCATTTGTGGGGGGTTTCCACTGTTTAGGCAGATCAGGAGCTCTCCAAACACGACATGGCGTCCAGCCAATTCTGCGTTGAAAAAGTGAGACGGCGCTCCTTCCCTTCCAAACTCTGCCATGCACCCAAACAGTGGTATACCCCCACATATGGGGTATCAGTGTACTCAGGACAAATTGCACAATAACTTTTGGAGTCTTGTTACCCTTGGAAAAATAAAAATTCGTGTGAAAAGATCATTTTTGTGGAAAAAATATGATTTTTAAATTTTACGGCTCTACGTTATAAACTTGTGTGAAGCACTTGAGGGTTCAAATTGCTCACCAAAGATCTAGATAAGTTCCTTAGGGGGTCTATTTTCCCAAATGGGGTCATTTGTGGGGGGTTTCCACTGTTTAGGCACATCAGGGGCTCTCCAAATGCAACATGGCATCCAATCTCAATTCCAGCCAATTTTGGTTGGAAAAAGTCAAATGGTGCTCCTTCCCTTCCGAGCTCTGCCGTGCGCCCAAACAGTGGTTCCCCCCCACATATGGGGCATCAGCGTACTCAGGACAAATTGGACAACAAATTATGTGGTCCAATTTCTCCTGATACCCTTGGGAAAATAAAAAATTAGTGACTAAAAGATAATTTTTGTGGGAAAAAAATAGGATTTTTTATTTTCATGCCCGGGCATTATAAACTTGTGTGAAGCACTTGGGGGTTCAAAGTGCTCACCAAAGATCTAGATAAGTTCCTTAGGGGGTCTAGTTTCCAAAATGGGGTCACTTGTGGGGGATTTCCATTGTTTAGGCTCATCTGGGGCACTGCAAACGGAACATGACCCCCATCAACGTCTGCATTCCAAAACATTACTACTTCCTTTCCAAGCCCTGCCGTGCGCCCAAACAGTTTTCCACCCCCACATATGGGGTATCAGCGTACTCAGGACAAATTGGACAACAACTTTTGGGGTCCAATTTCCTTGGGAAAATTCAAAAATTTAGGACTAAAAAATCATTTTTGTGGAATTTTTTTTTTTTTTTCACACCCAGGCATTATAAACTTTTGTGAAACACTTGGGGGTTCAAAGTGCTCACAACAGATCTAGATAAGTACCTTAGGGGGTCTAGTTTCCAAAATGGTGTCACTTGTGGGGGGTTTCCACTGTTTAGGCGCATCAGAGGTTCTCCAAGCGCGACATGGCGTCCAATCTCAACTCCAGCCAATTTTAGTTTGAAAAAGTCAAACGGCGCTCCTTCCCTTACGAGCTCTGCCGTGTGCCCAAACAGTGGTTTTCCCCCACATATAGGGTATTGGCGTACTCAGGAGAAATTGCATAACAACCTTATCTGTCCATTTTCTCCTTTTACCCTTGTGAAAATAAAAAAAAAGTTTGTAAAAGATCATTTTTGTGGCTAAAAAGTTAAATATTCATTTTTTCCTTCCACGTTGCTTTCGTTCCTGTGAAGCACCTGAAGGGTTAATAAACTTCTTGAATGTGGTTTTGAGTACCTTGAGGGGTGCAGTTTTTAGAATGGTGTCACTTTTGGGTATTTTCTGTCATGTAGACCCCTCAAAGTGACTTCAAATGTGAGGTGGTCCCTAAAAAAAATGGCTTTGTAAATTTTGTTGTAAAAATGAGAAATCGCTGGTCAACTTTTAACCCTTATAACTTCCTAACAAAAAAAATTTTGATTCCAAAATTGTGCTGATGTAAAGTAGACATGTGGGAAATGTTATTTCTTAACTATTTTGTGTTACATATTTCTCTGTTTTAAGGGAATAAAAATTCAAAGTTTGAAAATTGCTAAATTTTCCAAATTTTCGCCATATTTGCGTTTTTTTCAAAAATAAACGCAAGTTATATGGAAGAAATTTTACCACTAACATGAAGTACAATATGTCACGAGAAAACATTCTCAGAATCGCGAAGATCCGTTGAAGCGTTCCGGAGTTATAACCTCATAAAGAGACAGTGGTCAGAATTGTAAAAATTGTCCCGGTCATTAACGTGCAAACCACCCTTGGGGGTGAAGGGGTTAAAAAAGCATCGGGAGTTAAAGGGTTAAATGGAAGACGTTTGGGACCACCAGAAGTCTTCCTAGACCTGGCCGTCCAGCCAAACTGAGCAATTGTGGGAGAAGAGCCTTGGTTAGAGAGGTAAAGAAGAAGCCCAAGATTACTGTGGCTGAGCTCCACAGATGCAGTAGGGAGATGGGAGAAAGTTCCAGAAAGTCAACTATCACTGCAGCCCTCCACCAGCCGGGCCTTTATGGCAGAGTGGCCCGACGAAAGCCTCTCCTCAGTACAAGACATGAAAGCCCGCATAGACTTTGCTAAAAAACACATGAAGGACTCCCATACTATGAGAAATAAGATTCTCTGGTCTGATGAGACAAAGATAGAACTTTTTGGTGATAATTCTAAGTGGTATGTGTGGAGAAAACCAGGCACTGCCCATCACCTGCCCAATATTATCCAAACAGTGAAACATGGTGGTGGCCCCATCATGCTATGGGGATGTTTTTCAGCTGCAGGAACAGGACGACTGGTTGCAATTGAAGGAAACATGAATGAAGCCAAGTACAGAGATATCCTGTATGAAAACCTCTTCCAGAGTGCTCTGGATCTCAGACTTGGCCGAAGGTTCACCTTCCAACAAAACAATGACCCTAAGCACACAGCTAAAAAAACAAAGGAGTGGCTTCAGAACTACTCTGTGACCATTCTTGACTGGCCCAGCTAGGGCCCTGATCTAAACCCAATTGAGCATCTTTGGAGAGACCTGAAAATGGCTGTCCACCAACGTTCACCATCCAACATGACGGAACTGGAGAGGATATGCAAGGAAGAATGGCAGAGGATTCCCAAATCCAGGTGTGAAAAACTTGTTGCATCATTCCAAAGAAAACTCATGGCTGTACTAGCTCAAAATGATGCTTCTACTCAATAATGAGCAAAGGGTCTGAATACTTATGACGATGTGATATTTCAGTTCTTTTTTAATAAATTTGCAAAAATTTCTATATTTCTGTTTTTATTCAGTCAAGATGAGGTGCAGAGTGAACTTTTTTGAATTTACCAAATGGCTGCAATGAAACAAAGAGTGAAAAATGTAAAGGGGTTTGAATACTTTCCGTACCCACTGCATATAGGTACACGTACTGTATAAACAGATGCATAAACTACCAGCAAACTAGAGTACAAACTAAAGACACAATATTATTAGATTTGTGCCAGTGCCAATTCTGCAGCAAAGGTATGTAAGATACATTATAAGGAACAAAGGAATATGCATCCATGGAAGCTAAAGAGGCAAAATACAATAAAATAGTATAGAAATCATTGAGACTTATGCTCATTTGTATAGTAGAGAGTAAATGGAAACCTTTCAATGGGAAGTTGCAGGGTATATGAGAAAGAACAGCTGCAGAACAGTGGTTATAATTACAGTTGAAATCAGAAGTTTACATACACTATATAAAAAGACACATATGCAAGTTTTCTCAATATCTGACATGAAATCAGAATAAACCTTTCTTTTTTAGATCAATTAGGTTTACCATAATTATTAGTATTTACCAAATGCCAGAATAATGAAAGCGAGAGAATGTTTTAAGGCATTTTTATTACTTACTGCAAAGTCAAAAGTTTACATACACTAAGATTACTATGCCTTTAAACAATTGTGGACTGCCCATATGATGATGTCATGTGCTTGAAAGCTTCTGATAGGTTTTTGGCAACATCTGAGTTATTTAGAGACACACTTGTGGATGTATGTTAATGCACACCACTGAGCCACCATTAGTCTTTTCCACCATCGGGGCATTTGAAAATTCTGTGTACCCAGAAACTACGTAATCTAAAAACAACAGATTAATTGCTAGAATATCAGCTTTCACAACACTTTCAATTTAACAAAATCATCTTGTAAATGTCACACAGAATGCGCAGCCATGCCAATGAATGATTAATCACAGTAGCTGACAATAGTCTCACGCTATCAACGATGTACAAGTGAAAACTACAATTTTAAGAGATTCTCTCTTTACATGAATACTTTTAACAACCAATTTTACAATCTAAAGTATGCAAAAACAAAACTGGTTTATAACTAATTCTCTAATCTGACAATGCATTTATACAGAATGAATTCAAAACTAACTATATGCTAGTGCTTCTCATGCTGACAAATCATACACAATACAAACAGATACAGACAGAAAACAGCTTATGATGACACTAATACCTGACTTTGCAATACTATTTGTGAAGAAACCAATTGTATCTTAATTTCTTAGACAGCCATGTTTTGTAAACCACAAGAATTTACTTTTTATCTGTATATTGGCTTGTGGATTTAAGTGTTTATGTCTGGTGGGTCAAGAAGACAGTCTTGCATACGATTTAACATACTATGTAAGTCTGTAAAAGTGACTTGTACATAGTGTGTGTTTATCTGTGTTTATTGTGAGCTGATAAGTTAATTGTGTATTGTGTTCTATGACCAGTTTGTTGACTTCGAAGGTAGATAGGGAAAGGCTGTGAGGATGAACTGAAGCATACTGTGTAAATCTAAAAATAGCTTACATGCCTCGGGTATAAAAATACTCAAGAGACAGAGATAGCAGATCTGATCTCATCTCATCTCAGGACACAGAGAGCTACCAGTCGGACATTCTGCACAACACTCAACAGACTAGAGACAGGACTGCAGCCAATTCATCATGGCACCATCACGAGGGACACGGATCTATGATTCTAAGGGAAACAACCTAGTAGTTTTCGGCTCCGGTTGGAAGGACACAGATCTGATCCAGTGACCATCTCTGAACCACGGATATGTTTGGAGAAAGCCAGGTTTTGGGACACGTTGGTCACCTGGTTCCATGGAGATGGTCGGATAAGCCAGGTGGTGACTTTCGTATCAACTTGCTTTGGGCCTTGTATGGACAGTAAGGACTGTCATCTCCCTATGCTTGTTATATTTCTCTGTGAGTATAAGATTTGCAACAGCGACCTTGAGAGCTGGGATGTTGTGTCAACTGGCTTTCGACCTTCTACGGACTCTGGACTGTTCTCGGTCATCTCCCTACGCTTGTCAATATCTCTTCTCTGTGTGTATATCACATGTGGACTATCGACCCTGGGAGCTCTGATGTAACATCTACTGTTATCCAGGTGAGTCAGTGGAAGGGTGAGGCCCTATAATGTGCACCATGTTGGGGGTAATTGCTGGGATTGTTCTATTTTCTTGTGGTTAAATAAAGTATTGCCACACTGTTTCACCCTAACCCTGTGTTGTCTGTGTAGTGTTATGCCCACGTTTAACAGGAGAGCGGGTTTTAGGCGGGACGATCCCTGGTCCATGCATTTTCTTCTATCAGACTTGGCGCCCGCTGACCCCCCATTTCTCCACACTATTCAACTGTGAATGCTCGACACCAAAACACTTCACAATTTACCTATCTATATGCCAGCCTGATTTGTAGAAATGAAAAGTCTACACCTGGGCCAAATTGCTGAATCTGGGGAGGGGTGTGTCTAGTACTTTGATAATGTGCCAACCTTGTTGGGAAATGCTGAGCTATAGAGTCTGCACACAATCAGGGCATGACACCTGACCACTGTAGCCAGTAGTTGAAATGGTGAATACTTTTTCCTTTCTTTTCCACAGGACACTCCAATACAAAACTTCATGTGGACTGTGACTATGTATGGGGAGAGGTGGATTTTAAATAGCTGTGTGCACCGTTGGACCTAAAGTGTGGTCCCACAGGTGCTACCCACCGGAATTTGCGTCATACTGTTCCTGTTATGGAGCTCGGAATGTTCGGCACTGGTGTATGTGTGTTGTGCTGTTGCCTTAGGAGCGGAGACACTCATCTAGGTGTGGGTGACGGGCTGCATTTGAGAATTTGGATATGGATGCCACCCTTTCTTGGTCAGGGGACTTGTCCAATAAATTGGAAGCGTAGACAGAATGCCTTGCCTTCCTGAAATGGTCTGGTAAGGGTAACCATGCTTTACCACATCTGATTGGTGACTTGTGACTTGCTATGCAGTCTTTAAAGTGATGTGCGGTCTCAACTACATAGAGAAGGCAACAAGGACAATTGATGAGATAGACCACAAAATTTGAGTCACATGTATATATACGTAAGCCTGTTCTGGGGTGTGTAATATTCTCCGATTTTGTGATGTTGAAAGAGGCTGCACAGTTAAGACAGGGAAAGTCTTGTGTTTGTGTTTACTCATGAAGCATTGGGTGGGTAGTTTTAGGGTGCTCCCTATGTCAGGAGTGACAAGTTTGTCTCGGATGTTGCTGAGTCTGTTGGTACATAGGATGGGTGTTTTGAATGCCTCAATGTCAGGGTATGCCCCTGTAAGGAGTGACCAGTGTTTCCTGATAATGATGTAAATTCTAAGCATCATGCGGTGGTACATGTGTACAGAGGGTATTCACTTTTTTTGTACAGTAGGTGGAGATGGAAAATTCCGTTAAATGGCCCTTTCTTTTTCTTTCTCCAGTAATGCTGCTGGATAGCTTCTGTCTCTGAATCTGGGGGAGATTTCATGCAGTCTGTCAGGTAGTGTTCATTAGTGTATCCTTGTCCATGATGTGTGAAACTCTTTGTAATTTGGAATGATGAAAGACTGGTGGTGTATTTGGGATGGCAGCTGGAGTAGTGGTGCCAGCTATTGCAGTCAGTTGGTTTTGAAAATAGGTAATTTAAGAGGTTTCCTAAGCCATCCTTGGATACGATAGTGCCCAGAATTGGAATGGCGCTTGGATTGTGATTGAGAGTTAAATGCAACTCTGGTCTAACTGTGCCAGATACAGAATATATCGTCTATGTATCAGTACGAGCATTTGGAATGACATTGGTAAAGTTTGTTATTGTATACGTGTTGGTCTTCAAAGAGACTCATATAGGCATTAGCATATGCTGGAGCTACATTGGAGCCCATAGACGTGCCACATTTCTGGATATAATATGTGTCGCCAAAGAGAAAAAAAAATCCTGTAAGACCAATCTCAGGAGTTCTGTGCATAATCCAAAGGACTTGTCATGGAGATTTGACTGAGATAGTAAACTGTTTACAGCTTCAATACCCTTGTCATGGTGTATGGAGGTATACAGAGTATTGACATAAAGGGATACAAGGAGGCTGTCAGTTGGGACAATAGCATGATTTCTGATGATCCATAAAAAGTGACCTGTGTCTGATTTAAAGGAGGAGGCTGTTTTTGTAAGGGGAATGAGGACTTTCACCAGATAGGCAGACAAGGGTGTGAGGATGGAATTGGTCACACACCCCATTCCACCATTCCACCAGTACCTCGCTTAATGACCGGGTGCACACCAAAGCTCATCTCTACTATTTTCATATTAAAGCTTAAACTTTTTAATAAAAGTTTCAAAGACCTTGTGACCTTTTGATTTTCTGACTGTAACATATTTCAGGGACTCATCACCCCATGTGTACTGTGTCAAGGAGTGATTTATGCTGATTTTGTAGCCAAGAACAAATGTTGAGAGCTGGACTGAGTGAGAGGAGATAAACTAACCCTTGCATGTGCACCCCACATCACATGCTGAAAAGTGTCTATGTGACAGCCGGGGTCTTTAGTGTGAGAATAAATGTATGTTTTAGTGAATTTTTCAAATACTTTACCAAGTGGCTTACCTGATAAATTTGAGAATTTTGCTGATCTTTTTCCTGAGTCAGAATCTGAAAAAGTACCCCCATACAGAGTTAACGATTGTCTCACTTCAACCAAGAGAAAAATCTATACTCTTTTCAGGATCAGAACATCATGCCATGAAAGACAATACAGCAGAAAGTCTGCAAAGATGTTCATCAAACCTTGCATATCACCACTTTAGGTATGTTTCTTTTTTGTTGGTAAAAAAGATGATAGTCTAAGACCATGTATTGGCTACCCTACACTTTTGTAAATTATTTTAAAGAATCAGCATCCTCTTCCTCTTATCCTTGTTGCTTGGGTCATTGTCTTGCTGGAGAACCCATGATCTTCAACTCAATCCAAGTTTTCTGACACTGATTAGGACATTTCTCTCTAAAATCTCTTGATACTTTTCTGAGATCAAATTCATGTTAAGGTCTCCAGTACCAGACTAGGCAAGGCAGCCCCACAGCATTATGGATCATCCACAACACAAAGCTAACCCCAACGCAGCCCTAACCCCAACCCTAGCCCTAGCCCCAACCCGAACCCTAGTCTAATCCTGGCCCAACCCTAACCCTAGCTCTAAACCTACCCCCAACCTTAACTCTAGCTGAACCCAAACCCTAATGGAAAAATGGAAAAAAAAACTTTTTTTATTTCATTATTTTTACCTAACTAAGGGGGTGATAAAGGTGGGTTTGATTTACTATTTGTTTTATTTTGATCACTGTGATATCACAGTGATCAAAATGAAACTATAGGAAAAATCTCCTATTTTTGGCGGGTGCAGATCTTTTAAGTGCACCCACCATTTTCTTCCTGGAAGAAGACGCTGAGGGCTGGGGACAGAGCAGGAGTGTCCAGGGACACCGGAGGTACCGAGGGGGCTTGGGGAACCCCATTTCTCTTTCCTCTGATATGCTAGATCATATCAGAGAAGAGAGAATTAAATGGGAAATCGGTGAATAATGGCAACACTGGGGAAGGTAAAAACCAACCCAAATCATGTTCTCTGGAGTCTTGACTACCCTCAGTAGCCGAGACCTCATAGATTTTTCGATCCTTGGGGACGCTATACACTTATTTCTCAGCACTGTTAAAAAGCGGCACTGAGGAAAAAGTACACTTAACTACTGCCATTTAAAGATGTATTGGCAGTTGTTAAGGGATTAATGTTAAGGGTGCCAATACCAGTGTCACAGCAAGCTTTAAGTTTTTCTATTTTTTCTATTTTCCATCCAATTGTTTTTTGTTTTACATTATTGTTTATCATTTGCTCTTTTGCATTTAACACAAGTGCTCTATACAAAAAACTGTTTCACTTAATTTTTTTTTTAAGGAAGTACAGTGGGTACGGAAAGTATTCAGACCTTAATTTTTTCACTATTTGTTTCATTGCAGCCATTTGGTAAATTCAAAAAAGTTCATTTTTTTCTCATTAATGTGCACTCTGCACCTCATCTTGACTGAAAAAAACAGAAATGTAGAATTTTTTGCAAATTTATTAAAAAAGAAAAATGAAATTTCACATGGTTGTAAGTATTCAGACCCTTTGCTCAGACACTAATATTTAAGTCACATGCTGTTCATTTCCTTGTGATCCTCCTTGAGATGATTCTGTATTCCACATTATGTACTTAAACTTTATGGGTGCCAATAAAGATGCGCAGGACTGTAGGTGGTCGATGTGGTTGTCAATCTAAATGCCATCTTGCTTTCATTCATCTAATCATGCATCTAGCATGAAAGAAATATGTTTTCCTGGTTCCTAAAGTAAACTTCTTGGGGTATGTGTTTTCCTCCTTTGTTTCCAGTTGGACTCCCTCAAAGGTGCAGGCTATGATAAATTTGGTGCAGCCTACATCTCTGCAAGCTTTGCAGCATTTTGGGGGGTTTGCCAATTACTATCGGAAATCTATTAAAAATTATTACAAGATTGCTAAACTATTGACTGATGTAACTAAGAAAGTGGCTGGTGTGATATATTGGAAATCTGAGGCAATCCTTGCCTTCACTAATTAAAAGAACATTTCTCATTTAACCATGCATTTGTTTAGCTTGACTTAAAGAATCCTGAAATTTTAAGTAAAATGCTTTTAAGGTGTGTATTAGAGCAAGTGCTATCCCAAGGTACTCCATCCCTCACTAAACCAACTCACTAAGGCCTCTTTCACACATCCGGCGGGCGCCTGGCGCGCCCCCGGCATTTTACCGCAGCGCCGCATGTGAAAAGCTTTCACACTTCCGGCGCCCAAAATGCGTTTTTTTGCCGGATGGTTTCTGATGCTTGGAGAGATAAGAGACCATCCGGCAAAAAAAAAAAAACGTTACATGCAGCGTTTTTTCCGGACGCCGCAATGTACATTTGCGCCGCATCTGGACAAAACCGCATGCAACGCATTGACATGCGGCGCCATGCGGCGCTAATGCATGTCAATGCGAAAAAAGCCGCATGCGGCGCATCAGATTTTCAGATGCGGCGCTGCGGGAAAATGCCGGGGGCGCCGCAAGGCGCCCGCCGGATGTGTGAAGCCAGCCTTAAGCTACCCCATCCCTCACATCTTCCCACAACAATGTGCATCTGCCAGCACATTCCTTCGAGGAATAATGCCATGTCTTCGAAGGTGCCAAACATAAAGGCACTGACTACTAAAATCTTATCTAGAAGCAGCCAAATGACTAAATCCTAGGTAAGAATTATGGGCCTTATTCTTATTTGATTGTGTGGCAACATTTGGACCTCGTTCTAAAACTATTAAAACCAATCTTCTCTTCCAAAGTTTCTGTCTGTCTTTATCCTAGGACTCTGAACAAGGCCCTCACTTCTGTTGAGAGTATAGTTGTGTATTTTGTTTTTCTAGATCTGGAGAAGATTAGTCCTTACCTACGCCTATAGATCTGTGGACAGATCGCTCCATGATCTTCATTGCTGACTTGCAATCCTCTGAACATAAGACTGTTACCAAGGTGGTGGACAGATTAATAAAACAACCCTCTGTCTGGGTTGCTTACCTCTCAACCTTTATCCTAAAGTAAGTTACTCATGAAACTCATTTTGCTTTTACATGGTATTCCAGAAAATGTAGTTTCCAAATTCTGGAGGTCATTCTGTAATAAGATCAATGTAGAATTGGCATTTTCATTTGCTTTCCACCCAGAAACCAATGGTCAGACTGAACATGCCAACCAGACACTCAAACAATTTCCTCTCTGTTATGCTTCTTATCATTAGTCTGACCGAGTGGAATAACTGTCTTTTTCAAAATTTGCAATAATCAATAAACATCAAGACTATCTTTTGTTCCTTTTCAGCATTTGAATTTGACACCACAATCATCATATGAGGCTAAGTGGGCAGGAATTACTACAGAAATGTACTCCAGTGTACATTTCTTGAGATGGCACCTGAAAGTTACACCAAATTAATTAAGAGGTTCATGTCTCTAAATTAGTTTAGTGTATTTTACTATTGCACACTCTTTATCAAGAGTGGCAGACAAAACACTAGCTTAAATGAATTAGGGCCTAGGTCTTTTTTACTTTGCCTACATGAAGCTTTAGATAAATAAAATTAATGGAAAAAAATGTCCACTACCCTGATGTTAAGTAATACCTTTGTGAAAACTTAAACTGCTTTTCCTCTAAACCATACCTGTCAAAGTCATTCAGTATAATAAATAGCTGGGCTTACTAAGGATTTTGTTCTGAAATGGTTTCCTGGCACATTTTATGGGTACATTTACACAATACTGTCACTTCTGATATTAATGGTAAGTGTGTTGATGCTGCTCTTTATCCCTCTTAAAACTAAATTTATAGCCATGTACCGGTAATTAAATGAAGTAAAGTACTTTTGATTCTCCTATAATTACTCTGTACTAATTAACTGTATTGTACTTTATCTCCTCAACAGAGTAATCAATGAGTAATATGTACTAAAACAGCTATAGTTTTTAATTGCTAAATTGAAGTAGCAATTTCAAGAAAATTATATAATTATACTAGTTCATATTTTAACCCCTTCACCCCCAAGGGTGGTTTGCACGTTAATGACCGGGCCAATTTTTACAATTCTGACCACTGTCTCTTTATGAGGTTATAACTCTGGAACGCTTCAACGGATCTTCGCGATTCTGAGAATGTTTTCTCGTGACATATTGTACTTCACGTTAGAAGTAAAATTTCTTCGATATAACTTGCGTTTATTTTTGAAAAAAATGCAAATATGGCGAAAATTTTTAAAATTTTGCAATTTTCAAACTTTGAATTTTTATTCCCTTAAAACAGAGAAATATGTCACATAAAATAGTTAAGAAATAACATTTCCCACATGTCTACTTTACATCAGCACAATTTTGGAACCAAAATTTTTTTTTGTTAGGAAGTTATAAGGGTTAAAAGTTGACCAGCGATTTCTCATTTTTACAACAAAATTTACAAAGCCATTTTTTTTAGGGACCACCTCTCATTTGAAGTCACTTTGAGGGGTCTATATGGCAGAAAATACCCAAAAGTGACACCATTCTAAAAAACTGCACCCTCAAGGTACTCAAAACCACATTCAAGAAGATTATTAACCCTTCAGGTGCTTCACAGGAACTAAAGCAACGTGGAAGGAAAAAATGAATATTTAACTTTTTAGCCACAAAAATGATCTTTTACAAACTTTTTTTTTTTTTCACAAGGGTAAAAGGAGAAAATGGACAAATAAGGTTGTTATGCAATTTCTCCTGAGTACGCCAATACCCAATATGTGGGGGAAAACCACTGTTTGGGCACACGGCAGAGCTCGTAAGGGAAGGAGCGCCGTTTGACTTTTTCAAACTAAAATTGGCTGGAATTGAGATTGGACGCCATGTCGTGTTTGGAGAGCCCCTGATGCGCCTAAACAGTGGAAACCCCCACAAGTGACACCATTTTGGAAACTAGACCCCCTAAGGTACTTATCTAGATCTGTTGTGAGCACTTGAACTCCCAAGTGTTTCACAAAAGCTTATAATGCCTGGGTTGTGAAAAAAAAAAAAAACAATTTTCCACAAAATGATTTTTTAGTCCCAAATTTTTGAATTTTCCCAAGGAAATTGGACCCCAAAAGTTGTTGTCCAATTTGTCCTGAGTACGCTGATACCCCATATGTGGGGGGGGGAACTGTTTGGGTGCACGGCAGGGCTTGGAAAGGAAGTAGTAACGTTTTGGAATGCAGACGTTGATGGGGGTCATGTTCCGTTTGCAGTGCCCCAGATGAGCCTAAACAGTGGAAACCCCCCACAAGTGACCCCATTTTGGAAACTATACCCCTAAGGAACTTATCTAGATCTTTGGTGAGCACTTTGAACCCCCAAGTGCTTCACACAAGTTTATAATGCCCGGGCATGAAAATAAAAAATCCTATTTTTTTCCCACAAAAATTATATTTTAGTCACTAATTTTTTATTTTCTCAAGGGTAACAGGAGAAATTGGACCACATAAGTTGTTGTACAATTTGTCCTGAGTACGCTGATACCCCATATGTGGGTGGGAACCACTGTTTGGGCGCACGGCAGAGCTCGGAATGGAAGGAGCACCATTTGACTTTTTCCAACCAAAATTGGCTGGAATTGAGATTGGATGCCATGTTGCATTTGGAGAGCCCCTGATGTGCCTAAACAGTGGAAACCTCCACAAATGACCCCATTTTGGAAACTAGACCCCCTAAGGAACTTTTCTAGATCTTTGGTGAGCAATTTGAACCCCCAAGTGCTTCACACAAGTTTATAACGTAGAGCCGTAAAATTTAAAAATCATATTTTTTCCACAAAAATGATCTTTTCACCCCAATTTTTATTTTTCCAAGGGTAACAAGACTCCAAAAGTTATTGTGCAATTTGTCCTGAGTGCGCTGATACCCATATGTGGGGGTAAACCACTGTTTGGGTGCATGGCAGAGTTTGGAAGGGAAGGAGCGCCGTCTGACTTTTTCAACGCAGAATTGGCTGGACGCCATGTCGTGTTTGGAGAGCTCCTGATCTGCCTAAACAGTGGAAACCCCCATAAATGACGCCATTTTGGAAACTAGACCCCTCAAGGAACTTATCTAGATGTGTGGTGAGAACTTTTAACCCCAGGTGTTTCACTAAAGTTTATAACGTACAGCCGTAAAATAAAAAATCTTTTTTTTTTTTACAAAAATGATTTTTTCGTCCCCAATATTTTATTTTCACAAGGGTAACAGAAGAAATTGGAACCCAAAAGTTGTTGTCCAATTTGTCCTGAGTACGCTGATACCCAATATGTGGGAGAAAACTACTGTATGGGCGCACGTCAGGGCTCGGAAGGGAAGTAGTGACGTTTTGGATTGCAGACTTTGATGGAATGGTCTGGGGGCGTCATGTCACATTTGGAGAGCCCCTGATGCACCTATACAGTGGAAACCCCCACAAGTGACCACATTTTGGCAAATTTAGACCCCACAAGGAACTTATCTAGATGTGTGGTGAGCACTTTGAACCCCGAAGTGCTTCACAGAAGTTTCTAAGGTACAGCCGTAAAAATAAAAATCTTTTTTTTTTTACAAAAATGATTTTTTTTGCCCCCAATATTTTATTTTCACAAGGGTAACAGGAGAAATTGGACCCAAAAGTTGTTGTCCAATTTGTCCTGAGTACGCTGATACCCAATATGTGGGAGAAAACTACTGTATGGGCGCACGTCAGGGCTCGGAAGGGAAGTAGTGACGTTTTGGATTGCAGACTTTGATGGAATGGTCTGGGGGCGTCATGTCGCATTTGGAGAGCCCCTGATGCGCCTAACAGTGGAAACCCCCACAAGTGACCCCATTTTGGAAAATAGACCCCACAAGGAACTTGTCTAGATGTGTGGTGAGCACTTTGAACCCCGAAGTGCTTCACAGAAGTTTATAACGCACAGCCGTAAAAATAAAAATCCTTTTTTTTTTTGCAAAAATGATTTTTTTGCCCAATATTTTATTTTTACAAGGGTAACAGGAGAAATTGGACCCCAAAAGATGTTGTCCAATTTGTCCTGAGTACGCTGATATCCAATATGTGGGAGAAAACTACTGTATGGGTACACGTTGGGGCTCGGAAGGGAAGTAGTGACGTTTTGGATTGCAGACTTTGATGGAATGGTCTGGGGGCGTCATGTCGCATTTGGAGAGCCCCTGATGCGCCTAAACAGTGGAAATCCCCAACAAGTGACCCCATTTTGGAAAATAGACCCCACAAGGAACTTATCTAGATGTGTGGTGAGCGCTATGAAGCCCCAAGTGCTTCACAGAAGTTTATAATGTACAGCCATAAAAAACAAAAAAATATTTTTTTTTGTACAAAAATGATATTTCGCCCCAGTTTTTTATTTTCCCAAGGGTAGGAGAAGAAATAGGACAAATTGCACAATAACTCTTGGGGTCCAGAGTACGCTGATACCCCATATGTGGGGATAAACTACTGTTTGGACGCATGGCAGAGTGAGAAGTGAAGGAGCACCGTTTGACTTTTTCAACGCAGAATTGGCTGGAATTGAGATCAGACGCCATGTCACATTTGGAGAGCCCCTGATGTGCCTAAACAGCGGAAACCCCCCAATTCTAACTCCAACTCTAACCCCAACACACCCCTAACCCTAGTCCCAACCCTAACCACAAACCTAACCCTAACACACCCCTAATCCCAACCCTAACCCTAATCCTAACTTTAGCGCCAACCCTAACCCTAACTTTAGCCGCAACCCTAACCCTAACCCTAATGGGAAAATGGAAATAAATACTTTTTTTTAATTTTATTATTTTTCCTTACTAAGGGGGTGATAAAGGGGGGTTTGATTTACTATTTATAGCGGGTTTTTATGATTGGCAGCTGTCACGCTAAAAGACGCTTTTTATTGCAAAAATAGTTTTTGCATCATCACATTTTGAGAGCTATAATTTTTGCATATTTTGGCCCACAGAGTCATGTGAGGTCTTATTTTTTGCGGGACGAGTTGACGTTTTTATTGGTACTATTTTCGAGCACGTGACGTTTTTTGATCGCTTTTTATTTCGATTTTTGGGAGGTTAGAATGAACAAAAATCAGCAATTCATGAATTTCTTTTGGGGAGGCGTTTATACTGTTCCGCGTGTGGTAAAATTGATAAAGCAGTTTTATTCTTCGGGTCAGTACGATTATGGCGATACCTCATTATATCATTTTTTCATGTTTTGGCGCTTTTATAGAATAAAAACAATTTTATATAAAAAATAATTATTTTTGCATCGCTTTATTCTGCGAGCTATACTTTTTTATTTTTTCGCTGATGATGCTTTATGACGGCTCGTTTTTTGTGGGACAAGATGACGTTTTCAGCGGTACCATGTATTTTTATATCGGTCTTTTTGATCGCGTGTTATTCCACTTTTTGTTCGGCGGTATGATGATAAAGCATTGATTTTTTGCTTCGTTTTTTTTTTTTTTTTTTTAAGGGGTTCACTAAAGGGTTAACTAGTGGGACAATTTTATAGGGGGGGTCGTTACGGACGCGGCGATACCAATATGTGTACTTTTATTGTTTTTTTTTTTTTATTTACAGGAAGAAGTGAATTTATTGGGAATATTTTTTTTTTTTTTATTTATTTTGGATTTTTTTTTACACATGTTTATTTTTACTTTTTTAACTTTTTTACTTTGTCCCAGGGTGGGACATCACAGTATTTTATCAGATCGCTGGTGTGGCAGTGTGACAGCACTCTGTCACACCAGCGATCGCACAGGCATAGATGCAGGCTTCTCAGTGCCTGCTCTCGGCAGGCACTGAGGTAAGCCGCCTCCCTCCAGGACCCCGCGCCATCTTGGATCTGGGTCCTGGGAGGGAGGAAGCCCTCAGAAAGCGCGATCACATCGCGCTGCTCTGAGGGTCTCAGGGGGGCGCAGGAGCCCCCACCCTGCGCGATCCTCCCCTGTGCCCCAGTACACCGCGATCATGTTTGATCGCGGTGTGCTAGGGGTTAATGTGCCGGGAGCGGTCCCGTGACCGCTCCTGACACACAGTCATGGGTGTCAGCGTGATAATCAGCTGACACCCGGCGGCGATTAGCTGCGCTCCCCTCAGAGCGCAGCTGATCGCCTATGACTACTATCCCGTCCCCGGTCATACGGGCCCAGTACCATGGACGGGATAGTACGTCCGTGGCAGTAAGGGGTTAAAGACTCATGAAGCAATGTGAATCACATAACACACTGACTTGTTCATTTCTCAATAATATTTATTTATCTTAAAAATTTATTAAAAGCCTGTAATTGTTTAAAATAAACTGTATATAATTGGATTCTCTGTACCACTTAAAAAAAATTAGAGAGGGAGAGAGATTTTTAAAATTCAAATCCAAGGGTTTTTATATACTTTTTGGGCAAGATGTTGCAGTCCTTAAAAATTAAGTGAATACGGAAAAAATAAGCAAAAAAACCCCCCCCCCCCCAAGGAAGTTTGCAGTTAATGACCGGGCCTTTTTTTAAAAATTCTGACCACTGCCCTTTTGGGGGTTTTTAACCCCGGAACACTTCCTGGATCGGCGTTTGACACTTTACCCGGGGGCAGATTGTACTTCATGTTAGGGGGAAAATTTTTTGATAAAATTTGTGTTTTTTGTAAAAAAAGGAAATTTTAAAAAATTTTTAAAATTCGGTTTTTTTTAAATTTAATTTTCTGCCCATAAATCACAAGATATGGCACACAAAATATTGTAAAAATGTAACGGGTCAGGGAGGGGAAAATCTGGCACAATACAAGGGGGGGTCCTTGAAAGGGGACGGGGCGACCAGGGTAGACGGGGGGCAGTCCAGCGGGGAACCCGGGGAATCTCTGGTGAAGGGGGAGAGGCCGGAAGTAGGGGGGCAGTCTCTGGGGGGGGGGCAGGAGGTCCGGCAAAGTGCGGGGCGTTCTGGGGGCGGCAGGAGATCAGGCAAGTGAGGGGCATCTGGGGATGAGGAGGACGACCTGTGTGGCTGGCCCCCGGAGGCTAGCGGCAGATAGCAATGAGCGCTCCCAGGGAGCGGGCGAGAGTTTTGGGAATAGGGGTGGCAGGCAGTGCGGCAGAATTTCCGGTAGCTGCAGGCGGGAAAACAAATAGCGCTCCCGGTGAGCGGGCATCTGGAAAAATTGAGCGCCCCGGGTGACGGGCAGGCGGGTCCAAAAACAAGGGGTGTTGGGGGTAGACTGCGAGGGGAGCCCAGGTAGGCTAGAGGAGGAACATTGAACGCCCGGAGAAGGGCGGGGCTGGTCCATAGCAGACTGGCAGGAAAAGGGCAAGGAACACAGGTAGCAAGCAGTAAAGGGAATATCAGGGGGGAAAAGGAAGAAACGCAGGAATTGGCAGGTAAGGGCAATGGCCCTGAGGACTGAAGCAGATATGAACATTTGCAACAACATTGCTCGGGCCCTCCTTTTGGAGGAATGCCTTATATAGGGAAGTCCTCGGCCATTGGCCCCGGGGCCCTTGGACGGTGCGCGTCCCCTTTAAGGGGGGGGTTCGCGGGGCGCGGGGCCCTAAGCACGTTCAAGGAGGCCGCTACCCCGACGGGAGGGGACCCGGGTCGGGGAGGGGGAAAAGGGAAAACGCGCCCCCGCCGGGCAAAGGGAGGGAGGGGCTACAGCCCCCCCTTTTTTGGGCCCCCCCCTTTTTTGGCCAGAAAAATTTTGCTAGGTGAGAGGGGATGGATTTTTCCCCCGAGGCCCCCGTTCTTCCTCAGGACCCAAACCCCTTCCTCCATCAAAAAAAGGTCTTCCCCCTTTCCCTTTTTTTGGCCAGAATTTTTACCTAAATTCTTTTCAGCTGAAACCGGGCAGGAGGCGTACCTTAATTTGGGGAAAAAGGGTTTAAATACCCCGGTTTGGGAAATACATGGAAAGGGGTTAGGATCCCAAATTTGGCCCGGAGTTTCAATTTATGGGCCCCCCGGTTTTATTGAGATGACCCCCAAACCGAGAAAACCCGGGCCCCAACTTATAAAAAGGAATCTTGACGGACTACTTTGGGGGAGAGCCGACCCTTTCCCCCCGGGCGGGAATTTTAGGGGATCCGGTTTTTTGTCAGCTTCTTTTTGCTGGATGACAGAAGAAGTGGGACCGGGTATTCCCATAGGGGGGAAAATTTTTAAACAGAGTTTTCCCCCCCCGGATTTTTCCCCTGGGTGGGCGGAAAGGGACCCAGGATGCTGCCCCAAGACTACAAAAAAGGGGATTTGGGGAAGATTCGCTCTCGGATTGTTGAAAAATTGGCCCATGGCGAAATCCCCATCAGAAGGTGGGCAAAAAGAAATGCCCAAGGAATGGTCAGATTTTGTTGACCCCTCCCTTGACCTTGGTGCGGGGGGTAAACGGGGAGAAGTCCAGGGGGGAGTCTAAAAAATTTTCAATTGGGGCCCCCGAAAGTGAGGTGAAGACCCCATCCGACCGATTGACGGGGAGACCATGAAGACGGAAGATGGGCGGTAAAAACTTTAGCCACTCGGGGCAGCGTGAGGCCGGCAGGGGAAAAAAGTGAGCCCTTGGAAAACGGCAGCGACCCCCCAAATACCCACAAAACCGCAGAGACGGGGGGGGTCAGTATGAATCCCTGGTATATGCTGCCAGGGGAGCGGGTAAGGAAGCGGAAGAAGGCGACGGCAGGCGGTGTTCGGAACTTTGTTGCGGCCCAGGAGGCACGGAAAACCCCAAAGTCTATTCTCCTTGTGCAGGGTAGGCCACAATAATGTCGGGAAATAAGCTGGGGGGCTTTCTCTGCCCGGGGAGGCCCCCGCCAGTTTAGACAAGACCCAGGGGATTTCCCCGATCAGGTCCGATCAAGTCTACCGGGAGGGGGAGGTTTTTTAACCACGGGGCCACCTGCATGACCGGCGGGATCGATGATATTTTGGTTCCCCCTGAGTCCGACCCGGAAGGATCGAGACAAGGCGCCCGCCTTTTTTGTTTTTCCCGGGCAAAAAATGTGAATAAAAAAAAAAGCGGAAAAAAAAAAGGCCCCCGGGGGTTTTGGGCGGGGTTAAGTCTGGGGGCATGTGGAGATAAGCCAATTTTTGTGGCAGTGTAAAAATTACGGATGAAGAGCCCCCCGGAAAAGTAACCCCCTCCCCCAATGCCGTTATGGCCGTAACTCTCGGTTCCAGGGAAAATTTTGCATCAGAAGAGGGGGAAATTTTGGAAAAAAGCCGAAATTTTCCTCCCCCCGGGACGATGTTTTTGGTAACACCCCCGGCCCCAAGGGGGGAACTTCCCCTCCAGGAAGAACGCTTTTGCCGCCGGGCGGGAGCAACTGGGGGGGAAAGGGGAAACCGTTTTAAGGAAAGAAAGGCCCCCCGCTTCGGGGGGTCCACTCTTTGGGTTGTCCCCTTACGGGGGCCGGAAAATTGGGGGGGAGTCCGGGAAAAGAATGCGGAAGAAGAGGGGTTCAGTTAGCGAAAAAGGGGGAACCCCGAAGGGGCCTTTAATCCCCCCCGGGGGGGGCCTTTCTCAAGGGAGACATTTTCCTGGATCCTTGTAGGCGGGTCGAGAATAATGTACCCAAAAGGGAAGCGAGGTCGTCAAAGGGGCATTTCATATTTAGGAAGAGGTATTCTCCTGACCGAGCAGAACCTGACGAACGTCCCCTTGGTCTGGAGTCCGGAGAGAAGACCGAGTGTCCAGGACCCCATAGCAGGAGTAGGGGAAGGCCCAAAATTCATTGATCAATTTTTAAAACGGGGGAGCATTAAGGAGACCAAAGGGTCACTGAATTCGAGGGGCCCTTCCCGGGTATTGAAGACAGTCTTCCATTCATCCCTTGACGGATGGGGCCCGGGGTTGTACGCCCCCAGGTCCAGTTTGGGGGGAAAAGATTCTAGCCCCCCGCAGACACGAAAATTTTTGGGAAGGCGGAAGGGGATATTATCTTCACTGTGATCGGTTAAGGCCCAAATTCATACGGGCGGAGAAAGCCGTTTTTTTTTTTTTTAAAAAAAAGAAGTCGCCCCCGCCGGGGGGTAGTTTTCCGGATAAACCCGGCCCAATTTTTCTCCTCGAAAATTTCGGACATCCCCCGGGTTTCCAGCAGGGGGACAAGGGTTAATACCCCCGGGGAGGCGTAGCCCCGGGAAACGGTCAAGGACAGCGTATGGTCGGAGGGGTAATGTCTCTGCCTCCTTTTTATTAAAGAATCACAAATGACCAATGGGGAAAACGGAATCCAGGAGATTATTGGGTAGGAAAGGTGGAGGGGATAACGGAAACCCAAAACAGTCTTATGAAAATCCTGCCCCAGCAAAGGACCCCCCGGTCGCCATTCGGAACGGGTGATGTCCGGGAAAGGAGACCAGTAAGGGGGGTTTGAGGGGTTCAGGCAAACATAAAAGAGATCCTCAGAATGCGCATTCCCACCTCGGGTTTGGGATTCGGTGATATTGGAGGGGGGGTGGTAAGAGACCCCAAAACAGCAAGAAAAAGGTAAGCCCAAAGGGTTTTGGGGGGAATGCGGTATTTTTTACCGGGGGGTGGAAATAAGATTCCCGGTGTCCGAGTAAAATTGGGCTATTGAAATAAGGGCCCCCCCGCAGGGGAATTGAGACTGACGCAGCAAAAGGGAGGATTTATCTTTGTCTAGGCGACCTCTTGAGCGGACCCAGACACAGGGTTTCCGAATTCCCCGGGAAAATAGGGGGTCCGGGCTCTTACTGCCCAGTAGAAGCAAATCCCCCGGGGACGGGGTGTGAGGGTTTGCCTTTGGTCGGGGCACCTGCAGGCTCAGGGAGTGTAAATTTGGGGGAAATGGGGGAGTGAGGGGGTTTCTAAACGGGACTGGTAAAACCCCCCTCTCACGGGTAACCCCCTTTTTGGGCCCCCCGGAACCGGGGTCAATCCGGGGGGCAAAGGGTTATTTGGTCATCGAGAGGGGTAGGAAGCCCCCCCCGGCGAGTTTTTCTTTAATACACCGGAAAAAACCCCCCCAGAACGGATACCAGAAACGTTTTCCCCCGGCAGTCCGAGGAAGGGTAGGAAACCCCTAGGAATGGCCCACAGTGAATTCCCCGACGGGGGTAGCGGATGTGGGATGAGATTTCCGCCGGGTTGCGAAATTTCGGAAACCCCCGGAAAAAGGAGACAGGTGGATCCGGGGGTTCCTTCTCCCAAAGAGGATTTAGCCAGCCCGGGGGCCCCCCCCGGGGAATGGGCAGATGAAAGGGTTTTTGGGGCCCTGGGGTTAAAGGTGGGGAGGGTTCAAAGTGCAGGGGCACTGATTAAAAAAAGCCCCAACCTAGCGGGGTTTGCCTCCGAAGGGGGGGCCAAAAAACCGGGGCGGGCAGGAATTTTTGGAATTGGGGGTGCGGAGCTGCCGGTTTCGGGTCATGGACCAGCGGTGGTTCTGGCGGAGCTAGGGTCCACAGAATTGAATTCCGCAGGTGCCCGGATGGATCCCGTTGGGCCCCTTTCGGGGGGAGTTCATACACAGGTCCAGACGAGGGGTTTGGGTGCCACCGGGGTTTCCCTGGCCCGAGCAAATGTAAAAGGGGGAGGGGGGGGGAACCCTGAGTATATACAAGGGGGGGTCCTTGTAAGGGGCGGGTGGCGACCAGGGTAAGGGTGGACCACAGCAGGAAACCCGGGAAGTTCTGATGAAGGGCAAGAGGGGGACGGAAGTGACCGGGGGGTCTCGGATGAGCGGGAAGGTCACGGAAAACCCGGGGGATCTCTGGTGACAGGGGGGAGTCCGGAATGACCCGGGGACCCCTGGATGGGTGACCTTGTGGGTGAGCCTCCGGTAGGCTGCGGAGTAGCAATGACGCTCCCAGGTGAGGGGAAAAAAAAATTTTGGGAAAAGCAGGTGGCACGGGACGTGACGGCAAACCTCCAGGTAACAGCAGGCGGAAACAGATAAAGGGGGCCCCAGGGGGGGGGCCCCGGCGGGAACGGGGAGGGGCTCCCAGGTGAGCGGGAGGCTGGCCCATAAACAGAGGGGATTTTGGGGTGGGCAATGTGGGGACGGGGGGCCCCGGGAGGCAGCAGGCGGGAAACGGGTGAACGTCCCGGGAAGGGGGCGGGCCCATAGACAGACGGGGCGGGTGATTTTAAGGCAGACTGAAAAACCACAGGTAGCAACATTTTAAAGCGAATTCAGGAGGAACAGCACCCAAAGGGGGGGGAACTGGCAGGTAAGGGCAATCCCCCCGGGAAACTGAAGCAGGTAGTAAAACAGTGGAAAAAACATTGCTGGGCCCCTCCTTTTGGGGGGAAGTGCCTTATATAGGTGAAGCCCCCCGGGCCCATTGGCCGGGGGAAAACTCCTTGGGGACGGTGCGCGTGGCCCCTTTAAGAGGGGGGTATCGCGCACACGCGCCCCCTAAGACAGTCCCGGGAAGGAGCGCGCGCTACCACAGAGGGGAGGGGGCCCCGGGGCTCGGAGCAGGGGGGGTGAGGGGAAAACAGCGCCCGCCGGGCAGGGGGCAGGGACGCCGGGTCTACAAATAACTTTTCCCCACATGTCACTTTATACAGCAAAAATTTAAACCCCAAAAATTTTTTTTTTAAACAAAAGTAAAAGGGAAAATTTAACCCCAGCGTTTTTAAAATTTTTACAAAAAACCTTTTTTTTGGGGGGACCCCCCCCCAAAAATTTAATCCTTTGAGGGTCATACATAAAAAACCCCCCAAATTTTCTAAAAACTCCCCCCCCAAAAAGGGGTGAAAAAAAAACCAAAATAAAAGGGGTTTTTTTAAAACCCCTTGGGGGCCCCCTTTTTAAAACAGGTTTTTTTTAAATGCTTTAAAAAAAAAAACTTTAAAATTTTTTTCACAAAAAAAATTTTTTTTTAACCCCCATTTTTTTTTTTTCCCCAAAAGGGGAAAAGGGAAAAAAATTGGATTCCAAAAGTTTTGTGAAATTTTTGCCCTGAGTACTTTAAAAACCAGTGTGGGGGGGAACCACGTTTAAAGGGAGGGGAGAGCAGGGAAGGGGGAAGGGCCCCCTTTCCCTTTTTAAAAGCAAAATTGGCTGGTTTTGAGTTTGGGGCCCCCGTCGTGTTTTTGGGGAAAACCCCCGAATCTAATCGGGGAAACCCCCCCAATTTCTAACCCCAAACCCCCAACCCCAACACCCCTTTTTAAACCCAGATTGTTTTTGGGGGGCCTTTTTTGGCCACCACCCTTTTTCTTTTTTGCTATTATCTGAAAAAATTTTTTTAAATTAAAAATTTTAAAAACCCAATAATCCGGGTCATTGGTAAATCCAGTTGTTCTAAAATTTTTTTTTATAGGCTTTCGGGAAAAAAATTTTTTTTTGGGGAAAACCACATTTTTTGGAGGGGGGGCCTTTTAGGCCCCCATTTTTATCATGTTCTCAGTAGTTTTTGTGTCTCAAGTTATTTTTCTTGTACTATAATCTGGGGGAGGGGCCAGGGTGTGGGGGTAATGCCATATGAGGGTGTCATGTGATTTTTGAAGGGGGAAAAGGGGCCTGGGATCATTCAATCCCCTTTTTAACACGTAATAGCTAGTAAGGGGTAAGAGGACATATACACTAGGGCTAAAAAAAGAAGGGCCTAATAAGGGGTTGAGAGGAAATTTTGATTCAGTTTCAGTTTCTCTATTTCTAAGAAGCCTCAAAGGGAAAGCTATTTTTCACAGGGCATCCAGAAATTTTAAAAAACCCCAAAAAAAGGGTTTTAAAAAAGGTTTAAAAAACTGAGGGGGGAGGAGGGGGGGGGCATTTTACACTTACTGTGTCAAATAAGCAAAGAGGGGCAACCCCCCTTTTGTTTATTGTTTTTTCTTTTTGTTTGCTAACATCTAGCAGCAAAGGGACAGCTTCTCCAAGCATCTGAGTGCTAAAAAATTTTAAAGGGAAAATTTTCTTTCAAATTTATTATAAAGTTTAATATCTTTGTCATGCGATTACCTCCCCCCAGAAAATCAAAAAATCCTCAAGTGATTCTTTTTTGATGAAAAAAGTGAAACCCGGGATCCTCAAGAAGTTTAAATTTGAACTCCAAAACTAATGTTTTTTGGGACAGTAATCCTAGATTATTGGACTTTAGCAATCCTAATTTTCCCCCACAGGCTCAAGGAAACTGTGGGGAAAAAACCCAGTTACTTTTTTCCCCCAAAGGGCGTATTCTGTACTTTTTTTCTGACAATATTCGAAGAGGCTTTTTTTTTCAAAAAATAGGGAAAAAAAAACTATCGCTTTTGAAAAAAAAAAGTCCTGGGAAAAAATCTCAAAAAAGGAAAATTTATGCAAATTGGACTTTTTACTGCTGGGGGGGGGGGTAAAAAATTTTTTTGATGTTCCCCAAAACGAAAAAATTTTGGACCCCCCTTTTGACCACACTATAAGGCGGGGAAAAAGTTAATGGACAGTAGAGGGGAAAAAAAAGACCATTCGATTTGATGACAAGCGAAAACCTGCATTGAATTTGAAAAAAGACAAAAATTTGCCCATCATTAAAACGGACATATTTATCAAAAATTTTCCCCAAACTTTTCAATCCTAGACTAATTTTCAGAGATAGCAACTTGGACTGTTTTAGAGGACGCTGCAGTTTAACAATACAGCCCCCCCCCCCCAACCAACCCAAAAAGGGGAAACAAAATTTTGGGGGTGTGATTTTGCAAAATTTTTTTTGGGGATAAATGGCGAAAACTACTGTGGCAAAGAGGTTGGGGCACCAGTACAAAGGATCGGGGTCTAAAAAAATTTTTAAAACCCTTGCTGTTCCAATTTCTTTTCGGGAAAACATTACCATGGACAATTTTTTCACCAAGGAATAAAAAATTTTTTCCCTGCTTCAAAAAGCTTTTTCCCATTTGTAGGAAAAAAACCCCCCAAAAACCGAGGAAATTCCAAAGCACTAAAACCAATCTCAGCGACACTTTATGAAGGGCTTTGGTTTAAAAACCCAAAGCGATTTGGGGTTTTTTAAAAAGCAAAGAAGGAGAAACAGTGTTTTACCCCATACCTTTGATCACAATTGCAGTTTTTTACAGAAAATGAAAAAAAATTTTTGAAACCAGAAATCATCCTCATTACAAAAAAAAAAAGGGGGGGTGTAGACAAAAGGATGAATGGGGGAGAATTTTTCATGCAAGAGGCAAACAAAACGATGGCCTGAATACTTTTTTCCCAAATATGTTTTGATGTAGCACCCTAAATTCATTCTCATTTATACAAAAAACTTTTTAGAATTCCAGCAGGGGAAGGGGGGGGGGAAAAGCCTATTTTTGAAGGACCTTTTTCATGAACTTGAAACCTCACATATACAGCAAAGTGACCAAGGGGTTTCAAAAACAAACTGAAAGCAATAAAAAAGTGGGGGGTACAGTTTCAGATGTTTCCCCGGGCCAGGAGGGGAAAAAAAAAAATAAAGCGCTTTTTTTAGTGCCCCCAAAAAATTTTAAAAAAGGGAAAACTGAAAAGTTTTGTTAAATTTTTTAAGGAAAATGTCTCAAGAAATTCTTCCGAAAAAATAACTTGTAAAAAATTTTTTTTTGGGGACAAAAAATAGAAAAGAAACAAAATAGAAAGTATAACCAAAAAAAACCAAAAAAAAATGACTTCCCCCTTTTAATGCCCCACTGACGTGCACATCCGTCGGAAATCCCTTTTTCCCCGGCACCGGGAAAGGACGTGACGTCACCCCTTTTTTTTACCAGCGTGTAAACCCCAGTAAAAATCGTCCCGACACGTAAAGGGACAGCTGACGGCAAAAAAGGGGTGCGGGGCCCTTTGCCTTTGGGTCCCCGCCCCCACAGCGTGGGGGGGGGGTTTCATAAATCGGGACTGACCAAACACAGCGCGATCGTGCAGGAAAGCTAAATTTTCTTTTTCCCCCCAGCGCGATCATGCAGGAGTGGGCGCGGGGCCCGGGCTTCCTGCATTTACAGCAGGAGGGGGGGCCCCACCCCCCCGGGCTGTTAACCCCGTACTGCGGGGCATCCAGCGATCGCAGAGCTGGGGGGGGAGGCAGGGGGCGGAACCCCCCCGGCCCAAAGGTTCGGCGCCCGGGCAATGTATTTTCGGGGCCCCATCTCGGGCCTTGATCCCAAAGGGCAAGCATTGTAACTGCAAAAAAAGTAAAAAAAGTGAAAGTCCCTAAAGGGGCAAGTTAAAAAAAACTTTTTTAAAAAAAAAATTTTAAAAAAATATTAAAAAATAATTTAAAAAAAATCCCCCCAAAAAACACATTTTTATGTAAAAAAAAAAAAAAACAAAAAAAAAAAAACCCCATGTTAGGTATCGGCCACGTCCCTAAAAAAAACCCTTAAAAAGCGTAAAACCCCAGTTAACCCCTTCAGTGAAAGCCGAAAAAAAAAAGTAGTAAATTTTTCCTTTCCAAGCGGGATCATCTACCCCTTGGAAAAAAATTTCAATAACCCGATCAAAAAATCAGATTTTTAAAAAATATGGGGACCGCGAAAATCCCCCCCCTTTTCCCGCAAAAAAAAAAACCGCAACAGCATCAAACAGCAAAAAAAAAAAAAAGGTTTTAGCTCGCGGGAAAAAAAGATGCAAAAAAAATTACTTTTTTTTTTAAAAAAATTTTTTTTTTTTTTGTAAAAAACTCCCCAAAAAAAAAAAAAAAAAATATAAATGAGGGATCGCGTAATCGTTTTTGATCCGAAGAATAAAGCTCTTTTAAAAATTTTTTCCCCCCGCGGGAAAGGGGAAAAAAAAAAAAAAAAATTCCTGAATTGCTGGTTTTTTTTCATTCTGCTTCCCAAAAATGGAAAAGGGGAACGATAAAAAAAAAATTATGTTCCCGAAATGGACCAAAAAATACGTCAGCTCGTCCCGAAAAAAAAAAACCCAAAATTTTTTCTGTGGGCCCCAAATATGGGAAAAAAAAATAGCTCTCCCAAAAAAGGCGATGCAAAAATTTCTTAAAAAAAATTATTCCAAAAAAAAGCATCTTTTAGAGTGGACAGAAGCAAACAGAAAAAGGAGTAAATTGGGGATCGCTGAATCGCACCGATCTGGGGAAAAAATCGCCTAATCACAAATTTCCGCTGGGGAACGGCGTAAAAAAGAAAACCCAAAATTTTTTACCCCTTTTTAGATTTTTTCATTGTGCCCCAAAGATCGCAGTAAGGCGATCACAGTGGTTCCCCCCCCCCTAGGGGTATCACGAATCCCGGGCAAAATAAAAAAAGGTTTTTGGGGGGCCCATTTCCGTTTCCTTAGAAAAATAAAATTTTTGGGGGGAAAAGGTCTTTTTTTTGGGAAAAAAAAAAAGATTTTTTTTATTTTTTACGGCTACGTTTTTTATATTCTGTGAAACCCCCTTTGGGGGGTTTAAAGTGCTGACCCCCCAAAGATAAGTTTTCCCTTTGGGGGGGGGAGTTTTCAAAAAGGGGTCATTTGGGGGGGTTTCTACGTTAGGCAAAAAAGGGGGGTCTCAAGCGCGGGAAAACCCCGCAGGGCCCCCCCATCAAAGTCGGGATTTTTAAAAAAGGGGTCCTTCCCCCTTCCCCCCTTGCCCCCCCGGGCAAAATGTGGGGTTCCCCCCCCCTATGGGGGGAACGGTCCAGGACAAATTGTACAAAAAGCTTTTTTTGGGGCCTATTTTTCCCGTTACCTTAGAAAAAAAAAAATTTGGGGGGAAAAAGGATTTTTGGGAAAAAAAAAAAAAGAAAAAATTTTTTTTTTTTTTTGGGTCTACGTTTTTAAAAAAAATTTTTAAAAACATTTTTTGGGGGCAAATTTTGACACACATTAAAAATCCCCTTTTGGGGGTTTTAAATTTTCAAAAAAAGGCCCTTTGTTGGGGGGGTTTCTACTGTTTAGACAAAAGGGGTCTCCAAGCGGAATGACCCCGCAGCCCCCCCTCAAAGTTGCTTTAAAAAAGGGGGCTCCCCTTCCCCCCATCTCCCAAACTCAAAATAGTGGTTCCCCCCCCCTAGGGGGTTTTACGCACCCCCACAATTTACAATCTTTTTTTCCCCCTTTTTCCCCTTTACCCTTTTAAAAAAAAAAAAATTTTTTAAAAAAAAAATTTTTTTTTTTAAAAAAAATTTTTTTTTATTTTTTACGGCTT
>JARQOD010000005.1:463619456-463655114 GCA_033576555.1 Oophaga sylvatica
CCCGGCTACAGTACCCCCCCTTTAGGCCCCCCCTTTTTTAGGCCAGAGAGAAATTTAGCTAGGATGAGAGGGGTATGGATGTTCTCCCGAGGCTCCCACGTTCTCTCCTCAGGACCAAACCCCTTCCAATCCATCAAAAAATAGGTCTTCCCTCTTACCCTTTTTGTGGCCAGAATATTCTCTACCTCAAATTCGTTTTCAGCTGAAACCGGAGCAGGAGGCGTACCTGTAGACTTGGAAAAAGAGTTAAGTACCACCGGTTTGAGGAGAGATACATGGAAGGAGTTAGGGATCCGCAAGTTGGCCGGAGTTTCAATTTATAGGCCACCGGATTGATCTGACTGATGACCTCCAGAGGACCGATGAACCGAGGCCCTAACTTATAGGAAGGAATCTTGAGCCGGACATACTTGGACGAGAGCCAGACCTTATCCCCGGACGGAATTGAGGAGGATCCAGACGTTTTTTGTCAGCATGTCTTTTCATACGCTCGGATGACAGAAGAAGTGCGGACCGGGTACTCTCCCATATGGAGGAAAATTTGTTAATCAGAGATTCCGCAGCCGGATTTTCCACTGAGGTGGAGACGGGAAATGGGATCCGAGGATGCTGACCGAAGACTACAAAAAACGGGGATTTGGAGGAAGATTCGCTCTCGTGATTGTTGTAAGAAAATTCGGCCCATGGCAGAAGATCCACCCAGTCAGAATGGTGGGCATTAACGAAGTGCCGAAGGTAACTGGTCAGATTTTGATTGATCCGCTCCACTTGACCATTGGACTGCGGGTGGTAAGCGGAGGAGAAGTCCAGGGTGACGTCTAACAATTTACAATTGGCTCTCCAGAAACGTGAGGTGAACTGTACCCCTCGATCCGACACGATGTGACGGGGCAGACCATGAAGACGGAAGATGTGGCGGATAAAGTCTTTAGCCAGCTCGGGTGCAGACGTGAGGCCTGGCAGGGGAATAAAGTGAGCCATCTTGGAAAAGCGGTCAGCGACCACCCAAATGACCGTACAACCAGCAGAGACGGGGAGGTCAGTTATGAAGTCCATGGCTATATGCTGCCAGGGGGCAGCGGGTACAGGAAGCGGAAGAAGGCGACCGGCAGGCAGGTGTCTCGGAACTTTGTTGCGGCCACAGGAGGCACAGGCAGCCACAAAGTCTATTACGTCCTTGTGCAGGGTAGGCCACCAATAATGTCGGGAAATAAGCTGGAGGGTCTTTCTCTGACCGGCATGGCCAGCCAGTTTAGACGAATGACCCCAGTGTAGGATCTTCTCCCGATCAGGTACCGATACGAATGTCTTACCGGGAGGGAGACGGTTTAGACTCACGGGAGCCACCTGCATGACTCTGGCGGGATCGATGATATGTTTAGGTTCCTCCTCGAGATCCGACACCAGGAAGGATCGAGACAAGGCGTCCGCCTTGATGTTCTTGTCGGCCGGGCGAAAATGTAGAATAAAATCAAAGCGAGCAAAAAACAAGGACCACCGGGCTTGGCGCGGGTTAAGTCTCTGGGCATGCTGGAGATAAGCCAAGTTTTTGTGGTCAGTGTAAATAATTACCGGATGAAGAGCCCCCTCGAGTAAGTAATGCCACTCCTCCAATGCCAGCTTGATGGCCAGTAACTCTCGGTCTCCAATGGAATAATTGCACTCAGAAGAGGAGAAGAGTTTGGAGAAGAAGCCGCAAGTTACCATCCTCCCGGACGATGATTTTTGAGTAAGCACCGCTCCGGCTCCGAGAGGGAAGCTTCAACCTCCAGGAAGAACTGCTTGTTGCCGTCCGGGCGATGCAGCACTGGGGCGGAAGAGAAAGCCTGTTTTAAGGAAAGAAAGGCCTCCTCTGCTTCGGGCGTCCACTCTTTGGAGTTAGTGCCCTTACGGGTGAGCGCGGAAATTGGGGCAGTCCGGGAAGAGAAGTGCGGTATGAAGAGGCGGTTCTAGTTAGCGAAGCACAGGAACCGCTGAATGGCCTTCAATCCCTCCGGTCGGGGCCATTTCTCAATGGCAGACAGTTTCTCTGGATCCATTCGTAGGCTGGTCTGAGAAATAATGTAGCCCAAAAACGGAAGCGAGGTCTGCTCAAAGAGGCACTTCTCATATTTAGCGAAGAGGTGATTCTGCCTGAGCCTGAGCAGAACCTGACGAACGTCCCTCCGGTGAGTCTGGAGATCCGGAGAGAAGACCAAGATGTCGTCCAGGTACACCACTACGCAGGAGTAGAGAAGGTCCCGGAAGATGTCATTGATCAACTCTTGAAAGACGGCGGGAGCATTAAGGAGACCAAAGGGCATCACTAGATATTCGTAGTGGCCTTCCCGGGTATTGAAGACAGTCTTCCATTCATCCCCTTGACGGATACGGACCTGGTTGTACGCCCCACGGAGGTCCAGTTTGGTGAAGATTCTAGCCCCCCGCAGACGATCGAATAATTCTGGAATGAGCGGAAGGGGATACTTACTCTTCACTGTGATCTGGTTAAGGCCTCTATAGTCTATACAGGGACGGAGAGAGCCGTCCTTTTTTTTTACGAAAAAGAAGTCTGCTCCCGCCGGGGAGGTAGATTTCCGGATGAATCCCCTGGCCAAATTCTCCTCGATATATTCGGACATCGACCGGGTCTCAGCAGCGGACAATGGGTAAATACGCCCACGGGGAGGCGTAGTACCGGGTAACAGGTCGATAGGACAGTCGTATGGTCTGTGAGGAGGTAATGTCTCTGCCTCCTTTTTATTAAAGACATCAGCAAATGACCAATAGGGAATCGGAAGTCCAGGTAGATTAGTTGGGGTAGGAGAAGGATGGACGGGATGAACAGGAACCAAACACGTCTTATGACAATCCTGTCCCCAGCGAAGGACCTCTCCGGTCTGCCAGTCGAGCACGGGTGCATGTCTCTGGAGCCAAGGTAGACCTAGTAAGAGGGCGTGAGAGAGTTCAGGCAGAACATGAAAAGAGATGCTCTCAGAATGCAGCATTCCCACCTGCAGAGTTAGGGATTCGGTGATGAATTGGATGGGGCGTGGTAAGAGACCCCCATCCACAGCAGCGACTGATAATGGTACAGCCAGAGGTTTGGTGGGAATGCGGTATTTTTCTACCAGGGACTGTGAAATAAGATTCCCGGCTGCTCCTGAGTCAAGTTGGGCTAGTTCGAAATAACGGCTCTCCCCGCAGAGAATTGAGACTGACAGCAGCAGAGATGGAGAGGATTTATCTTTGTCTAGGTCGACCTCTCTGAGCGGACCTAGACACAGGCGTTTCCCGAACTCTCCGGACAAGTACGGATCCGGTGCTCCTTACTGCCACAGTAGAAGCAACTCCCCTCGGCACGGCGTAAGTCCTGACGGGTCTTGACCATCTTGGTCTGGTCGACCTGCATAGGCTCAGGAGAGTGTAATTGGGGAGAAACGGAGGGAGTGACGGGTTTCTGAAACGTAGGAGCTAGACGTGGAAACCTCCTCTCACGGGTAACCTCTTTGGCCCGCTCCTGGAACCGTAGGTCAATCCGGGTGGCAAGGGTTATTAGGTCATCGAGAGTGGTAGGAATGTCCCGACCGGCGAGTTCATCTTTAATACGACCGGACAGACCCTCCCAGAAGACGGATACCAGAACGTCGTTATCCCAGGCCAGCTCCGAGGCAAGGGTACGGAACGTATGGCATATTGGCCCACAGTGAGACTTCCCTGACGGAGGCGTAGCAGAGATGATGCGGATGAGATCTTCCGTCCGGGTTCGTCGAAGACTTTCCGGAAAGCCACGAGAAAGGCAGACAGGTCGGATACCAGGGGGTCTCCTCTCTCCCAAAGAGGATTTAGCCAGGCCAGGGCCTCCCCGGTGAGATGGGACATGATGAAGGCGATTTTGGCCCGGTCGGAGTTAAACTGGTGGGAGAGGAGTTCAAAGTGCAGGGTGCACTGATTAATGAAGCCCCGAGCCTGAGCGGGGTCGCCTCCGAAGCGAGGAGGTGCCGAAAGCCGGGGTCCGGGACAGGAAATCATGGAATTGGGGAGCTGCGGAGCTGCCGGATTGCGAGTCATGGCACCAGCGGTGGTTGCTGGCGGAGCAGTCAGAGTGTCCAGGCGAGAATTGACATTCCGCAGGTGACCCAGGATGGACTCCTGTTGGGACCTCTTTCGGGACAGTTCATGACACAGGTCCGAGATCGAGGGAGTTTGGGTGCCACCGGGTTCCATGGCCCGAGCAAACTGTAACGGGTCAGGGAGGCGGAACCTCTGAGCTACTATACAAGGGGGCGGTCCTTGTAAGGGAGCGGGTGGCGACCAGGGTAGACGGGCTGGCACTCACAGCAGGTAACCGGGGAAGTCTCTGGATGAACGGGCAAGAGGTCACGGCAAGTGACCGGGGCAGTCTCTGGATGAGCGGGCAGGAGGTCACGGCAAGTGACCGGGGCAGTCTCTGGATGAGCAGGCAGGAGATCACGGCAAGTGACCGGGGCAGTCACTGGATGAGGTAGGTACGACCTGTGATGGCTGAGCCTCCCGGTAGGCTAGCAGGCAGATAGCAGATGAGCGCTCCCAGGTGAGCGGGCGAAATTTCTGGAATAGCAGGTGGACACGGCACGTGACGGCAGAACCTCCAGGTAGACTAGCAGGCAGGAAACAGATGAGCGCTCCCAGGTGAGCGGGCAGGCTGGAACAGATGAGCGCTCCCAGGTGAGCGGGCAGGCTGGTCCATAAACAGACTGGCAGGTGTTGGTGGGCAGACTGTCGGACGGTGGAGCCTCCAGGTAGGCTAGCAGGCAGGTAACAGGTGAACGCTCCCAGGAGAACGGGCAGGCTGGTCCATAGACAGACTGGCAGGTGATGATAGGCAGACTGTCGAACCACAGGCTAGCAAGCAGTAAAGCGGAATATCAGGCAGGAACAGACAGCAAACTGGCAGGAATCTGGCAGGTAACTGGCAATGGACCCTGAGGACTGAAGCAGAGTAGTGAACAGTGGAACAACATTGCTCGGCACCTCCATTTTGGAGGAAGTGCCTTATATAGGTGAAGTCCTCCGGCCATTGGCCGGGGACTCCTTAGGACGGTGCGCGTGGCCCCTTTAAGAGGGGGGGTATCGCGCACGCGCGCGCCCTAAGCACAGTGGCCGGGAAGGAGCGCGCGCTACCAGCAGAGCGGGAGGAGGACGCCGGGCTCGGAGCAGAGGGGTGAGGGGAACAGCGTCCCTGCCTGGCAGAGGGCAGGGACGCCGGTGCTACAAATAACATTTCCCACATGTCTACTTTATATCAGCACAATTTTGGAACCAAAATTTTTTTTTGTTACGAAGTAATAAGGGTTAAAAGTTAACCAGCGATTTCTCATTTTTACAACACCATTTTTTGGGGGGACCACATCACATTTGAAGTCACTTTGAGGGGTCTATACGATAGAAAATACCCAATTCTAAAAACTGCACCCCTCAAGGTGCTCAAAACCACAATCAAGAGGTTTATTAACCCTTCAGGTGCTTAACAGGTATTTTTTGAATGCTTTAAAAAAAAAGAACATATAACTTTTTTTCACAAAAAAAATGATTTCAAGTCCAATTTTTTTATTTTCCCAAGGGTAACAGGAGAAATTGGATTCCAAAAGTTATTGTGCAATTTGTCCTGAGTACGTTGAAAATCCATGTGTGGGGGGGAACCACTGTTTCAGAGCACGGCAGAGCACGGAAGGGAAGGAGCACCGTTTCACTTTTTCAACGCAAAATTGGCTGGAATTGAGATTGGACGCCATGTCGTGTTTGGAGAGCCCCTGATGTATCTAATCAGTGGAAACCCCCCAATTCTAACTCCAACCCTAACCCCAACACACCCTTAACTCTAGCATGTGTATTTGGGGCCTTTTAGGCCACCATGCTTACTTTTTTGCTATTATCTGCAAAATTACTTAAGTTAGAATTTTGAAACTCCAGATAATCCTGTCATTGGTAATATCCAGTTGTTCATATAATTTTTTTCATAGGCATTTCGGTGTAACAATGCTTTTTTGGTGAAAACCACATCTGTATGGATTGGGGGCCTTTTAGGCCCCCATGTATTTATCATGTTCTCAGTAGTGTTTGTGTCTCAAGTTACTTTACTTGTACTCAGTAATGCTGGTGGAGGGGCCAGGGTGTGGATAATGCCATATGAGGATGTCATGTGATTTTTGAAGGGAGAGATAAGGCCATGGCATCATCTCAAGTCCTTCTGAACACAGTAATGAGCTATGTAGAGAGTAATGAGGACAGTATACACTATGAGCTAATTGTGAAGGACCTGAGATAAGATGTTGAGAGGAAGTCTGATTCAGTTTCAGTTTCTCTGATTCTAAGAAGCCTGCAAAGGGTAAAGCTATTGAGCTACAGACATCCAGAGAATTGTACAACACCTAAAAGAAGGTATAAAGGTAAGAAATGCTGAGGGTGGGAGGAGGGAGGGGGCATTTTACACTTACAGTGTGTCACACATAAGCAAAGAGTGGACAACCCTCATTGTGTTCATTGTTTTTTCTTTTAGTTTGCTAACATCTAGTCAGCAATGGCACAGTCTTCCTCCAAGCATCTGAGTGACTAAGAGATTGAAGCAATTGTCTTTCAAAGTGATTATGAAAGTGAACTATCTTTGTCCGATGACGAGTACCTGCCACCAGAGAATCAAACATCCTCAAGTGATTCTTCTTCTGATGATGAAGAAGTGAATACAGTGGATCCTCAAGAAGTGATAAGTAGAACATCCAAAACTAATGTTTTTTGGGACAGTAATCCTAGATTAGTTGGACTTACTGCAATCCATAATATTGCAAGACAGGCTCAAGGAGCTGTGGGAAGTCCCAGTTACTTTTCCCCTAAAGACGTATTCTGTACTTTTTTTTCTGACAATATTGCTGAAGAGGTCCTTTTATGTTCAAACCTAGAAGGAAGACGTATCGCTTCTGCAAAAAATAAGTCCTGGAAAAATATCTCAAAAGAGGAACTTTATGCATACATTGGACTTTTACTGCTGGCAGGGAGTAAAAAATTGTATGATGTTCCAATACGAGAATTATTTCTGGACCCACTTTCTGATCCACACTATAAGGCGAAAATGTCAGTGGACAGATATGAGGAAATTAGAAGACACATTCGATTTGATGACAAGCGAACACGTGCATTGAGATTTGAAACAGACAAATTAGCCCCTATCAGTTAAATCTGGAGCATATTTATCAAAAATTGCACCAAACTTTACAATCCTAGTACTAATGTTACAGTAGATGAGCAACTTGGACTGTTCAGAGGACGCTGCTAGTTTATACAATACATGCCCAGCAAGCCAGCCAAATGTGGAATCAAAATCTTCTGGATGTGTGATTTTGCAAATTATTATGGCATAAATGGCGTAATCTACTGTGGCAAAGAGGTTGGTGCACCAGTACAGAAGGATCTGGGGTCTGAAATTGTCAAAACCCTTGCTGTTCCAATATTCTATTCAGGTAGAAACATTACCATGGACAATTATTTCACCAATGTTGAACTAGGCAATTTTCTGCTTCAAAAAGCTATTACACTTGTAGGTACTATCAAGCCAAACCGACGAGAAATTCCAGAAGCACTGAAACACAATCGTCAGCGAGCACTTTATGAGAGTGTCTTTGGATTCAATAACAAAGCGACTTTGGTATCTTACAAAGCAAAGAAGGAGAAATCAGTGATTTTACTCAGTACCATGCATCACAATTGCAGTATTTACAGCAATGACAGAAAATTGAAACCAGAAATCATCCTGCATTACAATAAAACAAAAGGAGGTGTAGACAAAATGGATGAGATGGTGGGAGAATATTCATGCAAGAGGCAAACAAAACGATGGCCTGTAGTACTTCTTTCAAATATGCTTGATGTAGCAGCCCTAAATTCATTCATCATTTATACAGAAACTCATTCAGAATTCCATGCACGGAGGAAGGACAGGAGACGCCTATTTTTGAAGGACCTTTGTCATGAACTTGTAATACCTCACATGATACAGCAAAGTGACGTGAAAGGCTTGCTAAAGCAAACTGAAGAAGCAATGAAACAGTGTGGCGTACAGTTTCAGATGATTCCAGGGCCAGGAGAACGAAAAATAAAGCGCTGTTTCATGTGTCCAAGAAACTTAGAAAGGAAAACTGAGAGATTTTGTTCAATTTGTAAGGAAAATGTCTGCAAAGAACATTCTTCCGAAAAAATAACTTGTCAAAATTGTTTTGAAGACTAATATAATAGAAAAGAAACATAATAGAAATGTATGAACCAAAAGAACCAAAAAAATGAGCTTAACCCCTTAATGTCCACTGACGTGCACAGTCCGTCATGGCAAGGTGCCAGTTCCGGCACCAGGACGGACTGTGCACGTCATGCCTTTGTTCTACCACTGCGTGTAAACACGCAGTGGTAGATCAGTGCCGACAGCTGTCATAGACAGCTGACAGGCAGGCAAGCGGTGCAGGGACCTTTGCCGTCGGTCCCCGCACCCACAGCGCTGTGATTGGTCAGTCAATCTGACTGACCAAACACAGCAGCGATCGTGCAGGAGAAGCTGAAATTTCAGCTTCCCCAGCGCGATCAGTGCAGGAGCTGGTGCTGCAGTGGCCAGGCTTCCTGCACTGACAGCCAGGAGCGGAGCCCCCACCGCCCCTGGCTGTTAACCCCGTGACTGCTGCGATCCAGCGATCGCAGAGCTCAGGGGGGAGGCAGAGGGTCGGAAGCTCCCTCTGCCTCAGATCGGCGCCCTGCAATGTATTTGCAGGGCCCGATCTCTGCCTTGATGCAATGCAATGCATTGTAACTGCAATAAAAAGTAAAAAAAGTGAAAGTCCCATAAAGGGACAAGTTAAAAAAAATCATTTTTTAAAAAAAATTGTAAAAAAAATATTAAAAAATAATTTAAAAAAAATCCCCTAAAAAATACACATTTTTATGTAATAAAAAAAATAAAAAACAAAAAAAATACACATGTTAGGTATCGCCACGTCCGTAAAAATCCCATCTATAAAAGCGTAACCCTAGTTAACCCCTTCAGTGAAAGCCGTAAAAAAAAAAAAAAGTAGTAAATTATACTCTTTCCAAGCGGTATCATCATACCGCTTGGAAAAAGTGCAATAACACGCGATCAAAAAGTCAGATATAAATAATCATGGTACCGCTGAAAACGTCATCTTGTCCCGCAAAAAACAAGCCACTATACAGCATCATCAGCAAAAAATAAAAAAGTTATAGCTCGCGGAATAAACTGATGCAAAAATAATTACTTTTTCTATAAAATTTTTTATTGTGTAAAAAACCCAAAACATAAAAAAAAATATATAAATGAGGTATCGCTGTAATCGTATTGATCCGAAGAATAAAGCTCCTTTATCAATTTTACCACACGCGGAACGGAGGAAAAAAAAAAAAAAAAAAACAATTCCTGAATTGCTGGTTTTTGTTCATTCTGCTTCCACAAAAATCGGAATAGGAAGCGATCAAAAAACGTTATGTGCCCGAATATGGTACCAATAAATACGTCAGCTCGTCCCGCAAAAAATAAGCCCACAGATAACTCTGTCGGCCGAAATATGGAAAAATAATAGCTCTCAAAATACGGCGATGCAAAAATTTCTTACAAAAAATTATTCCAAAAAAAAGCATCTTTTAGAGTGTGACAGAAGCTAAACATGAAAAAAGGATGTAAATCTGGTATCGCTGTAATCGCACCGATCTGAGGAATAAAGTCGCCTAATCACTAATACCGCATGAGGAACGGCGTAAAAAAGAAAACCAATTCTTCACCTTTTGTAGATTTGTTCATTGTGCCTCCCAAAGATCGCAGTAAGGCGATCACAGTGGTTCCCCCCCACATATGGGGTATCAGCGTACTCAGGACAAAATGCACAATAGTTTTGGGGTCCTATTTCTCCTGTTACCCTTAGAAAAATAAAAATTTGGGGGCAAAAAGGTCATTTTTGTGGAAAAAAATATGATTTTTTTATTTTCACGGCTCTACGTTATATACTTCTGTGAAGCCCTTGGGGGTTCAAAGTGCTGACCACACATCTAGATAAGTTCCTTGGGGGGTCTAGTTTGCAAAATGGGGTCATTTGTGGGGGGTTTCTACTGTTTAGGCACATCAGGGGCTCTCCAAGCGCGACATAAAACCCGCAGACCATTCCATCAAAGTCTGCATTTAAAAACGGTGCTCCTTCCCTTCCGATCTCTGCCATGCGTCAAAATAGTGGTTCCCCCCCACATATGGGATATCAGCGTACTCAGGACAAATTGTACAATAGCTTTTGGGGTCCTATTTCTCCTGTTACCCTTAGAAAAATACAAATTTGGGGGCAAAAAGGTCATTTTTGTGGAAAAAAATATGATTTTTTTATTTTCACGGCTCTACGTTATATAACTTCTGTGAAGCATTTGGGGGTTCAAAGTGCTGACCACACATCTAGATAAGTTCCTTGGGGGGTCTAGTTTGCAAAATGGGGTCATTTGTGGGGGTTTTCTACTGTTTAGGCACATCAGGGGCTCTCCAAGCGCGACATGACACCCGCAGACCATTCCATCAAAGTCTGCATTTAAAAACGGTGCTCCTTCCCTTCCGATCTCTGCCATGCGTCAAAATAGTGGTTCCCCCCCACATATGGGATATCAGCGCACTCAGGACAAATTGCACAATAGCTTTTGGGGTCCTATTTCTCCTGTTACCCTTAGAAAAATACAAATTTGGGGGCAAAAAGATTATTTTTGTGGAAAAAAATATGATTTTTTATTTTCACGGCTCTACGTTATAAACTTCTGTGAAGCATTTGGGGGTTCAAAGTGCTCACCACACATCTAGATAAGTTCCTTGGGGGGTCTAGTTTCCAAAGTGGAGTAACTGTGGGGGGTTTCTACTGTTTAGGCACATCAGGGGCTCTCCAAACGTGACATGACACCCGCAGACCATTCCATCAAAGTCTGCATTTGAAAAAGGCGCTCCTTCCCTTTCGAGCTCTGCCATGCGTCAAAATAGTGGTTTACCCCCACATATGGGGTATCAGCATACTCAGGACAAATTGCACAATAACTTTTGGGGTCCTGTTAGCCTTTGGAAAATAACAATTGGGGGTGGAAAGATCATTTTTGTGGAAAAGATATGATTTTTTAATTTTACTGCTCTACGTTATAACCTTCTGTGAAGCCCTTGGGGGTTCAAAGCTCTCACCACACATCTAGATAAGTTCCTTGGGGGGTCTAGTTTCCAAAATGGGGTCACTTGTGTGGGGTTTCCACTGTTTAGGCACACAGGGGCTCTCCAAATACGACATGGCGTCCAATCTCAATTCCAGCCAAAAAAGTCAAATGGCGCTGCTTCCCTTCCGAGCTCTGCCATGCGCCCAAATAGTGGTTTACCCCCACATATGGGGTATCAGCGTACTCAGGACTAATTGCACAATAATTTTTGGGGTCCTTTTATCCTTTGGAACATAAAAATTGGGATGAAAAGATCATTTTTGTGGAAAAAATATGATTTTTTAATTTACGGCTCTACGTTATAACCTTCTGTGAAGCCCTTGGGGGTTAAAAGCTCTCACAACACATTTAGATAAGTTCCTTGGGGGGTACAGTTTCAAAATGGGTCACTTGTGGGGGTTTCCACTGTTTAGGCACACAGGGACTCTCCAAATGCGACATGGCGTCCAATCTCAATTCCAGCCAAAAAAGTTAAATGGCGCTGCTTCCCTTCCGAGCTCTGCCATGCGCCCAAATAGTGGTTTACCCCCACACATGGGGTATCGGTGTACTGAGGAGAAATTGTACAACAAATATTGTGGTTCATTTTCTCCTGATACCCTTGACAAAATTTTAAAAAATTGTGTCGAAAGAAAAATTTTGGGAAAAAAAGTTAAATGTTCATTTTTTCCTTCCACATTGCTTCAATTCTTGTGAAGTACCTAAAGGGTTAATAAACTTCTTGAATGTGGCTTTGAACACGTTGAGGGGTGCAGTTTTTAGAATGGTGTCACTTTTGGGTATTTTCTGTCATATTGACCCCTCAAATTCACTTCAAATATGAGGTGGTCCCTAAAAAAAATGGTTTTGTAAATTTTGTTGGAAAAATGAGAAATCGCTGGTCAACTTTTAACACTTATAACTTCCTAACAAAAAAAAATGTTGGTTTCAAAATTGTGCTGATGTAAAGTAGACATGTGGGAAATGTTATTTATTAACTAATTTTTGTGACATATCTCTCTGATTTAATGGCATAAAAATTAAAAGTTTGAAAATTGCAAAATTTTCAAAATTTTTGCCATATTTCCGTTTTTTTCATAAATAAACGCAAGTTATATTGAAGAAATTTTACCACTATCATGAAGTACAATATGTCACGAGAAAACAGTCTCAGAATCGCCAAGATCCGTAGAAGCGTTCCAGAGTTATAACCTCATAAAGAGACAGTGGTCAGAATTGTAAAAATTGGCCTGGTCTTTAACCTACAAAATGGGTTAATTACTGGATAAAAATAATTTTATTGAAGAAAAACATAATATAATATAATAAATAAAAGTATTTCAAAGCTAATAAACAGATGCTAAAAAAATCCACAGACAATCTGAAGGAGACCTCAATGTATATAACTCACATGTAAAACAATCAAAAAAAGCTTGAAGCAATATATATTCATTAAAAAACTTCATAAGCAAAAAGTTCATAAGAAAAAATACATGGCAATAAGGAACCATAAAGACATGTCATTTTATATTAAATACAAAAAAAGGTGCAAATAATGCAATTACTGTATTTGTGCAAAAGAAAGTGCATATAGTGCTGTAAACACCAAAAAAGAACTGACAATGTCAGATGGTATTCATTAAAATGCATAAAAAAGTGAAAAAAGTGCACATATATTGATATGTCAATAAGGACACAAACAAGCTTGATCGTCATTCATTGAAATAAATATAGTGAAAAAAAACAAAAAATAGTGCACATATATTGTTAAATGAATGAGGACATAGATGATTTCATTCAGAAGAAAAAAATATATATAGTGAAAGCATTTTCATTGCGCCACAACTAAAATACCAAGGAGAAAATATACAAAACAATGACTTAATAATGCTGGTATGAAGCCTTCAAATGCCCAAGCATAATAACAGAACTAATCCCTGAAATGAACTTACATAAGTGAGTGAGATCAAAAAGAGGAACTCCAGCCGCCCCAACGCGCGTTTCATGAAAGTCACTATATTATATTGTAATCTCTACAGACGATTCATGGCTGGGCGAAGTTGTCGTGTCTGTCTGGGCCAGATGGAAAAGATGGGAAAAGTGAACAATTCCATCAGAAAGATAATCAGTTGTAAGTCACCATGTTTAACTGTATTGTAATCTATGTCATCTACAGTGCTGGTATCTACCACTGTATGAGCACCATATGGCAGTAATATCAGTGTTGTTTTTTTATAGAGCTTTATTTTTAGTAATACTATGGTCATTTGCTGAGGTTCCCCTATGCCGACAATTTGAGTCCTCCGCTATCATTGTAATCGGGGTTACATGGTTAGGAGCCCACTCTCAAGTTTTACCCCCCTGAGCTAAACCCCTACACCTCTGATACCATAATAAGAAAGATGATAAGATCTGCTTTATATCCACGCATAACCATGAGTGGAGAAATATGAGAGCAATTTTGGCTCAAATTTTGAATTTTGAATTAATCACCAACAGTGTCACCAACACAGAACTCCCAAACCATCATGCCTCCCACTCTATTCTTCACAATGGTGCACAAACATATAGGAACTATCTGCTCACCATTCCTTTGTCTAACAAAGACATGGAAATTGGCACCAAAAATCTCAAATTTTAATTCATCAGATCACAGTACAGATTTTCACTGATCTAATAGCCACATGTTGCTTTGCCCAAACAAATGTATGTTTTTTGTTTGTAGTCTTCAGTAATGGTTTCTTATTAGCAATTCATTCATAATGGTCTGCTTTTCGTAGTCTCCTCTGTTGATGTTGATATGTATTAACAGGTGTGTCCAAACTTGTGATTGGTACTGTTTACAGTTTTTCATGCTGATTTATTTTGGGGCATATAATTTATTCATTACTGGATTTGTTTTGGAAGGAAGGTGAGTGTGGTTGAAATATTCATATCATGCTGTGATGGTCTTCAGTAAAATATGGGGGATTCAAACTGTCCTTGGAGCTGGAACCCTAACTATCCCTGTCCCAGAGGTGCTCTTGAAGATAGAGAGGCTCGAGTCTCCGACCTTACTATGCTCCTGTTAAATTCTGATTTGTCCTCTCCCCCATCCTATGATTCATGGGACAGAAATGTAAGGTAAACAAGACACAAAGACAAAACAAGGATAACAGAAAACCTCTATCATACAAAAGCACTAACGTACAGTAGGGAGGAGGATCGGGACAGGGAGGAATAAACTAAATGGGAACAGGGACCTGGAGATAAACACACACTTACTACAGCAAACCATTATTACAACTCAACTCCAACCACTTAGCTTTAGCACGCAGCACAGGAAGACAAATTTTTCATTGGCAGTGACAAAAAGATCTGACCAGTTTTCATAGGAAGAGGAAATGATTAGATCAGAAGCAGCTGAAATGGGTCCTAGTCTTGCACACTCCCAAAACATTTGTGCACTGGCCATTTTGCTTGTAGGACAAAAAGAATCTGAAATTTTCAATAGCTCTGGGTTGTATGATACTGTAATGGTTCAAATTTTTGACAGCTAGATTACTGGAGCTTCTTTTTGCATTTTATGGAGGGTTAGCTTAATGTTAATCTATCTGAATGCCTATGTTCTTCCTGGAGATTTCAACTGCTTTTGAAGTAGATGTCTGAAGACTTTCGAAAAATATACCTATAGTGTAAACTTGTAAACGTGTTGACAACAGGGCTTAGAAAGTTTTTTTTAATTAGCAGATACAGAATTTTGATCAATTCATCACTCAAGTATTATATTTTCTAATAATGATTAATAATATTATTGTGTTTGAAGTGTTTATTGCCACTGATGCAATGAACAACCAAAAAAGGATTTAGAACTTGCTAGCCATCATTTTTGCACTCTCATGTATATGACGACCATGTCAAGAGGATGTAGATTGTGTATAACTATTAAACAAGTTACATGTATGTTAGAGTTGTTAAAAAAAATCAGTTTTCAACTTTGAATTTCAAATTTAATAGCAACAAAACCTGATTTCAAACAGACTTTATTTGTGATAGTTAAAATTCTATGAATAATGCACAGACATCAAAAAGGTTATGTATTAATCATATTAATAGTATACTTTTGTCTGTTTAAGACCATGTTCAATAAATGTACACTTGAGTTTCTTGAATTTTATACCTAATCATTTTTTAAATGTACAAAGTTTGATTTTAGCTCTTGCTTCTGCAATCTAGCCATCTCCTGATTCCGGGATTTGTTAACTCTAACAACATTTTCCACTAAAAGCTCTAAAGGTCCAATGACATTGCAAGTTTATTGTGAATGGACATTCCTAGGGGTGCTCGATCACAATGATCTTGCAGTCTAAATAAGCTGACAATCACCTGGTGAATGAACAAAACGCTTGTTTGTCAAATAATCTTTATTTTTGCACAAAAAAATCATCATTCTTGGGAGTGCATTGTGCATTCTATAGATGACCTTCAGTGCTAAGCACATTGTCTGCCTATGCACTCTGAACAATCTTTTGCACATTATTCAATGCACTTATGAAGCGTGGTCTGCTTCTCTTAATTGTCTTTTAAACAATGACTGTGTTAGGACTGGCGGAACGCACAAAATAAATATAAATAATAAGTGCGTTCGCAGCCCAGGGTCCACTGTGCAGGCAGAGCCTGCTTCTAGTAGGATGGCGGTATGGCGAACTCTGTTACGCCACAGAGTCGCTAAGGTAGAAATGCAGAAATATGGACTGTGTCCTGTTAACTCCACAGGTATGCACAGACAATTGCTGTGCGGACAGCAGTCCGTAGTAACGCAATCAGCAACGCAATCAGACAATCTCTCACCGGAGAAGTCGATATTCTAGGGGCTTATTTCAGCCAAGCCCTGAACACGTGCATACGAATCTCCTCACCGGAGGTGCCGGTATTCTAGGGGCTTATTTCAGCCGAGCCCTAACCACATGCGTGCATGATCACACTGGCGCAAAACACATAATGCAATTGATACTAGCGCATGGCCGCAAGGCCATGCAACCCTTTTATAGTAGCAACTACAGGACCTGCCAGAAAAGGATCAATGAGAAACTGTTCCAGAACATATGTAGTTTCAGGACCTTCCTGGCGGACCAATAGGAGCTGCTGCAGTACCTGAGCATGTGACCCCTGGTCTCCAATGAGAGATCTTACCCTGGGCATGCTCAGAAGGGGAAACACAGGACTTAGTCCTAAAGACATCTGCTCGCCGCTGACCAGCACTGGCTACAATAGCAGAACCTGGAGAGGCAGCAGCAAGTCTCTGCACAGTATTAGACCGGGCGAGACGCTGGGACCGACGTCTTTGCTGAGCAGGCTCCACTGCAGCCAGAGATGGATGGGAGACTGCAGCAGGACTGGTTTGAGACTCCCCTTGTGCAGCAGTGGGAACTTGAACCCTAACAGCTCCCGACACTATTGGGCTAGTCCTTAAGTCCCTCTCAATCAGAGAAGAATTATATTTCTTCAAGTTTTTTATGTGTTCTGTATATAACCTTAAGGCCGGGATCACACATGCGAGTAAGTCGTCCGACACTCGCATGTGAAATCCCAGCTCTGGCGCCGGCACTCGGGAGTGGAGCACGCGGCTGCATAGAACTACATGCAGCCGCTCGCTCCACTCCTGAGTGCCGGCGCCAGAGCTGGGATTTCACATGCGAGTGTCGGACGACTTACTCGCATGTGTGATCCCGGCCTTACTGAGGTATTTTCTCTCCCTGGGTGTCTGCAAAATAGATTATAGTTCTTTTGTTATTATATATTCTTCTCCTGTCTGGGTAAACAGCCGTTATATATCACAGGCATTTTTCTTTTTTTTTCCTGCTCTCCGGATTTTGCTTTCTGTGCCCTCTTAGGCGGTATACTTTAATGCTATCCAAGATGGCGATGTGCTGAGAACTACATTTCCCATCTACCTATGAGTGGATGCATTGTCTCTAATGACATAGTTACTTCCTGGTTTGTATACCTCCAGGAATGCTGCATACCAGCTTGATTCTATTATGCACGTGGGATGAGTCATGCTTCCAAACACCATTCACAGCTGCCACTAATTGTCAATTGTATGCTTTTTGACTAAAGCCCCCGTCTCACACAGCGATCTCGTTAGCGAGATCGCTGCTGAGTCACAAGTTTTGTGACGCAACAGCGATCTCCCCAGCGATATCGCTGTGTGTGACATTCAGCAACGATCAGCCCCCCTACTGGGTATCGCTGATCGTCGCTGAATGTACTGGACATTTTTTTGATCGATTGTCTCCTGCTGGCCAGCACACATTGCTGCGTTTGGCAGGCAGGAGACCAGTGATCAGCTGGTAACCAAGGTACACATCGGGTTTCCAGGTGCCGCACAGTGCCTGGAAACCCGATGTGTACCTTGGTTACCAGCTCCCTGCAACAGGGGGCTGGTATCCAACGTACACTGGGGGTACCTAAGCGATGTTACCCGCAGTGTCGCTGTCTTGATCGCTGCCTGAGCTGCCTGTTTGGCAGCTCACCAGCGATCATGTAGCGACACACCAGCGATCCTGACAAGTTCATATCGTTGTCGGGATCGCAGGTGTGTCGCTATGTGTGACGGGGCCCTTACTCTGTGACTCTAATCTAAGATGATTGTAATTAATGAAGCTGCATCTTATTTGCACGTTATTTCAGAGACTCATTGTGCTGTGAACTTTCTGTATCTTTTGTAAGTTGTACAATTCACTAATTCTCATATATCGCCTTAAGTGATCTATCCACTATATATATGTCTGTATTTGCACTTTAAAACTGCTTGAAAAAGTCCACATCTAGGACCGAAATGTCGCATATGGGCTAATAAACCACCCATTTCTTACATTTTGGAGTGCTGCCTTCATTTTTTGGATCATATTATGTGGTTTGGTATATACCTGGAAGGATTCTTTGCACCCTCATTATTTTGGTGCTGTTTTTCAATATTTTTTGCTAGATAGACAGATTTTAGCATGGAATGCAAGCAGATTCCACCCTGAAATATGCCCCATCATTGTCCCCTTCTTGTAGTAATATGCCCCATCATTGTCCCCTAGTTTTCATAATGTACCCATCATTGTCCCCTTCTTGTAGTATTGTACCATAATGATCCCCTCCATGTAGAAATGTGCCCTATCCTGATCACCTTCATGTAGTGAAATTGCCCATTCCACCATCTCCATCATTTCCTCCTCCCCTATCACCCCCATCATTGCCCTTTCCACCATCATTGTTCTTTCCACTACCCCATCATTGCCTTCTCCCCCACCACCCCATCATTGCCTTCTCCATTACTCCCATCATTGCCTTTTCCATCACTCACATCATCATCACCATCATTGCCTTCTCCATCCCTCCCATCATAGCCTTCGCCATCACTCCCATCATCCCCTTCTCCATCCCTCCCATCATCCCCATTACTGCCTTCTCCATCACTCCCATCATTGCCTTCTCCATCCCTCCCATCACACACACACACTTCTCCATCCCTCCCATCATCCCCATTATTGCCTTCTCCATCACTCCCATCAGTGCCTTTTCCATCACTCCCATCATAGCCTTTTCCATCACTCCCATTATTGCTTTCTCCATCACTCCCATCATCCCCTTCTCCATCCCTCTTATCATCCTCATTATTGCCTTTGACATCACTCCCATCGTTGCCCTCCCTATCACTCCCATAATTGCCTGCTTCATCACTCCCATCACACACACACACTTCTCCATCCTTCCCATCATCCCCATTATTGCCTTCTCCATCACTCCCATCATTGCCTTTTCCATTACTCCCATTATTGCCTTCTCCATCACTCCCATCATCCCTTCTCCATCCCTCCCATCATCCCCATTATTGCCTACTCCATCACTCCCATCATTGCATTCTCCATCACTCCCATCATTGCCTTTTCCATCACTCCCATCATTGCCTTTTCCATCACTCCCATTATTGCCTTCTCCATCACTTACATCATTGCCTTTTCCATCACTCCCATCACTGCCTTCTCTATGACTCCCATCAGCCCCTTCTCCATCACTCCCATCATCCCCATCACTGCCTTCTCCATCACTCCCATCATCCCCATCACTGCCTTCTCCATCACTCCCAACACTGCATTCTCCTTCACTCCCATCATCCCCTTCTCCATCACTCCCATCATCCCCATCACTGCCTTCTCCATCACTCCCATCATCCCCTTCTCCATCACTCCCATCATCCCCTTCATTGCTTTTTCCATCACACTCCCATCGCCCATCGTTGCCCTCCCTATCACTCCCATAGTTGCCTTCTCCATCACTCTTATCACACACACACACACTTCTCCATTACTCTCATCACACACACACACACACACACACCTCACCGCTGCTCTGAGCTGTCCGGCGCTGGCAGCGTCCTCCCATGCTTCCTCCTCTTCTCCCACGCTTCCTCTCACTGGCCCACAGGAGCGCGGAGCTGAATGAAGATGTCATCCAGCCGCGCCGCTGAATGCTGTGTGAGGAAGGACGGAGCAGGTTAGGGCCAGCGATGACACGTGCCGGAAGAAAGGGCTCTGCGTGCCCTCTCTGGCATGCGTGCTGGTTCATCAATGCTGTTCTAGGGGGGCAGCTGCCCCCCTGCCCCACGGTGGGTACGCCCATGCACCCTACCCCTATATACTATGGCTGAGCAATTGAAGCCATGTATGTTTTCTTCAGAAATTCTGAAACATGCTTTGAAAAGCTGGCCAGTTAGTATGTGTCTTGGATGACTCTGACCAGTCTGAGGTGGGTCCACCATGCTCCGCTTCAGCTGACGGACAGGTCTTTCCCTCTGTGTATATAGGTAGAGACCTTTCAGTCAAAAAGATTGGAGTAGGAAGAAGCCACCGGGGACCTTCTTCAGACTAGTCAACTTAAACACAAATTCTAGTCAACTTTTCAAAGTATGTTTACAGTGAAACCCTGCAGCATATCAGAGTAAAACATACCTGGTGACCATTGTGCAGTCCATCTGTACTAACCTAATTGCTTTCTTAGCAGCCTAGTAAAATATGACCTTACATGTGTAAATAAGAGCTTACAAAATACAATGGTATTGCCTCTATCCTGCACATCCAGTTAAAAGACCATTACTAATAAAATAAATTTATAATCTTAATTCATGTAATATATAATGGGCCTTGCACCTTCCAATCCTGTTTAGTTGTTTTAATATCTCTTCAGTAATTTGTTACTTCCATTACAGAAACATGGCTTTTCTCCCAGCAAGCAAAGATTTCTGATTGTCAAAGCCTATTTGTATAGACTGAAATATTCATTTAACTTTACCTACTTTTTAGGGAATACCAATGCATATTATAATTAGCGTTTTACAAAGCTTAGAATTTTTAATTTATATTTCCTGCGCTTAGTCATCATATATTGTAGATGTGTTATACATTAGTGAACCCACTGACACAATGCAATAGATCCGAGGGCCAACCCAGTCCCTATATACTTTTGCTTTTCCCTCCACTACAGGCCAGTGGGACTAATAATATTTATGACATCTGTATGCTGTAATAGCCATTAAGACATCTGCAAGCAACATTCTGAAACAATTGTCTCATATTGAAAAACAAAATCTGTTCTAAATATCTTTGACTTTTAAATTGATTTTCTGGAGTCCAAATAAATGTCATAAATCTTTTTTTATCAACCAAGTTTATCATTGACATATGTAAAAGCTGCGGCAATTATGATAACTGGAAACGCCTATAAGATTTTTTCCCCTATGCTATAGAGCAGCTATGTTTTATAAACTAGCTATTTCATAGAACAACTGTTAAAAAAATAAAATTAAAATTTAAGAGCTAGTTCACATGACGTTTTTATGATAAACTATCAGTGACCAGCGTAAAGGACTTAATTATGCATAAATGACTTATTTTTAGATTGGGCAATAGGGAGTGAGCATACATGAGAGAATTAAAATAAATTAATTGGATACAATTAAATCATTCTTACTAGTAAAACAACTCAACTCATTAAGCATCAAGTTGATGTTGATGCTCATAAAAACATTGATTATGATACATGGTATAGAGAGGAGAAGGTTCTTAGATTTAATGTATATTTTGTTGGATTTTTTTCTGCATGTAAAAAGCTGCTTAAATGGTGCCTGATCTTATAGAATAGTAGGTGAGTCCTCCTTACCACACCATACACAGTGATTATCAGCCTTTCCTCTATGAGTTTGTATGCATTTAAAGTTATCAATCATTCTGTGTGGAACACTCATAATAGTCCGGGCAGAATTTTGAAATTATTTTACATTAATATAATTATGAGTCAAATTCTAAACAATTAAAAAGCAAGCTCAACAACTTTTTCCAGCCTTCATAGAAAAACTTATATTGAAAACCTCTTTTTTAATCTACCAATCCTTATTAGTGTTTGCTTTTTGTTTCAGACAGAATTAATATACCATCATATACTGTATATACGGAGATTTACAATTATCCCTAGACTGTATACAGCTGTACGCTTCTGATACAGTATCCTTTTTCTGCTTTTTATATTCTGGTCTAATCCATACTGAGCCTGTGAGCGTCTGTGTGTTACTCCTGAAATATATACGGAGATTTAAAATTGCACCAACACTATATACACCTGGTACCTTCTGATACAGTTACCTTTTTCTGCTTTTTATATTCTGGTCTAATCCGTACTGAGTCTGTGAGCGTCTGTGTGTTACTCTCGAAATATAGATTGAGATTTAGAATTTTCCCCTTCACCGTATACAGCTGTATGCTTCTGATACAGTACCATATATCTGCTGGTATTTTGGGTACATTTTCCCAAACATGAGGAAGTATGGTGGAAGGGGCCACAGACGTGTGCGTGGGTGGCCAGCTGGTACTGATGGTGGTGGTGGTGTATCTTCTGGTAGTGCCAAAAGCACAATAGCACCTAAGGCAGGAGGTGTTGAGCCTGCGTCATCGTATGGCTCCAGAAGGCCTGGAAGGCTCCCTTTTCTGGGAGTAGGTAAACCGCTTTTAAAGCCGGAGCATCAGGAACAAGTTTTGGCTTACATTGCTGAAACAGCCTCCAGCTCTATCGCCTCCTCTTCTGAAGTTTCAAAAAATGCAAGCACTGAGTCGTCAGTGCAGGCTCCTGATCAGGAACAACACCTTTCCTTGTGTCCTTCACCCCCACCAAAAGTGAAGGATGCGGCAGGCCAAACTTCAGATTACTCCATTGAGCTATTTTCACATACCATGCTGGGTTATCAAGTCAAATCCTGAATTCCCCAGTCCAACATGAATCTGACATGGAGTGCACTGATGCACAGCCACTGCTAGATGATTCTGCTGGCACATTGATGCAGAGCACTACATTGCCCTCGCAGTCTACTGAGCCAGAATCTGACCCTAATGAAACTCAGGTGCCCCTTCCCGCATACTGTACCAACTGTGGCAAGACGACTCGCTCGGCTCTCCTGAAGGCAGACTCAGGACACACGTTCTCTGGGTTTTCTTTCTGCTGGTTTATTATCAGCCATAAACTCATGCAGGTTTCGCAGGAAAAGTAAACATGACCCCTCTGGGTTAAACGGGAAAAACATAAAAAAAAAAAACAATAACTCAGCCCATAGATGAGTGGGTTCCGCCCGCTCTCGGTAGCATAAACTGCACTGCTAAAGTCCTTGTGGAAAGCTCTGCAGCTTCCACTATCCTGTCTGGAGACTTTCCTCTCCAGACCACACCAGAGAAAAAAAAACAGGACTGAGCTTTTATACATTGCTCAGCCACACCCTTTAACAGAGTAAACCTACCAGCATATAACATGCTGGCAGATAAATAAAGCAGGTCTTAGTTCACACAGGAGAGCATCCTGTGTGACACATACCTCCCCTCACATATAAAACCAGTGACACTGTCACATATTCCCCCCCTCTGCCCAAAGCCGGGGGTTTGGGCCCTTCTGACACCAGACAGGGAATCCTAGAGAGGGCATCTGCATTCCCATGTAACTTCCCTGGCCTATGCTCCACGTTAAAGTTAAATTCTTGAAGCTCTAGGAACCATCTAGTTACCCTAGCATTTTTTCCCCTCTTTTCCCTCAACCATCTCAACGGGGCATGGTCTGATACTAATTTAAACTTCCGGCCTAGTAGGTAATATTTCAGTGTATCCACGGCCCATTTTATGGCTAAACACTCTTTCTCTACTATGGCGTAGTTCTTCTCGCAGGAGGACAGCTTTCGGCTTAGATAGAGAATGGGATGTTCTTCCCCATTTATTTCTTGGGAGAGTACGGCCCCTAGACCAACCTCTGATGCGTCAGTCTGGACCGCAAATTCTTTCTTAAAGTCTGGCGCGACCAGGACAGGCTGCTTGCACAGTGTTAGCTTCAGCTTTTGAAACGCGGTCTCCGTTTCTTCCGTCCATTTCACCATGGTTGATTTGGTGCCTTTTAGAAGATCTGTTAGTGGGGCGGCAATCGTGGTGAAATTCGGGATAAACCGCCGGTAGTATCCCACCATTCCCAGGAATGCTTTCACCTGCTTCTTTGAGAGCGGTTGCGGCCAGGTTTGAATTGCCTCCACTTTCTTGATCTGCGGCTTTATTTCGCCTCTCCCAACAACATAGCCAAGGTACTTGGCCTCCTCTTTTCCGATGGCACACTTTCTCGGATTTATGGTAAATCCTGCTTTCCTTAGCGCGTCCAAAACGGCCTGTAGTTTAGGTAGGTGACTAGCCCAGTCTGAGCTAAATATCACAATGTCGTCGAGGTAGGCTGCGGCATACTTCTTATTTGGGACTAGGATCCGATCCATAGCCCTCTGGAAAGTGGCTGGGGCCCCCTGTAGTCCGAACGGCATCCGCGTGTATTGAAAACAGCCATCCGGTGTTGAGAAAGCCGTCTTCTCTTTAGCCATCTGGGACATGGGGATCTGCCAGTAGCCCTTCGTCAGGTCAAGAGTGGTGATGTACCTCGCCGGTCCAAGCCTCTTGATGAGTTCGTCGACGCGGGGCATCGATTACGCGTCACACTTGGATACCTCATTTAGCCACGTAGTCATTACAAAACCTCCACTCTCCATTGGGTTTCGGCACGAGGACGATTGGGCTCGACCACCCACTCTTTGACTCCTCTATTACCCCGAGGTCTAACATCCTCTTCACCTCAGCCGAGATCACCTCCCGGCGTGCTTTCGGAATCCGATACGGCTTCAAATTCACTCGTACATGCGGTTCTGTCAGCACGTCATGCTCTATCACTTGTGTATGCCCTGGCAACTCTGAGAACAGGTCCCGATTCTGCTGTAGTAATTCTCGACACTGTTGCTTCTGGGCCGGTGATAGAGTCTCTGCAATAGTGACCTCCTCCACCTTGCCTTCTGGTGCGGCTCCCAGGCAAGGAGTTTCCACAGGTTCACGGTCCCGCCACGGCTTGAGTAAGTTTATATGATATATTTGATGTGCCTTCCTTCGGCCAGGCTGGTGGACTTTATAATTAACCTTGCTGACTTTCTCCACCACCTCGTATGGACCTTGCCATTTGGTGAGGAACTTGCTCTCGACGGTAGGGATCAGCACCAAAACACGGTCTCCGGGCTGGAACTGTCTTAGTCTCGCCGACCGGTTATAGACTCTCGCCTGGGCTTCCTGCGCCTGGAGGAGATGTTCCTTTACGATGGGCATCATCTTTGACATTCTCTCCTGTAACTGGGCGACATGTTCGATGATACTCCGGTGTGGCGTGACTTCAGCCTCCCAAGTTTCCTTGGCGATGTCTAGGAGACCTCTTGGATGCCGCCCATATAGGAGCTGAAATGGAGAGAAGCCCGTGGAGGCTTGAGGAACTTCTCTGACCGAGAAAAGCAAAAATGGGAGCAGGTAGTCCCAGTCTCTCCCATCCTTTTCAACGACCTTCTTGAGCATCGCCTTTGAGGTCTTGTTGAAGCGTTCCACTAGGCCGTCCGTTTGTGGATGATAAACCGAGGTCCGCTAGCTGAGTTATCTGAAGGACTCTGCAAAGCTCCTTCATCACCTTGCTCATGAAGGGGGTTCCTTGGTCTGTTAGAATCTCTTTTGGTAGACCTGTCCGAGCAAAAATATGGACCAACTCTCGGGCTATACTTTTACTGGACATGTTCCTTAGGGGAACCGCTTCTGGATACCGAGTCGCATAGTCCATGACGACCAGGATATATTGGTGGCCCCGAGCTGATTTGACTATGGGGCCCACGAGGTCCATGGCAATCCTCTCAAAGGGAACCTCTATCACAGGTAGTGGAACTAAGGGGCTACGGAAGTGGGAGGAGGGAGCGGGTTATTTGGCAGGTGGGGCAGGACCTACTAAAGTTTTGAATTTCTCGATAACACCCTGGTCAATAAAACCTCCTCAGTATCCTCTCCTGAGTTTTCTCGACCCCTAGGTGTCCCCCCAGAACATGTGAATGGGCCATGTCTAGCACCCGCCATCTGTATGGCCCCGGGACTAACAGCTGTTCCACTATCTCACCGCCCCTCAGTTTGGCCACCCGATATAGCAACTCCCCTGTACTGCAAAGTGGGGGAATCTGGTGTCGGCCCCCGGCTCTTGGGCAACCCCATTACATAGAGTAACCTGGTCGAACGCCCTTTTAAGGTCAGGTCTCGAACTTGAGCAGTCCCAAAGTTTTCTCTGGACATATCTAACGCAGCGGTCACCGTCTCACCCTCATCACCGACAAGGACGCACAGTGGGAACTCCTCTCTCTGAGACTCTGTCGGGGGTTCTTCTTCAAGGATCTCGCTTTTCCCCATGCTACTTAGTCCAGTTCCCTTCCCCCACAAGTCCAGAATAAGGAAAAATCACGGCCCAATATGATGGGATGTATCAGGTCCTTTACCACCCCGACTTCATGGGACTGGGCACCACAGTCTGTCCCCACTGTTACTGTGGCCACGGGATAGTCCTTGGCGTCACCATGGATGCACCGAACACCCAGGGTTTTGGAAGGGATCAACTGGTGGGGAAGGGATGCTCTGATCAAGGTCACCAGACTCCCGGAGTCCAACAGCCCAAGCACTTTTATTCCATTAATGGATACTGCACACGCCTGCGGTCCCTTGCCGGGTCGACAGTCCACGCTACAGGCTGGATAGGCATAATAGGAGACCCGTCTGCCTAGGCTGCAGTCCATGGGCTCAGGGGATATTTGACACTTGGCGGCTACATGTCCAGGGTTGTGACATCGCCAGCAAACTATATCTTTCCCAACTGTTCTAAAGGCCCCTTCAATAGGAGTGGGACGCCCCCCAGTGGTGGCTCTAGACCCCTTCCGTGGTGAACCCACCCCCTTTTGGGTATCCCAGTAGGGAGAAATGACTGCATCCGGTTTCCCAAGAGATCTCTCAACTACCTGGTACCTCTCTACCAGGCCGATAAAGTCATCTGCGTTCTGGGGATCACCCTGGGCAACCCAGGTCTGTACTGACTTGGGAAGGGAATGCATGAATCTATCAATCACCACCCGCTCAACCATCTGGGCCGGAGTGGAGGACTCCGGTTGTAGCCACTTCTGAACAAGATGCAATAAGTCAAACATCTGCGAACGAGGGGGTTTGTTGCTAGCATACGCCCAGTGATGAACTCGCTGGGCTCTTACTGCCATATTTACTCCCAGACGTGCTAAGATCTCTGTCTTTAGTTTGGGATACTCCTTAGCATCTTGCAGCGCCAAGTCAAAATACGCTTTTTGGGGTTCACCCGATAAATATGGTGCCAGAACCTCTGCCCACTATGCTGGTGGAAGTCTCTCCCGATCAGCCACCCTCTAAAAACAGTCAGAAATGCTTCTACATCATCCCCAGGGGTCATCTTCTGCATGGCCCGCCTTACCGCCTTCCTGATGTGAGAATCATCAGTCGGCCCTGGGGTTGGGGTGGCCGCCCGGCTCTGGATGGCTTCTGCCAAAAGCTGTATCTGCTGTTGCGCCTCCTGCTGGTGCTGCTGCTGCGACTTTTGCTGCAACTGGATCTGTTGAAGCAACAGTTTGGTCGTCTCCTGGTGCTGCTGCTGCATGCTCTGCTGGGCCTGCTGTATGCTCTGCTGGCTCTGTAGGTGTTGCTGCTGTATGCTCTGCTGGGCCTGGACCAGGTGCTTAACGAGCTCCTCCATGCTGCCGGACTTCTCTAGCTGTCTGGCAGCCTTCACCCAGGACATCCACCGGTCTTTGTGGCAGGTACACGTGTTCCTGGAATCCTGCTCGCATTCTCCACCAACTGTGGCAAGACGACTCGCTCGGCTCTCCTGAAGGCAGACTCAGGACACACGTTCTCTGGGTTTTCTTTCTGCTGGTTTATTATCAGCCATAAACTCATGCAGGTTTCGCAGGAAAAGTAAACATGACCCCTCTGGATTAAACGGGAAAAACATTAAAAAAAAAAATAACTCAGTCATAGATGAGTGGGTTCCGCCCGCTCTCGGTAGCATAAACTGCACTGCTAAAGTCCTTGTGGAAAGCTCTGCAGCTTCCACTATCCTGTCTGGAGACTTTCCTCTCCAGACCACACCAGAGAAAAAAAACAGGACTGAGCTTTTATACATTGCTCAGCCACACCCTTTAACAGAGTAAACCTACCAGCATATAACATGCTGGCAGATAAATAAAGCAGGTCTTAGTTCACACAGGAGAGCATCCTGTGTGACACATACCTCCCCTCACATATAAAACCAGTGACACTGTCACACACCTTACACGGTGACACAGAGGAAGGTGCAGATGAAATTGAAGAGGAGGTGATGGATGACCCAGTTTTTGACCCAGATTGGCATCCATTAAGAGAAGAGGGTGCCGCTGGCAATAGCTCAGAAGAGGAGAAGGATCCGCAGCAGGCATCGACATCGCAGCAGCGGTTATCTGGCTGGCCCGTAGCAGTCCAAAAACGTGTTAAAAAAACAAAAGGGTTGCAGGACAGCTTGGCCAGATGGTCAAATTAGCACAGCGTGCAAGCCCTGAAAATTTATACCATAGTAGGAAGAGTGCAGTGTGGCACTTTTTTGACCAAAATCCTATTGATGAGGCAAAGGTTATCTGTAAGAAGTGCGGAAGGACCTTAAGCCGAGGGAAAAATCTCTGAATTTGAATACCAGTTGCATGCTTAGACATTAATCAACATGCACTTGCAAGCGTGGACGGACTACAAAACCTCAGGTAGCACATGTGCACCTGCTCCAACTGAAGGTAGCCACCAACGCTCCATCGCTTCACCCACTGTAAGCCCACCGGTTAGCACACCACCAGCAAGAAATGTTGAGGTGTCATCGCAAGGCCAAAGCAGTCAGGGAATCACAATGTTTTTGCAACGAAAGACTGAATCTAGGCCATCACCACCATCATTATCACTATCACCAACCCCCTCAGTCCGTCATGTCCACCGCTAGTTCACCCATATGCAGCTCTCAAGTCCAACTCACCCTAGCAGACACTCTGAGTAGGACAAGAAAGTACTCATCCTTTCATCTGCGTACACTGGCTTTGAACGCCTACATTGCCAAACTGATCTCATTAGAGATGATGCCCTTCCGTTCAGTTGAAAGTGCAGCGTTCCGAGAGCTCATATCCTACGATGTCCCACGCTATGACCTACCCAGTCGGCACTTCTTTTCTAGAAAAGCCATCCCTGCCCTCCACCTGCATGTGAAAGACTGCATTGTCCATGCACTCAAACAATCAGTAAGTGGAAAGGTGCACCTCACAACAGATGCATGGGCCAGTAGGCATGGCCAGGGTTGTTAGGTGTCCATCATTGCGCATTGGGTGAATGTGGTGGATGCAGGGTCAACAGGGGACAGTGGCGGTGGGACAGTTCTGCCTAGCCCACAGTATAGGCAACAGTTGGCTGTAGGCGTTCGACCCTCCTCCTCCTCCAGAAGCGAAAGCTCGTCGACAGAGCGCAGTGGCACGAGCACTCCATCCGCAGCTGCCAGTGTTGCACACAAGGTATCCCTCTATCGAACAGCTAGTGGTAAGCGTCAGCAGGCTGTTTTAAAGATGATGTCTTTGGGCGACAACAGACACACCGCGGAGGTACTGGCCAACTACTTGCAGCGAGAAACTGAGTCATGGCTGGGCAGTCTACATCTTTTGCCAGGCAAGGTAGTCAGTGATAACGGCCGTAATTTTGTGGCGCCCATAGCCTGGCAAAACTCAGACACATTTCTTGCCTGGCTCACACCTTGAACCTAGTGGTGCAGTGCTTCATAAATAACACTATGTAACACAATTTTTGTTCCTGGCTTCCAAGTGTAATATTTCAACGTTTTTAATGACACGACTTTTGTGCAGATACGTTCTTTTGATTGCCCATTATTGCATTTTAATGCAATGTCGCAGCGACCAAAAAAAGGTAATTCTGGCATTTTGACTTTTTTTGTCGCAACGCCGTTTAGCAATTAGGTTAATCCTTTTTTTTTATTGATAGATCAGCCGATTCTGAACGGGTGATATCAAATATGTGTATGGGGGCGAAAATGGGGTGATTTGAACTTTTTTTTTTTAAAACATTTGTTTTTACTTTTAGTATGCTTCAATAGTCCCCATGGGAGTCTAGAAGATGCCATAGCTCGATCGCCTCTGCTTCATAGAGGTGATGCTCAGATCACCTTTATGTAGCAGAATTACTGCATTGCTATGAGCGCAGACAACAGGGTTGTGCTCATAGCAATCCGGCATAACAGCTATAGAGGGAGACCTCTGATTGTTATGCCGATGCACCGATGACCCCCGATCACATGACGGGGGTCAGCGGTGTGCGTATTTTCGCCGGAAGAACTTGTTAAATGCCGCTGTCAGTGTTTAACAGCGGCATTTACCTACTTAATAGGCGCGAGTGGATCGCGATTCCACTCGTGCCTATTGCGGGCATATGTCAGCTGTTCAAAACAGCTGACATTTCCCGGCTTTGATGCGGGCTCACTGCCGGAGCCCTCATCAAATCGGGGGGATACTGGCTACGGACGTACTATTCCGTCCGAGGGCAGTAAGGGGTTAAACTGTACTCGATCTAAATCATTGAAATTCTACAAAATAAAGCACTGCCATGTAAACGAGCAGCAATTATTCACCTTACCTTCAAGAGTTTTCTTGCAATATTCGCATGTGAAATGAGGTGCCCAGGATTTGTTTTGATCCCTGACAGGCATGCCGAAATATGCCTTGTAGGCCTCGCACATCATACGACATGCTTTCACTGAATACTTTCTCACTCATCTTTAGAAATTGTCCACACACGTTGCAAAATGTGTCTTCTGGGCGCAAACAACATCTTGATGCCATCTTAAACAAATAATTGCTCTTTAACTATGAATCGTTATTCTCTTACTCAGTAATAACATAAACCGAAATGTTGGATCGAGTCACCTGTGCTTTCATACTTGCATGACTACTATTGAACAGTCCGAGAACGTTCTAGAAAGTTCTAAAAGTTTCAAGACACTTCCAGATAATTCTGGAAAATTGTAGAAACTTCTGCACAATTCTAGCAGTTAAACAATAATCTAGAAGATTACTTCGTATTGAATAAGAATCGAGAATTTTCCCGAAAACAGACATATTTTAAAATTTCATTGTCCTGTCACAAAAGCAAAGTTTTTGTGGAACAACAACTATTTTCTATTTGTTTTAGGCATAACGGGTTAGGAAAACACACTTTGGACCCAGGAACAAAAAATAAATAAAAATTTGTTACATAGTGTAATTATCTGGAGTTAACAGCCCTGCTCCATAAGGTGCAAAGACTGTGCTCGCACATCCGTCGCTTGCACGTAGACTCCAGTCGCATGCAGAGGCAGCAGCGATCGCTCCACCTCCTCAAGCACCGCCTAATCATAGACGTTGCAACAAGGTGGAACTCCACCATGCACATGGTTGAGAGGCTGTGCGAACAGTGGCAGGCTGTAATGCATTTGTAGGAGGATACACGGGCAGGCAGTTTGAGGGCAGACATGGAGTTGTCGGGTGTGCAGTGGTCAAAGCTGAAAGACCTCTGTAAAGACCTTCAGTGTTTTGAGGAATGCATACTGCTGGTAAGCGCAGACAATGCCATCATAAGCATGAGCATCCCACTTATGCGTCTGCTCATGCAAACTTTGACGCACATTACGGATCAGGCGTCTGCAGCGGAGGAGGAAGAGGAGGAGGGAAGCCTTGATGACAGTCAGCCATTGTCTGCTCAGGGAACTGTCCTGGACGAGGTGGAGGAAGAAGAGGAAGAGGAGGAGGAGGATGAGGGGATTATTATTTTGTGGAGGAGGATGCTTCTCAGGGGGCAAGAGAAAATGTTAGCTTGCCAAGGTCAGGTACAGGGTTTGTGCGTGACTGGAGAGATGTGGATTTGGCAGAAGTGCTCATCCACCCACCACTGTCAGTGCATCATTGACACCTGAAACATTGGCCCACATGTGTGATTATGTCTTGCGCATCCTAAAAAGGGACCCCCGCATTGCCAAAATTATGAAGGATGACGACTACTGGTTGGCCAGCATCCTCGATCCATGATATAAAGGCAAATTACAGAACAACATGCCACAAGAAAACCTAGAGCTAATATTGGCAACAAACAAGCAACTCTGGCAAACTGTTTGTTAGAGGCATTCCCATCACACAGCAGCGGTGCAGGTTCTACCATGAGCCGTACTGGGCAACATGGAAGAGGTGTTCGTGGTGCACACAGCCGAAGTGGCAGTTGGAGACAGGGGTTTCATGACCATGTTGTGGACTGATTTCTCGAGTAACGCTCACACGACTGGTAATACTGAATCAATTGTAACAGACAGGAGACAGCAGTTGTAAACTATGGTTCAAAATTACCTGTTCTCTCTCACAGTTCATTCCCCTTTGACTACTGTGTCTGTAAACTGGACACCTGGCCTTAATTGGCACAATATGCTTTACAGGAGCTCGCTTGCCCTGCTGGTAGTGTGCTATCAGAAAAAGTCTTCAGTGCAGCTGGATCAATCCTGACAGAAAGAAGGACCCGGCTGTTGGCCCAAAATGTTGATGATCTCACATTCATAAAAATGAACCATGCCTGGGTTTCAAAGGATTTTCTACCACCTTCCCCTAATGATGCATAGGTTGCCAGCAAAATGGCTCGCTTTGTTCTCCTCTTTCTCCGACTTCTCGAATTCCTCCATTTGCTGCTGCTGAATGTCCAGCCTACACCTCATCATAGGCCAGTTTTTCCACCTCCCTAACTGGGCTGTACCCCCCCAGGGCCGGCGTCAGCACCTGGGGCACCTGGGCAAGTCCCGATGCCCTGAGCAGGTGGTGGGGCCCACTAATGGGTGACGACACTGGCACATGTCCCCTCATAGTACGCCAAAGTGTCTCTGACGGTGTGGGGGCCCACTTGCCATCAGACACACCGGCGTAATTTGAGGGGCCTTGTGCCAGTGCCATCGGTCCACGAGTGGGCCCTCCCTGCTTGCTCAGGGCCCCAGCACTTGCAATACTTACCTCTCTCTGTTCCACCGCTGTGACGTCTTCCGCGTTTCCTGACAGTGGCATTCAGGTCAGAGAGCACGATACGTCACGTCTGTACGCCCTCTGCCTGAACAGTCCAAGTGCAGAGAGCTGGAAGATGGTGACGCTGAGGAGTCCAGAGTAGAGCAGTGCCCAGCGAGGAGAGGTATTTCATTTTTTTATTGTTTGGAGCAATATATTGGGAGCATTATACACTGGAGAATTATATATGGGGCACATCATACACTTGAGCATCATAGATAGGGCCCATTATACACTGGAGCATTATAAATGGGGCACATTATATATGGAGCATTATATAGGCCCATCATACACTGGAGCATCATGCATGGGGCCCATCATACACTGGAGCATCATATACGGGGCCCATTATACACTTTGGCATTATAAATGGGGCCCATCATACACTGGAGCATCATATACGGGGCCCATTTTACACTGGAGCATCATCCATGGGGCCCATCATATTCTGGAGCTTTATATGGGGCCCATTATACAGTACAGACCAAAAGTTTGGACACACCTTCTCATTCAAAGATTTTTCTGTATTTTCATGACTGAAAATTGTAGAATCACACTGAATGCATCAAAACTATGAATTAACACATGTAGAATTATACATTACACTTTACAAAAAAGTGTGAAACAACTGAAAATATGTCTTATATTCTAGGTTCTTCAAAGTAGCCACCTTTTGCTTTGATTACTGCTTTGCACGCAGAAAAGGTGAACTGATGGCCTCTACATGCCTGGTTCCCACCGTGAAGCATGGAGGAGGTGGTGTGATGGTGTGGGGGTGCTTTGCTGGTGACACTGTTGGGGATTTATTCAAAATTGAAGCGGTGAGCGGTCCAGCTCACCCCAAACCATCTCGATTGGGTTCAGGTCTGGTGACTGTGGAGGACAGGTCATCTGGCCTAGCACCCCATTACTCTCCTTCTTGGTCAAATAGCCCTTACACAGTCTGGAGGTGTGTTTGGGGTCATTGTCCTGTTGAAAAATAAATGATGGTCCAACTAAACGCAAACCGGATGGAATAGCATGCCGCTGCAAGATGCTGTAGTAGCCATGCTGGTTTACTATGCCTTCAATTTTGAATAAATCCCCAACAGTGTCACCAGCAAAGCACCCCCACACCATCACACCTCCTCCTCCATGCTTCACAGTGGGAACCAGGCATGTAGAGTCCATCCATTCACCTTTTCTGTGTGCAAAACAGTAATCAAAGCAAAAGGTGGCTACTAAAGTGTAATGTATAATTCCACATGTGATTCATAGTTTTGATGCCTTCAGTGTGATTCTACAATTTTCATAGTCATGAAAATACAGAAAAATCATTGAATGAGGTGTGTCCAAACTTTTGGTCTGTCACTGTATATCATGAAAGAAAAGCTTTCAGTGTGTCCTTAACCTTTAGTTAGTAACGCCAAATACTTACACTATTAGTCATGAGCACCCGAGCTAGAATTTTACTGAAACAATTACACCTTCCATACCTGTGGGAATATGACAAAAACAAACTCACTTGGGGTTCAATGGACTGCACATGAGATGCCTGTAGTTGTTACTATCAGTTATCATCAGACTCCAGACAATACAGGAATCAACCAACCTGATTAGATTTAACTTATCAGTATCATAAATAAACATGTACATAACAAAGGATATTATAGTGCCAAATGAATAAAAATATTTTCCTATTTTGTGACCTGAATAAATAATTGCTCCTAAATAAATTATTGACTCACTGTTTTGTCTGCACAAAATATGGCTCCTCGTCACTGCCCTTCTTATGGTATATTATTTCCACACTGTCCTCTCCTATATAATACTGCCTTCACATCATCCCAATCGATATGAACTTCAACCTCCACACTTTTCCCCTTATGAACTAAAACTGCCACACCATTCCCCTTATTAACTAGAGCTGCCACACCCTTCCCCTTTAAGAACTATAACATTGTCCAACTCTATAAACTGTAACTAGCACACTATCTGCACTCATGAATAACTGCCACATTGTCCTCACTTATGAAACATAATTGGTACACTTACCATCCTTTTGAATTATAAAATATTGCCTCTGCACTGTCCCTCCTTATGAAGTATAACTGCCATATTATGCACCCTTATGATCTATAACCACTCCACTGTCCACTCAGTGCTCCCTCTTCAAATTGAGCCTTTCATTCTGTTCTCTCCCACACTGCCCCTTCTTCATACTGTATCCACTCTTCACTAATGTTGAGCGATACTTTCCGATATCACTAAGTTTCGGATCGGAATGGGTATCGCCGATACCCAAAATAGAAAAGATACCCAAAAAATATCGGCACTACCCGATACCGATACCGGAAATCCAATGTAAGTCTATGGGAACAAAATATCGGAATTAAAAAAAAACATTCTTGCCTTGTTGGTTAATTGTACATGAAGGAAAACACTCTTTGTTGTTCTCCTTCATGTACAATTAACCAACAAGGCAAGAATGTTTTTTTTTAATTCCGATATTTTGTTCCCATAGACTTACATTGGATTTCCGGTATCGGTATCGGATAGCGCCGATATTTTTTGGGTATCTTTTCTATTTTGGGTATCGGCGATACCCATTCCGATCCGAAACTTAGTGATATCGGAAAGTATCGCTCAACACTAGAGTTGAGCATTCCGATACCGCAAGTATCGGGTATCGGCCGATATTCGCTGTATCGGAATTCCGATACTTAGTTCCGATATTTTTCATATATCGTATACCGGAATCGGAAGTTCCCATAATTCATTTGAGAGGCAATGTGATTTTAGTCAGCCAATGAGGAATCCTAAGAAGTGTGGGCACATCCTGTACTGCTGCGGTCATGTTAACTAATGGCATGGCTGTGATTGGATGCTGAAATGATGTCAGAATGCACTATAAAAGGCGCCGCCGCCATTTT
>JARQOD010000005.1:463655214-463679831 GCA_033576555.1 Oophaga sylvatica
AGTTTTTCATGACCCCCAAAATCTTGCTTTCAAACCTTTAGGCTTCACAAAATACCCAAACACCAAGAACTCAGGAAGCATTCCCTTCACAAGACTTACAACAGTCCAGAGACTTGGACTTGGAGTCAGAACCCTGACCAATGCAACCACCTCGGCTTCTCTGGAATCACGTCAGAACATTTCACCTTCCACCAGCCAGGAAGAAAGCCTTTCACACATAGAGGTGTCCTGTCCACCACAACAGTCGTACGACCCCTTTGGGGGGGTTTTTCGCAGCTCCTGTTATATACAAGCAAATGTTATAAGAGATTTAACCCAAGGAAACACCGACTGGATGCACCTTGCCAAATATAAAGAACCCATGGGAAGGGAGGAAGAACTCTTTAGCAGCACTCCCCAAACCCTGAATGTGCCAAGACCATACACCCCTGGCCTTTTACAGAAATACAAACCCAAAAAACTGACGTATTGCAGATGTTTCTGTAAAACAATTGCCCGTTCCCTACTCAAACTGTAGACTCCAAATGTCAGAGCCACATTGATTGTTAGGGGAAAGGCCCAAAACTTGCTCCCAGCCAGAGAACATATACCAGGTTTAAAGGCTTTGGCTGCAGTCTTCCCGTGGAGTTAGCAGAGTTCTTGCATCCAAGAGGGATATCGACTTGACACGGGCCAATTTTCTCTAAACAGCAAAGATCCTTTGATAATACCAAAATAAAACTAGGTATTCTATTTTATGTCAACAACAGAGTGCACGAATTAGGAGATCATTCATCCAAAAAAGTGGCATTACATACCCACGCCCAAAAATCCTGAAATCATGCAACTAAGGGAGTTTACGCAAATCGAAGGAAGCAAAACATGGGTTCAGGCCCCAAAAATTTGTACACGAGGAATGTTTCCAGACACCTTTTACATAGGAAGGACTCAGATGCTGAATCCACCCCAGGTGTCTACACTTCATACAAAAGACCTCTGCTATCCACTTTGGGTCTCACAGAAATTCGTCAAATTTTCAAGTTGGGGTCACTTATTTGAGCTATTACCTCCTGACCATGAGCTAGACATTTAGGCCACCAGACTTGCGAAACAGAAAAATTAAAGGATGGCCCAAAAGGAAAGAACCTAAGACATTTTCCCAAACCCGTTTTCGAATGGTCAATTGTTGCCTTCGGAGAAAAAGGATATGAATCATTGATCCAGACGGGGATGTTCTATCCCAACATCCAATTTTTTTTTTCGACTTTTTGTTTGCATTGTTTATTAAATTTAACAATCTGCTTGTTTTGGCCCCCTGTAGTGACCACCCATTTCGCAGTTGTTTTCCTTTTCTTTCACTTTCAATTATCTTTCCCTCCTTTTGCAATGCATTATGGAAGCTTCGCAATGCATGATGGTAGCCTTGCAAAGCATTCTGGTAGCTTTTCCTCCATTTCCTTCAGCCTGCATCCAGGAAGCATCATCTTTTCCTCTCTCCTTGTGATAGCATCGCCGGTATGTATCCTGCTTTCTGTAGCTAATTCTTGTCCCATATTAGCCTGGCTCAATCAAGCCTCCTTCTGGTTAGCTATTACTGTGCAATGTTTATTCACAGTGTACTATGTATATGTATTTATACTATGCCCCTGTACTGATTGTATGCATATTATGCTTGTGTTATAGTTTCACCGCACCAATATATTAAGTTCAATAAAAGCACAGACCCCATCACAGTCTCCTTATTGGACCCCGGTTATAGCGGTTAGCTGTCTGTATAAGCTGCAATAAGTCTGCTTCATTCAGTGAGGACAGAACAAAAACATTAGCATTGTTGTTTCCAAATGATTATGAACTTATTTTCTTAGCATTTTTGAGGTCTGCAAGCACTGCATTTTTTTTGTTATTTTTGACCATTTCTCATTTTCTGAAAATAAATACAGAATTTATTGCGTGGAAATTGGAAGACGTGTTGTCAGTAGTTTATAGAATAAAAGAGCAATTTACATTTTACTCAAAAAATATACCTATAAAGTGAAAAATCAGACAAACTAAAATTTTGCAGTGGTCTCTTAATTTTTGCCAGAGCTGTATATATATAATATATGTATATATATATATGTATATATATAAATACATATACATATATATATATATATATTTATAGTTCATACAGTTCTACATAGCATAATAGCCACTAAATCAATTGCCGGCTTCTGTAAAATCATTACAGAACCCAACATGATATGACATGTGGTTTGCACATAAACCATGTCATATCAAAACAATCTATATATGTCAATGTTTAATAAATTTATTGTTTGTGTTTAGAAAAAATTTTGAACTCTAGGGGTAAAATTTAATGCTATAATCACGGAGAAAAATTGCATGGGCTCCCGCACAATTTTCACCGCTAGAGAGGGAAGCCAGTGACTGAGGACAGATATTCATAGCCTAGAGAGGGACCATTGTTTTTGTGCTCCCCTGGCTACAAACATCTGGCCCCAGCCACCCCAGAAAATGCACATCTATTATTAGATGCGTCTTTTAAGGCACTTAGCCTCTCTATTCCCATGGCCTTTACAGGTGGCTCATGGGTAATAACGGGCTAATGTCACCTTGCTATTGACATTAATTCGGGTTAATAATAGAGAGGTGTCAATAAGACAACTATCCATTATTAATCCTATAGTTTTAAAGGGTTAAAAAAGACACACACATTAATTAAAAATTATTTTAATTAAATAATTACACATTGTTTATGACCAAAATTTATTATTTTGCCAATCCATCTGAATCCCTTGTTCTCCTGTAATAAAAAATAAAAAAGCAACAATATCCATACCTCTCTGCCGTTCAGTCAGGTCCCCAGCTGCAATCCATCACAAGGGGTTAACTAGTTTACAATCGGGACCGGTGCTAATGCTACTGGCACGGCTGTAAACCACTGCAGAATGAATTAAATCATGTCTGCGCAGCCGTCCCGGCTGACCCAGAGATGAACACAGGAGCGTGGAAAGTTTCTGAACTTTTTCCCACGCTATCGAGTTCACTTCAGGTCAGCCAGGGACTCCGGTCAGCCTCACTGACTACCGCTGACATCACATGAAGGGGATTAGATAAATCATACATTTTATTGGCCCTATCAGCAGAGAATCTGAAGCAAGAGAGAGATTATGTGTTGGGGTGCAATGTGCCTTAGAGGCCACCCTTTTTTTCTAAGAAAACGCTACTTATTTCCACAAACTTTCTGTAAAGGTCGGCCAGGGCAGTAGTCGTGGCTGAGAATGGCAGGCATTGCATACCCTGGCCCCCCTCTACAGAAAAACGGTATCTCTTATCTTGCATGGCACAGTCAGTACTCACTTTGCTGTCAGCGTCCCCTTTGCTGCGCTGGCATAATGCTGCTTCTGGATTCCAAGGAATAGAGACACAGACAGAGCAACTCTTAACTGAACAGATTTATTTTCTTCAGAACACAGCACATCCACGTAATTTCCAGCATTTCCATTACAGTAAAGAAGGCACATTACTTCATCTTTCTCTTCACTGTTCCTTGCGTTACTGTTTCCACAGGACGGAGCATCTCAGATGGCCCCTCAGTGAAGCACTCTCCTGCCCGTTTCACCCCAGACATTAGAGATTCCTTTCCCTTCCTCTCTACTGCTGGTTCTGCTGTACCTGCTCTTCTATGAGTACCCCCTGGATGGCTGGGCATACGCTTAAATGTTATGGGGTAGTTAGGCAGCTTGGGCATATAGCCCACCCGAGCCCTAAGGGGTCAGGCCCCGACTGACTGGTACAGGAAGACCTCTCTGACTTATTCCCCAGCTAACCCCTCCTATATTTATCTACAGTGTGATTTAGCCAAATAGACTCTGTGCCCCATCTAGTGGACATACTGTACACTGCACTGTCCCTATTATTTACATTGTGCAGACACGTAGATATAAATAATACAATATACAATAGTTTTGCAACAACAGAATAGATTATACATATATACATACACAATAACAACAAGGAGGTATTAAGGGTAAGACTCTCAACCCCTTACATTTTCATTATTCATTCCTAAAACAAGCTAAATAAACAATTGTAAGGAATAAAAAGAGAAAATACTAATCTTCAAATGTGAGACAAGTTCAGGCACAGTGAGCCTGAGAAGCTACATAGGTCAGATCTGCTCTCCAGAGGTTACTGTAACAATGTGAGATCAGGTTTCAAAGAGCATGTGAGGAAAGGAAATAACTGGAAGGGGGAGAAAACTACTGAGCTGTGCCTGTCAGATCAGCTGCTCCTGACTGATGGTTATGGGTAACTTCCAAGTCTGATGGGCAACGGGCAGAAATTTAAACAAGAGATAAAGCTGAATTTCTTCTTATAATGTATTGCTATTCCTAAGACAGCTTGCTTGAATTTCTACCTCAGATAAAAAGTGATCCAAGGAAATTAAAGTAGAGAGAAGACACAAACCAGCAGCTAGGATGAAAAAGAGGTGTAAAATGCTATTGTCCATGTTCAAAATCTAAAACCCTCTCATGCTCAATATTTATAACATACAGTAGTAGAATAAATTAATGTTCATGTAAAGGTCAGCATATATTTTTTCCTTATTAAGTATTGTGATGACTGTCAAATTCGGAAACAAATTATATGGTCTGTAAATTGTCCTGCACCATACACCAAAAATGTAAACTGCATGACTAAATTTGTCAAAATGTTGTTAATTACTTTGTAAAATAGGAGGGTTACACTGAAGGTTGTGCTCACTCAGACAAATAAATAAGAGTTAAAAGAATGTTTTTTTGAATCGAGCTGAATATTTTCAGACTCCCAAACTGTCTAGAATTTTTACACGGTTACCAGCACAAGATATAACAAGCAGAAAGGCTGTGTTCCCAGCTATGCAAAGCTGTGTTTTCATATTTTATTTAGTAGGTTTTTGATGTCACACAGCATTAGGCTACTTTTCATATAAATCTTTGAAATCAATGCAGAAAGAGCTCAGAGTGAAAACTTACAATAGTCATGTAGCTCTAATACACAAGTATGTAAAGCACAGCAGGTAAGACACCAGAGACAAGAAACTAAAGCTGGCAGCAGTACAATTTACTGTTGCTATTTGTTAAAATGATGCAGCATAATAAGTCATATAATATACTGCAATATTCTACATTATTACCAGTGAGTTCCTGCATATAGAACACCGCAAATACAGCAGCTTTTTCTATTTCAGTTTGCAAACGTCTAAACTATTTGTATAATTGAATAGCTACTGATCAACTCTTTTTAGCAATTTCTATTATGGTTTTAAGGCTATGAACTCGAGTTATTTTTTTTTTTTTGCTACATTTTTTTCTGCAGCCAAAACTTGCACTTTTTCAGTAAAAAAGCAGCTTAAAAAAGCAGCTTTTGATCTATTTTTGCTGGGGGCTTTTGCTGCGTTTTTGAATTTTATACAGTTAGTTTAATTCACCAAAATAGCAGGAAAAATGCATGGTTGCTTTTTTTGCACTTTCTAATTGCTTTCTGTAGTGAAAAAACTCTGCAAAAGTGCTAAAAGAATTGACATGCTGCAGTTTTCAAAAACACAGCAGTTTTTCACTTGAGTCAGGATAACAAAAACAATCATGGGCATGAGATTTCTGAAATCTCACAGCTTTTGCTGGTACAATAAAAAGCAGATTTTATTTTGCATCAAAATACGCTGCAAAAACGCAACATGTGAATATAACCTAAGACGGTTTTTAAAGAAATGTTACTCAACAATCCTAAAGACTAGAGATGAGCGGATTTTTTGAAATTCAAAGCTTCACCAAATATCCTCAAATATTTGAATCACAGCAAATGAAATCACATACTTAAAAGTTGCTTTGAAAATATGAGTACAATACTGTGAGTTCCCCTTGGAGTTAATAGGTTTTTACAGTAGAATAGTAATGCAAACACAACATTTTTGCTGTTGTTTATAGGTGGTGAAAATGGAAAACTGCTGTGTCATTGTTACATGGTTGGATGCAACAAATATATCATTTTGGGAAGCACAGAGAGGATTGTATTTTTCTAAAGCATCAAAACCATTTTCTAAGCATCGAAACGGTATCCCTTTAATTAGGGTGTATTGTACTGTTTTGAATGTGTTGATTAGGCAGTTAACCCCTTCACAAACTTAGATGTATCCATACAATCAGGTTGGGAAGTACTTCGCACCAACCCGAAAGATAAAGTTGTCTGATCTCTTATAATGCACAAGTAGCTGTATAAAAAATAACTAAAATAATTCTTGAAATGATGTTGATTTGTTCATTCTGCCTTACAAAGATCACAGTAAGGCTCGGCTCACATTTATCCGTGTAAATCTCGGAAATGAGTAATTCAGATCGAATCCCTGGAAAAAGATTCCCTATAATGAGGTAGATGTATGCACTGTGGATGCATTCTGGCCTTTGATCCAGTGGTGTCCATCTTTTTAGGTGTAAAATTGCGGTTGGCCATAGTTTTGTGCACCTCTGAAAGAAAGGACACCACTGAAGAGAGGCCAGATGGAGTCCAGAGTAACTCTGCTGCCTCATTATAGTGATTGGATCCTTCTGTGATTTCATCTGAATCATGTAATTCAGAGATTTAGATGTAAACCCTGATATAAGTGCTCAGCGGATAAATGTGATTCCAAACGCTATGTACCATATTTTTTGGACTATAAGGCGCACTGAACCATTTAGATGCTCCTAGGTTTTAGAAGAGGAAAATAGAAACAAAAATTGAAGCAAAAAATTTCATCATAACACACTGTAATGGGGTAGTATCTGCTGCTGACACTGTTATAGGAGTAATGTCTCCCAATTCTGTAGTAACATCCCCCATCCTGCTATATATATGTCCCAATCCTTTTATATATGCCCCATCCTGATATATATGTCCCCATCCAGGTATATATGATTCCTCTCCTGGTATATACTGTATGTCCTCACCCAGGTATATATGATATATATGTAACCCAATCCAGGAATACATGGCCCCCATCCTGGTATGCATTGAACCCCATCCTGGTATACATGGCAATCCATCCTGGTTTGCATGGCCTCCCATCCAAGTATAAATGGCCCCATCATGGCATATATGGCCCCCATCCTGGTATACATAGCCACTATCCCATTCCTGGCATACATGGCCCATCCCCATCCTGGCATACATGGCACTCCCATCCTGGTATACATTGCCCCATCCCCATCCTGGTATATATGGCCCCATCCCCATCCTGGTATACATGTCCCCCATCCCCTTCCTGGTATACATTGCACCATCCTCATCCTGATATACATGGCCTGCCATCCAGGTGTACATGGCCCTCATCCCCATCCTGGTATACATGACCCCCATCCCGATATATATAACCCCCATCACACTGCACACATAAAAAGTAATCGATACTACTCACCTTCCTTCTGCTCCCTCACAGGTCTGCGCCCTGGTCTGGTGCCAGTAGCTGATTTCAGCATATACTGTAAGAAGTGCATTATATCACTGCCATGCGCCCCCACACACCAAAGTCAGCTACCGAATATTTACTGCTCACCACATCCAGGTCTATGTGCGTGAGGAACAGTGAATGTTCATTCTCTTTAATAGTGGGCACATTGTTAGCTGCAGATGTCGGCTCCTGCAGCGACTTGGCGATCACGCGTTCCCACTATTAGATAGAATTAATATTCACTGCTCTCCACTCCCATACCCCATACACCTCTCTTCACCAGGTTCAATGCATAGAGGTGGGCAGAACAATGGGCGTGCGGATCAGGGAATATTTATTCTCCTTAATAGCGGGCACATGGGATCACTGCAGAAGACGGCGGCTGCGGTTAAGAGTGTGCTAGCTATTAAAGAGAATTAATATTCACTGTTTCACGCGCCCATAGTCCCTTCCACCTTTAGGCACTGACTTCATTGCATAGAGGTGGAAGTGACTATGGACGTGGGGAGCTGCTGCAGCGGGCACAGTGTTAGCTGCAGCAGCTGGCTCCTGCATCCTGTGACCCGCTCCTCTGATGCTGACGCTCCCCCCCACATCCACAGCCACACTATAAGGTACATCTGGACTATAAGATGCACCCCCCACTTTCCACCAAAATTTTGGAGGAAAAAAGTGCATCTTATAGTCCAAAATTACAGTAAAATGTTCCCAATAAAAGCTTCAATTCATTCCAAGAAAAAAAGCAAGTCCCCACTCAGGTCCGTCATCTGTTAACAGAAATATAGGGGACTTCCATATTACTGGTAGTACAAAAGATCTGGAAAAGTGCTATGGCTTCTCACCCCCAAATGAAATCCAGCAGATTCTGCACTCCCAAATAAAAATGCCCTTCTCATTTCTGAGCCTCACAGTGTAACTAAAACAAATTTAGCATCCACATGTTTGACATTTCTGTAGCAATGAGAGCCCACTTAATTTACGGACGCATGTCTCCAAAAGCATGAGCTGGGCTTAATGTACTTGACATTACATCATACTGGGCGCTATAATGTTTGGGCACTAAAATAGCATATTTTCTATTTTCACTCAGCAAAATCCAACGCTGCTTTTTCTGGTAAACACCTATGGTGTTAAAATCATCACTACACTTATATATAAATTCCCAAAGGGGTATAATTTTAAAATGGTGTCACTTGAGTGGGGTATTCTGCTCTTTTAGCTAGCACTTAGGGGCTCTGTATATGGAGTCTTCGAATTATTTTAGGAAAATCTGCACTCCAGGAGGCAAATAGCACTCTTTCCCTACCGTGTCTCGCCATGTGGCTAAGCAGTACTGTACAGCCATATATGAGGTATTTCTAGGTTCAGCAGAAATTGTGTGAAACATTTTGGTGTCATTTTTAGTGTTGAGCGATACTTTCCAATATCGGGAAATATCGGATCGGATTGGATCGGACTGATACCCAAAAAGTATCGGATATCGCCAATCAAATGGAATAGCAGGAATAATAAATAAACCCATTTGCGAGGAAAAAAACGGTCCGTTTTCTGGATGGAAAAAACGGTCCGAATATATGCAATTGTCATGCGATTGTCATGCGATTTGTATGCGATTTTTAATCGCACCATCCGTTTTCCATCTGTATGCAAGCGATTTTAACATGACGTTTTACATAGACAGTTCTCTCTATGTAAAAACTCATGTAAAAATCACATTGTAAAAAAAAAAATGTACACAAAAAGCAAATAATTATTTACTTAAATAATTATATATATATATATATATATATATATATATATAGGTCATACACGTCTACATAGTATAATAGCTGCTAATTCAATTGCTGGCTTTTGTGAAATTTCAAACCCGACATGAAATGACACATGGTTTACATACAGTTAGCCATGTCATTTCATGTAGTTAGATATATGGTTTTCACTAACAATGACATGAGTGTATGTGTGCAAAATTTCATACAGCTAGGGGTTAAAAGGTGTAATAAAAATAAAATAAAAAAGCAACATTATTCTTACCTATCTGGTGCTCTGTCAGGTCCCACGCTGTAATCCTTCACAAAGGGTTAACTGGCTTACAGCAAGCAGCGCAGCTAATGCTGGCAGCTCAGCTGTAAGCCCCCGAATGAAGGAGTTCCTCTCCCGGCCAACAGGAGAGGAAGTGATTAGCTGGGAAGCTTAATTGATTGCTTCCCAGGCTAATCAGTTCACTTCAGGTCAGCCGGGACTCCCTCTGACGTCACTGATGCTGTGCGGTGTCCCCGGCTGACATGAACTGATTAGCCTGGGAAGCAATCAATTAAGCTTCCCACACTAATCACTTCCTCTCCTTTCGGCCGGGAGAGGAACTCATTCATTCAGGGGCTTACAGCTGAGCTGGTAGCATTAGCTGCACTGCTTGCTGTAAGCCAGTTAACCCTTTGTGAAGGATTACAGCGTGGGACCTGACAGAGCACCAGATAGGTAAGAATAATGTTGCTATTTTATTTTATTTTTATTACAGGAGAACAAAGGCTTCGCAAGGAGTACCTGTAAAATAAAAGATGGTCAAAAACTGTGTGATTATTTCATTAAAATGATTTTTAATTAAAGCGTGTGTGTTTTATTTTTATTTCATACAATAGGATGAATAATTGATAGTTGTCTAATTGACAACTCTCAATTATTGACCTGGCTTAAAGTCACCTTTCAATAGCAAGGTGGCTTTAACCCATTATTAACCCATTAGCCACCGCTACAGGGCAATGGCAACAGACGGGCTAAGTGCCAGAAAGGGAGCATCTAATTATAGATTTGCCTTTTCTGGTGTGGCTGGGGGCAGATGTTAGTAGCCGGGGGGGCACAAAATAAATGCACCCTCCCTAGGCTATTATTATCTGCCCCCACTCTCTGGCTTTGTCTGTCTGGTTGAGAAAATAGCGCGGGAGCCCACAAATTTTTTATCAACGAATTTACACCTTTCATTCACCCCTAGCTGTATGAAATTTTGCACACATACACTCATGTAATTGTTAGTGAAAAACATATATCAAACTACATGAAATGACATGGTGAACTGTATGTAAACCATGTGTCATTTCATGTCGGGTCTGTAATTTCACAAAAGCCGGCAATTGAATTAGCGGCTCTTATACTATGTAGAAGTGTATGAACTATAAATATATATTTTATATATATATATATGTGTCACAATGACATGTATATATGTATATGTATTCTATGTGTATATATCTAGTGTTTTGTGAGCTGTCAGTGTGATTTTACAGTAGCCGGGGATGAATTGCCGGCTTTTCTAAGGACACCGGTGCGTATAAATCGGACAGAACTCACATGATGCGAGTGCTGTCCGATTATTTCTCACACCCATTGACTTGCATTGGCGAGTCTCATCCAAAAATCGCTGCAAATCGCAGGTTTGCTGCAATTTTTTATTCAGACCGATTTCAGCTGAGAAAAAAATCGCAAATGAGAAGTCACCTATTGAATAACATTGGTCCGAGTGCAATCCGATTTTTTATCGGCTTGCACTCGTCCGTTTTCTCTCCAGTGAGTATGTGCCCTTACAAAGATATTGACTATGTATAGCATTATGGGAACTTCCAATTCCGGTATTCGATATGCAAAAAGTATCGGAACTCAGTATCGGAATTCCGACACGGCGAATATCGGCCGATACCCGATATTTGCAGTATCAGAATGCTCAACACTAGTCATTTTAAATATTTCCCCTTGTGAAAATGTAAAATCTGGGGCTATAAATAAATTTTTGTGGTAAAAATTCTGTGTTAATATGATCACTGAACCCTTAAATTAATTCATTGAGATGTTTAATTTGTAAAATGGGGTCACTTATGGGGGGTTCTCCTGTTCAGGGTTTTTTCCAGTGGGTCATGGCACCCGCAAACCTTAACTGTTGAAATCTGCAACAAGTTATCGCACTCCTACCCTTCTGAGTTTTTCACTGTGCCTTATAAGTAATTCCCAATCACATGTAGGGTATTGGTGTATTGCATAGGAGAAATTACGCAACAAATTACAAGGTGCAATTTCTCCTGTTATCCTTGGAAAAAAGTTAGTGCTAAAAGAACATTTTTGTGGGAAAAATGTGATTTTTTATTTTCACATTTAAAAGTTATAAACTTCTGAGAGGCATCTTGGGGTTCAAGGTGGTTACCACACATCTAAATAGATTCCTTGAGGGGTCTATTATCCAAAATGGCATCACTTGTGGGTGGTTTTCACTGCTAAGGCAAATCAAGGGCTCTCCAAACGTGACATGGCATTCTCTATTGATTCCATGCAAATTTGCATTCAAAAAGTCAAATGGCGCTCCTTACCTTCGGAGCCCTGCTGTTCGTTCAAACAGCAGTTTTCTTCCACATATCAGGTATCAGCGCACTATGGAGAAATTGCACAAGTTGTATGGTACATTTTCTCCTGTTACCACTGTGAAAATGCAAAATTTGGGGCTAAAATTTTTTATTTTTATCGCTTTTTGCTATAAACTTCTCTGAAACACCAGGGGGTTCAAGGTCCTCGCCACACATCTAGATACATTCCTTAAGTAAAGTTTCCAAAATAGAATTATGTGTGGGGGGTTTCCACTGTTTAGATGCATCAAGGGTTTTCCAAACGCAACATGGCATTCATTAATAAATTCAGCCAATTGTGCGTTCTTCTTTACTTTAGAGCCCTGCTGTTACAGTTTGCGGATTGCACTAAATATAAATTATGATAAAGTGCGATTGCAACACGAAGTTTGAAGAGAGCGAAAAGTACCCTGCTCTGTTACACTACAGAGCGGTACTATGAAAGAGCTCTTGGAGCTAAGCTCTGTTACTCCACTGAGCATACTGTACAAGAGAGCACTAGAGCTTTACCCTGCTAGGAGACACAGGAGTAGAGCAATTATGACGCTAGTTGGGGTCCCTATCGCTAACCTCAGGGAAGTCTAGGCTGGTGGTTGTGACTGCTCTGAAACTCAGCTGTGCTAACCGCACACATGACTGGAGACCGATGCTAAGCCCAAGCGGGAGTTCCAACCCTACACTGCCTGTCAAGACACACAATCACCGTACAAGAAGTGGCACACATGCACACAGAGTGGTAGTGTATCCACTCACACACACACAACACAAATCCTATCGCTACTCCCCAGGGAAGTAAAGGCTGGTGGTTGTGCTTGCTCTGAAACTCGTCTGTGCTAACCACACAGATGACTGGAGACAGATGCTTAGCCCAAGCGGGATTTCCCACCCTACACTGCCTGCCTAGACACACAATCACTGCACTAAAAGTGGCACACGTGCACACAGAGTGGTAGCGTATCCACTCACACACAACACAAATGATATTAGCATGCCGCGTGCGCCCAAGAAAACATTTTATATATTCCACTCAAGTCCAGTCAGACAGGACCTTGCTCGTGGACCAAATCGGAGCTGCCGCATCACCAGAGCAGCTGACGACCGCTGCATATCGCTGGTTACCATAGATTTGGCTGGAAGGCTAGCAGCAACCAAGTGATCAGCACGAGTCTGAGCTAGACACTGAGACTGACGTCTTTGCTGAGCAGCCTTCACTGTGGCTGGAGCAGAATGGGGTACTGCAGAGGCAGACAAGGCTTGGGATCTACCCTGTGCAGCGGGAGAATCCCGGCATCTTACACCTGCCACAGTAGTTTTCCCCCACATATGGGTATCAAGGAGCTGAGGAGAATTTGCTTTACAAATCTTGTGTCCATTTTCTCCTGTTACCATTTTGAAAATAAAAAAATTGGTCTAAAGTAAATTTTGTGAAAAAATGATAAATGTTAATTTTTTTCCTTCCACATTGCCTTAGTTCCTGTGAAGGAACTGAAGGGTTAACAAACTTTTGATTGTGGGTTTGCGTACCTTCAGGAATGCAGTTTTTAGATTTATATTAATCAGGGATATTTTCTGTCAAATAGGCCCCTCAAATTCACTTCAAATATTATTTGGTTCATAAAAAAATAGTTTTGCAAATTTTGCTGGTCAACTGTTATCGCTTCTTACTTTCTAACAAAAAAAGATTGTTTCAAAAATTGTGCTGACATCAAAAAGACATGTGGAAAATGTTATTTACTAAATATTTTGTGTTATATGAGGGTGTAAAAATTGCAATTTCAAACTTTTCACAAATAAATGCAAGTCATATTGAGCAACTTTTACTACTGTCATCAGGGTCGGACTGGTGCACCAGGACACCAGAGAATCCTCCGGCCCAGCCCCAGCTCCTGCCTCCTTCATTCCTGCCTGCCCTGCTTGCTAGTAGCGTGGGCCAAGCAGTGCTCACTTTATTGTATAGCCGACACCGGTGGCATGCTGCACAAGTGATGTGATGGAAAGTGCAGGGGAAGCTATATCACATCACCTTCTGCCATCGCTGCACAGGAGAGCTGTGTGTGCGTGCTGACCCTCACTGCAGGCCAGCACAGTCAGAGGCACAGCTGACTGTGTGAGGCTGAGTCACTCAGAGAGGAGACATGCATGTACACAACAGCTGACCCCCACTGTCACCTGTTTCCTTTACTGCATCTCTCGATTCCTCTTCCACAAATCCCTGGACAGCAATGGAAACGCTGATTGGCTGCAATTCAGCCAATCAGCATTAGTTTTCTTTGTGTGACCTCACATCACAGCTCAGGCAAGAAGCTGTGCCGTGATTGGTCAAGGTCCTGCAAGGCAGCACAGCCATATATTCTACAGAGGAGCAGAGGGAGTTTGATGGCTGCAGTGCAGTGTGACTGTAAGTAAATAAATATGTAATGAGCCTGCAGCCTGACTAATTCTCCAGCCAGTGAGGCAGTTAGGGGAGGGGGTCCATAGTACAATTCTAATTTCTTGTGGTCCCCTGTTATGATATGGTAGCCCAGGAGGACAGTAACAAAAATAGCCAAGGCAGCTAGTCACCAAGAGAGTTTGGTAACTAATGGATTGCAGACCCCTTAACTAACCGCACAACTAGAAGCAGCGGTGGGACGTACCTACGATGACCTAGACACCTCGACACAGACGGAGAGCTAGCTAAACCTAAAGACAGAAAAGGGAAAGCTAACTGCCCTGGAGTAGCGCCCCAAAGGAATAGGTATCCCCCACACATATATATGCGGGTAGACAAGATGAAATACAAACGCAGGCAGAAAATAGAGTAGGCAAATGTTGGGGCCTAAAACTGTCTAGATAGGACAGGACAGAAAAGAATACTTTCTGCAATCCAGCAAAACCCTAGGAAAAATTCCAACTCTTCTGATTCCAAAAAATACTGAGACCACACGATTTTCCCCACTAGACCAGAACTCTGGTGTGAACAGGTAGCTAGTCAGCAGCCACTTAAATAACAGGGACTGAAAAAATATACCGAAGTAAATGAGAAACAGAGACCAGCGCAGGCCCCAGCAGGGGGACCCGGCTGACCTCACACAGAAGGCAGAAAAACAAAAGAAAACAAAACCACAGAAACTAGCAGAAAATAGCTTATCTGAAAGTTGCAGGAGCCCACAGCAAGCTGACTTCCAAACTGGACCAGGAAGAGAAAACTAATCACCGGCGAGGATCATGGGAAAGTTACTCCCTTAAATCTCCCCAGTCATCACTCCCAGATTGCCAATTGTCCGCAGTTGGATTCTCAGCTGAAGGGCCTCAATCAGTCAAGGCGACTTCATTAATATCAACAGCCACCAGGGAGCCCCAACTCAGAATCCAGAATATTCACAACAGTCCCCTCCCCATTGTGTCAGCCACCTCTAGTTTACTGTGGGTCCGCTTTCCCTCTCTGAGCAGGCCCACAGGATAATAGAGGTGAACCAGTGTGGGAGGGGGGCCACAGAATATAGGGTGATACAGTGGGGGAGGGGGCTCACAGGAAAATAGAGAGAAACAGTGGGGGAGGGGACCCACAGGATATTGGGTGACACAGTGGGGGAGGGGGCCCACAGGATATTGGGTAACAGTCGGGGAGTGGGCCCACAGGAAAATAGAGGTGAAACGGTTTTAAGAGGGGACCCACAGGATATTGTGTGACACAGTGGGGGAGGGGGCCTACAGGATATTGGGTGACATAGTGGGGGAGGGATCCTCAGGTGTTTAACACCTTTACGACATCCACCTTATATGTTTGGCGCTTGTTAAATGCTGCTGTACAGTATATAACACATACCAAAATGCATGCGCATCATTCCTTCACTCACTCATCGGCTGCCCATGATGTGATCACAGGTCACCGATGGGTTGTCTTGACAGCCGGGGGTCAGCTTCCTGTGGCCAGACTTCAAAGGAGACCATGATTTCTGCTATATGCAGCGGCTCACAGTATATAATAGCAAATGCGATCAGATCGTATCTTCATGTCCTCTAAGGGTGCTCACTAAACCAGTGAAAAGTAAAAAAATCAAATATTTAAAAAAAAGTGCTAAAGTTCAAATCACCCCCTTTTATCCCATTGAAAATAAAGATTTTTTTTAAAAAATACACATATTTGGTATTGCCATATTCAGAAAAGTTTGATCTATCAAAATATAAAAACAATTAGCCCGATCAATAAACACCGTAAACAGAAACAATTCAAGAATTCTATATGTCCTTCTTTCTGGTCGCCACAATTCCACAAAAAAAGTTGTAACAAATGATCAAAATATCACATCTGTCCCAAAATAGTACTAATAAAAACGTCTCACCCCGCAAAAAAAGCTGTCATACAGCTTCCCTGTGTGTAATAAAATATGCATCAGTCGCCTGTTCTGCCGTTCTTGCCGTTGCTTCGTTCTTCTTCATTGCAGTGAAACACCGTTACTGGTAATTATTTTAGGGTATATTTCCACGTTCGGGATTTGTTCAGTATTCGCTGAGGATTGGACGTTGCGTACAGCTGCAGTGGCCAGATGTTACAGCATAGTGGAGGGGATTTTATGAAATCCCATGCCCACTAAACACTATGCGTACAAAGACGCAGGTGGCAGACCTGCGTATATGCACATGCGGCGCATCCTTATAGACCGCACATGTCAGTTTATCTTGCGAAGACGCAACCTTTGTATTGGATGCGGTGATTCCGCATGTGTTCAATGAACACATGTGAAATCTCCGCACATACAAAAGCCTGAAGCGCTTTGAACGGAGCGGGTATTCGCTGCGTTCAAAGCGCTGCCAATCTGGAACAAGGAGATATACCCTGACACAAACACAGGAGCTACATTACTGATATCACTCCTGTGGTTAAATAAAAAACATAACCTGAAGTAGTATTTTAAATCAGGTATGTCAGCGCTTCTGTGTGGTGTAGTATATAAAGGATGTGTCCTGTGTGGTGTATTATATGGAGAATGTCTCCTGTGTGGTGTAGTATATAGGGGATGTGTCCCGTGTAGTGTAGTATATAGAGGATGTGTTCCGTGTGGTGTAGTATATAGAGGATGTGTTCTGTGTTGTGTAGTATATAGAGGATGTGTCCCGTGTGGTGTAGTATATAGAGGATGTGTCCCGTGTAGTATATAGAGAAAGTGTTCCATGTGGTGTAGTATATAGAGGATGTGTCTCATGTGGTGTAGTATATAGAGAATGTGTCCCTTGTGGTGTAGTATATAGAGGATGGGTCCTGTGTGGTGTAGTATATAGAGGATGTGTCCCGTGTGGTGTAGTGTATAGAGGATGTGTCCCATGTGGTTTAGTATATAGAGAATGTTTCCCGTGTGCTGTAGTATATAGGATTGATCATGCGTGGTATTTTTACATAACTTCATGGTGGGCCCCAAGGATGATTTTTCTCTTGTGGGCCCAAGGTACTCCAGACCGACGCTGACTGTCATGAGGGACAATATTTCTCGAAAAAGCAGTCTCAGAATCACTGGGAGCCGTTGACGAGTTATTACCACATAAAATGATATTGGCCAAAATTGTAAAATTTGGTCAAGTCAAAGGTGAAAACAGTCTTGGGGTGTGAACGGGTTAATTACAAAGGCTTTTTATCAACCATCTAAAAATTATCCCCTTATTTCTGGAGACAAAACAGTGGCACTGTTTTGAACATGAAGAAGTTACGTTTTTTGAGCCCAATACTTTTCAAAAATATAATGACATATATATTATCCAAATGTATTGAGTACAGTTATGACAAATGAAAATTTGACAATATGAGTAACATTATGTTATATGTAACACAGACAACACATATATCATAAATATACTACAAGCAATCACTTAATTTGAAATGCTCTAAATGGTATCAGCGATTAAGTGAGGCAACGAGTTAGAGAAACCCTTTATAATATAAAGCTTATGCATAGCATAGGTCAAAATAGCAACGTAGTGAGTATTGGGATAAATAACAAACTTAATAGAAACAATCAAAAAAGAGCATATAGTGCAAAAGGTGCAGAGGAATAGATAACTATGCATCACTGATACCTATAGACATGAGGCCAGTAGTAATGGACTCCAGGGAGATACACAAGGATGGGGGCGAACAGGCACCTCAATATATATATGTTAAGGGGACAGTTGCAACAACTTTATTAAATAATAGGGAGCAACTGAACAGTGGGGTCCGCGGTGCAGCTAGAAAAGCTGCGGCCAAACACCCCTCGGGTGGATTTGCACTATCTCCGTTAGCGTCACGGGAGATGTGCTGCAGGCTGGCATAGACGTGGCCCTGTTAACTACACAGAAGCCATTTGCCAGCCGTTTAGGAAGTGCATGCAACTCACGCCAGGCATACGTGCTGCCTGCCGGTGACCGACCGGACTGAGCAACTCTCTGTTCAGCTGGCAAGCGATGCCCAGGTTACGTGCCCCACAGACTGCTCAGGGTGTACAGCTACACTCTGTCGGGCTAGACTGAGCCACATTTGTTATGTTTTGGTAGCTGAGGAGAGCAGGAAAAAACGGCAATACACCAGAGAGGTTGGAATCTACTGGATTGCAGTACCCTGACTAACCATCACAACTAAAGGCAGCTGTGGAGCGCTCCCACATTGGTCCCAGACGCCTCGCCACAGCCCGAGAGGATAACTATACCTAAAGATAGAAAGAGGAAAGCTATCTGCCCCGGGAGCAGATCCCCAGAGAACATAGGAAGCCCCCAAACATGTAATGGCGGTTAGACAAGAGGTAATACAGACACAGACAGAAAATAGTATGAGCAAACGTTGGGGCCCAATCTGCCTAGACAGAAACGGATAGGAAGGATACTTACTGCAATTCAAAAAACCCTAAAAAAAAAGTCAACACCACTAATTGCAAAAACACCTGAGATCACACGACCTCTACCACCTAAATTAGTTCTCTGGTGTAACAAAACTCAGCCGCAGCCACTGAAAAAACTGGAAAAGGCAAATGAACAAACAACAGTGGCTCCAGAGGAACCGAGAGGGGCCCAAGCCCCCCGGGGAGGGGAACCTGGTCAACCTCACAGAAATGCAGAGAAAAATGCAAATGGCAAGCACAAAATCAAAAAACAGAAAATATCTTATCTGAGAGCAGTAGAAGAGGCAAGAACTCAGCAAGCTTCCAAGTGAACCAGGAAACAAAGTTGAGACAGGAACAAATGATCACCGGCAACCATGATGGGGGAAACCTCCCTTATATCCAGCCAGTCTGTAATTCCTGATTGCCAATCCTCATTGAATGGTTCTGTACTGTTTGTAACCACCAGAGGGAGCTTCTGCTCAGAATTCATTTCTAAAACATTCATAACAGTACCCCCCCTTGAGGAGGGGTCACCGAACCCTCATTTGTGCAACCAGGTCGGTCAGGATGAGCTCTGTGATACACACGGATCAGTCTCCTAGCATGGATGTCCGAAGCAAACACCCAAGAATTGTCCTCCTGATCATAACCTCTCCACTTAACCAAATACTGGAGTTTCCGTCTAGAAAAACGAAAATCCAATATTTTCTCAACCACATACTCCAGATTGCCCTCAGCCAAAACAGGGTCAGGAGGCGCAGCCATAGGAACCACTGGCTCGACAAACCTCTTCAATAAGGACTTGTGGAACACGTTATGGATCTTAAATGTCCCTGGAAGAAGTAAACAAAAGCAAACAGGATTAAGAATCTCCATGATCTTATAAGGTCCAATGAACCTAGGCTTAAACTTAGGAGATGCAACTCTCATAGGGATATTTCTTGAGGACAACCAGACCAAGTCCCCCACTTTAAACCGAGGACCGGTTGGCAAACCACTGGGCCTTCTCCTGAGAGAGGGACAACCTCTCCACTACCTGGTCCCAAATCTGCTGCATATGCTCCACAACAGAGTCAACACCCGGACAGACAGAAGCCTCCGTCTGTCCCGAAGAAAATCGAGGGTGAAACCCAAAATTGCAGAAAAATGGAGACATCAAAGTGGCAGAGCTTGCCCTATTATTAAGAGCAAACTCAGCCAAAGGCAAAAAAGAGACCCAGTCATCTTGATCAGCAGACACAAAGCATCTCAGATAAGTCTCCAATGTCTGGTTTGTTCTCTCAGTTTGTCCATTGGTCTGAGTATGAAAAGCAGAGGAGAAAGACAATTGAACACCAAGTTTAGAACAAAAAGTCCTCCAAAATCTGGAAACAAACTGGACTCCTCTGTCAGACACAATGTTCTCAGGAATGCCGTGTAACCGAACCACGTGCTGAAGGAACAAAGGCACCAATTCGGAGGAGGAAGGCAACTTAGGTAATGGCACAAGATGTATCATCTTGGAAAATCTATCACAAATCACCCAGATAACGGTCATTCTCTGAGAAACAGGGAGGTCGGAAATAAAATCCATAGAGATATGGGTCCATCCTCTTGGGCACAGGCAATGGCATCAACAAACCACTAGAGCGAGAGTAAGGCTTGGAGCGAGAGCAAGTCCCACAGGACTGCACAAACTCCCTGACGTCACGAGACAAAGTAGGCCACCAAAAGGACCGACTCACCAAGTCTCTGGTACCAAAAATTCCGGGATGACCGGCCAACGCGGAACAATGAATCTCAGACATCACACTCTTCTTCCACTGGTCTGGGACAAACAATTTCCCAACAAGGCAGCGCTCGGGTTTATACTCCTGACACCCTTCCAGAGCCAGTCTCAAATTGGGCGAGATGGCGGAAAGAACTACACCCTCTTTCAAAATAACAGCAGGATCAGATAACTCAGGAGAGTCCGCAAGGAAACTCCTTGAGAGGGCATCCGCCTTAACATTCTTAGTGCCAGGAAGAAAGGAAACCACAAAATTAAAATGTGTGAAAAACAAGACCCACCTGGCCTGTCTAGGATTAAGTCGCTTGGCTGATTCCAGATAAACCAGATTCTTATGGTCCGTGAGGACCACCACCTGATGTTTGGCTCCCTCCAGCCAATGTCTCCACTCTTCAAAAGCCAACTTCATGGCCAATAACTCCCGATTACCCACGTCATAATTACATTCAGTTGGAGAAAATTTTCGAGAGAAAAAAGCACAAGGGTTACTTTTAGAGGTCTCAGGATCTCTTTGGGACAAAACGGCACCTGCCCCAATTTCAGAGGCATCAACCTCCACCTGAAATGGCAGAGAAACATCAGGCTGCCGTAGAACAGGAGCAGAAGTGAATCTCTGTTTAAGTTCCTGAAACGCAGAGACTGCCTCAGGAGGCCAATTCACCACATCAGAACCCTTTTTGGTCAAATCAGTCAATGGTTTAACAATAACAGAGAAATTACCAATAAAAGAGAAATTACCAATAAATTTATGATAAAAATTGGCAAAACCCAAGAATCTCTGAAGAGCCTTTAATGAAGTAGGTTGGACCCAATCACAGATGGCCTGAACCTTGACCGGGTCCATTTCAATAACAGATGGAGACAAAATGAATCCCAGAAATGAGATCCTCTGTACGCCGAAAAGACACTTTGATCCCTTCACATACAGAGCATTCTCTCTCAAAATCTGGAACACAGTCCGAACATGTTTCACATGAGAGTCCCAGTCATTGGAAAAAATCAAGATATCATCCAAATAAACAATCAGAAATTTATCCACAAAATCCCTGAAAATGTCATTCATGAAGGACTGGAAGACGGAAGGAGCATTAGTGAGCCCAAAGGGCATCACTAGGTACTCAAAATGCCCCTCTGGGGTATTAAACGCCGTCTTCCATTCATCCTCGTGCTTAATGCGAATAAGGTTATACGCCCCCTGAGGTCAAGCTTGGTAAACCAAGTAGCACTTTTCACCCTGGAAAACAGGTCAGAAATCAAGGGTAATGGATATTGATATTTCACAGTGATATTGTTCAAGAGACGATAATCAATACACGGCCTTAATGAACCATCCTTTTTGGCCACATAGAAAAAAACGGCACCCAAGGGTGAAGAGGATGGTCTGATATGACCCTTCTCCAATGACTCCTTGATATAAGACCGCATAGCGTCATGTTCAGGTACAGACAAGTTAAAAAGGCGATCCTTAGGGAATTTACTACCAGGCAATAATTCAATAGCGCAGTCATAGCTCCTATGGGGGGCAAGGATGCAGATTTACTTTCGCTAAACACATCAGAAAAATCAGTCAAAAAGTCAGGAACATCTTGAGCCTGGGGAGGGCAGAAAAAACAGGAGTGTTGGCATTAACACATTGGCAGCCCCAACTGGTTACAGACACAGATTTCCAACCCAAAACAGGATTATGAGACTGTAACCAAGGGAAACCTAGTACAATAATGTCATGCATATTATACAGTACCAAAAATTTGCAACTCTCCTGATGATCAGGTTCAACCCTCATTATCACCTGAGTAGAAAACTGGGATTTATTCTCCGCCAAAGGGGTAGAATCAATCCCCAGTAGGAGAATAGACTTCCGTAGGGGCATCAAGGGAAACCCACAACGTTTAGCAAAATCAAAATCCATCAGGTTAATAGCTGCTCCCGAATCAACAAAAGCCTGAGCAGAAAATGTGGACAGGGAGCAAATCAGGGTAACAGTCAACAGAAATTTAGTCTGAACACTACCCAAGACAACTGAGCGTGCAAAACGTCTTCCCCGCTTAGGGCAGACTGAAATAGCGTGAGAGGCATCACCACAGTAGAAACATAACCCATTGCGTTTTCGAAACTCATGACGCTGTGCCCCAGCAGCCACTCTATCACACTGCATGGGTTCAGAAGCTGGTTCACAAGGCAACACTATTCCACGCATACCTCTACGCTCACGCAAACGTCTGTCAATTTGAATCGCTAATGACATAGAATCATTGAGACCAGAGGGTGCAGGGAAACCCACTATAACATATTTTACATTCTCTGACAGCCCCTTCCGAAAAAGGGCTGCCAAAGCATCATCATTCCATTTGGTCAGGACTGCCCACTTTCGGAATTTCTGACAGTACAATTCAGCGTCCTCAAGCCCCTGATTTAATGCCAATAAGGTTTTTTCAGCTTGATCAGTGACATTAGGTTCATCGTACAATAACCCCAGAGCCAGAAAAAATGCATCAACATTACTCAAAACAGGGTCCCCAGGTGTCAGGGAAAAAGCCCAATCCTGAGGATCGCCGCGCAGGAGAGAGATGACAATTTGAACCTGCTGTGCTGCGTTCCCTAAGGACTTAGGTTTTAAGGCAAAAAACAACTTAAAGTTATTTTTGAAATTCAGAAATTTAGCTCAATCCCCCAAAAACAAATCTGGCATGGGGATCCTGGGTTCCACAACTGGCAACCTAGCAAGAAAGGTAGCAATACTCCGAACCTCAGTGGCAAGCTGATCCACACGGCCAGACAACTGCGCAAACTCCATTGAGAAGAAACAAAAAAAAAAATCCTCCTCAGCACCCAGAGAAAAAGAGGGAAAAAATGCAACAAACAGAAAAAAAAAAATCTCTGACAACTCTGACAACCTTTTTTGTTTCAACACTATTTTTCCCTTCTGTGAGTACCATATAATTTTCAGTTGGGCCGGTGATACTGTTATGTTTTGATAGCTGAGGAGAGCAGGCAAAAACGGCAATACACCAGAGAGGTTGGAATCTACTGGATTGCAGTACCCTGACTAACCACCACAACTAAAGGCAGCTGTGGAGCGCTCCCACATTGGTCCCAGACGCCTCGCCACAGCCCGAGAGGATAACTACACCTAAAGATAGAAAGAGTAAAGCTATCTGCCCCGGAGCAGATCCCCAAAGAACATAGGAAGCCCCCAAACATGTAATGGCAGTTAGACAAGAGGAAATACAGACACAGACAGAAAATAGTATGAGCAAACGTTGGGGCCCAATCTGCCTAGACAGAAACGGATAGGAAGGATACTTACTGCAATCCAAAAAAACCCTAAAAAAAAAGCCAACGCCACTAATTGCAAAAACACCTGAGATCACATGACCTCTACCACCTAAATTAGTTCTCTGGTGTAACAAAACTCAGCCGCAGCCACTGAAAAAACTGGAAAAGGCAAATGAACAAACAACAGTGGCTCCAGAGGAACTGAGAGGGGCCCAAGCCCCCCCGGGGAGGGGAACCTGGCCAACTTCACAGAAATGCAGAGAAAAATGCAAATGGAAAGCACACAAAACAAAAAACAGAAAATATCTTATCTGAGAGCAGGAGAAGAGGCAAGACTCAGCAAGCTTCCAAGTGAACCAGAAAACAAAGTTGAGACAGGAACAATTGATCACCAGCAACCATGATGGGGGAACCTCCCTTATATCCGGCCAGTCTGTAATTCCTGATTGCCAATCCTCATTGAATGGTTCAGTACTGTTTGTAACCACCAGAGGGAGCTTCTGCTCAGAATTAATTTCTAAAACATTCATAACACACATTGATTACCTGCCTAGCATCAACTAACCTGCCTGAAGGACTTGTGCTAATTAGCTGAGATCTCTGGCATCAGCAGGTCCCGGAGAGCAAAACTAGAGAGCAAGTGGAGCCCAGATTCAGAGGCGTCCATACATGAACACGACCCATACGGTATGATTTGACCGCACCGCCACGCCTGCCGCCAGGCTATTTAAGGGCTAAGCCCTGCCCCCAGCCATCTCATTAATCGCATCACTGATGACGTCACCCGTGACCAATCAGGCGGTGCTAGATCACCGGATCAGCTGACATCAAATCACCAATCACGGTCCGCCACGTCAAGGGCATGCTCAGTGCAGGAAATCCTGGACTTAGGCTGTGGCAGCTCTGTT
>JARQOD010000005.1:463679931-463758361 GCA_033576555.1 Oophaga sylvatica
AAGGGGAAGATGAGAGGAGGAGGAGCCAGCAAAAGATACAGTAAAGGAGCGGTCAGAGAGATAGTAGGAGAACCAAGAGGGAACGATGTCCTTGAGGCCAATGGAACGGAGCATAGTGAGGAGGAGCTGATGATCCACAGTGTTGAATGCTGCGGAGAGATCCAAGAGAATAGCATGGAGTAGTGACCATTAGATTTAGCTGTTAGAAGATCATTAAATACTTTAGTGAGGGCAGTTTTGGTAGAGTATAGAGAGCGGAAACTGGATGTAGAGGGTCGAGGAGAGAGTTATCTGAGAGGTAGTGGATAAGACGAGAGTTGACTAGGCATTCCTGGAGTTTACAGAAGAAGGGAAGATTAGAGACAGGTCTATAGTTAGCGGCACAGTTTTGGTTGAGAGTTGGTTTTTAAGTAATGGCTGTATGATGGCATGCTTAAATGAGGAAGGAAAGATACCGGATGAAAGAGAAATGTTAAATATTTCAGTTTGGTGAGTGTGACAGCAGGGGAAAGGGACTGGAGGAGATGTGATAGAATGGGGTCACTGGTGCAAGTGGTAGGGCGAGGAGATGCAAGGAGCCTGATTACTTCTTCTTCTGTTACTGGTTCAAAATCAGAGAGTGAGCTAGATGCAGTGGGGAGGAAGGACAGTGCATGGTATGAGGTGATTGGCTGAAATAAGCCCCTAGAATACCGGCACCTCCGGTGAGGAGATTGTATGCACGTGTTCATGGCTCGGCTGAAAACGCCATTAGAATACCGGCTACTCCAGTGAGGAGATTATTGCTTGGGTTCTGATTGCATGACCACAGACTGCAATCCGCTTAGCAGTCATCTGTGTTCCCTGTGAGTCTAACAGGACACAGTCTTTGTTACAGTGGCTCTGTGAATTAACAGAGTCCGCTTATATCGCCATATAGTGCTACGGCGTTTACATCTGCGACTCTGTGGGATAGCAGAGTTTGCTCATACTGCCTATTTACGCCATCTTACTAGCAGCAGGCTCTGCCTGCACGGTGGACCCCGGGCTGCGAACGCACCTCTCCTTAATATCTATTAGGTGCGTTCCGCAGGTCCTTAACAACAAGTGACTGTATTTGAGGGATAAACTGAAAGGTACATTTGGGTGATAGGAGCAGACCAACGCCTCCACCCTCTCTGTTGTCCGATTTTGGGGTATGAGACAAGTGTATATTAATTAATTAATTAATTAATTAAGGGAATATTAATAAGATTAGAGGGTTTTCTGAGTGTAGCAGTTGAGGAGTTCGACTTACTATAACATGAGGGCCTGGGGTTGGGAGAAATATCTCCTGCAACAAGGAGAAGGAGGATAGAAAGAGTGAGCAGATGGTTAAGTGATTTGTGAGAGTGTCTCGTGTGTTGGATGTGCGAATGAATGGATCTGTGCTGTTTAGCAATGTGAAAAGAGCTGAGTGCTATACATAGGAGAGGAAAGGACAGAGGGGCCGATATGGATGGAGTGTAAAGAGTTAATTCACGACATATGAAGTACATATACTGTATATCTGCCTCAAAATGGTATCAGTAAAAACATCTGCTCAAGCAAAAAAAAATAAGCCCTCATACAGCCCCATATCCAGACAATTGAAAATGTTACAGGTCTTGGAAAATGGCAAATTTCTGATTTTCAAATTTTTTCACCACTTTAACCCCTTCAACATCTTGTGATTTTCCATTTTTGCACTTTGTTTTTAGCTCCCCTTCTTCCAGAGCTATAACTTTTTAATTTTTTCGTCATTGTAGCCATATGAGGGCTTGATTTTTGTGGGACTAGTTGTACTTTTAAATTACACCATTGATTTTACCGCATAGAGTACTGAAAAAACCGGAAAAAAAATTTCAGGTGCTGTGAAATTGCAAAAAAAAGTGCAATTCTGCAAATTGTTTTTTATTTACCATGTTCACTAAATGCTAAAACTGACTACCTATATGATTCTCCAAGTCAGTACGAGTGCACAGATACCAAACATGTATAAGTTTATCTCTTATATAAGTGGTGAAAAAAAATCCAAAATTTGCAAGAAAAAAAATGTTGCCATTTTCTGAGACACATGGCATCGTGATCTGGGGCTGGATGAGGGCTTATTTTTTGGGCACAAAGCTGATTTTTTTATTAATACCATTTTGGGGTAGTTACAATTTTTTGATCATCCGTTGTTGCATTTTATGGCAATGTGGTAGTGGCAAAAAAAACCTAATTCTGCAGTTTTGATTTTTTCTCTTGTCACGCCGTTTACTGATCGGATTAATTCACTTTATATTTTGATAGATTAGACACTTCTGAATGTAGTGACAACAAATAGTTGTATTATAAATGGGGTAAAAAGGGCGGATTTGAACCTTTATTTTTTGGGGTTTTTTTTCTATTTATTATTTTTTCTTACTGTTTACTTGCTTCAAAAGTTCTCTTAAGAGACTTCAAGCTGTGATTGTCAGATCACTGTGCTACACATAGCAGTGCTATTGCATTGCTATTGTAGCATAAATCATGATCTCCTATGAACGCCGGCAACAAAAGCAGGCACAGCGGTCTTCTGCAGTCTCCCGGTTGTTATGACAACCCATCAGTGCCCCGGGATCACATGACAGAGATGCCGATGGTTGGGTCTTGTGATACCCTTCTGCCTGGCGCTTGTTAAATGCCGCTGTCAGAGATTCACAGCGGCATTTAACTTGCTAATAGCCGCTGGTGGCTCCTTTAAACTTGCTAATAGCCGCTGGTGGCTCCTAGATCTGCCCGAAGCTATTAGAGGCACATGACAGCTGATTAGATCAGCTATCATGTGCAAGGAAGGATAAGGGCTTGCGCCAGAGCACGCATCAAATGCAAGGGCACGACTTTAGATGTACCTTCAACATCCTTAGGTAGTAAAGGGGTTAGTTAAAAAAATATACATGTTTGGTATCTGCCGAATTGCCCTGACCTGGAGAATCCTATTGCCAGATCATCTTTACTGCATAGTGAAGATGGTAAATAAAAAAACAAAAAACTATTGTGGAATTGCACTTTTTTTTGCAATTTCAACACTTTTGATATTTTTTCCCGCTTTCCAATGTATGACATGGCAAACCTAATGGTGCATTCAAAAGTATAACTCGTTCTGCAAAAAAAATCGCCCTCATACAGTTTAGCTGGATGGAAAAATAAAAAAGTTATGGCATTTGGAAGAAGGGGAGGAAAATCGAAAGCTAAAAAAACAGAAATTGGCTATGGCATGAAGGGGTTAAAGCTCTGCACAGTTACATATTTAATTCAAATTAAAAAATTATGTATTTTTTTATCTAGCTGACTAACTCTGGCCATAGGCAAACTATTTTTAACTTTCAGCTATATAAATGTAGATGTTCAGTAGTGTATAGATTATATTGACGAATATTATGGCTTGTAGCAAGGAATGGTATTTTGACATTGCTCCAACAAATGGAGAGACACCTCAGCTGAAATACGTCAATAGTTGGAGCACAATATAGTAAACAACGCAGCACATCTACATATGGACTCATATGGCAACTTGTGAGGCGTATCATCTAGAATGAGTTTTGTAACAGTCGAAAAAGAGTCTGAGCTATGACTATGGGTAAGTGAGAGACAATAGACATTTTGGCCATTAGAGTTGAGTGAATTTGAATGTAATGAAATTCTACTTGAATTTTTATAAAAGTCCATATTCTTTAGAATGTGTATTTATTGTAATTCACCGGCTGGCTGTCATATTGCAAAATCGTAAAAGGTCAGTAAAAGGCTAAAAATGTCACCCCTATAGTCCTGAGCATATGTTCTTACAGCCTCCATGACCTGCATCTTCATACTAGGCCAGGATTTCAGTCTGCAACTAGGCTCGGAGTGAAACTGCATTTGCGGGTTGAGAAGTCATGAAGAGTGGGGCTACTTGTCATGACTTGGGCCGTGACTAGCCTGGCACAACACTGTGCATGCACAGGCTGGTCATGACTGGAAGTTCCAGCCTAGTGTGAAGATGAAGTGCACGGTGGTGGTAAGAAGATGCACCATGGACCGTACAGGGGGACAGTGAGCGACGGAGATAAACTGTAGTGTGAGTGTTAGTTTTTGATTTTTTTATACATCTTAGATTTATTATTCACTGTGCTTCTCCAGACACCCAGAATATAATAAAGAACTGTCAATTTGAGGACAATAAACTAGCTGGTGAAAGAATTTACTGATTTTTGAATTTGACAATGACAATAAAAATTACTACAAAAAATAATTTTGCCAATATGCAAGTAGCTATTATAAATTAATTTATAACTATAAATAGTTACTGATATCTCATTATTAGTGATTGGCAAACCCAAACAGTAAAGTTCGGTGTCCATACTGAACACCTAGTGTATGGGCATGGACCCCTCACACAGACTTCTCCAGGAAATGTCTAGCAATGAACTCCTGTGAGAAAGTTTACCAGAGTTCATAGCTGAACCCCGATGACCTCATGCTCCTGTCAGTGTGTTCTGGCTGGCGGGGATAGCGGTCTCATCACTGATGTGATCGCTATCCAAATCATCTGAATCGTCATGGGACAGTATGAATTATCTTCACATTGGACAGGTGAGGGATATGGTTGTTTATTATTTTTCTATTTTTACAGGGGACATGGGAATCGGAGGATTAGGAATATGATGAGTATTTTTGTTTTTTATTGTTTTCTGTTTATTATATGGGATAAGGGCTTCAGTGGGATAGTGTAAGGTGAGTATAACTGTGCTTTTTTATTTTTATTTCAAATAATGGAGTCTGTCTCTTTCAAATAAAGGATTTTATTCTGACTGTGTCTTTTTTACATTCTAGCCATGGGGCTAGTTATGGGGGTGTCTTACAGAAGCATCTCCATTATTAACCTGTGGGCTTAATGTCAGTGGCCATAAAACAGTTGACATCAACCCCACAACTATTACCCTACTCGCCAACATACTAGGGTTAAGTTGGAAGAGCCGAGGAAAGCGCCAGAATTGGCACATCTAATAGATGCGCCCTTTCTGGGGTGGCTGCAGGCTGCTACTTTTTGGCTGGGGAGGCCCTTACTAGTCTGAAAACACCAGCTGTCTGCTTTATCTTGGCTGGTTGTCAAAATGGGGGTACCCCACGCCATTTATTAAAATTATTTATTACAATAATTTTTTGAAAAAGCATGGGGACCCCTCTATTCTTGATAAACAGTCATGATACAGCTGACAGCTGAGAGTTGCAGCACACAGCTAGCAGTTTTGCCTGCACTGGTTTTCAAAAAGAGAAGAGACCCCATGTCATTTTTTTATATTTATTTATTTATTTATAGCCAGGCGCTGGGTGATGAATGCTCCCATCATCGATGCCTGGTCTCGCTGTGACCAGAGGTAAACTTTTTACCGCCGTCACAGCTGCTGGCTCATGCTGTCATCTGACAGTGTGGGAATCACAGCTCTCTGACCGGCGGTAATGATTTTAAACTGCCGATGAGAGCCCGTGTTTGCCGCGCTGTCATGCAGATGAAAGCGTGGCAAACAATGATATTCAGGTCCCCCATTTATCTGAATGGGGTCCGGATTCATGTTTGCGTACTGTTATTGCACCCTAACCGAACTTTTTTAGATGTTCGGTCAAACCCGCTGGACCCAAACATCCACAGGTTTGTCTATCACTACTAGAGTTGAGCGATACTTTCCGATATCCTAAATATCGGAATCGGAAGGGTATCGCCGATATCACTAAAATATCGGCGATACCCGATCCCGATACCGGAAGTCCCATGTAAGTCTATGGGAAACAAAATATCGAAATTAAAAAAAACCCATTCTTGCCTTGTTGGTTAATTGTACATGAAGGAAAACAAGAAAGAGTAATGTAGAATGTATTGGGAAGGTTGAGGAGACATTAAAGGCATAGATGTTTAACCCAATCAAATGGAATAGCATAAATATTTTTTTTTTAAAGATGTTGGGAAATTGACGAAGAAATTGACAATGTTAACGTTTTTTATATTTTGGCAAAAATGTATATTACACAACTTCCATGCTCTTCATCTTCACCTTTTTAACTTTTCACACACTTTCTCCTTCATAATCTTCTGCAGCATCATCTTTTTCATCAAATTATTCTTCATCTTCACCTTCTTTATCTTCTTCTTAAACTTCTTGCTATTCATCTTTGTTAACATTACTCATATTCTTCTTATTAAACTATTATTCTTATTCATATTCTGCTTCACTTCTTCATCATATTCTTATTTGTGACAGAGAATCCTGTACTTGTAATCTGTCAAAGTATGAATTTTCATCCTTCCTTTCTTCTGTCACAAAAGATTTAAATTACAACAGTATTTTCCGTGTTCGTTTAGCCTGAGCAGCAGGCATTTTCCAGGGGCACCACGAGGAGAACGACTCCCCTACACTGTTAGTCTTTTCTGCTTAAATTTAGAGCATATATTTTGCTTTATTTGGTTATACTTCATGTTCTTCGCTTTAGATCTTCTGCTTATTTCTTGGTTCTTTTCCTACTTGTATTTGTAGCACAATCTTGTACCAGCTGTGTTACTGGGAACGTTACTAAGCAGAGGTACCTGTGCTCCAAAGACACCAAGACCAGAACTTGCTGGAACTCGGATACCGAGATGGGCACCTAGCCAAAGCACTGCGGAGAACCTTTGCGGTACTGGAGGACGGGAAAGCAGAAGGTACTCCAATGCAGTAACAGACCTGCTGACTGTGCTGGAACCCGGTGTCAGCATAAGTAAAAGAGCCAATGGCACAACCGAGGACCAGCTGACGTTACTGGGACACGGTTACTAAGCAGAGGTACCTGTGCTCCAAAGCACTACCAAGGACCAGCAGACGTTGCTGGAACTCGGATACCGAGATGGAGGCACCTAGGCCAAAGGCACTGCGAGAACCAGTTGACGGTACTGGAACCCGGACGGGTAGCAGAAGGTACAAGAGCCAATGCAAGTAACGAGGACCAGCTGACTGTGCTGGAACCCGGAGGGGCAGCAGAAGGAAAAGAGCCAATGGCACAACCGAGGACCAGCTGACGTTACTGAACCTGCCCAAAGACACAGGAGCAAGTGTGGACTGTACTAATGAGCACTCCTAGCAACAACTGGGCGTGGTTGGAAGGGCCAGAGTACAAGAGAATGAGTTAAAATACTAAGAGGCAGCAGAAGGAAATTAGCCATGGGAGGACCGCTGGGGGGGGTGGCGGGGGGCCGGGGGAAAAAGAATTTTTACCGTCAATTTAAATGTCTATACTTCAAACAAGAGAAAGATAACCTTTACTACCATAAGATGATGATTTCATTTAAACTAATATCTAGATAAATAAAGAATTGACAAACATAAACACATACATTAACATGTTGAACAGCAATGCAAACCACAAAATAAATTAGTTAAGGAATCTGCTATACGGTTGTACATAAAAGCATACAAGTACATATCTGAATCCATTAATGATTGGATAAGTAACAGTATGTACACCATTTTTATTGTATAGACAATGAATGTCTGACTTCAAAACATCATCAGCATTACAAGTTATCTGTGATATTACTAAAATGTTCCATTTGCTGAATAATGTCCCTAAATATTTTATACAAAATTATACAATTTCCATCATGTAATACTCATAATATGTGGCAATAATCATTTTTATTAACAAACAAAACCTTTAAAAAGTGCATAGTGCATAGTGAAAATTGCTATTTATGGCTGACTGTCGACTTGGAAGCATGACAACAGATAGATAAGGTATATATAGATGACACTGCATAGCCACAGATGGTGAATGGCGATGTAATACTGTACCTCAATAAAGTGTGCGTCACTACTACATATTTTTTTTTATATAGCTGTATAAACAGGGTACATGGATGTATGCTTGTGCCTTTGTTTTGACGCACAGACTGCCTTCCTGCTGAGACGCATTGGGTAGTGAACAGTTTGTGTGCAGTGTTCACTGCAGTCTCTGCGGAATAACCACACTTAGACCTTATAACTTTTCAGACTTTCTTTATCAATCTACCAAGATGAAGAAGGCAGGGAGTAAGGCACGTGGTCGTGGAGTTTCTTCAGGGAGAGGACGTGGGGATTCTGTGGCTGCTGCGGCCCCCAGTGACACAGCATCCACCAGTTTTCCCCCGGGCCGTGAGCGTTTTCCCTTTATGCGCACTTTTGTAGGAGCTCGGAGTACCCCCCTGCTGCGGGAAGAACAAATTGAAGCCGTTGTTGTTTGGATCTCAGCCAATGCATCGACTTCAATTGCTTCCACCTCCTCTCAGGACCACAGCACTGTTGGGCAACCATCTGTCTCTTCACCGCCTGGCAAATTGCCCAGGCAGTCAGAGAGTTCTGTACAGGAGCCAGCTGAGTGTCTGCTTCTGTTCTCAGAATCTATTGGCTTGCAAACAGGGGCCCAGCCAAGCAGCATTCTGTAATGTGAAGAAGAGGGAGTATGCAGTGATGCGCAACAGCTGTGTCTCTCTGAATCTGAAGAGGCGGGTGAGACAGTGCCGATGGTCAGCACACCGCAGAACGCATCTGATGATGATGATGAGACCCAGGTGCCAGTTTCTGTTGAGCATGGTGCTGGCCAGACCACCCAACAGCAGGTGTTGGAAGAGGTAGTGGAGATGATGAGGTCCAAGACCCAACATGGCATGAAGAACAGGAAGGTGGGGAGCAGCTCAGAGGAATAATAATAATATTTATTTATATAGCGCCATCATATTCCGCAGCGCTTTACAGTTTAGCAGTTTCAGAACACAAGTCATAAGTAACAACGTTAACAATACAATAATTTAAGCTAAATAAGTCGCCCCTGCTCGTGACAGCTTACAATGTACAATGAATGGGGGAGATACAAAGTATAGGTGTTTATATACAATGTGCATTTACAATGATGTTCCAGCCATCTTAAGGGACTGAGGATGGAGATAGTGAATGGGCTAGAGACACACACACACTTACACAGAATACATAGAATGACTTTGATTAGTGAATGTGATAGGCCGCTCTGAACAAATGTGTTTTGAGGAGCGCCTGAAACCATGCAAATTGTGGATAGTCCTAATTTCTTGGGGTACAGCATTCCAGAGGATTGGCGTAGAGCAGGAGAAGTCTTGGAGTCGGAGTGGGAGGTACGTATTAGTGCAGAGGTTAGTCGAAAGTCGTTTGCAGAGCGCAGCAGTCGGTTAGGCCGATAGATAGAAATGAGGGAGGAGATGTAGGAGGGGTGCTGCACTGTGGAGAGCTTTGTGGGTGAGAACCAGTACTTTGGTTGAAAGCTGGGAGAGGCCTAGAGAAATGGTTAGTGATAGAAGGAAGATAGAGGAAGACATTGCCCCAACGGTACAAACAGGAGGGAGAGTTAGGCTGCAGACTCGGTTGCCTGTAGCCTCCAGTTTGGCACCTGTTCGAGCAGTTGTCTTCCAAAAGTCAAAACGTGCGCTCCCAGGACTTGCACTGCGTGGTCCTTTTTTCACACACTTGCACATGATATTTGCTATGTGAAATGCAAGCTGTGTAATTAAAAATTAAAAATAGCTAAAAGTGTCAGTCACCTCAATACCACAAATATGTGGAAACATGTGCGGACAAAGCACATAGTTGAGTTACAAAGACACACTAGAGATGTAGGCCAACCTACAGCAGCACCTACATCTTCAGGTTGTGTTGAAGCCTCTTCATCGAGCTCACACACAGCTGGTTATGCTTCCTCACAGGATCGCCATGGAAGAACCTCGGCCACTGTTGTCCAGAGACAAACTGTTATTCCACACACAGCAGCAAGTTCCCTGTCATCCTCACACTCCCAGGCCACAAAACAGCCATCGGTAGCACAGGCATGGGATAAAAGACGGCCATACTCCGCAAACCATGCACGAGCACAGGCTCTGAATGCTGGCATTGCAAAACTCCTGTCCCTTGAAATGCTGTGATTCAGGCTGGTGGAGACAGACAGTTTCCGTAACTGAAATATCATTGTCAATCCCACAATACAATGTGCCAAGCCGATTTCATTTCAGCAGGCAAGCCGTCCCTGGTCTGCAAAAGCATGTTGAGGGAAAAATTAAACATGCGCTACTAAAAAGCCCTCAGTAGCAAGGTCCACCTGACCACCGATGCGTGGACCAGTACCCATTGTTATGATCTGCTACAACCAGTAAGGAAAGAAGGGAATTCTGTCCCTACAATACAACTAAGCTGAATCCCTACGATGTAACGGGGAACCTGATCCTGCGACCAGACACGCTAAAGTCCTCATCTAGTGTGAACGAAGACCTATAGTTGCGAGGGAGTAATCCCTACAAGATCTAGGGACTGTGAGAAAAGGTGGACACCTCCTAACATAAATTGTAGCATGGATAATTAAACAGAAAAATAAATACTTTGTGATCCTAACATCAAGCAAAACTGACAGATTAAGGCACCTAAGCACCCGGCTAGCTTAACAGTAGATAATACAATGAAGTCAAGCAAAGCCAGAAGGGCGGAGCCAGACTAAATAGGGAAAAAAGGTCATGTGACCAGCAAACTGAAACAAAACCTAACAAGAGGGTTCTAACACCCATGGCCAGGGACAATACCTTTCCCTCACTGCCCATTGGGTCAATGTTGTGCAGCCGGGTACTGATCTTGCGAGTGGCGCTGTACGTGTTCTGCCAACTCCAAGGATTGCAGGAATCAAGTCTGTACACATTGATTCCTCCTCCTATTCCAGTTCCTCAGAATCATCGCTGCAGGAGCCGTCACGGTCTACCTCCACATGGACCCGTGAACGTTTACCTGTTGCGACCGATATGAGCACAGCCGTGTCCAAATGTCAACAGGCCATCCTGAAATTAATTTCCATGGGGAATCTTAGCCACACAGCGCAGGAGCTCTGTAATGCCATAAAGCAGGAGAGCGACGTGTGGTTTTTGGAAGAGAATCTACAGGCAGGCTTGGTAGTGTGTGACAATGGCCGAAATCTGGTGTCAGCTCTGGGCCTTGGCAACCTCACTCATATACCATGTCTGTCATATGTGCTCAACTTGGTCGTGCAGAGTTTTTTGAGGGACTATCCGGATCTTGATGCACTGCTGCACAAGGTCCGCCTAGAGTGCGCTCACTTGCGACGTTCCAGCATGGCCAGATCGCTGATTGCAGCTCTGCAACGCAGATTTCACCTTCATGAACATCGCATCATATGTGACGTACCCACCAGGTGGAATTCCTCGTTACATATGTTGGAGCGGTTTGTGTGAGCAGCAGCCAACAGTAATGGAGTATCAGCTGCATCAGGCGCAGTCAACTCGCAATTTGCGGCGTTCACACTTCACCACTACTGAGTGGGCCTCTATAATAAGAATAATAATATTATTTATTTATATAGCGCCATAATATTCCGCAGTGCTTTACAGTTTAACAGTTTCAAAACACGAGTCATAAGTAACAACGTTAACAATACAATAATTAAAGCAAAATCAGCCGCCCCTGCTGGTGAAAGCTTACAATCTACAATGAGGTGTGGGAGATACAAAGTACAGGTGTTTATATACAATGGTGTTTTTACAATGATGGTCCAGCCATTTTAAGGAAGTGAGGGATGCATGGAGATAGTGAATGGGCTACACACACAGAATTACACATAGAATGACTTTGATTAGTGAATGTGATAGGCCACTGTGAACAAATGTGTTTGAGGGAGCGCCTGAAACCATCCAAATTGCGGATAGTCCTAATTTCTTGGGGTAGAGCATTCCAGAGGATTGGCGCAGCGCGGGTGAAGTCTTGGAGTTGGGAGTGGGAGGTACGGATTAGTGCAGAGGTTAGTCGAAGGTCGTTTGCAGAGTGCAGCAGTCGGTTAGGCCGATAAATATAAATAAGGGAGGAGATGTAGGGGGGTGCTGCGCTGTGGAGAGCTTTGTTGGTGAGAACCAGTAATTAGAATTGGATCCTATAATGAATGGGCAGCCACTGCCAGTGTAATGAGTGGCGAATAACTCTATGAAGGATATCTGCCACGTTTTGCGTGCGTTTGATGAGTCAACGCGGATGGCGAGTGCAGATGATGCACTAGTCAGCCTGACTGTCCCCCTTATCTGCCTGCTTCAAAAAACACTGGAAGCACTAAGGCATGAGGTTTTGGAAGAGGTGGAGGATGAGGAGTCACAAATTCCATCACCTTCTGGACAGTCAGCGCAACGTGGTTCCTCACAAAGGGCTGGAGGACTTTCAAAGTACCATGCTGTATCAACAATTGAACCTCCAGAGTCGCTGTCTATATTTTCATAACCATTACAAACTTTTAATGTATTTACAAAGCACATAATGTACATTTTTTGTCTATCCTTTTGTAATGCTATTGTGTTTCCATAAACTGATGTTACAGAATTATGATACAAAGTTTTTAAATTTTGAGTTTTAAATTTTGTAAATTTATATGTATTTGAAGGACTTTGTGAGGAGGATGAGGAGGAGTCAATGGAGGAGGAAGACATCGCTCCAGAGGGAGGTAGACAATGCTCTAGTCAGTATGTAGACCAAGGGTGGGGTGATGCACAGCAGGCGGAGATGACGCCTCTTGCAGGGGACAACGTTTCTTGGCCAGTTGGGAGTCTGCAGCACATGGTTGATTTCATGCTGCAGTGGCTGAGAAACGACCGCCGCATCGAACACATTCACACCACGTCTGATTATTGGGTGTACACCCTCCTAGACCCTCGCTACCGGGACAACTTACAAAGCCTCATCACACCGTTGAACCGGGAGCGTAAAATGCGGAAGTACCAAGACACACTGGTGCAATCCATAATGTTCTCCATTCCAGCCGAGAGCACTGCTGCTGCTACTGATTTACAAAGCAGCTCTGTGCGTCGAGGCAGTGGAGACAGCTCTGCAACAAGAGGGAGCACAAGCAGCGCCTCTGCACAGGGCAAGAACAGTATGTTCCAAATGTGTCGAAGTTTTGTGGCAGCGCCACCAATGTCTACACCATCCGAGACGGCTCCAGTCAGCAGGAGGCAACATTTCCGTAAGATGGTGACAGACTACATGTCTTGCCCTCTCAGTGTACTCCCAGATGGCTCTTCCCCATTCAAGTTTTGTGTCTCTAAGCTGGATACATGGCCAGAGCTTAGCCAGTATGCATTGGAGGTGCTGGCTTGATCTGCTGCCAGTGTATTATCGGAGCGCGTCTTTACTGCTGCAGGTGGTGTACTAACAGACCGTTGCATGTGACTATCCTACGATAATGTAGAACGGCTTACTTTTCTGAAAATGAACTAGGCATGGATCTCGCCTGAATTTGCCTGTCCGGTTTCAGATTAACTAACTGGTTGGCAACGTTTTCCATGTCTCCTGTTATGTTCATCTTTCTACCACCTGAGCTATACTCCCTGGGCTACAACACTGCCAGTTGCTGCTCAGAAGTGTCGTGTCCACAGACCAATACACAAGCTATAGTGATAGTGGGGTTCAGTAACGCCTGCTGTTCCCCTGCTGTGTGTCCGGCAAAAATTACTGCTACCTAGCTACACATGTTGAAAAAAACATGACATGTTAAAGTGGCTAGTGCTACACATAGATATCAGGCTACACCCTTATTTCTAAGCTGTAAACAAGTGAAACGTCAAATTTAAAACCATTCAATGATTAGTGTTGGTAACAAATCTGTAACTAAATAATTGTGACATATTATGGCAGATATCCACATGTCTAACACAAATGCTAACACAAAAGCATACTTATGCTATAGGGTACTGATGGTGAACCTTCTCACTCCATAACTTTGACCAATCCAACTCACATCATGCCTCAAATGCTGCAATGTTGGAAGTGCATAATGTGGGTTGAACTTTGACAACAGCTGCAGTGCGAAGGTTATCCTTCTGTGTTCTTGGCTTTTAAATAAAAGCATACAAGTAAATATAATAATACATTGTTGATTAAGGGACATGATGTACACCTGTAATATTGTGCAAACAATGGATGTAGGACTATTCCTCTTCAACATTACTTATATTTGTGTCATTTGAAAAAATACATATTTTAGTTAAAAATTAAAAACCCATGTTCAGTAGCTGTGAAAGGCCCGTTTGTGTACTTCTATATTGTTTGCAACCAATGTATTGTATACGGATGGAAGCGCGTCACACTAATAGATTAGATTTATTTTAAATGGAATGTAGCAGAACCAATTGGAGATAAATGAAAAGGATGAGCCACTGAGACACGCTCAGCAGAGTACAAGCAGCAGTGCTTGAACATGTAACTGGAGCGTGATCTGCACTCAAAAAAGTAAAAAACACAGACTGAAGTGAACACTGAAACACAACTGTCCACAATCTGTGAAAAGCTCCTTTCTGTACTTCTATAGTGTTTGCAACCAATGTATTGTATACGGATGGAAGCGCGTCACACTAATAGATTAGATTTATTTTAAATGGAATGTAGCAGAACCAATTGGAGATAAATGAAAAGGATGAGCCACTGAGACACGCTCAGCAGAGTACAAGCAGCAGTGCTTGAACATGTAACTGGAGCGTGATCTGCACTCAAAAAAGTAAAAAACACAGACTGAAGTGAACACTGAAACACAACTGTCCACAATCTGTGAAAAGCTCCTTTCTGTACTTCTATAGTGTTTGCAACCAATGTATTGTATACGGATGGAAGCGCGTCACACTAATAGATTAGATTTATTTTAAATGGAATGTAGCAGAACCAATTGGAGATAAATGAAAAGGATGAGCCACTGAGACACGCTCAGCAGAGTACAAGCAGCAGTGCTTGAACATGTAACTGGAGCGTGATCTGCACTCAAAAAAGTAAAAAACACAGACTGAAGTGAACACTGAAACACAACTGTCCACAATCTGTGAAAAGCTCCTTTCTGTACTTCTATAGTGTTTGCAACCAATGTATTGTATACGGATGGAAGCGCGTCACACTAATAGATTAGATTTATTTTAAATGGAATGTAGCAGAACCAATTGGAGATAAATGAAAAGGATGAGCCACTGAGACACGCTCAGCAGAGTACAAGCAGCAGTGCTTGAACATGTAACTGGAGCGTGATCTGCACTCAAAAAAGTAAAAAACACAGACTGAAGTGAACACTGAAACACAACTGTCCACAATCTGTGAAAAGCTCCTTTCTGTACTTCTATAGTGTTTGCAACCAATGTATTGTATACGGATGGAAGCACGTCACACTAATAGATTTGATTTTTTTCTAATATAATGGAGCTGCACCAATTCCACTAAATAAAATAAAAAAAAAAAAAAAAAAAGTGACACGTGCAGATGCCTACAAACAGCGGTGGATGCAGAGCAAACTGCAGCGTCACCTGCACTGTCACACACACACCTTGCACAGAGCTGTTAAAACAACACTGGCAAAATGAAGCTTTACACAGCGGTTGGTAAACTAGCCTGCCTCAAGCACAGTAGTACACAAAATCGCAATATCTAACTGTCCCTCAGAGTCAGCACAGCAGCGTTCTGTCCCTAACTGAGTTCACAGCACAGTGACGCTAAAATGGCTGCGGCGCCTTTTATAGTGCATTCTGACATCATTTCAGCAGCCAATCACAGCCATGCCATTAGTTAAGATGACCGCATCATTACAGGATGTGCCCACACTTCGTAGGATTCCTCATTGGCTGACTAAAATCACATTGCCTCTCAAAGAATTATGGGAACTTCCGATTCCGGTATACGATATGGAAAAAGTATCGGAATTAAGTATCGGAATTCCGATAACGCGAATATCGGCCGATACCCGATACTTGCGGTATCGGAATGCTCAACACTAATCACTACTCATTATCTGAACTAAAAAGCACAACTTATTTATGCAAAGTATGTGTTAGAGGTCGAGTTCCCGCCTCTGCACGGGAGGAGTCTCGAGCCATTCCCGCTGCGGTCCCCATCCGTCTCCGGCTGCAGTGGAGTCTCCTGAGCAGAGACGTCGGTCCCAGCGTCTTGCTCAGCCTAGTACTATGCAGAGTTTACTGCTGCCTCTCCAGGTTCTGCTATTGTGGCCAGTACTAGTCGGCAGCGAGCAGACGTCTTTAGGACTAAGTCCTGCGTTTCCCCTTCTGAGCATGCCCAGGGTAAGATCTCTCATTGGAGATCAGGGGTCACATGCTCAGGTACTGCAGCAGCTCCTATTGGTCCGTCAGGAAGGTCCTGAAACTACATGTTCTGAACAGTTTCTCATTGGTCCTTTTCTGGCAGGCCCTGTAGTTGCTTCTATAAAAGGGTTGTATGGCCATGCGGCCATGCGCTAGTATCAATTGCATTATGTGCTTTGCGCCAGTGTGATCATGCACGCATGTGGTTAGGGCTCGGCTGAAATAAGCCCCTAGAATACCGGCACCTCCGGTGAGGAGATTTGTGTGCATGTGGTTAGGGCTTGGCTGAAATAAGCCCCTAGAATACTGGCTTCTTCGGTGAGGAGATTGCTTGATTGCGTTGCTGTCTGCATGATCACGGACTGCTATCCGCACAGCAGCTATCTGTGTTTCCCTGTGGAGTTAACAGGACGCAGTACCTATCTCTGCGTCTTTACCTCAGCGACTCTGTGTTGTAACAGAGTTCGCTTATACCGCCATAGTGTGCCACAGTATTTATGTTTGCAACTCTGTGAAGTAACAGAGTTTGCCTATACCGCCATCTTACTAGCAGCAGGCTCTGCCTGCACGGTGGACCCCGGGCTGCGAATGCACCCACTATTTATATTTATCTGATGCGTTCCACAGACCCTAACAGTATGTTTTATTAACTAGAAAATTGTACATAAATCACACAAATTTACTGTAGAAAAAATACAATGAATTTCACAATTTTGCTACAAACTGCATGCTGCAAAGACTGCTTCAGTTGACTAATCTTGCATATGAATGTCAGTTCACAAAGTATAGTCTGAATTTTTACTTTAGGATTATAACTAAATAAGTATAAATTACAATGCTTAGTTAATTAGTGTACATGAGCTGCCCACTACATATTTCGGCGACACGAAATGAAATATAAATTGTTCATAATCCTATAACTATTGCTCAACTATCTAGAGCCTGACATTATCTAAAATGCATGTTCTAAACTTATTCATCATAAATCAGATTTTTTTTAACAATATATATATTTTTATGTAGAGTTCTGACTTCATAAATAGTATTCTTAACTGAAAAAGTGTTATATGTTAAAAGACAAAGTTAGAGAGAAAATATTATTTTCACTGTCAATCAAAAATGGTAACAATATTAATATTTATCTTTATATTCTTATAAAATGTTAACTTGAATAAATTATATTTTCTGAAAACACATTAAGTTTAAATAGACCAAGACTGATTTATTTCCATCTGCTTCAGCATAATTTTTAAACAAATCTGCATGTTTGCAATTTTCATAACTTTAGTTTTGTCTTTTTTATTTTAAAATTTAAAGCAATAGAAAAGTTTATGATATGGTTAAAATAAATTGCTTGGGAATTTTAGATTACAATTACTTTCCTTCCAAATAGTAAGGGAAATGGTTCTTACTGGTGCAATGTGGATGAAATACTCCAGTGTCATATAAGCTTGGAACTTTCTTAAGTGATACTCAATTCTTCATTATGCTTACTTATATAGAGCTGCTATACTTTGCAGAGCTTTATAGATTTTGTCATCACTGTTGCCATTGGGGATCACAATCTAAATTCCCTAACAGCATGTCTTTGGAGTGTGGGAGAAAACCCATACAAACATGGGGAGAACATACAAACTCCTTGCAGTTGTTGTCCTTGGTAGTATTTAAGCTCAGGATCCCAACAATGTAAAGCAACAGTGCTAACCTCTGAGCCACGATGCTTGATATAGTAAGAAGAAATCGCAGAGCACTACCAGTTCCTGACTCTTTGCTTAGGGTTGAATTATTCATCTGTAAGTAGACAAATGGACAATGTATTTTGAGAAACGTCCCATTTACCACATGGAGATCTCTGTGCAAATTTGTCTCAACCTTTCATCCATTTGAAAAAAATTCCACAGGTCCATGTCATTAGAGATAAGTGTCACGGGTGTGTCGCTGCGAAGATCGTCGCGATTGCACACCCTGACTTCTCACAGCTGAGTTTCTGCTGCTGGGTGTTTTTCGGCAGTGAGAGAGTTAATTCTCCCTCTCTCTGTGCTGGACAAGACCAGCCTCGCTCAGCTGCAATTAATGTTGCGATAATTGGATTCCTTCAAATACCTGCCTGTCTGCTAGGGAAGTGTCGGTGAAAGCATTCATGCAGACCAGCAGAGCGGATCATATTGAGAAGTCTAAAGCTAAGAGTACCTGTTGTGGTTTTCTCCTCTCCTCGCTTTATTATTTATCTCCTTACCCGTTGGTGTTCCCTCTGTAGTGGTAGTTTTGTATGCAAGGTGTCTTTTATTTTACCCCTTGTACTGTCTCGTTCGTCTTATACTGTGTGTAGGCAGTTACCTTCCCGTTCCCTGTGGTGGTAATCAGGGTCCTAGATTACAGTGGTCAGGGATTCACAGGAGATAGGGTTACGCTGGCGGCCTGGACCTCTGCACCATCAACAGTACCTCCAGGTAGAGGGATTAGTCAGGACCCCAGCTTAGGGTCAGCTTAGACCCCGGTCCTCCTGTATGCAGAGACAGCGTGACATTTTCACCGACCACTAAAGATTTTCTCCAGTCACCATGGATCCAGTAGTCAGTCTAGCTCGGCAGTTGCAGAGTTTGTCCATGGAGCTGGCGGACGTTAAGTCCAAGGTTTTGTACCCCCCGGAGCAGGCCGGAACTGAACCCAAAGTAGCTCTCCCTGACAGATTCACTAGGGGGCGGGACAAGTTTTTTGCTTTCCGGGAGGCATGTAAATTGTACTTTCGGCTGCGACCTCGGTCATCTGGGAGTGAAGAACAAAGGGTGGGGATTGTCATCTCGCTCCTACAAGGAGACCCCAAATCCTGGGCGTTCGCTCTCCCCCCGGGCTCCCCAGCTCTCCAGTCAGTGGATAGGTTTTTTGCAGCTCTGGGTCTTGTATATGATGACCCGGATCGGGTCTCTCTTGCTGAATCTAAGTTACGTAGGATACAGTAGGGAGATCGTCCGGCGGAGGAATTCTGTTCGGAGTTCCGTAGGTGGGCCACGGACACCCAGTGGAATGACCCGGCTCTTAGGAGCCAGTTTTGTCAAGGTTTATCTGACAAATTAAAGGATGTGCTGGCACAGTATGACCCTCCCACGTCACTGGAAGCCGCTATGGCCCTTGCTATTCGTATTGACAGACGTCTTCGGGTAAAACAGTCATACTCGTTGTAGTGGACAGGTTCAGCAAGATGGCACATTTTATCGCTCTTCCTGCTCTTCCTAATGCTAAAACTCTTGCGCAGGTGTTTATTGGGGAGATTGTAAGACTTCACGGGTACCCTCCGATGTGGTGTCGGATCGGGGGTCTCAGTTTGTGTCCAAATTCTGGAAAGCATTTTGTACACGGCGGGGGATGCAGTTGTCATTTTCATCGGCTTTTCACCCGCAGACCAATGGTCAGACAGAGCGTCTGAACCAGAGCTTGGAGACATATCTCCGGTGTTTTATGTCAGAGAACCAGGAGGACTGGGCTTCTTTCTTGCCTCTGGCGGAGTTTGCTCTAAATAATAGGCGGAGCGAGTCCACTGGTAAGTCCCCGTTTTTTGGGGCATATGGTTTTCACCCCCAGTTTTGTACCTTCAATAGGGGGCTCTTCTGGGGTTCCTGAGGAGGAACGATTTTCGTCGTCACTTGCTTCAGTGTGGAGAGGAGTGCTGAATAATCTGAGTACTATGGGGAACTGATACAAACGTATGGCTGATAGGAGGAGAGTGTCTGGTCCGGACCTAAGTGTGAACGATCTGGTATGGTTGTCTACCAAGAATATAAAACTTAAGGTTCCCTCCTGGAAACTGGGTCCCAGGTTCATTGGGCCATACAAGATCAGTTCTATAATTAATCCGGTTGCATTCCGTCTTGACCTCCCTCCCACATTTAAAATTCATAATGTGTTCCACAGATCGTTGCTTAAGAGGTATGTGGCGCCGGTGATACCTTCACCTTTACCTCCTCCTCCTGTGGTGGTCAATGGTAACTTGGAGTTCCAGGTGTCGAGAGTCATCGATTCACGTCTGAATCGCCGGTCCCTTCAGTACCTTGTTCATTGGAGGGGGTATGGTCCTGAGGAGAGGACGTGGGTTCCTGCGTCGGATATTAACGCAGACCGATTGGTTCGGGCCTTCCACACTTCTCACCCAGATAAACCCGGCCCTGAGGGTCCGGAGGCCCCTCCTAGAAGGGGGGGTACTGTCACGGGTGTGTCGCTGCGAAGATCGTCGCGATTGCACACCCTGACTTCTCACAGCTGAGTTTCTGCTGCTGGGTGTTTTTCGGCAGTGAGAGAGTTAATTCTCCCTCTCTCTGTGCTGGACAAGACCAGCCTCGCTCAGCTGCAATTAATGTTGCGATAATTGGATTCCTTCAAATACCTGCCTGTCTGCTAGGGAAGTGTCGGTGAAAGCATTCATGCAGACCAGCAGAGCGGATCATATTGAGAAGTCTAAAGCTAAGAGTACCTGTTGTGGTTGTCTCCTCTCCTCGCTTTATTATTTATCTCCTTACCCGTTGGTGTTCCCTCTGTAGTGGTAGTTTTGTATGCAAGGTGTCTTTTATTTTACCCCTTGTACTGTCTCGTTCGTCTTATACTGTGTGTAGGCAGTTACCTTCCCGTTCCCTGTGGTGGTAATCAGGGTCCTAGATTACAGTGGTCAGGGATTCACAAGAGATAGGGTTACGCTGGCGGCCTGGACCTCTGTACCATCAACAGTACCTCCAGGTAGAGGGATTAGTCAGGACCCCAGCTTAGGGTCAGCTTAGACCCCGGTCCTCCTGTATGCAGAGACAGCGTGACAATAAGTTGTTATTTTGGCACCAATTCTTCAAAGTGATTATGCCAGAATTCCAGCGTAAATCACTTTCAAAAGTTGCAGAGTTGGGCAAAATTGTGACTTTTGGCTTTTTCACACCCATTTTACCTACTTTTGCCAAATTAATTGGAGCTGGGGTGGTACGGAGGCATGACTGGGATGGGTAGTCTAATTCATCACAAGCTGTGGCATACCTTAAGCCAAAAATCTTACTGCAGTCACCGACTGGCGTAAGATTTGTGGCAAGGCGTACACCATTTTGTCCATCAGATGCTCATGTTTCTTAAAGAGGCATGCACCTTTAAATGAATCAGGAGCATCTAACTCCAACACTCCCCATCATCAAGTCCAACATGAACACCGCCAGTCTTCATGAATTGGGACCTTCATCTTTTATTCAGTGCATCAGGTTAAAATACAATAAATTATTGCAAAATGCATTTTACCGTTGGACATACTCTAGTGGGTAAATTCTCTGAATACTATTAGTTGATGGGAAACCAGGTCACAAATACGAATAACAGGCCATATGGTTGCTATTTGCATCAACAAACAACAGTCTATATAAATGTATATATTTGGAAACGTAACATGGGGAAGACTGAAGCAAGAAAGATGTTCAGAAACTGACAACTGAAGGTAGGCAGAGATAGCTGCAGATCCAGAGTTCAGATGGAACATGGTCAGGTAGACAGGTAGTTATGTTAAGATAAAATTTAGTAGAACCAGGTATATGGCACAATAGCAATAGTCAGAAAAATATTAATACAAGCCAAGTTAAAGAAATTGTAATGTAGCATGCATTAAAGTGGGATAAAGCATGGGTTAGTCAAGTGATTTCATTCAAACAGGAATCGACCAGGAGTTAAAAGAATTTTCTATTAAAACAGCGAAACATCCTGTTCTTAACTTCTAAACACCCAATGACGTGCAGTGTCCGTCATTGTGAGCCTTTCCCTGTTTGGTGCGGACTTCGGCCATGAGCCTGCACCTTTTTCGGCACACGTATGCTGATTTCATCAGCTGACATGGGCCCTTAACAGCCATGGGTGGAATCATGATCTACCTGCAGCTGTTAACATGTCAATCTCTGCGATCAGACGATTGCAGCTTCTAGTCTTTCATGGAGACTATTGAAGCAAGTAAAAAGTGAATGAAAAATGTTTTAAAAAATATTTAAAAAAATTAAAAAAAGTATAATTTTTATATCATCCCATTCGTCCCATTCAAAATAAAACCTTAAAAAAATACACATATTTGGTTTCGCCACATTCAGAATCACCCGTTGTATGAATATATAAAAAGAATTAATCCAATCTGTAAACGGTGTAATGTGAAAAAAATCAAAACGCCAGAATTATGGATTTTTGGTCTCCGCAACATTGCATTAACATGCAATAAGGGGCACTGAAAACATTACATCTACATCAACATGGTATGAATAAAAGCGTCATCTTAGATTGTAAAAATAAGCCCTTACTGAGCCCTAGATCCTGAAAAATGGAGGTGCTATGGGTCTCGGAAAATGACAACTTTTTTTTTACAAAGTTTGGATAAAAAAGAACCTATACAAGTTTAGTATCTACAAACGTGTAATGTAATAATCACAATGACAGGTCAGTTTTAGTATTTAGTGAACATGGTAAAAAACAATTATGGAATTGCACTTTTTCTGCAATTTCACCACACTTTTAATTATTTTACCGTTTTTCAGTACACTATTTGGTAAAATTAATCATGTTGTTCAAAATTCCTGCAAAAAACAAGCCCTCATATAGCCATATTGACAAAAAAAAAAAAAAAAGTAATGGCTCTGGAAAAAGGGGAGCAAAAAACGGAGACGCAAAAATGGAAATACCCCTGGTCCTTAAGGAGTTAAACAGTATGCAACAGGATTGCTACTTCTAATAGATGGCACTAGATTTCCTGCTCTATACTTCTCTGAAGAGGATATTTGCATATGTAAAAAAAAAAATATTGCAACAGGATGGGTACCAGTTAATCGATCCTCTGTTTTTTTTTACACATCTGTCATTCAATGCACAGAATAATTATACAACTTGTAGAATTTAAGTAATTGCACTAAAAAGAAATAGACAAGTTGTCAAGCATAGGAGGAGAAGAATAATAATGTCCCCCGAATTTGTGCTTGTCAAACTGGTAGATGTCAAGAATATGGCAGTAGAATGATTTATAATATTAAAAGGAGCGAATCATTGCTGTGGACTATCACAACATGCAAGCATTAGCAAATGCTAACATATTAACGTTAGATTCAGAATTGTTTTTTAGGGTGTTTTAATTTTTCATATTTTTCAATTTCTGCTGTATGGGTTTTGTAAATTGGTCAGTTTTTGCCTGTTTTTTAAACTTGTGATGATTTTAACAATTTTAATATTTTGTATAAACAAAACTAGAAAAAAGTTTTAAAAATGATTTTTTACCAAAAAGTTTGTATATTTTAAGATTATGTTAAAAATAATGCTTTTAACAATGCATTTGATGTTAACACACATGTTGTTCGTAGCGACTAAGTGCTTTTGTTTGTTTCATTGTCCTTGCAAGGAATGAAAGCGCCTTTTATATTTGGCTTTAAAAATAGTAAAACTTGAATACATATTTGTGGCGCCCCTGAGAGTCCACTCGCCACAGAGGTACTGCACCTCATCCAGAGGTGTGGTATCCCACTCTCAGGTAAGGAGGGAGCACTACCCATTGTTCTACCATGCTGCCCCTTGCAGTGAGATCTGATGACTTCTGGTTAGTCAGAAGCTACAATCAAACATGGCAGAATAGGACTGAAGGAGCCTGGAAAAACAGAAGAGCTGGTAAGAATAGTAGTAGGTGCAGTTTCATATATTATTAGAACCACTCCAGCATTGAAACAAAAAAGAAAACTTTAAAAGGAATCTGTCAACAGTTTTTTGCTATGTAATCTGAGGGCATCATGAAATAGGGGCTGAGACACTGATTTCAGCAAAGTGTCACTTATAAGGCTGTGTGCTGCTGTTTCAATACAAAGAGTATTTTATCAGCAGGAAATTATCACTGCTGGATTGCTGCCCCCTGGCATCCTAGTCCAACTAAGTCCAAAGCACTGATTAGCAGATTACTGTCAATATACAATATACTTTACAAATAAAGCTGCTAATCAGGGTGTTGACGGGGTTAGGTACATGTTACATCTAAAAACTCTGATTGCATTAAAACTGCTGCACCCAGTAAACAAAGTGATACATCACTGGAATCAGTTTTTTTTTCCTAAATTATGCTGCTCAGATGAGGTAGCAAAAACCAGGTGACATGTTCCTTTTAGGTGCTTTATGTTTAGTGTTTTACTCTTTTTTACACCCCTCATGTCCAGCTTCACAAATTTTTTGTGCTGGAGTAGTTAAGTGTTAAGTTGATGGTGGGATGAAATTGGTTGAACTGTTCATGGAACGTCTTTAGCTGTTGTTCATGAACAGTTCAACCAATTTCATCCCACTATCAACTTAACACTTAACTACTCCAGCACTGAAATTAACTTTTTAGACACCACCATTAAGCTAAAGAACAATGAAATAGAGACATCCCTGTATCAGAAGCCAATCGACCGTCCAACATACCTTAAATGGGACAGTTTCCATCCAAAACACATAAAAAACTCTATTGTCTACAGCCAAGCCATCAGATACAATCGTATATGTTCCAACCCTATGGATAGAGATGAACACCTTATTCGCCTCAGAAAGACCTTTTGAACCAGGGCTACCATCCAAGAACAATTGAAAACCAAATTACAAGAGCCACCAGAATATCAAGGAATCACCTGCTACATTACAAAGCTAAAGAAGAAAATAACCGGGTGCCTCTAGTGGTCACCTACAATCCAAATCTGGAGATGCTAAGGGGAGCTGCACGGAAACTACAACCTTTACTACAAAAAGATGCCCGATTACAATCCATATTTCCAGACCCCCACTACTATGTTTTAGGCAGCCCCCAAATCTAAGAAGCATCATTGTCAGAAGCTCCCTGTCCTCCCCAACAGCTGCAGGAACCTTTCCTTGCAACAAGAAGAAATGCAAAACCTGTGCATCTATAATGACCACGGACAAGATAAAGATCCCCAACTCCCATCAGGACTACAAGATCCCAGGTACTTTCAGCTGCATCACATCTAATGTGGTGTACCTAATTATTTGTACGAAATGTCCAACTGGGGGTCTGTATGTGGGAGAGACCGGGCAAAAACTGAGAACTAGGATGAATTCTCATCGCCACACAATAAGAGAAAAAAGAATGGATTTACCTGTGGCAAAACACTTTTGTATGCCGGTCATAGCATGATGGATATGGAATTACTTGTATTAAAATCTAACTTCAAATCTGAGAAAGATAGAAAGGTTTGGGAATATAAACTTATGATGACCTTTGACACTCTTAGTGCTGGAATGAATATATCACACGGATTCATGTCTTTCTACATCAATTAAGGAATCTGCTTCTCTGACCTTCTAGGGGCATCAAAACACAATAGCAGACTCCAATCAGAGGGCAATAAAACTTTCACTCCTTATCTATGAACTGTTCTAATATTTATGTTCATCCCTCTGCCATAATGACAGTTCTGCTTCACTAAAGATGTATATCTTTGTACCGTGTTAGCCAGTAGATAGAAAAATATTTAGAGTTGAGAGTCCTCAGTGGTTGATACCTTTTAATGGCTAACTGAAAAGATGGTAACAAATTGCAAGCTTTCGAGACTACTCAGGTCTCTTCATCAGGCTAAACAGTTCTGCTTCACGTCACTTGTCTTACCTATTGCATTATTCCTGTGTCCTGTTGTGTATAAATATGTGATTCTTCAGATTTTGTATTAGTCTTCGTCTGATGAAGAGACCTGAGTAGTCTCAAAAGCTTGCAATTTGTTACCATCTTTTCAGTTAGCCATTAAAAGGTATCAACCACTGAGGACTCTCAAGTCTAAATATTTTTCTATCTACTGGCTAACACGGTACGAAGATACACATCTTTCCTATTCCTTTTTAGCATGTGTTTAAGTTCTGTGTTCATCCATCCAAGTTTCCTTAAATGCTTCCTATTCTTCCCTCTTTTCGGAATTGTTAACGAGTGTGCTTCGAGAATCTCATTTTTCAAGATTTCCCATCCTTCCTGGACATTTTTGTCCTTAAGAATATCCAGCCAATGGATTCCTCCGATTCTCTGAGTCCCTTAAAATCTGCCTTTCTCAAATCTAACCTTGAAGTCTGAGTCTTCACAGGTCTTCCTCCTCTAGTTATCCAAAATTCTAAAATAGCATGGTCACTACCTCCTAGGGTCCCAGCCACTCTTACCTTCACAACCATTTCCTCCTTGTTTATAAGGATTAGATCCAAAGTAGCAGATCCCCTTGTTTTCTCCCCTACCTTTAGGAAGATAAAGTTGTCAGCAAGAGAGGATAGAATTTGTTTGACCTTTTAGCTTTGCCAGAGAGAGATTCCCAACAAATACCTGGATAGCTGAAATCTTCGATGACAACTATGTCATACTTTTTGGAAAACTTGGCCATTTGATGCATAAAGAGTTCATCCATATCTTCAGCTTGCACAGGCAGACTGTAGTAAACGCCTACAATGGTGTCCTTTCCATTGTTCTCTCCTTGTATTCTTACCAACACAGTTTCCACAGAACTCCCAGTCTTTGAAGCTTCAATCTCTGTGCAGATATACGCTTTTCTAACATACAATGCAACACCTCCTCCTCATTTATCAAGTCTGTTTCTTGCAAATAAGCTGTATCCTTCTAGGCTAGTATTCCAAACATGTGTATCGTCCCACCAAGTTTCAGTGATTCCAATAACATCATTTTTCTTTTTCTGCATTAGTAGTTCCAGTTCTCCTTGTTTGTTGCCCGTGGTTTGTGCATTCGTATAGAAACATTTTAGTTTGTGATTGGTTTCTCTTTCTCCAATATTTTTATTATTTAGATTTTTTTTTGTCTTTGTTCTTCCCTTCCACTGCTAATAGCAGAATTCTCAATAGTATTTGTCAGGTGTATGGCTTTTTCTGGCCTTTTGCTTCCCTTCCCACATTGTTCTAGTTTAACCCCTTTACCCCCAAGGGTGGTTTTCACGTTAATGACCGGGCCAATTTTTACAATTATCTAGATCTGTTGTGAGCACTTTGAACCCCCAAGTGTTTCACAAAAGTTTATAATGCCTGGGTGTAAAAAAAAAAAAACAATTTTCCACAAAAATGATTTTTTTGTCCCAAATTTTTGATTTTTCCCAAGGAAATTGGACCCCAAAAGTTGTTGTCCAATTTGTCCTGAGTACGCTGATACCCCATATGTGGGGGACCTGTTTGAGCACGAGAGGGCTTGGAAAGGAAGTAATAACGTTTTAGAATGCAGACGTTGATGGGGGTCATGTTCCATCTGCAGTGCCCCAGATGAGCCTAAACAGTGGAAAACCCCCACAAGTGACCCCATTTTGGAAACTAGACACCCTAAGGAACTTATCTAGATCTGTGGTGAGCACTTTGAACTCCCAAGTGCTTCACACAAGTTTATAATGCCCGGGCATGAAAATAAAGAATCCTATTTTTTTCCCACAAAAATTATCTTTTAGTCACCAATTTTTTATTTTCCCAAGGGTAACAGGAGAAATTGGACCACAAAAGTTGTTGTCCAATTTGTCCTGAGTATGCTGATACCCCATATGTGGGGGGAACCACTGTTTGGGTGCACGGTAGAGCTCGGAATGGAAGGAGCGCCATTTGACTTTTTCCAACCAAAATTGGTATTGGTATTGAGATTGGACGCCATGCTGCATTTGGAGAGCCCCTCATGTGCCTAAACAGTGGAAACCCCCCAAAAGTGACCCCATTTTGGAAACTAGACCCCCTAAGGAACTTATCTAGATCTGTGGTGAGCACTTTGAACCCCCAAGTGCTTCACACAAGTTTATAACGCAGAGCCGTAAAATTAAAAAATCATATTTTTTCCACAAAAATGATCTTTTCACCCCAACTTTAATTTTCCCAAGGGTAACAACACCTCAAAAGTTATTGTGCAATTTGTCCTGAATACGCTGATACCCAATATGTGGGGGTAAAGCACTGTTTGGGTGCATTGCAGAGCTCGGAAGGGAAGGAGCGCCATTTGACTTTTTCAACGCAGAATTGACTGGACGCCATGTCGTGTTTGGAGAGCTCCTGATGTGCCTAAACAGTGGAAACCCCCACAAATGACACCATTTTGGAAACTAGGCCCTTAAGGAACTTATCTAGATGTGTGTTGAGAACTTTGAACCCTCAGGTGTTTCACTAAAGTTTATAACGCCCGAGCATGAAAATAAAAAAATCATATTTTTTCCACAAACATGATCTTTAAGTCCCCAACTTTTTATTTTCCCAAGGGTAACAGGAGAAATTGGACCCCAAAAGTTGTTGTCCAATTTGTCCTGAGTACGCTGATACCACATATGTGGGAGAAAACTACTGTATGGGCACACGTCGGAAGGGAAGGGAAGTAGTGACGTTTTGGATTGCAGACTTTGATGGAATGGTCTGGGGGCGTCATGTCGCATTTGGAGAGCCCCTGATGTGCCTAAACAGTGGAAACTCCCCACAAGTGACCCCATTTTGGAAAACAGACCCCCCCAAGGAACTTTATCTAGATGTGTGGTGAGCACTTTGAACCCTGAAGTGCTTCACAGAAGTTTATAACATACAGCCGTAAAAATAAAAAAAAAATTTATTTTACAAAAATGATATTTTCGCCCCCAATTTTTTATTTTCCCAAGCATAACAGAAGAAATTGGACCCCAAGAGTTTTGTGCAATTTGTCCTGAGAACGCTGATACCCCATATGTGGGGGTAAACTACTGTTTGGGCGCATGGCAGAGCTCAGAAGGGAAGGAGCACCGTTTGACTTTTTCAATGCAGAATTGGCTGGAATTGAGATCAGACGCCATCTCACATTTGGAGAGCCCCTGATGCGCCTAAACAGTGGAAACCCCCCAATTCTAACTCCAACCCTAATCCCAGCACGCCCCTAACCCTAGTCCCAACCCTAATCGTAACCCTAACCACAAACCTAACCCTAACACACCCCTAGCCCTAATCCCAACCCTAACCCTAACCCTAATGGGAAAATGGAAATAAATATATTTTTTTAATTTTATCATTTTTTCCTAACTAAGGTGATAAAGGGGGTTTTATTTACTATTTGTAGCGGGTTTTTATGATTGGCAGCTGTCATGCTAAAAGACGTTTTTTATTGCAAAAAATAGTTTTAGCATCACCACATTTTGAGAGCTATAATTTTTGCATATCTTGGCCCACAGAGTCATGTGAGGTCTTATTTTTTGCGGTGCGAGTTGACGTTTTTATTGGTACCATTTTTGAGCACGTGACATTTTTTGATCACTTTTTATTTTGATTTTTGGAGGGTTAGAATGACCAAAAAATCAGCCATTCATGAATTTCTTTTGGGGGGGTGTTTATACCGTTCAGCGTGTGGTAAAATTGATAAAGCAGTTTTATTGTTCGGGTTAGTACGATTACGGCGACAGCTCATTTATATAATTTTATAATGTTTTGGCCATTTTATACAATAAAAACCATTTTATATAAAAAATAATTGTTTTTGCATTGCTTTATTCTGCGAGCTATAACTTTTTTATTTTTTCGCTGATGATGCTTTTGGAGGCTTGTTTTTTGTGGGACAAGATGACGTTTTCAGCTGTACCATGTTTATTTATATCCATCTTTTTGACCGCGTGTTATTCCACTTTTTGTTCGGAGGTATGATGATATATCATTGCTTTTTTGCTTTGTTTTTTTTAAGGGGTTCACTAAATGGGTTAACTAGTGGGACAGGTCTATAGGGCAGATTGTTATGGACACGGCGATACCAAACATGTATACTTTTATTGTTTTTTTTTTTTTATTTACATGAAGAAATGAATTTATTGGGAATATTTTTTTTTCCTTTATTTTGGAATTTTTTTTACACTTGTTATATTCATTTTTTTAACTTTTTTACTTTGTCCCAGGGTGGGACACACTGTATAATGTCAGATCGCTAGTCTGACAGTGTGCACAGCACTCTGTCAGACCAGTGATCTGACAGGCACTGTTGGAGGCTTTCTAAGCGCCTGCTCTCAGCAGGCACTGAGGAAGCCGCTTCCCTGCAGGACCCGGAAGGACCCCGTGGCCATCTTGGACCCAGGGTCCTGCAGGGAGGCGGGTCCCTCGGAACAGCGTGTTACATCACGCTGTTCTGAGGGTGTCACGGAAGCACGCAAGGAGCCCCCTCCCTGCGCGATGCTTCCCTGTGCCCCGGTACACCACGATCATGTTTGATCGCAGTGTGCCAGGGGTTAATGTTCCGGGAGCGTTCCGTGACCGCTGCTGTCACATAGTGCCAGGTGTCAGCGGTGATAATCCCCTGGGATCGCGTCCGATCGCTGAGACGTACTGTCCCGTCCATGGTCATACGGGCCCAGGTCACATGGACGGGATAGTACGTCCGATGGCAGAAAGGGGTTAAAGCTCTCCTGATCAGTGTAGCAAGCGACTTCCAAATACATGTTTTCCAGTCTTCTTAAGGTGCACCCCATCTCTAGCAAGTAGTCCATCATATAGGTAATTCACTCCATGTTCCAGAAATCCAAATCCTTGCTGACGGCACCAGCCAATTGTTTACCTGCAGAATCTTATTCCACCTCCTTGTGCCATGGCCATCCACTGGAAGGATGGAAGAGAAGACCACCTGCACTCCCAGTTCTTTCACTTTCTTCCCTAAGTTTTCAAAATCACTGTAGATGGTTTCCAGGTCATTTCTTGCGGTGTCATTTGTCACACATGTATTAGCAGGAATGGGTAGTCATCTGTAGGTCTAAAGAGTCCTGATATCCTGTCAGACACATCTTTAATTTTTGCACCTGGAAGACAGCACATTTCTCTTGAGGTTATATCCGGTCTGCAGATAGTAGCCTCTGTTCCTCTCAACAGGGATTCCCCATGACCACAACTCTCCATTTCTTCTTCACAACATTTTTCTTTCTCCATCCAGGAGGACTCTGAGGGCGTACACGGTTATTGTTTGTGGGCAAAGTCTTATCTTGATGTATTTCTTCATCATTCTCCTGCGTGAGAGCCTGGTACTTGTTCCTGAGCACTATGGGTGCTCACTGCCTCCCGATACTCCTGCTTTTCTGGGTCACATACTTCCATTCCTCTGTTTCTTCAGGTGCACTTTGAATTTCTTCTCTTTCTTTAACATGAAGAGATAGTTCTGCTCTGTCTAAGAACTCTTCACCTTCCATAATGATTTTCAATGTAGCTAACCTCTCTTCTAGATTTTGCAACCTTCCTCCAACAGGAACACAAACTTGAATTTCTTCATGTGAAGCATGAGTATCAGAGGTCTGCTCCAAAGATTCACAGAATCCAGAGGAGGAAAGCATCTGCACTGATGCCCAGACGTTAAGCCCCAGGAGTGAAGGTGATCCTGAAAACACTCAGATACCTGTTGTGCGGGCAGATTGTACTGTGCTGTCAGGGCAGGAAGAGGAAAAGATTGACTCTCAGGTCAAGGAGTGGGAGAACAGAGAGGATGACAATGAGGTTATAGATCCCACTTGTTGTGAATGCAGAGCCGTGCAGCTGAGTAGCTCAGCAGTTGAGTTGGAGGAGGAGGAAGATGAGGTTATGTTGCAGCTTGCCGCACAGACATGGAATGACACGACAAGCACTGTATACTCAGCCACAACTCTGCAGTTGCGGGGCCTCATCTGGTGGGTTGCTTGTAGTGGAAGGAGTCTAATTGGCCCATTATGTTACTCTACTCTGGGAAATTAATGCCAATTTGCTGGTATGTGCCAATAACATGTTGAAATGTGGATACTCCAAGTTGGGTCTCCATCTGGTGGGTTGCCTGTAGTGGAAGAGATCTCAGAGCACTATTATACTATTTCTACTCTGGGGAAATTGATGCCACTTTACTGGTGTGCCATTAATTTTTTGAAGTGTGGAGAATCCAAGTTGGGTCTCCTTCATGTATGTTGCCTGTAGCAGTAGGGCTCCCAGACCAGCAGACCTACACTTACTTTCAGTCAGCTACCCATGTTACTATCCTTATATTTTCTACTATTAATGGTCTACCTTGCCAATATTTGTGCCCCCTGAGTGTGACTGAGCAAAAGAAAAACAGTTTGAGCTGTTGCATGAGGTATCACGGCTCCAAGAAAAGCAGGCTTACACCATTCCCTCACCCACCTCATCCTAATTTAAACTTATATTAAAAGCTCTAAATGCTGGAAAAGACCCTGATACCTCATGCATGGTCCATGGCTGAATGCTGCTTTGCCATTATCAAATTTCTATGTGAGTCAATTGATGCCACTTTTCCTGTTGTCTACTCATAGTTTTGGGAAATATTTGGACTCCTAGTTGGGTCTCTGTAGTGCGTGTTGTCTGAATTTGGCAGGCATGTCAAAGCACCAGATGTCATCATAGCTACAAGGCATAATAAAGAAGCCCACGTGGCAATATAAAATAACATTAGCATGCTCTCCGATGCTTCAGCATCATGAGAAATGGTAAGTTTTTTGTTTTTTTTGGCAAAACGCTAAACAAATCTTGAAATGTTCAAATTCGCATGAAACTGTGAATTTCAGGGAATTTGACTCAAACTTGATCCCCTACAGATTAATCCACACACTTCTAATCATAGTATATCACACTGCTGTCCAGAACAGGAATAATATACATATTACTATCACAACTAAATACAAGGATAATGCACACAGTGATGTCGTAGTACAATGGTGAATAAAAATTCCATTTTAATAATAATCATTTATAGAATTAATCAATTATATATAATAGAATGAACTACCTGCCTCTAAGATCTTAGCACCATAGCAAAAGATAAGCAAAGTCCGAAATAACTAATTTAATAAAATAAAAAAATGATCATGGACAGAAGCAGACCAGATCTGGTATATTTCTATTTTCAATTCATAATTATCCAGCACATCTTCTTGATTATAAAAACCTTTTTCTTTATTCAAATACTCTTAAAACATAATTAGGGATCAAGACAGAAAGGGATAGCTAGTCCCACATGAGAATAAAACTTTACACGTTTCGACCCATATGTGGGTCTTAATCATAATGAGTAAAAAACAAAACTCCTGACTTGATATCCTGCTCAGGAGAGGAAATGACATTTGTGAAACAGCTGATGAGTAATCAATGTTAGAACACATACCAATCTATAAGGTGCACTACACATATAGGAAACTTCATATTATATGAAGATCAAAACTTGAAGCAGCATCCCAAAGATTATTTCTGTACATCAAAAATTAAATTATGGAAAAAAAATTAATAAAAATAAGTTCAATCTGTTTTCTGATTCAAACCTAAGGGAACTCTAGTGTTTAAACGCAGAATTCAGCGTGCTTCTTTTTTATTCATTTCATGTACTGTGTCCCCTCTTCGGTGTCTCATATTTATTTTTTTAATTGCAATAATTTTTAAGTCAGACACATTGCCAAAGTGAACATGCAGAAAATGCTTTGAAGCACCAGACAAGCTGCGCGTTGTACGGTTTTGTGCATCATAAATGTGTTTTAATAACCATTTGCACAGTGTTCTGGAGGTGCATGCAACATATTGGACTCTGCATTTCTCACATGAGATAAGGTACACTAAATATGTGCTCTCACAATTCATCATCGATTTTATATTATAAGTTTCTCCTGTTTGATAAGAAATAAACTGTTTGGTATTGCTCATATACCTGCAAGTTCCACATGTTTTATATCTGCACCAATAGGAGCCTTTAGTTGCCAACAAATTTGTTTGATCTGCTGTACTAAAATTAACCCTATTCATATGATCACTTGGAGACAGTACATTCCCGATAGTCAGACCCCTTTTTGAAACAAATCTGTTAGGGTTTGATTTCCCGCTGCTGCACAAGGGGAGTTCTCGAACCTGTCCCACTGTGGTCTCCCATTCATCTCCGGCCGCAGTGGAGCCTGCTCAGCAGAGGCGTCGGTCCAGGCATCTTGCCCACTCCACTACTGGGCAGTGAATTGTTGCTGCCTTTCCTGGATCTGCTATTAGGCCGGCGTCACACTGGCGACAGAATCGGACGACTGCAATGCGATGAAAAATCGCATTGCAGTCGGACCTATGTTGATCTATGGAGCAGCTCCCAGTATCAGATTTTTTGTGGTCCGTTTTAAACGTCCGTGTACAATCGCAGCATGCTGCGATTGTCACCGATTGTCGGTCGACAATCGCCAATGCAAGTCTATGGGAGCGATGAAAAATCGGATTACAAACGGACCGCATGTGTGACTTGCGATGAAATCGCATCGGTGTCCTTTAGAAAAGCCGGCAATTCATCCCCGGCTATACTGTAAAATCACACTGACAGCTTTAATAAAGACTAGAAAGAATAGATATATACACATAGAACACATATATATATATATATATATACATGTCATTGTGACATGTATATATATATATATTTATAGTTCCTAGACTTCTACATACTGTTATAGCCGCTAATTCAATTGCCGGGTTTTGTGAAATCACAGAAGCCGACATGAAATGATACATTGTTTCCACACAGTTAACCATGTCATTTCCTGTATTTTGATATTTGTTTAGAACTTACAATTATATGAGTGTATTTGTGGTAAATTTCAGACATGTAGGGGTTAATTAAAGGTGTAAATTCGTTTACAAAAAAATGCGTGGGCTCCCGCTGTATTTTCTACACCAGACAGACAAAGCAAGCGAGTGGGGGCAGATAATAATAGCCTAGGGAGGGTACTTTTTTTTTGTGCCCCCCTGGCTACTAACATCTGCCCCCAGACACCCAGAAAGGGCAAATCTATAATTAGATTCGCCCTTTCTGGCACTTTGCCCGTCTATTCCCATTGCCCTGTAGCGGTGGCAAATGGGTTAATAATCTCACCTTACTGTCACCTTAGTATTGAAAGGTGACCTTAAGGCAGGTTAATAATTGAGAGCTGTCAATTAGACAACTATCAATTATTAATCCTATTGTATGAAAGAAAAATCAAACACACACAGTTTAATAAAAAATAAGTTTAATTAAATAATCACACAGTTTTTGGCCATATTTTATTTTACACTTAATCCGTGTAATGGGAATAGACGGGCAAAGTGCCAGAAAGGGCGAATCTAATTATAGATTTGCCCTTTCTGGGGTGTCTGGGGGCAGATGTTAGTAGCCAGTGGGGGCACAAAAAATGTACCCTCCCTAGGCTGTTATTATCTGCCCCCACTCGCTTGCTTTGTCTGTCTGGTGGAGAAAATACAGCGGGAGCCCACGCATTTTTTTCAACGAAATTACACCTTTAATTAACCCCTACATGTCTGAAATTTTGCACAAATACACTCATGTAATTGTAAGTTCTAAACAAATATCAAAATACAGGAAATGACATGGTTAACTGTGTGGAAACAATGTATCATTTCATGTCGATTCATGTGATTTCACAGAAGCCGGCAATTGAATTAGCGGCTATAACAGTATGTAGAAGTCTAGGAACTATAAATATATGTATATGTACATGTCACAATGACATGTATATATATATATATATGTGTTCTATGTGTATATATCTATTCTTTTTTTGTGATTGAAATACTATTCTTTTGGATCCATTATATGTCAGTTTTGCAAGCCTGCGAGAAAATCTCGCAAGTCGGATGAAAATCGGATGTTACAAGGTACACACACATGCGACTAAATCGCATCTTTGAAGGAAAATCGGATGCCAGAAGGATGTGTGATGTTTGCATTTTGATCCGACAATCGACCGTCTAAAACGGACCGATTTTTTGTGGTTGTGTGTGACGCCGGCCTTATAGCCAATGATGGAGCAGACGTCTTTGGGGCAAAGTACTGCATTTTCCCTTCTGAGCATGCCCAGAGTGAGATCTCTCATTGGAGATCAGGGGTCACATGCTCAGGTACTGCAGCGGCTCCTATTGGTCCGCCAGGAAGGCCCTGTTGCTACGAGTCTTCTGGAACAGGTTTCTCATTGGTCCTTGTTCCTGGAAGGTCCTGTAGCTGTTGCTATAAAAGGGTAGCATGGCTGGGCCGCCATGCGCTAATATCAACCATTGTATGGTATGCGCCAGTGTGGTCATGCGTGTGTGTGGTTAGGGACCCGGCTGAAATAAGCCACTAGAATACCGACTTAATCGGTGAGGAGTTTGGTGTGCTAGCTGGTCAGGGTCGGTGTCCTAGATGCCCTAGATTACCGGCATAACCGGTGAGGAGTTTGATTGCCGTATTCAGGGTCTGGCGTTCAGACGCCATAGATTGCGGGTGACTCCCGCGAGGACATTAGCGCATGACCACGTATTATGCTCGCTTAGCAATTATCCGTGTACCTGAGAGCCTGACAGGACAGATACTTTTCAGCGCTCTGTGACGTAACAGGGTTCGCTTTTGACGCTAGACAGCGCCCTAGCGTTTTACTTTGCGGCTCACTGAAGTTAAGTGAGTTCGCACCTATCGCCATATAGCGCTGTGGCATCCCGTTAGCGGCTCTGGGGATTAACAGAGTTCGCACTTACTGCCACAACGAGCTACGGCGTTTATTTTTGCGACTCTGCGGGATAACAGAGTTCGCTACTTTCGCCATCTTATTAGCAGCGGGCTTCGCCTGCACGGTGGACCCCGGGCTGCGAACGCACCTCTCTATTATATCTATTAGGTGCGTTCCACAGACCCTAACATAATATTAGTGCCAGGGTCTGGCTAGTAAAATGGCGGATGACCAGCGTCTAAGGCAGTATATCCAGCAGCTGGAGGGAAGGTTGGCGGCTCTTGAGCGCACAACCTCAGCTGTGGATATTACCGCAGTCGCTGTTCAGGCTGCTAGCGTGGCTGCAGCCAGTTTGTCCTCTGCTACCTCTGTCCCTACATTATCCCACCTCCCGCTTCCTGACAAGTTTGCCGGTGACAGCAAGCAATGTTGGGGATTCGTGAGTCAGTGCTCTATACAGCTCGAGCTTCTGGCTGCACGTTTCCCCACGGATCGGGCACAAGTGGGTTTTGTACTGTCTCTACTCTCGGGCAGAGCGTTGGAGTGGGCAACACCGCTGTGGGAGCGTGACGATCGTGTGGTGCGGAGTGCTCCTCGGTTTTTGGAGGCTCTGAAAAAGGTCTTTTTAGGACCTCAGGTCACGCACGATATGGCACTCCAACTGCTGACAATGTCACAGGGCTTGTCCATGGTCAGCCAGTTCTCAGTCCAATTTCGGACTTTGGCCTCTGAATTAGAGTGGCCAGATAAAGTTCTTATTCCAGTGTTCTGGAGAGGACTGGCAGACCATGTAAAGGACACTTTGGCTACCAGGGAGATTCCTGCCACACTGGAGAAACTCATTTCTATATCTACCCGCATCGACCTCCGTTTTCACGAGCGGAGGTTAGAGCGGACCCAGTGTAGGCAGAGGTTTCGGCTGGCACCCACCTTTGCCAAACCTCTGGAATTTCCCGTTCTTGCGTCTGACTCCCAGAGACCGTGGAGAATACTCGAGTGGGATCTAAGTCTCGGACCACTCGAGTATCCGTGGTCTGTAGAGTGTGTCAGCAGTCAGGACATTATGCCAACCGATGTCCCCAGCGAATAAGTAAACGGTCATGTTCCGTGACCATGGGTGCAGGGTCATTAGACGTGAGGGATTTTGCTCCGAAGATGCTCCTTAAAGGGTTAATCTCTCTAGGTTCATCCACCCTTCCCGCCAAGCTTTGTGTGGACTCTGGGGCAGAGGGGAATTTTATGTCCTCCTCCTTTGCCTCTCGCCATTCCATACCGCTGGTGACGCTCGCCGAGCCAATATCGGTGAGAGTGTTGAATGGAGCAATCCTGCCCTCACAAATCACCCACCAGACTGTCACTCTACCTCTGTCTATGTCTCCTTCACATCAGGAGAATATATCCCTTTTTGTCCTTCCTGAGGGAATAGATGAGGTTTTGTTGGGATTACCCTGGCTTCGCCACCACTCTCCCCATATTGAGTGGTCCTCTGGGAGAATACTGGGTTGGGGTGATCATTGCAGAGACAAATGTCTCAGAGAGGACGTTCAGGTTTCCACAACGGAGATACCCATAGATCTTGATTCCCTTCCCAAGGTTTATCGGTCATACGCAGACGTATTCTCCAAAAAGGCAGCGGAGACTCTGCCGCCTCATCGCCCTTATGACTGTCCTATAGACCTCTTGCCTGGAACGGAGCCCCCTCGGGGAAGAGTGTATCCTCTCTCTCTTCCTGAGACGGAGGCCATGTCACAATACATCCAGGAAAATCTGGCCAGAGGGTTTATTAGGAAGTCAGTGTCACCAGCAGGGGCAGGATTTTTCTTTGTGCAGAAGAAGAATGGAGAATTACGACCGTGTATAGACTATAGGGGTCTTAACGCCATTACCGTTAAGAACAAATATCCTTTGCCCTAATATCTGAGCTCTTTGATAGGCTCCGGGGAGCAAGGGTATTTACTAAGCTGGATCTTCGTGGTGCCTATAACCTGATCCGCATCCGTGAGGGGGACGAATGGAAGACGGCGTTCAATACCAGAGATGGACATTACGAATATCTTGTGATGCCCTTCGGGCTCTGTAATGCTCCAGCCGTCTTCCAAGATTTCGTAAATGACATCTTCCGGGACATGCTTGCCACCTCTGTGGTAGTCTATCTGGATGACATTCTCATCTTTTCTCCAGATATGGACACCCACGGAGAGATGTTTGCAGGGTCTTCGACCTCTTGCGGGCAAATTCCTTATATGCGAAGTTGGAGAAGTGTGTGTTTGAGCAGGAGTCTTTGCCATTCTTGGGCTATATCATCTCCACTCAGGGATTGGCTATGGATCCTGCCAAACTACAGGCTGTAATGGATTGGCAAGAACCCCACTCTCTTAAAGCGGTGCAGCGCTTTATGGGGTTCATTAATTACTATCGCCAATTCATTCCCCACTTCTCTACTTTGGTTGCTCCCTTGGTAGCCCTCACCAAGAAAGGAGCCAATCCCAAATTGTGGTCAGAGGAGGTCTCCAAGGCCTTTACTTCAATCAAGTCCCATTTTGCTAGCGCTCCTATCCTACATCGTCCCGAGGTTGATAAGCCTTTTATATTGGAGGTAGATGCCTCGTCCGTTGGTGCTGGAGCAGTCCTTTTTCAAAAGGATGCTCAAGGTCGTAAACATCCTTGCTTCTTCTTCTCCAAGACCTTCACACCTGCGGAGAGGAATTATTCCATTGGGGATAGGGAGTTGCTAGCCATGAAGTTGGCCTTTTCTGAGTGGAGACATCTCCTGGAGGGGGCTCGCTTTCCCTTCCAAGTGTTCACTGACCACAAAAATTTGGTCTATTTACAGACCGCCCAGCGGCTAAATTCCCGTCAGGCCAGATGGTCCCTGTTCTTCTCCCGATTCCATTTCACCCTCCATTTTCTCTCAGGGGAGAAGAACATTCGTGCTGATGCTCTGTCTCGCTCGTGGTGTCCTCTGAGGAGGTAGAGGAGGAGCCTCGGCTGATTGTCCCCACAGAGAGCCTAAGAACTGTGGCCCCGGTTTCGCTTGAGTCTGTGCCTCTGGGCAAGACTTTTGTGCCCATCAATTTGCGACCGGAGGTTCTCTCTTGGGCACACTCGTCCAGGGTGGGTGGACATTTTGGGGCAAAGAGGACATCTGAGTTGCTGGCGAGGACATACTGGTGGCCACATATGGTCCGTGACGTCAGGGAATACGTTCAGGCATGCGTCTCCTGCGCCAAGAATAAGTCCCCTCGACAACGGCCAGCTGGGTTACTCTTTCCTTTACCGGTGGCAGACAGGCCCTGGGAGATGGTCGGGATGGATTTTGTGGTTGGCTTACCCAAGTCTCGGGGCTGCACCATCATCTGGGTGATAACCGACCACTTCTCAAAATGGTGCACTTGGTGCCGTTACCACGGTTACCGTCTGCACGGGCCTTGGCAGCATTATTCATTAGGCATATTTTCCGCCTACACGGTATGCCAGACAAAATTGTTAGTGATCGAGGTCCCCAGTTTGCGTCTCGGTTCTGGAGAGAGCTGTGTCGTTTACTCAGCATTGAGTTGAATCTCTCCTCTGCATACCATCCCGAGACGAATGGGTTGGTAGAGAGGGCCAACCAGACCTTGGTCACATACTTGCGACATTTTGTCTCTGCCAGGCAGGGATGACTGGGCATCCTTGCTACCGTGGGCTGAGTTTGCTCTAAATAATGCTGTGGCTGACTCCACCGGACAGACCCCATTCCTCTGAACTACGGTCAGCATCCGCGGGTACCAGTGCCTATGCCCGTGTCTTCCGCCGATTCCAGGGTGGCAGACTGGGCTGTGGAGGTATGGGACATTTGGGACCGCACTCAGGATGCCATTCAGGCCTCCAAAGAGAGGATGAGGTCTTCGGCCGATGCCCATCGGCGCCCCGCTCCTACGTTTGCTCCGGGTGACCTAGTGTGGCTTTCTGCCCGAAACATCAGGCTACGGGTAGAGTCCACCAAGTTGGCACCTCGCTTTTTGGGCCCCTTTAAAGTTCTTGAGCAGGTGAACCCGGTAGTTTACCGCCTAGCCCTTCCGCCTCGCCTTGGTATCACTGACACCTTTCACGTGTCCCTCTTGAAACCCGTGGCCATTTCCCGGTTTTCCGAGTCATCTGCTGGGACGTCGGGTTCATCTACCGACGATCATGAGGTGAACGCCATTGTTGGGTGCAAGGTGGTACGAGGCAAAAAATTTTTATTTGGTGGATTGGAGGGGTTATGGGCCTGAGGATAGATCCTGGGAGCCTGCTGAGCATGTTCATGCTCCGCAGCTCATTGCTGCCTTTGAGCGCAGTGAGGCCCAGAGAAGGGGGGGCAATGTTAGGGTTCAATTTCCCTGCTGCACAAGGGGAGTCTAGAACCTGTCCCGCTGTGGTCTCCCATTCATCTCCGGCGCAGTGGAGCCTGCTCAGCAGAGGCGTCAGTCCAGGTGTCTTGCCCACTCCACTACTGGGCAGTGACTTGTTGCTGCCTTTCCTGGATCTGCTATTATAGCCAATGCTGGAGCAGACGTCTTTGGGGCAAAGTACTGCATTTTCCCTTCTGAGCATGCCCAGAGTGAGATCTCTCATTGGAGATCAGGGGTCACATGCTCAGGTACTGCAGCGGCTCCTATTGGTCCGCCAGGAAGGCCCTGTTGCTACGAGTCTTCTGGAACAGGTTTCTCATTGGTCCTTGTTCCTGGAAGGTCCTGTAGCTGTTGCTATAAAAGGGTAGCATGGCTGGGCCGCCATGCGCTAATATCAACCATTGTATGCTATGCGCCAGTGTGGTCATGCGTGTGTGTGGTTAGGGACCCGGCTGAAATAAGCCACTAGAATACCGACTTAATCGGTGAGGAGTTTGGTGTGCTAGCTGGTCAGGGTCGGTGTCCTAGATGCCCTAGATTACCGGCATAACCGGTGAGGAGTTTGATTGCCGTATTCAGGGTCTGGCGTTCAGACGCCATAGATTGCGGGTGACTCCCACGAGGACATTAGCGCATGACCACGTATTATGCTCGCTTAGCAATTATCCGTGTACCTGAGAGCCTGACAGGACACGGTACTTTTTCTCAGCGGCTCTGTGACGTAACAGGGTTCGCTTTTGATGCTAGACAGCGCCCTAGCGTTTTACTTTGCGGCTCACTGAAGTTAAGTGAGTTCGCACCTATCGCCATATAGCACTGTGGCATCCCGTTAGCGGCTCTGGGGATTAACAGAGTTCGCACTTACTGCCACAACGAGCTACGGCGTTTATTTTTGCGACTCTGCGGGATAACAGAGTTCGCTACTTTCGCCATCTTATTAGCAGCGGGCTTCGCCTGCACGGTGGACCCCGGGCTGCGAACGCACCTCTCTATTATATCTATTAGGTGCGTTCCGCAGACCCTAACAAAATCTTACCCCATTTTCCAATATTTTTTTCACTACAGGGTCAGTATTTAAACTCGGTAAGTACTTTTTTATGATAGAAATTATTGTACCGTGTTGATTGTTATAAGGTGTAGAAAAAACAATCTGGGAACTAGAGGACTCTACACTAGATCTATTGCTATGTAAGAGGTATTCCTCTACTTTTTTGATCAGCTTTTTTCTTTGCTGAAATCTGGATGGAATTTTTATAACCCCTGTTAAAAAACATTTTTTCAATTTTCTTACATTCCATGCCATGAAATTCCTCTGATGAACAACAACGCCTTAATGTATTCCCCAGTTGGGATGTTATCAATAATATGCCTGGGATGATTACTAGTGGCATACAGCAGAGAGTTACCAAAGTTAGGTTTTCTGAATAAACTGCAGGTAGCATTTTTTTTTATCTGGATCACCTGTTAGACTAAGATCCAGGAACGAAATGGTTAATGGATTGCTGAAAAAGGTGAATGACATATTGCAGGGGTTATTGTTGAGATATTCAACAAAGGAAACTATACCCCTCCAGACCACCAGGACATCATCTATGTAGCGGAAGTATACATAAATATCCTCCAAAAAAGGATTAAGATCATTATAGATGCATTGATCCTCAAACCAGTTCATAAAAATAATTGCCAATGAGGGGCTAAATTTAGCCCCCATTGCACAACCCTGAGTTTGTAAAAAAAGTTTTTTCATAAACATAAAATAATTGCTTTTCAACAAAAGTTCCACTACAGAGACGATGTACTCAAGTAGTTTGAACGTATAACCCGAGTATCTTTCCAATTGATCCCTCATAACAAGGAGTGCAAAACTATGTGGAATCGAAGAATACAGCGAGGCAATGTCGCAGGTTAACCATGTATACTCAGGGGACTCATTTTCAAGTATTGCAGAATTTGTAAGGTGTGAAAGGTTCTGAGAGATGTTTAGAGATAGAAAATGAGGGGCATATGCAGAAACTGAATTGGATATGCCAAATTATCCATAATGAAAATTAATATATAACTGAATAGAAAGTGGGTAAACCAAGTTGCAAATGTTGTATGTACCTTTCTCCTCTTTTAACTAGCTGTTTCACAACCTTAGGCCCAGATTTATCAGATTTAGGCCTCCTGAGTTCGGACTGCAACACAGTATTAGCCCAAACGATTTTAATTAGGAAATGCGGACTACAGATTGCACAACACTATTAGCCCTAATGATTTGGATTAGCAAATGGGGTCTCCTGGCTGAACCCCAATATTAGCATTAATGACTTTGATTAGCAAATGGGGCCTCCTGAGTCTTGACTGCAACACAGTATTAACCCAAACGATTTTGGGTAGGAAATGTGGACTCCGGCCTGCACAACACTATTAGCCCTAACGATTTGGACTAGCAAATAGGGCCTCCTGGCTGCACTACAATATTAGCCCTAACAATTTTTATTAGCAAATAGGGCCTCCTGAGTGCTGACTGCAACACAGCATTAACCCAAATGATTTAAAGTATGAAATGTGGACTACGTCCTGCACAACACTATTACCCCTAACAATTTTGATTTGTAAATGGGTCCTCCTGGCGGAACCCCAATATTAGGCCTAACGATTTTGATTAGCAAATGGGGCCTCCTGAGTCCTGACTGCAACACAGTATTTAACCTAAACAATTTTGAGTAGGAAATATGTACTCCTGCCTGCACAACACTATTAACACAAACTAGTTACATGCTGGAATGTCGATTTCACACAGACATGATCCTATCTAACTATAACAAGTTAAAATGCAGCAGTAGCAGGAGCAGCCTCTTGGCACTGTTACACTAAGAAATAGTGCCAGCAAAACAACATGCCTGCTTTTTATATGGAGAGGGACATGTGACTTTGGCAGCCAATAACAAAAGCCCTTGTGTCATGACTAAAGATGAGTGAATATTTCAATGTTCGGTATAGATTACGATAGCTGAATTTGCAATATTCGTCGATTCTTAGTCAAATATTCACCGAACATAGCCGAACACCATTCAAGTCATGGGGAGGCAAAAACAATCACATGCACAACAACTTCAAATGGGCCAAAAGCTGCCAAAACACATCAACTGAAGGACAGACACCAGGAAAGTGGTCTCAATTCACCCACAATACAAACTGTAGCATGGCACAGCAGCAATCAGCTATGCATGAGGTATCGGGGTCTGGGCTAGCATTTACAGCTTTGAATTGAACGGCAAAGTAAGACAGGGTGGTTGAGAGATCAGTGTAGGCCTGCTGTGCTGGGAGCCCTGATACCACATGTAACAGCTCAACCTTCCTTCATGCTCAGCCACAGTCAGGTGGAACAAATATTAGTTTAGTAGACAACTATTGTCAGAAAAAATCTAACGATACTAGTAACACGGGTAGCTGACTACAAGAAAGTGGAGGCCTGAAGGCCTTGGAGGCCTACTGCTACAGGAAAAAACGCATGAAGGAAACCCAACCAGGACTCTAGTCTCCACATTTCCAAAAATTATTGACAGACACCACCAAAGTAGCATCAATTTCACAAGACTAGAAATAGTATAATAGACATTGACATCTCTTCCACTACAGCCAACCCATCACATGAGCACTCAGCCGGGAGCGTTTGACATTTCCAAAAATTAGGGCATGACACAACTGAAGTGGCATCAATTTCACCAGAGTAGAAATAGTGTAATGAAGAATGGTATCTCTTTCATTACAGTCAACCCAGCTGATGGAGAGACCCAATCAGGACTCTCCACATTTCCCAAAATTTTTGTTAGACACCACAAAAGTGGCATCAATCTCACAAGAGTAGAAATAGTATAATAGGGATCGACATCTCTTCCATTACAGCCAACCCATCACATTGACACCCAACCAGGAGTGTTGACATCTCCAAAAATTAGGGCCTGACACAACTGAAGTGGTATCAATTTCACCAGAGTAGAAATAGTGTAATGGAGAATGATATCTCTTTCATTAGAGCCAACCCAGCAGGTGGAAAGACACAATCAGGACTCTCCACATTTCCAATTTTTTTGTCAGACACCACAAAAGTGGCATCAATCTCACAAGAGTAAAAATAGTATAATAGGGATCGACATCTATTCCACTACAGCCAACCCATCACATAGACACCCAACCAGGAGTGTTCACATTTCCAAAAATTAGGGCCTGACAACACTGAAGAGGCATCAATTTCACAAGAGTAGAAATAGTATAATAGCGGCAGACACGTCTTCCACTACAGCCTACTCAGCAGATGCAGACCCAATCAGGAGTCTTCAAATTTCAAAAGATGAGGGCCTGACACCACCAAAATGGCATAAATTTCACGAGAGTAGAAATAGTATAATAGGGACCGACACGTCTTACACTACAGCCAACCCAGCAGATGGAGACCAACCATGACTGTTCACATTTCCACAAATTTGTGTTAACATCTGCAGCAGCAGCAATAGCAGGTACAGAAGCCATACTAAACATATCACAGAGTGCAATTACGCAAGATTAATACAGCACACTAAAAAAAACGCAATATCGCCTACTCTGTACAGTAAGCGATTGGGGTGCAAAAGTCCTTGGAGATCCATGACTTGTTCATCTTGATTAAAGGTAGGTGGTCTACACTTATAGGGTACAGTCAGCTGTGCTTATCCATCAGGACACCTCCAGCAGCGCTGAAGACACGCTCTGAGAGAATGCTGGCTGTCGGGCATGATAAAACCCCCAAGGCATGAGAAGCGAGAGCAGGCCACTCAACAATTTTTGAAGACAAAAATGTGAAAGGGTCCAAACCCTCCCTGATGGTTGATGGTATTAATATTGAGTCCTAGATACTCCTGCACCATCCTCTCCATTCATTCACCACATGTCAGACTTGGTCTCTGTTGTGCTGGTGCATGAGCTGGTCTAAAAAAGTGTCAAAGGACTCACAGAAATTTCTTCTTCCACTTACACTACTGCAGCTAATGCTTTGGCATTGACAAATTGATGTCCTGGAGATTGTAAGTCTAGAGTTGCGATGCACACTGTGTACCTCACTGCTGTCTTGGGGAAAAACCTCTCTTAAGGTTGTATAAAAACATATTTCAATACTCCAGCATTCCCTGGTCCCTTTCCAGGGCGGGAAGCATTTGGCAAAATTTGGACTTATAACGTGGATCAAACAAGTAGCAACCTAGTACTCAGCACTATTTCGAATCATAACTATGTAGGGATCATGTTGCAGATAATGCAGCAAGAAGCCACTCATATTTTGGGGTTTTCCATAAGCTCCAAGTCCATGCTTTGCTGATGGCTGGGTAAAACTGATGCTTGTTTCCTCCATCCCCTCCCACCAACCATGAACAACAGAAAGGGGATGATTATCCTCTTTATCTCCTGACTAGAGTTGAGCGATACTTTCCGATATCCAAAAGTATCGGAATCGGAATGGTATCGCCGATATCACTAAAATATCGGCGATACCTGATACCGATACCGGAAGTCCCATGTAAGTCTATGGGAACAAAATATCGCAACTAAAAAAACCTCTTTCTTTCCTTGTAAACACTAAATATACACACATAGAATACATATATATATATATATATATATATACATGTCATTGTGACATATATATATACATATATGTATAGTTTATACACTTCTACATAGTAAAATATCCTCTGATTCAATTGCCGGGTAAAGCCGGCTTCTGTGAAAAGACAGAAGCACCCAACATGAAATGACACTTGGTGTACATAGGGTTAACCATGTCTTTTCATGTCCTTTGCTATCTGATTTGCACAAACAATTACATCAGTCTATGTGTGCAAAATTTCACACCTGTAGGGGTTAATTAAAGGTGTAAATTCGTTGTAAAAAAAACAGACTTTTTTGCTACGAATTTACACCTTTAATTAACCCTACAGGTGTGAAATTTTGCACACTAACACTCATGTAATTGTTTGTGCAAATCAGATATCAAACTACATGAAAAGACATGGTTAACCCTATGTACACCAAGTGTCATTTCATGTCGAGTTATGCATTTTCACAAAAGCCGGCAATTGAATTAGCGGCTATTATACTATGTAGCAGTGTATGAACTATAAATATAAATATATATATATATATGTGTCACAAATTCAATGACATGTATATATATATATGAGGTGTAAAATTGCTGAAAAAAAATGCGTGGGCTCCCGCCCTATTTTCGCAACCAGACAGACAAAGCCAGTGAGTGGGGGCAGATAACAATAGCCCAGAGAGGGACCATTTTTTTTGGCCCCCCCCGGCTACTTAACATCTGCCCCCAGACACCCCAGAAAGGGCAAATCTCTAATTAGATTTGCCCTTTCTGGCACTTTGCCCGTCTATTCCCATTGCCCTGTAGCGGTGGCGAATGGGTTAATAAGGGGTTAAAATGACCTTGCAATTGAAAGGTCACTTTAAGCCAGGTTAATAATTGAGAGCTGTCAATTAGACAACTATCAATTATTAATCCTATTGTATGAAAGAAAAATCAAACACACACACTTTAATAAAAAGAAGTTTAATGAAATAATCACACAGTTTTTGACCATATTTTATTTACCTGCTAAAACCATTTCCTGTAATAAAAATAAAATAAAAAAGCAAAATTATTCTTACCAATCCGATGCACAGTCAGGTCCCACGGTGTAATCCTTCAGAAAGGGTTAATGTTTACTGCAGGGACCGCAGCTAATGCTGCAGCCTCACAGTAAACCCCCAAATGAATGAGCTCCTCTCCTGGCTGACAGGAGAGGAAGTGGAAAGCTTAATTGATTGCTTTCCACTTTCACTTCAGGTCAGCCAGGGACACCATCAGTGACGTCAGAGGGAACTGATTAACAAAAATAGGGGTTCCCTTCGAAAAAAAAATGGCGTGGGGTCCCCCCTATTTTTGTTAACCAGCCAGATGAAGCAGACCGCTGAGGCCTGGATTTTCAGGCTGTTAAGGAGCCAAGATCCATGGACCTTGCCAGCCTGATAATACCAGGCCACAGCAGTCTGCATATCTTGGCTGATTAACAAAAATAGGGGATCCCCTCGAAAAAAATTGGCGTGGGGTCCCCCCTACTTTTGTTAACCAGCCAGATGAAGCAGACCGCTGAGGCCTGGTTTTTCAGGCTGGTAAGGATCCAATATCCATGGACCTTGCAAGCCTGATAATACCAGGCCACAGCAGTCTGCTTAGCTTGGCTGGTTAACAAAAATAGGGGATCCCCTCGAAAAAAAAACGGCGTAGGGGTCCCCCTATTTTTGTTAACCAGCCAAGTAAAATGCAGACTGCTGCGGCCTGGTATTAAAAGACTGTCAAGACCCATGGATTTTGGCCCTCAACAGCCTGATAATACCAGGCTACAGCAGCCCCACATTTGGCGCATCAAAAGATGTGCCAATTGTGGCACTTTACCCGGCTCTTCCCACTTGCCCTGTAGCGGTGGCAAGCGGGGTAATAAGGGGTTAATGTCACCGTTGATTGCACGGTGACAATAAGCCCGGTTAATAATGGAGAGGTGTCAATAAGACACCGATCCATTAATAATCCCAAAGTTTTTAAATGTGTAAAAAAAAGACACAGCAAGAAAAAAGTCTTTTAATGAAATAAAAGAGACAACACAGTTTTCATTTTTTTATTACTCTCTCATTCCTGCGACGCCATCGATCTCCTGTAAAAAAAGAAAAAAAACAAACCAACAGTATACCACCTGTCCGATGCAGTCCATAGTAACGATAGTCCCACGACGATCCAGCTCTGCTACATCGGAATGACAGGCAGAGCCTGACATCCCGGCGCAGCACAGCTGCTTACCAGCTTCCCCGGCGGTGACGTCATCGGACTGCTTTACGGCCGCGATTACCCAGCAGTCACTGCAGTTATCGCGAGAAACTGCATGTGACCGCCGGGGAGAAGAGGATGGCAGCCATTAGGCAGTCCGGGATGTGACCGCCGGAGATCTTCTGCCGGGTAAGTGCCACTGACTCCTGACAGACCCGACCGACGGACACTGACAGTGACAGTGACAATTCCGATTCCGGTATCCGATATGACGAAAATATCGGTACTCGGAATTGGAATTCCGATACAGCCAATATCGGCCGATACCGATATTTGCAGTATCGTATCGCTCAACACTACTCCTGACAGTTACTCGCCCATCACCTCTTCCTCCTCCATTTGTTCCTTTGATCTTGCACCTTCACTAACAGTTTGTCATCACTAGCCCCCCTCAATAGCAGTAATACACACTCCCATGGCACCTGCCTGTGTGACGACTCTCTGGAATATTGAGACAATGTTATCCATTCCGCATCTTCCTCTGCTTCCTCCTCTTCCTCTGGGACCACCACCTCTTCCCACAGGCTAGTCAAAGTCTGTTGCACCATACTGATGACCAGAATAGTAATGCTGATGACCGCATCTTTAGCTCTAACCATCTTAGTAGCCAGGCTAGTGGCAGAGAAAATGGTGTATCACGAGGTGAAGGACATGAGCCATGCAAGGCATGTGTGTGAGTTTGCCTCGCCGTAGGGCTGCTACCAGGTTTTCACCAGTATCGGACACGGCCTTCCCTGGTTGCATGTTCAGTGGAGACAGCCATTGCTTAAACTCGACCTGGATAGCTGTCCATAACTCTTCAGCTGTATGACTGTGATCTCCAAGGCATATCAATTTTAACACTGCCTGATTGCATTGAGCCCTGGCTGCACAATGCGGATGTGTTGGGGATTCGCTCTGCACTGTTGAAACGTGTGTCTCATTAAGGCAGGGGTTGAGGGCGCAGGTGGCGGCTGTAGAGGAGTTGTAGGAGGCAGAAGCAGTGGAAAAAGTGTGAAATATAGAGGTTTTGTCATGGTCTGCTGAGTTTCTGGGATTAGGTGGTTTTAGGGTTAACCGGGATGGCCTCACTGTGGGATTCTGGGAGGCTTTTTATAGCCTCATTGTGGGGCCATCCTCTGTCGCTTATACTCTGACCCTTGGCCGAGTGTGTGTGACCCTGTTGTGCTTGTGCCAGTGCTTTGTGCCTGTGCTACGTTCTGTCTGTCTGTCTGGTTCTGATTTGGCTGTGTCCCTGTTTCGAGTTTTGCCTGTCCCTTTTGTACTCTGCTGCCCTCTACGTGTATGACCCTTGGCTACGTTCTGACTCCACTCTGCCTGCTCCTCTTGTACTTCGTCGCTCTCTACGTGTATGACCCTTGGCTACGTTCTGACTCCGCTCTGCCTGCTCCTCTTGTACTTCGTCGCCCTCTATGTGTATGACCCCTTGGCTACGTTCTGATTATCCGTTCGGTATATGCCCCTTGGTAACTGTGTCCCGTAGTTACCCTTCTAGGAGTTTTCCTTCACCTCATAGCTTCTCTGGAGCTTAGGCCACGCCCACTAGCAGTCACGTGCCCGCAGGTCCTTTGGTCTGAAGCATTCTCTATCTGCTGCTACTGCCTCTGAGAGACGTGTGGCCGGCTCTGCCCACTAGCAGTCACATGTGGAAGGTCCTGTTACTGAGAAACACACGTCATCTCTGCTGCGGCTCTGCTACAGGTATCTTTGGGCATAGTTTGTTCACTCAGGACACACGCACTGGCTCAGTGAGCAAGTGCAGTGTGGTGTCCCTGACAGGTTTGTCCTGGAAGCCTTGGGGATTCCAAGACTTGTGGGGCAGCGCCTGCCCCCACAGACACCAGAGTCATCTAGTGCCCAGTCAGCGAGATGTAATGCCCTTGCCCATGCTTACTCATCCATGTGTCTGTGGTGAAATGCCGCCCTGGTAGACAGAGACTTAGTCAAGGAACGGATCATGTTGTCTGTGACATTCTGCTGTAGCGCAGGCACAGCTTTCTTAGAAAAGTAATGGCAAAGGGGCAACTGGTACTGTGGGACTGCGATGGCCATCAGCTTTTGAAAACTATTTGTATCTACCAGGCGGAAAGGCAGCATTTCCATGACCAACACTTTGGAGATGGTGGAGTTCAACCTCTTAGCTTTGTCACATGTAGGAGGAAACAATTTTTTATGTAACTACAACAGCGGGACAGTGGGCTGGCTGCAGTGCTGAGAGAGAGCAGAGTATGGTGACCCAGAGAAACTGCTGGACCATGAGGGAGGTGCAGGCGGAGATTTTACGGTGTATTGAGAAAGTTGTGGTGTGCTTGTTCTCTGAGATTGGTCAAAAACAGCAGACATGTCCACTTCTGTTACAGCTGAAGGCGGGCTCTCAGTCAGCATGACTGGAGCGAGTAAAGAACCAGAGGTTCTGCGGTCAGAGATCTGCATCACAATATTTGGCATGATAATAGATTACGAGGAAGAAGCAGCAGATGCGATTGATGGGGTGGCTGAAGGTTGTTGAGGTCCACTGATCTGCATTTTAGCACAGTGGAATTCCCAGAGTAATGCATATTGATTGCGCATGTGAAGGTTCATACATGTAGTAGTCAAATTATTGCACTCTTTCCATCTATTCAGTGTTTTTTTGCAAAGTTGGCAGATTACGCGAGTTAGATCCTCTGCGGTGTCAAAAAAGGCCCAGGCTAGCAACCCTAACCATCCCTGCGAGCTGCAGACCCATGAACACTGCTGGTCACAGCCACAATTGTGGTTGAGGATGCATTGCTCATCATGGCTGCATCACTATGTGTCTGCGAGGTACTGCTTAACGTAATCTCCTTGTCTTCCTCCTCTTCATATGGTCTACTAAGCTGTGTGCCTCTGTGTTCACGACAACTGTGATCTACTACCTCATTATCATCCTCAGTGTTATCACATTCCTCACCCTTAGAGTCACCCTCCTCCTCTTCCTGCCCTGACAGCACAGTAGAGTCCGCATGAACCTCAGATATCTGAGTCTCATCAGGATCACCTCTCACCTGGGGGTTAACGTCTGATGACAAGGGTCAGGATACTGCTTGGACCCTACTTCATCCTGCCCCGGATCCAAGCTAGAAAAATTTTGGGCATCAGTGTAGATTTGACTTTTTACTCTTGACTGAAGCTTTTGAGTACACTTCTGATGCCCATGGGATAGAATGTGTGAACAGCTCTTCAGATTCACCCATCTGTGGTTCCCTACAGTCAGTTGTATGGTTGGAGAGTTTTGACGCAGGTGGAAGCAAGGGAAATTTGGGTGCCACCTCTGTGGAGTGTACTGGGTGTGATGTTGAGGTGGAGGAAGAGGAGAGTCCACTTGAAGCTGCACTTGCCATCCATTAGAGCACATGTTCTTTCTGGATCTCATCAACAAGGTGTACCGCTGTGCATCTGCCAACGAAAGGTAGTGGAGTAGCCCGTCCAGTAACAAAAGTTGTCAATTGTCTTTGTATAGGACGTGACGTTGTTGGTTCACTAGTACTTACACAAACATTACCACCTACCCCACGTACACTTTGAACGCTAAGCCTAATCCCAATTCCACCATGACCTCGCTTTTTCCCAGTCATGTTGCTCATATAATGTGGTAGGAGCACAGTATTAGCAACAAAAAATTAGATTTTAAACTCTGCACCAGCTCTGCAAACAGCTGAATTTCAGTGGCAGTAAATGACAAGGTGAAATAAGGCGTGCTGATTCACATTAGTCACAGAAGAAAGAATTGTTTGTGTGTGGATGAGGCCTGTATGACATACAGTACAGACCAAAAGTTTGGACACATCTTCTCATTCAAAGATTTTTCTATATTTTCATGACTATGAAAATTGTACATTCACACTGAAGGCATCAAATCTATGAATTAACACATGTGGAATTATACATTACACTTTACAAAAAAGTGTGAAACAACTGAAAATATGGACTCTACATGCCTGGTTCCCACCGTGAAGCATGGAGGAGGTGGTGTGATGGTGTGAGGGGTGCTTTGCTGGTGACACTGTTGGGGATTTATTCAAAATTGAATCGGTGAGCGGTCCAGCTCACCCCAAACCATCTCGATTGGGTTCAGGTCTGGTGACTGTGGAGGCCAGGTCAACTGGCGTAGCACCCCGTCACTCTCCTTCTTGGTCAAATAGCCCTTACACAGCCTGGAGGTGTGTTTGGGTCATTGTCCTTTTGAAAAATAAATGATGGTCCAACTAAATGCAAACCCGATGGAATAGCTTGCCCCTGCAAGATGCTGTGGAAGCCATGCTGGTTCAGCATACCTTCAATTTTGAATAAATCCCCAACAGTGTCACCAGCAAAGCATCCCCACACATCACACCACCTCCTCCATGCTTCACGGTGGGAACCAGGCATGTAGTGTCCATCCGTTCACTTTTTCTGCGTGCAAAGCAGTAATCAAAGCAACAGGTGGCTACTTTGAAGAACCTAGAATATAAGACATATTTTCAGTTGTTTCACACTTTTTTGTAAAGTGTATTGTATAATTCCACATGTAATGTATGTAGTACAGTTCATAGAGCGTCTTGTGCTTGGGTGCGATGAACATACATGAGACACAGGTTTGATATAGAAAAGTCCTGTATTACTTCATACAAGTTGGCAGAAATAGTCACACAGTTTGCAGACACAGAAACAGGAGACACAGCAGGCCAGAGTAATCCAAGCTCAGCAATCACTCTCCAATACAGATTCAGGATCTTCTTCTCTGTTACCGTAAGTCCATGCAAACGTGGGTCTTTCAAAGAGCAGGGTTCAGAGTCCACAAGTGCTTCAGAGTTCCTCAGTAGGAATAGCTGGAGTACAAGGTCCAAGGCTTACAGGAGTCAAGTCACAGGTTCACTGCAGGCTAGATTCTGAAGCACTGATTGCTTAGCTGTGGCTGCTTAAGAAGCAAAGGAGAGAATCAGGGCGGGAACATGCAAGCTGGAAACTCCATTTTGACTGAGGGCAAGATAGCTGCAGCAAGACAGAAAGTAAAATGGCTGACGAACAAACTGAGTTTCAGGAATATATACATAGAACCTTACATTACTCCCCCCTTAAGGACAACCTCCGGATGACCTCAGACCAGGCTTGTGTGGGTACCTCTGATGAAACTGACGGAGCAAGCGAGGAGCATTAACGTTATTGACCGGTTCCCATGAGTTGTCCTCCACTGGGTAGCCCTGCCATTTAATCAGATACTGTAACTGATTTCTATACAACCTGGAATCTAAAATCCTTTCCACCACAAATTCTTCCTGACCATCGACTAGCACTGGGTCAGGGCAAGGAGAGGAACGTCCAGGAAACGTATTGGGTGTCGCAGCCTTTAGTAGGGATACATGAAAGACAGGGTGGATTCTCATAGTTCTGGGCAGTTGAAGACGACAAGCAACGGCACTTATAATTTTACTGATTTTATAGGGTCCAATGTACTTATGTCCCAACTTAGACGATGGAATCCTTAACTTAAGATTTCTGGTTGACAGCCAGACCAAGTCTCCTACCTTGAAAGCTGGTGCAGGTTTACGAAATTTATCTGCTGCTTTCTTGTACCTTTCTTGAGCCGATTCCAGATTTTCCTTTAGAAGATCCATATTCTTCTGTAAAGACGTGATTCTTTCAGCCACTGCTGGTAAAGGCGTTTCTATGGGAAATCGTGGTAGAATGTTAGGATGATAACCTAGATTAGAGTAAAAAGGAGACTGTTTAGTGGAGGCACTCTGAGAGTTGTTATACGAGAACTCAGCTAATGGAAGTAGATCCACCCAATCATCCTGTAGGTGGCAGATAAAGCAGCGGAGATACTGCTCCAGGGTTTGATTGGTTCGTTCGGTCTGTCCATTAGTCTGGGGATGAAAAGCAGAAGAAAGGTTTACTTTAATGTCCAATGCTGCACAGAAATTTTGCCAAAACCTAGAAGTGAATTGCACCCCTCGATCCGAAATAACCTCATCCGGTACTCCATGTAAGCGAAACACATCTTTAATCATCAAATCTGATGTCTGTTTTGCAGTGGGTAAGCCGACACAAGGGATAAAATGAGCTGCCTTTGTTAGACGGTCAACCACCACTAGAATGGTGTTCTTCCCCTGAGAGGTTGGTAACTCCACAATGAAGTCCATAGAAATGGATCCCCACGGGCGGGACGGGGTGGGAAGAGGCTGTAACAGACCAGTTGGTGAGGAGCGAGGTGTTTTGCATCTTGCACAGACCTCACATGAAGTGACATAATTCAAAACATCCTTCCTGCAAGTGGGCCACCAAAAGAAACGAGAAAGAAATTCCTGTGTCTTTAGAATTCCTCTATGCCCAGCTATCTTGGAATCGTGAATGAGTTGCAATACTCTCAATCTGACTGTTTCAGGAATTACAGGCGTTGTCCCTGAATCCACACACCATTCTTAAAGACAAGACTTACGTCCCTTGGGGGTTGTGCCAAAAAGGAATCTGCATGGTATGCTTCCTTGATGTCCTTAAGTAGGTCTTGATTATGAATTACTCCTAGGAATCTAGAGTCAGGAAGAATAGTCTTAGGAGGAGTAATTGGACGTGTCTCTGCTGAGTAAATCCTAGAGAGTGCATCAGCCTTTCCATTGCGCGATCCTGGTCTATAAGAGATGATAAAATTAAATTGGTTTAAGAAAAGATTCCAGCGAGCCTGGCGAGGAGTCAGGCACTTAGCCGACCTGATAAACTCAAGGTTACGATGGTCTGTCAGGACGACTATTTGCTGTGCAGCTCCCTGAAGAAGGTGTCTCCATTCTTTGAAGGCGGCAATAATGGCCAACAACTCTCTATTGCCCACATCGTAGTTCCTCTCAGCCGAAGACAACTGCTGGGAAAAGAAGGCACAGGGATGCAAGACATTCTTCTCACCTGTTCTCTGAGAGAGTATAGCTCCAACGGCACAGTCTGAAGCATCCACCTCTATTATGAAGGCAAGCTCGGGGTTGGGATGTACTAGGATAGGTGCAGTGGTAAATTTATCTTTTAGACGGGAAAATGCTTCCTGGGCTTGGGGAGTCCAGGAAAACCTAGCTCTTTCCGGTAAGTTGAGTGATAGGTGACACTACCTCAGAGAAATTTCTAATGAAACGTCTATAGAAGTTGGCAAACCCGATGAAGCGCTGTACCTCCTTCACATTTCTAGGACTTGGCCAATCTTTGATGGCTTGGGTTTTGCTTCCATCCATACTAATTCCTTGTGTAGACAGTACATACCCCAGAAATTGAATTTCGCTCCTATGGAATTCACACTTTTCAAGTTTGATGTAAAGATGATTTTGTCTTAGACGTTCCAAGACCATTCTCACATGTCCATGATGTTCCTCTGTGGAGTTAGAAAAAATTAGAATATCATCCAAATAAATTACCACGAATGTATCTAGGAGATCCCTGAAGATGTCATTCACCAAGTGTTGGAAAGTGGCTGGGGCGGTACTCAGACCAAAAGGCATAACTAGATATTCAAAGTGTCCATAGCGTGACCTGAATGCAGTCTTCCATTCATCCCCAGGTCTAATACGGACTAAGTTATAGGCCCCACGAAGATCTAGTTTAGAAAAAATTTTGGCATGTCGCACTCTCTCCAATAACTCAGGGATTAAAGGCAATGGATAACGGTTTCTAATAGTAACCTTATTGAGTTCCCTATAGTCTACGCATGGTCTCAGAGATCCATCTTTCTTCTTTACAAAGAAGATGGGTGCACCTACAGGAGATGAAGAGGGGCGTATGAAGCCCTTGGCTAGATTTTCATCTATGTAATCCTTTAAAGCCTTTAGCTCGGGCCCCGCCAGGGGGTAGATCTTACCAAAAGGTATCTGTGCTCCAGGCAATAATTCAATTGGACAATCATATGGACGGTGAGGAGGAAGCTGGTCAGCGTTCTTCTTGTCACATAAATCCACATAGTCCTGGTATACAGCTGGTAGTTCAGGGATGACATGATTCCTTTAGGAACAGAGCAAGCTGAAACTTTTGGACTCATCTGTTTCTCTGGAAAGTGTAATTCCTTGGTCTCCCAGTTAATGGTAGGATTCTGAGCCTGCAGCCATGGTAGCCCTAGAATAATGGGAAAGTGGGGAGAAGAGATAAGCATAAAGGACAGTTTCTCTTGATGATCTTTACCCATAAGAACCCTCAAAGGCTCTGTTTCCTGATCCACTGGTCCAGAGGTCAGCAGGGAGCCATCCACAGTTTCCATCTGTACTGGAGTAGCCTTCTTCACTGAACGTATTCCCTGTTTCAGAGCAAAGGAGACATCCATAAAATTTCCACTTGCCCCTGAGTCGATCATAGCAGAGCTAGACACCCAAGCTGAGTCAACCCAGAGTTTGATGGAAAGAAAGCAGTGAGAATTGTTTTTCTTACAACTCAGCTGGGACACCGCTGAGGAAACTTGAAAAATGGCAGCGTTTACACAGTCAACGTCCTCAGAGGTAACGGAGTTTAAGTCCGAGAAATCAAGATCTGTTGCTGCAGATCTCTCTGGAGCCTGAGGCTCGGACCTGACAGATCCCCTCTCGCAACACTCACAATGAATGAGTGCTGCAGTAGTCTTACGAGAACGGCTGGGGCAGTTTATAATGAAGTGCCCTGACTTACCACAATAGAAACATAGATTCTCCTTAAAACGATGTTCCTTGCGTGCATCACTAACCCGTCGTTGTAAAGAGTCTACCTGCATGGGTTCAGGTTCCCGTGTAATCCTACTCAAAGGTTCCTTAGCTGGAGAGGAAGGTAGGAAAAGGTTAGTACGATTGCTTTCGAACCATCTCTCTTGCCTGCGTTCAGTCAGACGAGTATCAATACGGATGCAGTAGTTAATAAAGTCACCTAACGCAGTGGGAGGGTCGGCACGAGCAAGTTCATCCTTAATCAGTGGAGATAACCCCTTTCGAAAAATAGATTTTTTGGCGGAACTGTCCCAGGTGGTATCAAGGGCCCATCTCCTGAAATCCAAGGCATATTCAGCTACCGAGTGCTTACCTTGGCGCAAAGCTAACATGGCTGCTTCAGCTGTTGCACCTCGATTGGGGTCATCAAACACCTGCCCCATGGCTGAAATAAAATCATCAAGGTGATTCAAACAATCATCCTCAGTCTCAATCAGAGGGTTTGCCCACATTAAAGCCTTGTTGGTAAGCAACATAATTATAGTAAGCACCTTAGATCGTTCAGTGGGAAATTGTGAAGCATGTGCAGAAAAAAAAAGATTGCATTGATTAATAAATCCCCTGAATTTCTCACGTTCACCGCCAAAACGAAAAGGGGGCAACTTGGGAATCCCAGCACTCGGGCTATGGCAGGAGCCTGGACTCGCCCCTCTAGAACCTCAATCCTGGCTCGCAAATCCTGGGTAGTCTGTCCAACCACTTGCAAATTGTGATTATTGAGGTCCTGTAGATTCGTAAAACGGGTCTTTATATTCTGCAAATCTGCAAGGATATTATCAGTCACTCCGCAAAGTTCCTTTATGCGGGCCTCCATTTTCCAGATCTTTTAAGACAGGATTACTGGAAGAAGAGGAGAGAAAAAAAAAAACAATAGTGTTCACCTGTGGCAACACTGCAGAGAGAAAAAAAAATTAAGGGAACTGCTCACCTGGAATGGTTGTGAGAAGTCACAACCACTATCATCACAGAAAGTTTCAACCAGACATCTGATATCCAGAGTTACAGCAGACAAAAAAGAGAAAAGAAAGGAAAAAAAAAAAAACAATAGTGTTTACCTGTGGTAACACTGCAAAAAAGAAAAAACTTAAGGGAATTGCTCACCTGGAATGGTTGTGAGAAGTCACAACCACTGTCATCACAGAAAGTACAACCGGACGTCTGATATCCACAGTACAGCAGACACAGCCTTCCAGACCCAGCAGACACTAACGTTTTGGCTTCAGAATCTTGTAATGTATGTAGTACAGTTCATATAGCGTCTTGTGCTTGGGTGCGATGAACATACATGAGACACAGGTTTGATATAGAAAAGTCCTGTATTACTTCATACAAGTTGGCAGAAATAGTCACACAGTTTGCAGACACAGAAACAGGAGACACAGCAGGCCAGAGTAATCCAAGCTCAGCAATCACTCTCCAATACAGATTCAGGATCTTCTTCTCTGTTACCGTAAGTCCATGCAAACGTGGGTCTTTCAAAGAGCAGGGTTCAGGGTCCACAAGTGCTTCAGAGTTCCTCAGTAGGAATAGCTGGAGTACAAGGTCCAAGGCTTACAGGAGTCAAGTCACAGGTTCACTGCAGGCTAGATTCTGAAGCACTGATTGCTCAGCTGTGGCTGCTTAAGAAGCAAAGGAGAGAATCAGGGCGGGAACATGCAAGCTGGAAACTCCATTTTGACTGAGGGCAAGATAGCTGCAGCAAGACAGAAAGTAAAATGGCTGACGAACAAACTGAGTTTCAGGAATATATACATAGAACCTTACACCACATGTGTTACTTCATAGTTTTGATGCCTTCAGTGTGATTCTACAATTTTCATAGTCATGAAAATACAGAAAAATCTTTGAATGAGAAGGTGTGTCCAAACTTTTGGTCTGTACTGTAGAAGATATGTTCCAAACAATTTTAAAATTAGATCTCCCTCACTGTATGACGTTAGTAACTGACAAAAAATTTTTGGGCCTGTAGATGAGGCCTGTATAACATAGACTAGACACTACAGACAATTTAAAAGTGAGATCTCCCTACTGTAGAACATTAGTAACAGTAGAAATTAGTTTATTATTTTTGTTGGATGAGGACTGTATAAAATAGACTAGATGCTACAAACAATTTAAAAGTGAGATCTCCCCTACTGTATGAAGTTAGTAACAGAATAATTTTTTTGGTAGATGAGGCCTGTGTGAAATAGACTAGATGCTACAAACAATTTCAAAGAGAGATGTCCCCTACTGTATGACGTTAATAACAAAAGAAATATTTTGGCCCAGTGGATGAGGCCTGTATAACATAGACTAGATGCTGCAAACAATTTCAAAGTGAGATGTCCCCTACTGAATAATGTTAGTAACTAGAACATTTTTGGGGGCCTGTGGATGAGGCCTATATAACACAGACTAGATGCTGCAAACAATTTCAAAGTGAGATATCCCCTACTGTATGACGTTAGTAACAGAAGAAATATTTTAAGGCCTGTGGATGAGGCCTACATAACATAGACTAGATGCTACAAACAATTTAAAACTGAGATGTCACCTACTGTATGACATTGGTAAGAGAAGAAATTTTTGTTTGGCTTGTGTATGAGGCCTGTATAACATTGACTAAGTGCTACAAACAATTTTAAAGTGAGATGTCCCCTACTGTATAACATTAGCAAGAGAAGACTTTTTTTGGCCTGTGGATGAGGACTGTATAACATTGACTAGATGCTACAAACAATTTCAAAGTGAGATGTCCCCTACTGAATGATGTTAGTAAGAAAAGTTTTTTGTCTCTGAATGAAGCCTGTATAACATAGACTAGATGCTACATACAATTTCAAAGTGAGATGCCCCTATTGTACAATATTAGTAACAAAAGAAATTTTTTTTGGACTGTGGATGAGGCCTGTATAACATTGACTAGATGCTACAATTTCAAAGTGAGATGTCCTCTACTGTATGACATTAGTAACAGAAGAAATATTTTTGGGTCTGTGGATGAAGCCTGGATAACATAGACTAGATGCTACAAACAATTTCAAAGTGAGATGTTCCCTACTGCATGACATTAGTAACAGAGGAATATTTTTGGCACAGTGGATGAGGCCTGCATAACATAGACTAGATGCTACAAACAATTTCAAAGTGAGATGTCCCCTACTGAATAACGTTAGTAACAAGAACATTTTTGGGGGCCTGTGGATGAGGCCTGTATAACACAGACTAGATGCTACAAACAATTTCAAAGTGAGATGTCCCCTACTGCATGACGTTAGTAGCAGAAGAAATATTTTAGGGCCTGTGGATGAGGCCTACATAACATAGACTAGATGCTACAAACAATTTCAATGTGAGATGTATATGACATTAGTAAGAGAAAACATTTTTGTTTTGCTTGTGTGTGAGGCCTGTATAACATTGAGTAAGTGCTGCAAACAATTTTAAAGTGAGATGTCCTCTACTGTATGACATTCGTAACAGAAGACTTTTTTGGCCTGTTGATGAGGCCTGTATAACATTGACTAGATGCTACAAACAATTTCAAAGTGAGATGTCCCTTACTGAATGATGTTAGTAAGAGAAGTTTATTTTGTCTCTGAATGAAGCCTGTATAACATAGACTAGATGCTACATACAATTTCAAAGTGAGATGCCCCTATTGTATAACATTAGTAACAGAAGAATTTTTTTGGACTGGATGAGGCCTGTATAACATTGACTAGATGCCATAATTTCAAAGTGAGATGTCCTCTACTGTATGACATTAGTAACAGAAGAAATATTTTTGGTCTGTGGATGAAGCCTGTATAACATAGACTAGATGCTACAAACAATTTCAAAGTGAGATATCCCCTACTGAATGATGTTAGTAACATGAACATTTTTGGGGACCTGTGGATGAGGCCTGTATAAAACAGACTAGATGCAACAAACAATTTCAAAGTGAGATGTCCCCTACTGTATGACGTTAGTAACAGAAGAAATATTTTTGGACCTGTGGATGAAGCCTACTTAACATAGACTAGATGCTACAAACAATTTCAAAGAGAGTTGTCCACTATTGTATGACGTTAGTAACAGAAGAAATTTTTTGGCATGTGTATGAGGCCTGTATAACATTGATTAGATGCTACAAACAATTTTAAATTGAGATGTCCCCTACTGTATGACATTAGTAAGAGAATACATTTTTGTTTGGCTTGTGCATGAGACCTGTATAACATTGACTAAGTGCTACAACCAATTTCAAAGTGAGATGATCCCTACTGTATGAAATTAGTAACAGAAGAAATTTTTTTGACCTGTGGATGAGGCCTGTATAACATTGACTAGATGCTACAAACAATTTCAAAGTGAGATGTCCCCTACTGAATGATGTTAGTAAGAGAAGTTTTTTGTCTGTGAATGAAGCCTGTATAACATAGACTAGATGCTACATACAATTTCAAAGTGAGATGTCCCTACTGTATGATGCTAGTAACAGAAGAATTATTTTTGGACCTGTGGATGAGGCCTATATAACATAGACTAGATGCTAAAAGCAATTTCAATGTGAGATGCCCCCTATTGTATGACATTAGTAACAGAAGGAATTTTTTTTGGCCTGTGATTGAGGCCTGTATAACATTGACTAGATGCTGCAAACAATTTCAGATTGAGATGTTCCCTACTGTATGACGTTAGTAAAGCAAAGTTTTTTTGTCTGTGAATGAAGCCTGTATAACATAGATTAGATGCTACAAACAATTTCAAAGTGAGATGTCCCCTACTGTATGACCTTAGTAACAGAAGAAATGTGTTTTAGCCTGAGGATGAGGCCTGTAAAACATTGACTAGATGCTACAAACAATTTCAAAGTGAGATCTCCCTACAGTATAATGTTAGTAAGAGAAGTTTTTTTATTTTGGCCTCTGGATGAGGCATGTTTAACATTGACTAAATACTACAATTTCAAAGTGACATGTCCCCTACTGTATGACGTTAGTAACAGAAGAATTTTTTTTGGCCTGTTGATGAGGCCTGTATAACAAACACTCGATGGTCAAAACAATTTCAAAGTGAGATCTACCGTACTGTATAACATTAGTAACAGAAGAATTTTTTTTAGGCCTGTGGATGAGGACTGTATAAAATAAACTAGATGCTCTAAACAATTTCAAAGTGAGATCTACACTACTGCATGACGTTAATAACCAAAGAAAAATGTTTGGCCTGTGGATAAGGCCTGTATAGCATACAGTAGATGCTACAATTTCAAAATGAGTTCTCCCCTACTGTACAATGTTATTAACTGAACTAATTTTTTTGTGTCGGTGATGCCTGTATAAACTAGAAGATATGCTCCAATTTCAAATTCGCATTTAACCTGCTGTATCACGTTTGTAAAACCAAAAAAAATTTTTTTTTTATGTGCAACAGCTCTGCACACACAGCAATTTCACTGTCACAAAATTTCAATGTGTGATATGGCAAAGTGTATCAGGTTTAGAAATAAAAAAATATGTTTTTCAATGTGCATGAGCTCTGCAGACAGCTTCATTTCACAACCACAAAATTACAATGCAGGTTATGGCAGGCTGTATCATGTTTAGCAAGAGAGAAAATGATTTTTTTATGTGCGTCAGGTCTGCAGTCAGCTTAATTTCAACCCCAAGAAATTACAATGGGGAATATGGCGGGCTGCATCACATTTAGCAACAGATTTTTTTTTAATGTGCATGAGGTCTGCAGACAGCTTAATTTAACCACCACAAAATTACAACAGGGGATATGGCGGACTGTATCACGTCTAGCAACTGAATTTTTTTTTTTAATGTACATGAGCTTCAGACAGCTTCATTTCACCGCCATAAAATTACAATGTGCAATATGGCGTGCTATATCATGTTTAGCAACAGAAAAAAAAAAAATTATTTTGAACCCCTTCCCGACCTTTGACACAGCGTATGTGTCATGAAAGTCGGTGCCAATCCGACCTATGACGCATACCCTGTGTCATGAAAGGATCCCGTTCCTGCGGGCCGGGAGACCGGGGTCACTCAAAGGTCACCCGACCCGCCGGCACAGGACCCTTTGTGCTTCACCACGGGGGGGTTGGCTTAACCCCCCCGTGGCCACGATCGCTCTGATTGGCTGTTAAAAGTGAAACAGCCAATCAGAGCAATCTGTAATATTTCACCAATTTAATTGGTGAAATATTACAATCCAGCCATGGCCGATGCTGCAATAGCATCTGCCATGGCTTGACACGAGCCCTGACCCCCCCACACGTAGTCACGGCAGCGATTGGCCGCCGCCACCGAAAGATGGCAGCGATCGGTCACCGCCGTCACTAACAGCTCCCCTCCTCCTTTGCTCCGGTGCCCCCACCTTCCGATCCCCCCCCCCTAACCTTCCGACCACCCTACTCACCTCTCCCGATCCACCGATGTCCCTGGATCGGTCCCGGCGTCCGCCCGGGCCTCTTCATGGGCGCCGCCATCTTGGAAAATGGCGGGCGCATGCCAGTGCGCCCGCCGGCCGGCGCATGCGCAGTGCGCCCCCCAGTGTCCAAAAATTTACTTTGATCACTGTGAATTACATAAAATGTAAATGAACCCCCCTTTATCATAGGTAGGGACAAATAATAAAATAAAGATTTTTTTTTTTTTTTCATATTAGGCCCTGTGCACACGTTGCGTATTTTGCTGCGGATCCGCGACGGATTTTGCTGCGGATCCGCGACGGATTCTGCTGCGATGCGGAGTGTACTGCGCGGCGGATTTTGCTGCTGATCCGCGGCGGATTTTGCTGCGGATCCGCGGCGGAGTTTGCTGCGGATCCGCGGCGGACTTTGCTGCGGATCCGCGGCGGACTTTACTGCTGATCCGCGGCGGATTTTGCTGCTGATCCGCGGCGGACTTTGCTGCGGATCCGCGGCGGATTTTGCTGCTGATCCGCGGCGGATTTTGCTGCTGATCCGCGGCGGATTTTGCTGCGGATCCGCGGCGGATTTTTGCTGCGGATCCGCGGCGGAATTTGCTGCTGATCCGCAGCGGATTTTGCTGCGGATCCGCAGCGGAATTTGCTGCTGATCCGCAGCGGAATTTGCTGTTGATCCGCAGCGGATTTTGCTGCTGATCCGCAGCAGATTTGGCGTTGCGGATCCACAGCAGATCCAGAAACCATGTACAGTACAATCCAAATAAATGGTAAAAAAAAAACGCTGTGCACATGCTGCGGATTTTTCAGCGCGGATTTGCTGCGGTTTTAAATCCGCAGCATGTCAATTCTTTGTGCGGATTCCGCAGCAGTTTTACACCTATTCCATTATAGGTGTAAAACCGCAGGGAAAAATCCGCGCTAAATACGCAGGTAAAACGCAGGTCATTTTACCTGCGGATTTTAGAAAAATCTGCAACGTGTGCACGGGGCGTTAGGGTTAGGCTGGGTTCATATTGCATTATGGCAGTCCGTTAGATGGACTGCGTTTCACCACGGTATAACGCGGTGTAACGCAGTCCGTTAACGCTGCCATTCACCCCATTTGTGTGCGCATCGCAACGCATGCTGATAAGCGGCATGCGTTCGCGACGTGCCGTCATTCAGTGACGGAGCCTCGGACACGGGCTGCAGCGTCTGGGCTCCGTCACCGCTAGCACAGATGAATCATCTGCTGATTCATCTGCGCTAGCGGGTATAGCATAACGCGATCGCGTTATGCTATACCGTTACCAGCCCGTCAAGCTACGTGTTGAACGGGCTGGTAAATCACAATATGAACCCAGCTTCCTTAGGGTTATGGTTAGAACTAGGGTTAGGGTTAGCATTAGGGTTAGAATTAGGGTTATGGTTAGAATTTGGGTTAGGGTTGGAATTTGGGTTAGGGTTGGAATTTGGGTTAGGGTTGGAATTTGGGTTAGGGTTGGGATTAGGGTTAGGTTTGTGGTTAGGGTTAGAGTTAGGATAAGTGTTAGGGGTGTTTTGGGTTTAGGGTTGGGATTAGGGTTAGGCTTGTGGTTAGGTTTATGTTTAGAGTTGGGATTAGGGTTAGGGGTGTGTTGAGGTTAGGGTTATGGTTAAGGTTTGTATTAGGGTTAGGGGTGTGTTGGGGTTAGGGTTGGGGTTAGGGGTGTGTTGGGGTTAGGGTTGGAGTTAGAATTGAGGGGTTTCCACTATTTAGGCACATCAGGGGGTCTCCATACGCGACATGGCGCCACCATTGATTCCTGCAAATTTTGCGTTCAAAAAGTCAAACAGTACTCCCTTTATTCCGAGCCCCGTGGTATGCCCAAACAGTGGTTTACCCCACATATGGGGTATCAGCATACTCGGGAAAAATTGCACAACAACTTTGGGGGTCTAATTTCTCCTGTTAACATTGGGGAAAAAAAATTGGGGACTAAAAAATTATTTTTGTGGAAAAAAAATGATTTTTTATTTTCACGGCTCTGCGTTATAAACTTCTCTGAAGAACTTGGAGATTCAAAGTGCTTACCACAAATCTAGAGGAGTTCCTTGGGGGATCTAGTTTTCAAAATGGGGTCACTTGGGGGAGTTTCTACTGTTTAGGCACATCAGGGGCTCTGCAAACATAACATGACGCCCGCAGACCATTCCATCAAAGTCGGCATTTCAAAACGTTACTACTTCCCTTCCGAGCCCCAATGTGTGCCCGAACAGTGGTTCCCCCCCACATATGGGGTACTAGCATACTCAGGACAAACTGGACAACAACTTTTGGGGTCCAATTTCTCCTGTAACCATTGTGAAAATAAAAAATAGAGGGCCAAATTATCATTTTTTGAGAAAAAAAAATGATTTTTTATTTTCACGGCTCTGGTTATAAACTTCTGTGAAGCACCTGGGGTTCAAAGTGCTCAATATGCATCTAGATAAGTTCCTTGGGGGTCTAGTTTCCAAAATGGGGTCACTTGTGGGGGAGCTCCAATGTTTAGGCACACAGGGACTCTCCAAATGCGACATGGCAACCGCTAAATATTTCCAGCATATTTTCCATTCAAAAAGTCAAATGGCGCTCCTTCCCTTCTGAGCCTGCTGTGCGCCCAAACAGTGGTTTATGACCACATATGAGGTATCTGTGTACTCAGGAGAAATTGCCCAATAAATTTTAGGATCCAATTTATCCTGTTGCCATGTGAAAATGAAAAAACTGAGTCTAAAAGAAAATTTTTGTGAAAAAAAGTACTTTCTTTTTTTTACGGATCAATTTGTGAAGCACCTGGGGGTTCAAAGTGCTCACTATGCATCTACATAAGATCCTTAGGGGTCTAGTTTCCAAAATGGGGTCATTTGTGGGGGAGCTCCAATTTTAGGTACACAGGGACTCTCCAAATGCGACATGGCAACCGCTAAATATTCCAGCATATTTTCCATTCAAAAAGTCAAATGGCGCTCCTTCCCTTCTGAGCCCTGCTGTGCGCCCAAACAGTGGTTTATGACCACATATGAGGTATCTGTGTACTCAGGAGAAATTGCCCAAAAATTTTAGGATCCAATTTATCCTGTTGCCCATGTGAAAATGAAAAAAACTGAGGCTAAAAGAAAATTTTTGTGAAAAAAAAAGTACTTTCTTTTATTTACGGATCAATTTGTGGAGCACCTGGGGGTTCAAAGTGCTCACTATGCATCTAGATAATATCCTTAGGAGGTCTAGTTTCCAAAATGGGGTCACTTGTGGGGGAGCTCCAATGTTTAGGCACACAGGGACTCTCCAAATGCGACATGGCAACCGCTAAATATTCCAGCATATTTTCCATTCAAAAAGTCAAATGGCGCTCCTTCCCTTCTGAGCCCTGCTGTGCGCCCAAACAGTGGTTTATGACCACATATGAGGTATCTGTGTACTCAGGAGAAATTGCCCAATAAATTTTAGGATCCAATTTATCCTGTTGCCCAGTGAAAATGAAAAAACTGAGTCTAAAAGAAAATTTTTGTGAAAGAAAAGTACTTTCTTTTTTTTACGGATCAATTTGTGAAGCACCTGGGGGTTCAAAGTGCTCACTATGCATCTAGATAAGATCCTTAGGGGGTCTAGTTTCCAAAATGGGGTCATTTGTGGGGGAGCTCAATGTTTAGGTACACAGGGACTCTCCAAATGCGACATGGCAACCGCTAAATATTCCAGCATATTTTCCATTCAAAAAGTCAAATGGCGCTCCTTCCCTTCTGAGCCCTGCTGTGCGCCCAAACAGTGGTTTATGACCACATATGAGTATCTGTGTACTCAGGAGAAATTGCCAAATAAATTTTAGGATCCAATTTATCCTGTTGCCCATGTGAAAATGAAAAAACTGAGTCTAAAAGAAAATTTTTGTGAAAAAAAGTACTTTCTTTTTTTTACAGATCAATTTGTGAAGCACCTGGGGGTTCAAAGTGCTCACCAAGCATCTAATAAGTTCCTTAGGGGGTCTAGTTTCCAAAATGGGGTCACTTGTGGGGGAGCTCCAATGTTTAGGCACACAGGGACTCTCCAAATGCGACACAGCAACCGCTAAATATTCTAGCATATTTTCCATTCAAAAAGTCAAATGGCGCTCCTTCCCTTCTGAGCCCTGCTGTGCGCCTATACAGTGGTTTATGACCACATATGAGGTATCTGTTTACTCAGGAGAAATTGCCCAACAAATTTTAGGATCTATTTTATCCTGTTGCCCATGTAAAAATGAAAAAATTGATGCTAAAAGAAAATTTTTGTTGGAAAAATTAAAATGTCCATTTTTTCCTTCCACGTTTCTTTAGTTCCTGTGAAACACCTGAAGGGTTAATAATCTTTTTGAATGTAGTTTTGAGTAGCTTGAGGGGTGCAGTTTTTATAATGGTGTCACTTTTGGGTATTTTCTGCCATATAGACCCCTCAAAGTGACTTCAAATGTGAGGTGGTCCCTAAAAAAAAATGGTTTTGTAAATTTTGCTGTAAAAATGAGAAATCGCTGGTCAACTTTTAACCCTTATAACTTCCTAACAAAAAAAATGTTGTTCCCAAAATTGTGCTGATGTAAAGTAGACATGTGGGAAATGTCATTTATTAACTATTTTGTGTCACATAACTCTCTGTTTAACAGAATAAAAATTCAAAATTTGAAAATTACGAAATTTTCAAAATTTTCGCCAAATTTCCATTTTTTTCACAAATAAACGCAAAAATTATGACCTAAATTTACCACTAACATGAAGCCCAATATGTCACGAAAAAACAATCTCAGAATCGCCAGGATCCGTTGAAGCGTTCCTGAGTTATTACCTCATAAAGGGACACTGGTCAGAATTGCAAAAAATGGCAAGGTCTTTAAGGTCAAAATAGGCTGGGTCATGAAGGGGTTAATGTGCATGAGCTATAATGACTGTGGAATTTCAACGCCACTAAATAACAAGGTGAGATATGGCATGGTGAATCAGATAGCAACTGCCCAAAAAAAAATTTTTATGCACAACATCTCAAATCACAGAACAATGTCACCACATCACTAAATGAAAAAGTGGAATATGGCATGCTGATTCATATTTAGCAAGTAAAAAAAATAATATTTAGAATGTCTACTCATGCATGGAACACAATAGCAGCACTGCACAACATACTTGTTCCCTGCTGTCTTTGTCTGTGGACCTCAGTAATGGCGCAAAAAAAATGCTGGAAGGTTGATTTCACAGCCACATAGGACATTAGCTAGCTGAACTATCTGACTAATAAATAGCCACCTAGTTAAATAATTAAAATGTAGCTGCTAACAGTGCCAGCATTAGGAGCAGCTTTTCGGTGCTGTTACAGTGTGGATATTTCCTGCACCCTGACTGGTTAGCCGCAATGTTAGAAATAAAATTATTATTTACAAGCACGCCGTGCCTCTGAACTCTGCAAACCCTCTCCTCTCATCAAACACATGCCCCACGCTCATGATACACCACCATTACGTTGCAAAAGTGCTGAAAATACTTTTGTGGCAACGCAAATATTTTTCCACTCTTTTTACCAAATGTTACCGATTTTTCCTGATTTTATAAAATGTTGTCATGTTTCCAATCACGGATCCGAATGTGCCATATTCATGCTGATTTTATGTTTGGCAATCGTTTTCCAAACAAATTTGCTCATTTCTAGTCATGACGTTGTGGATGGTTCCTGCATCCTGGTTGGCTGCCACACATTAAGTTATAAAAAAAATTTACACTTTTCTGCTTCTCTGATCTATACACACTCCCTCCCATCATAAAACACATCACTCACTGCTCATCATACAGAATCACTATACTAGCCAAAGTCATCACAAAAGCATTAGTGGAAGCGCGATCATTTTCCAATCTATGACTAAATTTGTCAACTTTGAGGAAAAATGCTAGGGAGACCGAACACGAATCCGGATGTGCTACATTTGTGACAAATTTTACATTGACGAATGCCTTCCGAACAAGTTCGCTGATCTCTAATGAGGACCTGGGTATTTTGCTGACAAGCAGCTAAGCAGCTGTACTCAGTGTCAAAAAGCAACTGACAACATTTTAGGATGTTTAAAAAAAGAGCTACAGTTCTGTGATCCCAATGTGTTCTTGCCCTTCAATAAACTTGTGAGGCCACATTTAGAATATGGGATCCAGTTTTTGGGCTCTGTTTTTTTAAAAAAAGATATTCAGCAGTTAGAGTCAGTTCAAAATGTGGACAACTAGATTATTATATGGGATGGAAGGTCTCTCCTATGAGGAAAGTTTGGAAAAGTGGGACTTGTTTAGCTTAGAGAAAAAGAAGCCTCAGAGGTGATCTCATTTATATGAATAAATACATGTGTGACCAATAAAAAAGACTAGCACATGACTTATTTCATCCAAATACCTTCCAAAGGACCAGAGGATATTCATTGCGTAAGGAGAAGAGTAATTCCGGCAGCTATGTAGCAAAGGATTCTTTACAGTTAGAGCAGTCAGACTGTAGAATGCCCTAACACAAGAGGTTAATAATAGAAAATGCTATAACACCATTTAAAAAAGGCTTGATGCTTTTCTCACAACAAATGGCACTCTAGGTTATAAATAATCTAGCGATAGAAGATGTACAACTGGTGGAAAAAGGTTGAACTTGATGGACCTATGTCTTTTTACAACCTGTGCTCCATTTTTTCCTTGTACGTGGGACCAATTTTTTATGTTAATTGCATACTCTTTTTTTGCAATATTGGGAGATATTGGTGGCAAAATAATGGAAACTGGTATCTGTTTTTCAAATTTTTTATGACCACAAAGAACCACTGAGATGTATTTTGAAATGTGCTTCCCTTTCCATATTTATTTATGTATTTCACACAAAGTACTGCCATCAAGTATTAAAAGACATTTTGAGTCATTTCAATATTTAAAACCCCTTCATGACCTGTGACACAGCGTATGTGTCATGAAAGGATCGCGTTCCTGCGGGTTGGGTGACCGGGGTCACTGAAAGGTCACCCAACACGCAGGCACAAGACCCTTTGTGCTTCACCACAGGGGGGTTGGCTTAACCCCTACGTCGCTACGATCGCTCTGATTGGCTGTTAAAAGTGAAACAGTGCTCCCTTTATTCCGAGCCCCGACGTGTACCCAAACAGTGGTTTACCCCCACATATGGGGTATCAGCGTACTCAGTAAAAATTGCACAACAACTTTGGGGGTCTAATTTCTCCTGTTACTCTTGGGAAAAAAAATTGGGGACGAAAAAAATTATTTTTGTGGAAAAAAAATGATTTTTTATTTTCACAGCTCTGCGTTATAAACTTCTGTGAAGAACTTGGAGATTTAAAGTACTCACCACACATCTAGAGGAGTTCCTTGGGGGATCTAGTTTCCAAAATGGGGTCACTTGGGGGGTTTCTACTGTTTAGGCACATCATGGGCTCTGCAAACGTAACATGACGCCCGCAGACCATTCCATCAAGTCGGCATTTCAAAACATCACTACTTCCCTTCCGAGCCCCGACATGTGCCCATACAGTAGTTTTCTCCCACATATGGGGTACCAGTGTACTCAGGACAAACTGTACAACAACTTTTGGGGTCCAATTTCTCCTGTTACCCTTGTGAAAATAAAACTTTGTGGGTTAAAAAAATCAGTTTTTGAGGAAAGAAATGATTTTTTGTTTTTACAGCTCTGCATTATAAACTTCTGTGAAGCACGTGGGGGTTCAAGGTGCTCACCACACATCTGGATAAGTTCCTTGAGGGGTCTAGTTTACAAAATGGGGTCACTTGTGGTTAGTTTCTACTGTTTGGGCACATCAGGGGCTCTGCAAACGTAACAAGATGCCCGCAGACCATTCCATCAAGTCGGCATTTCAAAGCGTCACTACATTCCTTCCGAGCACTGACGTGTGCCCAAACAGTGGTTACCCCCCACATATGGGGTACCAGCGTACTCAGGATAAACTGGACAACAACTTTTGGGGTCCAATTTCTCCTGTAACCATTGTAAAAATAAAAAATAGGGGGCTAAAAAAATCATTTTTTGAGAAAAAAAATGATTTTTTATTTTCAAGGCTGTGCGTTATAAACTTCTGTATAGCACCTGGGGGTTCAAAGTGCTCACTGTGCATCTAAATAAGTTCCTTAGGGGGTCTTGTTTCCAAAATGGGGTAATTTGTGGGGAGCTCCAAAGTTTAGGCACACAGGGCTCTCCAAACACGACATGGTGTCCGCTAATGATTGGAGCTAATTTTCCATTAACCCCTTCACCCCCAAGGGTGGTTTGCACGTTAATGACCGGGCCAATTTTTACAATTCTGACCACTGTCTCTTTATGAGGTTATAACTCTGGAACGCTTCAACGGATCTTCGCGATTCTGAAAATGTTTTCTCGTGACATATTGTACTTCATGTTAGTGGTAAAATTTCTTCGATATAACTTGTGTTTATTTTGAAAAAAAAGCAAATATGGCGAAAATTTTTAAAATTTTGCAATTTTCAAACTTTGAATTTTTATTCCCTTAAAACAGAGAAATATATCACACAAAATAGTTAAGAAATAACATTTCCCACATGTCTACTTTACATCAGCACAATTTTGGAACCAAAATTTTTTTTGTTAGGAAGTAATAAGGGTTAAAAGTTGACCAGCGATTTCTCATTTTTACAGCAAAATTTACAAAGCCATTTTTTTTAGGGACCACCTCACATTTGAAGTCACTTTGAGGGGTCTATATGGCAGAAAATACCCAAAAGTGACACCATTCTAAAAACTGCACCCCTCAAGGTACTCAAAACCACATTCAAGAAGTTTATTAACCCTTCAGGTGCTTCACAGTAACTAAAGCAACGTGGAAGGAAAAAATGAATATTTTACTTTTTAGCCACAAAAATTATCTTTTACAAACTTTTTTTTTATTTTCACAAGGGTAAAAGGAGAAAATGGACAGATAAGGTTGTTATGCAATTTCTCCTGAGTATGCCAATACCCCATATGTGGGGAAAAACCACTGTTTGGGCACACGGCAGAGCTCGTAAGGGAAGGAGCGACGTTTGACTTTTTCAAACTAAAATTGGCTGGAATTTAGATTGGATGCCATGTCGCGTTTGGAGAGCCCCTGATGCGCCTAAACAGTGGAAACCCCCCACAAGTGACACCATTTTGGAAACTAGACCCCCTAAGGTACTTATCTAGATCTGTTGTGAGCACTTTGAACCCTCAAGTGTTTCACAAAAGTTTATAAAGCCTGGGTGTGAAGAAAAAAAAAAATCAATTTTCCACAAAAATGATTTTTTAGTCCCAAATTTTTGAATTTTCCCAAGGAAATTGGACCCCAAAAGTTGTTGTCCAATTTGTCCTGAGTACGCTGATACCCCATATGTGGGGGGGAAACTGTTTGGGCGCACGGCAGGGCTTGGAAAGGAAGTAGTAACGTTTTGGAATGCAGACGTTAATGGGGGTCATGTTCCGTTTGCAGTGCCCCAAATGAGCCTAAACAGTGGAAACCCCCCACAAGTGACCCCATTTTGGAAACTAGACCCCCTAAGGAACTTATCTAGATCTTTGGTGAGCACTTTGAACCCCCAAGTGCTTCACACAAGTTTATAATGCCCGGGCATGAAAATAAAAAATCCTATTTTTTTCCCACAAAAATTATCTTTTAGTCACTAATTTTTTATTTTCCCAAGGGTAACAGGAGAAATTGGACCACATAAGTTGTTGTACAATTTGTCCTGAGTACGCTGAATACCCCATATGTGGGGGGAACCACTGTTTGGGCGCACGGCAGAGCTCGGAATGGAAGGAGCACCATTTGACTTTTTCCAACCAAAATTGGCTGGAATTGAGTTTGGATGCCATGTTGCATTTGGAGAGCCCCTGATGTGCCTAAACAATGGAAACCCTCCACAAATGACCCCATTTGGGAAACTAGACCCCCTAAGGAACTTATCTAGATTTTTGATGAGCAATTTGAACCCCCAAGTGCTTCACACAAGTTTATAACGTAGAGCCGTAAAATTTAAAAATCATATTTTTTCCACAAAAATGATCATTTCACCCCAATTTTTATTTTTCCAAGGGTAACAAGACTCCAAAAGTTATTGTGCAATTTGTCCTGAGTGCGCTGATACCCCATATGTGGGGTAAACCACTGTTTCGGTGCATGGCAGAGTTTGGAAGGGAAGGAGCGCCGTCTGACTTTTTCAACGCAGAATTGGCTGGACGCCATGTCGTGTTTGGAGGGCTCCTGATCTGCCTAAACAGTGGAAACCCCCATAAATGACACCATTTTGGAAACTAGACCCCTCAAGGAACTTATCTAGATGTGTGGTGAGAACTTTGAACCCCCAGGTGTTTCACTAAAGTTTATAACGTACAGCCGTAAAATAAAAAATCTTTTTTTTTTTTTAAAAAATGATTTTTTCGCCCCCAATATTTTATTTTCACAAGGGTAACAGAAGAAATTGGAACCCAAAAGTTGTTGTCCAATTTGTCCTGAGTACACTGATACGCAATATGTGGGCAAAAACTACTGTATAGGCACACGTCGGGGCTCGGAAGGGAAGTAGTGACGATTTGGATTGCAGACTTTGATGGAATGGTCTGGGGCGTCATGTCACATTTGGACAGCCCCTGATGCACCTAAACAGTGGAAACCCCCCACAAGTGACCCCATTTTGGCAAATAGACCCCACAAGGAACTTATCTAGATGTGTGGTGAGCACTTTGAATCCCGAAGTGCTTCACAGAAGTTTATAACGCACAGCCGTAAAAATAAAAAATCCTTTTTTTTTTACAAAAATGATATTTTCGCCCCCAATATTTTATTTTCACAAGGGTAACAGGAGAAATTGGACCCCAAAAGTTGTTGTCCAATTTCTCCTGAGTACGCTGATACCCAATATGTGGGAGAAAACTACTGTATGGGCGCACGTCAGGGCTCGGAAGGGAAGTAGTGACGTTTTGGATTGCAGACTTTGATGGAATGGTCTGGGTGCGTCATGTCGCATTTGGAGAGCCCCTAATGCGCCTAAACAGTGGAAACCCCCACAAGTGACCCCATTTTGGAAAATAGACCCCACAAGGAACTTATCTAGATGTGTGGTGAGCACTTTGAACCCCGAAGTGCTTCACAGAAGTTTATAACGCTCAGCCGTAAAAATAAAAAATCTTTTTTTTTTTTTTGCAAAAATGATTTTTTCGCCCCAATATTTTATTTTTACAAGGGTAACAGGAGAAATTGGACCCCAAAAGTTGTTGTCCAATTTGTCCTGAGTACGTGATACCCAATATGTGGGAGAAAACTACTGTATGGGCGCACGTCAGGGCTCGGAAGGGAAGTAGTGACGTTTTGGATTGCAGACTTTGATGGAATGGTCTGGGTGCGTCATGTCGCATTTGGAGAGCCCCTGATGCGCCTAAACAGTGGAAACCCCCCACAAGTGACCCCATTTTGGAAAATAGACCCCACAAGGAACTTATCTAGATGTTTGGTGAGCACTTTGAACCCCGAAGTGCTTCACAGAAGTTTATAACGCACAGCCGTAAAAATAAAAAATCTTTTTTTTTTTTTTGCAAAAATGATTTTTTCGCCCCAATATTTTATTTTTACAAGGGTAACAGGAGAAATTGGACCCCAAAAGTTGTTGCCCAATTTGTCCTGAGTACGCTAATACCCAATATGTGGGAGAAAACTACTGTATGGGTACACGTTGGGGCTCGGAAGGGTAGTAGTGACGTTTTGGATTGCAGACTTTGATGGAATGGTCTGGGGGCGTCATGTCGCATTTGGAGAGCCCCTGATGCGCCTAAACAGTGGAAATCCCCAACAAGTGACCCCATTTTGGAAAATAGACCCCACAAGGAACTTATCTAGGTGTGTGGTGAGCGCTATGAAGCCCCAAGTGCTTCACAGAAGTTTATAATGTACAGCCGTAAAAACAAAAAAATAATTTTTTTTTGTACAAAAATGATATTTTCGCCCTCAGTTTTTTATTTTCCCAAGGGTAACAGAAGAAATAGGACAAATTGCACAATAACTCTTGGGGTCCAGAGTACGCTGATACCCCATATGTGGGGATAAACTACTGTTTGGACGCATGGCAGAGCTCAGAAGTAAAGGAGCACCGTTTGACTTTTTCAACGCAGAATTGGCTGGAATTGAGATCAGACGCCATGTCACATTTGGAGAGCCCCTGATGTGCCTAAACAGCGGAAACCCCCCAATTCTAACTCCAACCCTAACCCCAACACACTCCTAACCCTGGTCCCAACCATAACCACAAACCTAACCCTAACACACCCCTAATCCCAACCCTAACCCTAATCCTAACTTTAGCGCCAACCCTAACCCTAACTTTAGCCGCAACCCTAACCCTAATGGGAAAATGGAAATAAATACATTTTTTTAATTTTATTCTTTTCCCTAACTAAGGGGGTGATAAAGGGGGGTTTGATTTACTATTTATAGCGGGTTTTTATGATTGGCAGCTGTCATGCTAAAAGACGCTTTTTATTGCAAAAATAGTTTTTTGCATCGCCACATTTTGAGAGCTATAATTTTTGCATATTTTGGCCCACAGAGTCATGTGAGGTCTTATTTTTTGCAGGACGAGGTGACGTTTTTATTTGTACCATTTTTGAGCAGGTGACATTTTTTGATCGCTTTTTATTTCGATTTTTGGGAGGTTAGAATGAACAAAAATCAGCAATTCATGAATTTCTTTTGGGGGAGGCGTTTTTATTGTTCCGCGTGTGGTAAAATTGATAAAGCAGTTTTATTCTTCGGGTCAGTACGATTATGGCGATACCTCATTTATATCTTTTTTTATGTTTTGGCGCTTTTATAGAATAAAAACAATTTTATATAAAAAAGAATTATTTTTGCATCGCTTTATTCTGCGAGCTATAACTTTTTTATTTTTTCGCTGATGATGCTGTATTGCTGCTCGTTTTTTGCGGGACAAGATGATGTTTTCAGCGGTACCATGTTTATTTATATCAGTCTTTTTGATCGCGCGTTATTCCACTTTTTGTTCGGCGGTATGATGATAAAGCATTGATTTTTTGCTTCGTTTTTTTTTTTTTTTAAGGGGTTCACTAAAGGGGTTAACTAGTGGACAGTTTTATAGGGGGGTCGTTACGGACGCGGCGATACCAAATATGTGTACTTTTATTGTTTTGGTTTTTTTATTTACAGGAAGAAATGAATTTATTGGGGAATATTTTTTTTTTTTTTTATTTATTTTGGATTTTTTTTATAACATGTTTATTTTTATTTTTTTAACTTTTTTACTTTGTCCCAGGGTGGGACAACACTGTATTTTATCAAATCGCTGGTGTGACAGTGTGCACAGCACTCTGTCACACCAGCGATCGCTCAGGCAGTGCAGCACGCTTCCCAGTGCCTGCTCTCAGCAGGCACTGAGGAAGCCGCCTCCCTCCAGGACCCCGGCGCCATCTTGGATCCAGGTCCTGGGAGGGAGGAAGCCCTCAGAACAGCGCGATCACATCGCGCTGGTCTGAGGGTCTCAGGGGGGCGCGCAGGGACCCCCACCCTGCGCGATCCTCCCCTGTGCCCCCAGTACACCGCGATCATGTTTGATCGCGGTGTGCTAGGGGTTAATGTGCCGGGAGTGGTCCGTGACCGCTCCTGACACACAGTCACGGGTGTCAGCTGTGATAATCAGCTGACACCCGGCGGCGATTAGCTGCGCTCCCCTCAGGAGCGCAGCTGATCGCCTATGACGTACTATCCCGTTCATGGGCAGAATGGCACGGGTTTTATGGACGGGATAGTACGTCTAATGTCAGAGAGGGGTTAAAGTCAAATGGCGCTCCTTCCCTTCTGAGCCCTGCTGTGCACCCAAACAGTGGTTCCCCCCTCATATGGGACACCAGCATACTCAGGAAAAACTGGACAACAACTTTTGGTGTCCAATTTATCCTGTTACCCTTGGGAAAATAAAAAAATAGGCTAAAAAAATCATTTTTGAGAAACAAAAATTATTTATTTTCACTGCTCTGCGTTTATAAACTTCTGTGAAGCACTTGGGGTTCAAAGTGCTCACTAACATCTAGATAAGCTCCTTGGGGGGTCTAGTTTCCAAAATGGGGTCACTTGTGGGGGTTTCTACTGTTTAGGCACATCAGGGGCTCTGCAAATGCAACATGACGCCCGCAGAACATTCCATCAAGTCTGCATTCCAAAATGGCGCTCCTTCCCTTCTGTTTCTCCCATGCGCCAAACCAGTGGTTCCCCCCCACATATGGGGTATTGGTGTACTCAGGACAAATTGCACAACAACTTTTGTGGTCCAATTTCTCCTGTTACCCTTGTGAAAATAAAAAATAGCGGGCTAAAAAATCATTTTTGAGGAAAAAAATGATTTTTTTATTTTCACTGCTCTGCGTTATAAACTTCTGTGAAGCACTTGGGGGTTCAGAGTGCTCACAACACATCTAGATAAGTTCCATAAGAGGTTTAGTTTCCAAAATGGTGTCA
>JARQOD010000005.1:463758461-463846511 GCA_033576555.1 Oophaga sylvatica
GGAGCTAGAAGCTGAGGGAAAACTCCTAGAAAGGTAACTACGGGACAAAGTTACCCAGGGCACAGACAGAGACGTAAATCTGAACAAGCCAAGGTCAAAGCACGAGAAGACAGTATAGTACCAAGGATGAGACAGAACGGATAGTCGGGGACAGGCAGAGGTCAAAACCAAACAGACAGCGAAGGTACAGAAACAGAATCCAACAAGCAGTATCCAGAGAACAGACCGAGTCAAAACCAAAGTATCAGGTAAACCAGAACACAGCACAAACACACTCAGGGGTCAACACACTCTGCCAAGGGCAAAAGTATAACTGACAGGGATTTGAGCTTCCTAGGGATATAAGAAGCTCTCCCTGAACCAAGGAGAGGCCCCAATAATAAGCCCCAGGTGTGCAGGTAAGAGCTTGCACTGGGATCAAAACCTTAACCCCTAGCATGCAGGTCAACCCTGCACTGGGATCATGACATTTAGGTTTTTCTTATACACGCAGAGATGGTGGAAGTGTTCTATCAGAGATCTGAAGACCTTCTTGTGGAGATGTGAACTGTGTCCATATAATGAGTAGAGATGAGCGAAACAGGTCGGTCAGACTCAAAAGTCGCCGACTTTCGCTAAAGTCGGGTTTCGTTGGCCGAAACCTGACCATAGCATGCAGTCGGCCATGCAGTCGTCGACCCGAGCGCCAAAGTCGGTTTTCCCAGAATGCTTGCAGGCACCTTTTCTCAGCCAATGAACAAGGATGTACACTGTGGACAACGAGATGACATGGGCAGCGTCCACCACCATCTTAGAGAAGGGCATTGCAGTGATTGGCTTGCTTTGGGTGGCGTCATAGTGTCTGTAAAAGCCCTCAACGCCGACCTCCATTTTACTTCTGCCGATATTAACAGTAGGGAGAGGTTGCTGATGCTGTTTATCAGTAGAGAAAGAGTTAGGGCAGGAAAGAGAAGTTCTTCTGTGATTGTGCTGATAGCAATTGTGCTGTACAGTTAGTGTGCAGTGACAGGGGAGGATTTTCTTGTGTGCAGCAGCGCTGGTTATTAAGCTGCCTGATAGCTGTATTGCTGTGTGTACACTGTGGCAGACTGCTTTTTACACAGCACTAATACTTTTATTCTTTTTTTCTGCACAGTTATCGAGCATTCATTTTTTCCAACACCGTATAGAGCTGTACGCTCCTCACACACTACCGTGTACCTGCTGGTTTCACGGACAAATACATGCTGAGTTGTTGACTATCTGTGTGTGACTCTAGAAATATATATAAGGAGATTGCAATTTTCCCCTACACCGTATACAGCTCTCCACTTCTGATACAGTACCGTATACGATCTTTGTATACGGTCAATCCATACTGAATGAGTGTCTGTGTGTGACTCCGAATATATACGGAGATTGAAATTTTCCCTACACCGTATACAGCTGTACGCTTCTGAGACAGTACAGTATATCTGCTCTTTGTATTAAGGTCAAATCCATACTGAGTGATCGTCTGTGGTGACACTGGAAATATGTACGGAGATTTAAATTTTCCCCAAAACCGTATACAGCTGTCCGCTTCAGATACAGTACCGTATATGATGCTCTTGTATTACGGTCAAATCCATACTGAGTGAGCGTCTGTGTGTGACTCCGGAAATATATACAGAGATTTAAATTTTCCCCTACGCCATATACAGCTGTACGCTCCTCATACAGTACCATATATCTGCTGGTATTTTTGGTACATTTTCCCAAACATGAGGAAGTATGGTGGAAGAGGCTGCGGACGTGGGTGGGGGGGCCAGCTGGGAATGATGGTGGTGGTGCATCTGCTGGTAGTGCCAAAAGCCCAATAGCACCTAAGGCAGGAGGTATTGAGCCTGCATCATTTTCTGGCTCCAGAAGGCCTGGAAGGCTCCCTTTTCTGGGAGTAGGTAAACCGCTTTTAAAGCCGGAGCATCAGGAACAGGTTTTGGCTTACATTGCCGAAACAGCCTCCAGCTCTATCGCCTCCTCTTCTAAAGTTTCAAAAAATGCAAGCACTGAGTCGTCAGTGCAGGCTCCTGGTCAGGAAAAAAAAACATCTTTCCTTGTGTCCTTCACCCTCACCAAAAGTGAAGGATGCGGCAGGCCACACTTCAGATTACTCCATGGAGCTCTTTTCCAATGCCATGCCTGGGTTATCAAGTCAAATCCTGAATTCCCCAGTCCAACATGAATATGACATGGAGTGCACTGATGCACAGCCACTGCTATCTGATTCTGCTGGTACATTCACCCAGAGCACTACATTGCCCTCGCAGTCTACTGAGCCAGAATCTGACCCTGATGAAACTCAGATGCCCCTCCGCATACTCTAACACCTTACGCGGTGACACAGAGGAAGGTGCAGATGAAATTGAAGAAGAGGTGATGGATGACCCAGTTGTTGACCCTGATTGGCATCCATTGGGGGAAGAGGGTGCCACTGGCAATAGCTCAGAAGAGGAGGAGGATCCGCGGCAGGCATCGACATCGCAGCTGCGGTTAACTGGCAGACCCGTAGCCGTCCAAACACGTATTAAAAAAGCAAAAAGAGTTGCAGGACAGCTTGGCCAGACGGTCAAATTAGCACAGCGTGCAAGCCCTGAAAATTTATCCCATAGTAGGAAAAGTGTAGTGTGGCACTTTCTTGACCAAAATCCTATTGATGAGGCAAAGGTTATCTGTAAGAAGTGTGGAAGGACTTTTAGCCGAGAGAAAAATCTCCAAAAATTGAATACCAGTTGCATACTTAGACATTTAAACACCATGCACTTGCAAGCGTGGAAGGACTACAAAACATCAGTGGCTTTGAACGTCTACATTGCCAATCCGTGCCCTCCACCTGCATGTGAAAGAGCGCATTATCCATGCACTCAATCAGTGAGTGGAAAGGTGCACCTCACAACAGATGCATGGGCCAGTAGGCATGGCCAGGGCTGTTACGTGTCCATCACTGTGCACTGGGTTAATGTGGTGGATGCAGGGTCCACAGGGGACAGCGGCGGTGGGACAGTGCTGCCTAGCCCACGGTATAGGCAACAGTTGGCTGTAGGCGTTCAACCCTCCTACTCCTCCAGAAGCAAAAGCTTGTCGACAGAGCGCAGTCGCACGAGCACTCCATCTGCAGCTGCCAGTGTTGCACACAAGGTGTCCCACTATCGATCAGCTATTGGTAAGCGTCAGCAGGCTGTTTTAAAGATGATGTCTTTGGGCGACAACAGATACCCCGCGGAGGTACTGGCCAACTACTTGCAGTGAGAAACTGAGTCATGGCTGGGCAGTCTACATCTTGAGCCAAGCAAGGTAGTCAGTGATAACGGCCATAATATTGTGGCAGCCATAGCCCTGGTAAAACTCAGACACATAACTTGCCTGGCTCACACCTTCAACCTGGTGGTGCAGTGCTTCATAAATAATTATCCAGAGTTACCAGCTCTGCTCCATAAGGTGCGAAGACTGTGCTTGCACATCCGTTGCTCGCCCGTAGACTCCAGTCATATGCAGAGGCTCCAGCAATCGCTCCACCTCCCCAAGCACCGCCTAATCATAGACGTTGCAACAAGATGGAGCTTCACCATGCATATGGTTGAGAGGCTGTGCGAACAGAGGCAGGCTGTAGTGAATTTGTGGGAGGATCCACGGGCAGGCAGTTTGAGGGCGGACATGGAGTTGTCGGGTGTGCAGTGGTCAAAGCTGAAAGACCTCTGTAAAGTCCTTCAGTGTTTTGAGGAATGCACATGACTGGTAAGCGCAGACGACGCCATCATAAACATGAGCATCCCACTTATGCGTCTGGTCATGCAAACTTTGACGCACATTAAGGATCAGGCGTCTGCAGCGGAGGAGGAGCAGGGAAGCCTTCATGACAGTCAGGCATTGTCTGCTCAGGGAACTGTCCTGGACGAGGTGGAGGAAGAAGAGGAAGAGGAGGAGGATGAGGGGGTTGATTATTTTGGGGAAGATGATGCTTCTCAGGGGCAAGAGAAAATGTTGGCTTGCCTAGGTCAGGTACAAGGTTTGTGCGTGAATGGAGGGATGTGGATTTGCCAGAAAGTGCTCCTCCACCCACCACTGGCAGTGCATCATTGACACCTGGAACATTGGCCCACATGAGTGATTATGTCTTGTGGATCCTAAAAAGGGACCCCCGCATTGCCAAAATTATGAAGGATGACGACTACTGGTTGGCCAGCATCCTCGATCCATGCTATAAAGGCAAATTACAGAACATCATGCCACAGAAGAACCTATAGCTTATATTGGTGAACAAACAAGCAACTCTGGTAAACCGTTTGTTAGAGGCATTCCCAGCACACAGCAGTGGTGCAGGTTCTACTACGAGCCGTACTGGGCAACATGGAAGAGGTTTTCTTGGTGCACACAGCCGAAGTGGCAATGGAGACAGGGATTTCATGACCATGTTGTGGTCTGATTTCTAGAGTACCGCTCACACGACTGGTAATACTGGTAATACTGGTAATCGATTACAACAGACAGGAGACAGCAGTTGTCAACTATGGTTCAAAATTACCTCTCCTCCCCTATCGAAATTCTCCCTCACAGTTCATTCCCCTTTGACTACTGGGCCTATAAACTGGACACCTGGCCTGAATTGGCACAATATGCCTTACAGGAGCTCGCTTGCCCTGCTGGTAGTATGCTATCAGAAAGAGTCTTCAGTACTGCTGGATCAATCCTGACAGAAAGAAGGACCCGGCTGTCAACCCAACATGTAGGTGATATCACCTTCATTAAAATGAACCATGCCTGGGTTTCAAAGGATTTTGTACCACCTTCCCCTGATGACACATAGGTTGCCAGCAGAATGGCTCGCTTTGTCCTCCTCTTCCTCCGACTTCTCCAATTCCTCCATTTTCAGCTGCTGAACGTCCAGCCTACACCTCAACATATGCCACTTTTTCCACCTCCCTAACTGGGCTGTCCCACCCCCCCCAGTGCCACGGCATCAGCACGTGACGCACCCGGAAAGTGCCGGGGCCCTGAGCAGGTGGGAGGGCCCACTCGCCGTCAGAGACACCGGCATACTACGAGGGGCCCTGTGCCAGTTCCCGGCACCTACAAGTGTGCCCCCCTGCTTGCTCAGGGCTCCAGCACTTGCAATACTTACCTCTCCCTGCTCCACCGCTGTGACGTCTTCCGCGTTTCCTAACAGTGACACTCAGGTCAAAGAGCGCGATGACATCACGTCTGTTTTCCCTCTGTCTGAACAGTCACAGTGCAGAGAGCCGGAAGATGGTGATGCTGAGGAGTCCAGAATAAAGCAGTGCCCAGCGAGGAGAGGTATTTCATTGTTTTAATGGTTGGAGCAATATATGGGGAGCTGTTATGAATATGCTGGAGATGGTTTCTGAGCAGAGGCTCCCTCTGGTGGTTGCAGACAGTACTGAACCTCACAGCGAGGAATGGCAATCTGGGATCACGGACTGGACTGATATAAGGGAGGTTCCCTCCCATGATGGTCGCCGGTGATCAATTGTTCTTGTCTCAATTGTGGTTCCTGGTTCATTTTGAAGTTGCTGGAGTCTTGCCTGCACCTGCTGCTTTCAGATAAGATATTTTCTGCTTTTCTTTTTGTGCTTGCTTTTTTCATAGTTTTCTGCACTTTTGTGGAGGTCAGCCGGGTCCCCTCCTGGGGCCTGTGCTCCTCTCAAATAATCCTTAGCCACTGTTATTTGTTCATTTGCTTTTTCCTGTTTTTTCAGTGGCTGCGGCTTTGTTTTGTTACACCAGTGATCTGATATAGGTAGTAGAGATCGTGTGATCTCAGGTTTTTTTGGCAATCACAAGTGCTGGTATTTTTTAGGGTTTTTGTTGGATTGCAGTCAGAGTTCTTTCCTGTACTTTTTTGTCTAGACAGATTGGGCCCCAACGTTTGCTCATTCTATTTTCTGTCTGTGTCCGTGCTATCTTCTTGTCTAACTGCCATTATATGTTTGGGGGCTTCCTATTTTCTTTGGGGATCTGCTCCGGGGCAGATAGCTTTCATCTTTCTTCCTTTAGGTGTAGTTATCTCTCAGGCTGTGACGAGGCGTCTATGATCAACGTAGGAACGCTCCACGGCTACCTCTAGTTGTGTGGTTAGTTCAGGTTACTGCAATCAAATAGGTTCCAGCCTCTCTGGTGTATTACCGTTTTTGCTTTTTTCTCCTCAGCTACCTAAACATAACAGGGAGCATTATACACTGGAGAATTATATATGGGGCCCATCATACACTTGAGCATCATAGATAGGGCCCATTATACACTGGAGCATCATTCATGGGGCACATCATATACTGGAGCATCATATGGGGCCCATTATATATGGCGCATCATATGGGGCACATTATATATGGAGCATCACATGGAGACCATTATAAATGGAGCATTATATATTGGGACCATTATATTTGAAGCATTATATGGGGCTCATCACACACTGGAGCATCATATATGGGGCCCATCATATACTAGAGCATCATATGGGGTTCATTATTTATGGGGCATCATATAGGGCCCTTTATATATGGAGCATCATATGGAGCACATATGGGGCCTATTCTGTATGAAACATTATATGGCGCCCATTCTGTATGGAGCAATATATGGGGCTCATTATTCTGTATGGAACGCTATGTGGTGCCCATAATACTGTATAAGGTCTGTTTTTTGAGCTATTGTAGAATTTACAATAGATATCACTCATGTAATGTAAGAAGTGAAGTATTTGGCATTGTACTATACCTATATTTCTCTGCTGTATCGGAGCATCATGAATAGTGGTATGTGTTAAAGGGGCTGACTGAGACTTTTTCGCCTGGGGCCCACGAAAACCTGGAGCCAGTCCTGCCCCCCCCAACTTTAGCCAAATAACCCCCAGTTTTCAATGCGTTACTATTATTACAAAGTAAATTAAGGTTGACAAGCTTAAGTAATAAGAATTGATGTCGTTGGCATTGAAATGGGCACTGTAGTGTGTTTTACTGTCCTCCACTCACTGCCGACTTTTATTCCCCATTGACTTGCATTGGGGTCGGATTTTCGACTCCGACCCGACCTTTTCCGTTAGTCGGCCGACTTTGTTCGATTCGACTTTTGAGAAAGTCGGGTTTCACGAAACCCGACTCGACCCTAAAAGAGGCAAAGTCGCTCATCTCTAGTCGCATCAGTTTTTCACAATCTGCGACGGATCCATCAATCCGTCTAAACAACGGATTTTGACTGATGGCAAAAAACTGATGTGTGAAGTAGGCCTTAGCTTTCCTACATCTGTGTGTTAAAGGGGTTGTCAGCCAACTAAATAAAAAAACTGTTTAAAATGTTATAAATTAAAGTAATGCCCACTTTACATATCTTGCATCCTTGTGCTGAATTGTGATCGCTGCAGGCAGTGACTGATGAAATTGGTATTGTCTTGTCCAGGGGCAGTTCCTGGTTTTCGTGGGCCCCAGGCGAAAAAGTCTCAGTGGGCCCCTTTAACACATACCACGATTCATGAGGCACAGATATGGCAGAGAAATATAGGTACAGTACAATGCCAAAGATTTCACTTACTTCTTACATAGTGCTCCATACAGAATAATGAGCCCCATATATTGCTCCATACAGTATTATGGGCACCACATAGTGCTCCATACAGAAAATGAGGCCCATATATTGCTCCATACAGTATTATGGGCACCACATAGTGCTCCATACAGAATTATGAGCCCATAATAAAAATATTCAGAATTGAGAGTCCTCAGTGGTTGATACCTTTTAATAGATAACTGAAAAGAACCCCTATATATTGCTTTTTACAAAATAATGGACCACATATAATGCACCATACAGAATGAGCCCCATATATTGCTCCATACAGTATTATGGTCACCACATAGTGCTCCATACAGAATAATGAGCCCCATACAGTATTATGGGCAAATAGTGCTCCATACAGAATAATGAGCCCCATATTTTGCTACATACAGTATTATGGGTACCCCATAGTGCTCCATACAGAATAATGAGACCCTTATATAGCTCCATGCAGTATTATGGGTACCACATAGTGCTCCACTCAGAATAATAAGCCCCATATATTTCTCTATACAGAATAATGGATCCCATATAATGCTCCATAAAGCATAATGAGCCACATATATTACTCCATTTAATAAAATAGACCCTATATATTGCTCCATACAGAATAACGGACCCCATATATTGCTCCACAAAGATTAATGATCCCCATATAATGCTCCATACAGTATATGATGAGCTTTATATAGTGCTCCTGTATATAAAGTGCTCCATATAATGCTCCATATATAATGGGTCCCATATAATACTCCATATATGATGGGCCCCATATAATGCTCCATTATATGATGGGCCCATTATAATGCTCCAGTATATCTTGGGCCCTATAGAATGCTCCAGTATGTGATGGGCCTCATATAATATTTCAGTATATTATGGGCCCCATATAATGCTCCAGTATATAATGGGCCCCATATATTGCTCCAGTATATGATGGGTCCCATATGTTGCTCCAAACATATAAAAAAATAAAAAATGAAATACTTAACTCTCCTTGCTGGACACTGCTCTGTTCCGGACCCCATATATTGCTCCACAAAGAATAGTGAGCCCCATATAATACTCCATACAGTATATCATGGGCCTCATATAGTGCTCAGTATATGATGTGCCCCATATATTGCTCCATATATAATGGGCCCAATATAATGCTCAAGTATATGATTGGCCCCATATAATGCTCCAGCATATGTTGGGCCCTATGGAATGCCCCAGTATATGATGGGCCTCATATAATATTCCAGTATATTATGGGCCCCATATAATGCTCCAGTATATAATGGGCCCCATATATTGCTCCAGTATATGATGGGTCCCATATGTTGCTCCAAACAAATAAAAAAATAAAAAATGAAATACTTAACTCTCCTTGCTGGCCACTGCTCTGTTCCGGACCCCATATATTGCTCCTCAAAGAATAATGAGCCCCATATAATAATCCATACAGTATATGATGTGCCCATATATTGCTCCATATATAATGGGCCCCATATAATGCTCCAGTATATGATGGGCCCCATATAATGCTCCAGTATATGTGGGCCCCTATATAATTCTCTAGTATTTGATGGGCATCATATAATGTTCCAGTATATTATGGGCCCCATATATTGCTCCAGTATATGGTGAGCCCCATATATTGCTCCAAATATAAAAAAGAAATAAAAAATGAAACACTTAACTCTCCTTGCAGCGGCCAGCTGCTCTGTTCCGTACTCCTCAAAGTCACCGGCTTCCGGCCCTCTGCACTGTCACTGTTCAGGCAAAGGGTGCACACTAGTGATGTCGTCGCACACCCTGACCTGAAATGTTACAGAGTCAGAAGACGTGGAATACGCCGCAGCGTATGAAAGGGGGGTGAGGAAGTGTTGCAAGTATTGGGGCCCTGAGCAAGCAAACTTATATGACTTAGTTGTACATAATGATTAAGTTTCCCATCATACAGTTCACCTAAAATCTGTGATCCCTGAACTATTATTTTTATCATTTATTTATAGCAACTATACATGCTACACAAGGCCATTAAATTGAAGTCCATACAGTTAACCTCAGCGCATTAATAATACAAGATTTCAATTATGTGAAAAATAGTCTAAGTAGCATAACAAGAGTTAGTTTGATATTTTCCCGATGTTAGAAACCGTGTAAGAAATGTAGTGCAGTTATCAGTAGGTTATATCTTTCCAAAAGCAGAGTATGCTCATAACTTGAGTTCTAGCCTCTGAAGCTAGACACCATTATTATTATTATTCACATTAAAAATTATCTGCACATTTGTTGCAAGAAAAGTTGGAGATAGAAACCTGCAGATAAACCACTGTACAGTTTTCACTTTTATCTTGTAATAATATTGCTGGGAACTAGATAAAAATGAATTCCCAGATTCAAGACTCTAGTATGAAAAAAAGAAAAAGCTATAGTGGACTGTAGTTTGCAGCAAACATTATTAGCACAATTTATCAAGAGCCTGGGTAGATCCAATGGGAAAGAGAAGCTTCAGATCTTACCTGATCTTTTGCTGGTAAAATGTACATTGGAATACAGTAGGAAGCATGTGAATATTATTTAAAGAAAACTATACGTACGATGTGTAATTTTTTTCACATGGAAAATAATCTACAGCGCATATTTTAACCCCTAAATGACTGGAGCTTTTTTCGGTTTTTCGTTTTCCGCTCCCCTTCTTTCCAGAGCCATATCTTTTTTATTTTTCCGTCGATAAGGCCATGTGAGGGCTTATTTTTTGCAGGACGACTTGTACTTTTGAACGACACCATTGGTTTTACCATGTCGTGTACTCGAAATGGGAAAAAAATTCCAAGTGCGGTGAAATTGCAAAAAAGTGCAGTCCCTTGCTTGTTTTTTGTTTGGCTTTTTTGCTAGGTTCACTAAATGTTAAAATTGACCTGCTATCATGATTCTCCAGGTCATTATGAGTTCATAGATACCAAACATGTTTAGGTTCTGTTTTATGTAAGTGGTGAAAAAAAATTCCAAAATTTGCTAACAAAAAAAATAAATAATTGCGCCACCGCCGTAGCCCACTTCAAAGCGGGGGATACTGCCAGCTGTCGCACTATTCCGTCAACTGGTGGTAAGGGGTTATAATCAATTCATTTTCATTTGAAGTCTATGGGTGCTTGTGAAACATTGCACTGCACTCAGATATCACCCAAGTGCAGTGCGATTCTCACCAACATAGGCAGCAGATGAAGAAATTAATTTCTCTGTCTCCTCTGCAGCTGTGCTCCGATCCTGTCATGCGAGAGCATCGGAGTACAGTAGCATGACACTCAGATCATGCTCGCAGCAGGCCAAGGGTTATTAGCATATTGTATCCAATGCTCTCGCATCTTGCTTTATACACAATCAATCAGATATGGAGCCCAAAAATCTGCCAAATGTGGATCTACTTTTAGATTGCTACTGATATTCTAAACTTTCAAAAAACTCTTTAAATTACCCATCACAATGTTCTTTTATCACTTTTTCAAATAACACTTTTGTGATATTATTTAATGTGATGAGGGTAGCTATGTGTCGCAAAGGTTGCTTTCCTGAGTGATGTGAAAGCCATAAGTTATTCCTTCAGCATGATATGTGCTGAGAGCCATCCAGTCGCTATATCAGATTGGCTTTCATGGTGGTAGGTCAGAGATGGGCGGGACACCTACCCATCATATCTCCACCTAAAGCGTGTGGCTGGAGGGATTTAAATGTCCAGCCAGTTTTTTTTCCTTTGTCTGTGTGTAGTGTGGAGGAAGGAAGTCTCCAGACTGCTAGCTCCTGTGAGAGTTACCATATGTGTTGTCCTAGAAGTACTGGGAAGGACGATATATGAACTTTTTACTTTCATTTGAGCCATTAAGGCTGTTTCCTGTTACTCAGTAGGAGTTTTTGGTTTATGATGCAATAAACCACCCAGAGACTTTAACCAAACGTGTTCCTGTACCTACCTTGAGGAGCAGCTAAGTGAGCCAACTTTCCACAATATGTATTATTATTTATCAAAAATTTTTATGTTTTACAGTAGCTTTATATTTGCGAACAGCTCCTGAGAAACTGGAGAAATTGCTGTACCACTGACTACGTCATAAGATAATTTCACACCAGTACTACTCACTGGATTATGGGGTTGAGTTGCTTAATGCATGGTAGCTGGATCCCTCTAGTTTTCATTCCAGGTACACTAACACAGGGCAGGCATCAGCACCGGGAGCACCCGGACAATTTCCAGGGCCCTGAGCAGGCGGGTGGTCCTACGTGCCATCGGGGACACTGGCGCACTATGGGAGCCTGATACCAATGCCCGTGAGTGGGCCCTCCCACTTGCTCAGGGCCCAAACTTACCTCTCCCCATTTCTCTGCTGCTGCGTCTTTCATGTCTTCTAACTCTGTGACGTTTCAGGTCAGAGTGCACGATGATTTCACTAGTGTGCACCCTCTGCCTAAACCGTGACTTTGCAGAAACCTGGAAGACAGCAAAGCTGAGGAGGTTGGAGCAGAACAGCAGCCAATGAGAAGAGGTGAGTATTTCATTTTTTATTTCTTTTTTATGTTTGGAGCAATATATGGGGCCCATCATATACTGGAGCATTATGTGGGGCCCATCATACACTGGAGAAATATATGGGGCAGCACGGTGGCTCAGTGGATAGCACTACAGCCTTGCAGCGCTGGAGTCCTGGGTTCAAATCCCACCTAGGACAACATCTGCAAGGAGTTTGTATGTTCTCCCCGTGTTTGCGTGGGTTTCCTCCGGGTACTCCGGTTTCCTCCCACACTCCAAAAACATACTGATACGGAATCTAGATTGTGAGCCCCATCAGGGACAGTGACAATAATGTGTGCAAAACTGTAAAGCGCTGTGGAATCTGTTAGCGCTATATAAAAATAAAGATTATTATTATTATTATTATGGGGCCCATTATATACTTAAGCATTATATGTGGTTCATGATATACTGGAGCATTATATGGAGCCCATCATATACTGGAGCATTGTTTGGGGCTCAAGATATAATGGAGCATTTATATAGGACCCATCATACACTGGAGCATTATTTGGAACCAATTATTTACTGGAACATTATATGGGACCCATTCTGTAAGGAGCAATATATGGGGCTCATTATTCTTTATGGTGCAATATATGGGGCTCATTATACTGTATGGTGCATAATATGGGGCCCATTATACTGTAATGAGTAATATGTGGGGCTCATTATACTGCATGGAACAGTATATGGGTTCATTATACTATATGGAGCAATATATGTGGCTCATTATTCAGTGTGGAGCAGTATATGGGGTTCATTATACTGTATAGAGCATTATATAGAATCCATTATTCTGTATGGAGAACTATGTGGTACCCATAATACTGTATTAAGCAATATATGGGGCTCATTATTCTGTATGGAGCACTATGTGGTGCCCATAATACTTTATGGAGCAATATATGGGGCTCATTACGCCGTATGGATCATTATATGGGGTCCATTATTCTGTATGAAGCAATATATGGGGCTCATTATTCTGTATGGAGCACTATATGCTGCCTACAATACAGTGTGGAGCAATATATGGGGCTTATTATTCTGTATGGAATGGTCCATTATTCTGTATGAAGCAATATATGAGGCTCATTATTGTGTCTGGAGCACTATGTGCTGCCTATAATACTGTGTGGAGCAATACATGGGGCTCATTATTCTGTATGGAGCACTATGTGGTGCTCATAATGCTGTAGGGAGCAATGTATGGGGCTCATTATTCTGTATGAAATAGTCCATTATTCTGTATGAAGCAATATATGGGGCTCAATATTCTGTATGGAGCACTATGTGGTGCCCTTAATACTGTATGGAGTAATATATAGGCTCATTATTCTCTAAGAAGCACTTTGTAGCGCCATTAATACTGTATGGAGGACTATACTGTCCGGTTTCTGAGCTATTGTAAAACTGAGAGTAGATATCAATCATGTAATATAAGAAGTAGATGAAATATTTGGCATTGTACTATACCTATATTTCTCTGCCATATCTGTGCCTCATGAATCGTGGTATGTGTTACAGGGCCCACTGTCAATCTTTCGCCTGGGGCCCATTAAAACCTGGGGCCGACCCTGCTAACAGCTTAGCGTTACATCGATTTGAAAAATAGCCTCACCAGATCTTGTAAAATGACCAGTGCACTAGCAGGATGCAGCCGGCTCCCATAGATAAAGGCTGGAGCAGCACAGATGCCCACCACTGATGAGGACAGCCACCCTATCACAAAATAGTGATGATGAAGGTGTTAGCTGCCTAGTGGAAAAAAGCACACAAATAAGGCTTGCTTAGGACATAAGTCACTCAGGAAAGAGCAATGCATTGTGTCTGAATACCAGCCTATTAGTAATGCCTATAATGGAAGGTGGGCTGTTCAGCACTATATATGCATCACACAGAAAACCAAGCCATCAAAAAGGAGCCTAGCTGCATCCTGCAAAAAATGATAAAAAGTGCAAAAAAATGAATATGATAAATGCATCAAATGAGGTATTAGTTACTATTTTGGCCAAGCACGATGGCTCAGTGGATAGCACTGCAGCCTTGCAGCGCTGGAGTCCTAGGTTCGAATCCCGCCAAGGACAACATGTGCAAAGAGTTTGTATGTTCTCACCGTGTTTGCGTGGGTTTCCTCCGGGTTCTCTGGTTTCCTCCCACACTCCAAAGACATACTGATAGGGAATCTAGATTGTGAGCCCCATCAGGGACAGTGACGATAATGTGTGCAAACTGGAAAGCGCTGCAGAATATGTTAACGCTATATAAAAATAAAGATTGTTATTATTATTTCCACTATTAAATGACCTTAACCCTCCTCCTGGTGCAGTTTCAGTGTTATCTATCTATCCATCTATCTATCTACACACGTGGTCAAGATTGTTGGTACCCCTCGTTTAATGACAGAAAAACCCACAATGGTGACAGAAATAGCTTGAATCTAACAAAAGTAATAATAAATCATAAATCAATGAAAATGAACAAATGAAAGTCAGACATTGCTTTTCAGCTATGCTTCCACAGAATTAAAAAAAAAAAAAAAAACTCATGAAAATAACGTCCATAGAGTCCAAAGTATCGTATTAACGAATCAGTATAAATGTATTTGATTGCATATAATCAGGTAAAATAACAGAAGCACAACAATGTGGATAACAGAAGCAAGTAAAAGGTCAATAAAAGGTCATTTAAAAAAAGTTTCTGTGTCCACCTCCAATCTGCACTGATTAGATGAGATGAGACTGGGCTGGCTACAATCTCTCTGTGTTTTTTCTTCCTCCATCCCACTGCATGCAAAGTGTTATGATTTGGTAGCTGAGGAGAGCAGGCAAAAAGGAAATACACCAGAGCAGTTGGAAACTATGAGATTGCAGTACCCTGACTAACCACCACAACTAGAGGCAGCCGTGGAGCGTTCCTACGTTGGTCCTAGACGCCTCGTCACAGCCTGAGAAACTAACTACACCTAAAGATAGAAAGAGGAAAGCTATCTGCCCCGGAGCAGATCCCCAAAGAACATAGAAAGCCCCCAAACGTAATGGCGGTTAGACAAGAAGAAATACTGACACAGATAGAAAATAGTATGAGCAAACGTTGGGGCCCAAACTTACTAAATAGAAAAGGATAGGAAGGGCACTTACTGCAATACCAAAAAACCCTGAAAAGCACCAACTCTACTAATTTCAAAAACAACTGAGATCACACGACCTCTACCACCTAAATTAGTTCTCTGGTGTAACCAAAAACAAAACAGCAGCCACTGAAAAAACTGGAAAAAGCAAATGTACAAACATCAGTGGCTGAATTGAACTGAGAGGGCAAAAGCCCCCAGAGGGACCCTGAAGGCCCCCACAGAAGTGCAGGACAAAATGCAAAAATCAAGCACAAAAACAAAGAGAAGAAAATGTCTTATCTGTTAGCAGGAGATTCAGACACGACACATCAGGCTACCAAGGAAACAGGAATCAAGGATTGAGACCAGAACAATTGATCACCGGCAACCCTGATGGGAAGGCGACTCCCTTATATAAGACCAGTCAGTAACACCTGATTCCCAATCCTCACAATCTTCACTGGACAGTCCAGTACCGATTGTAACCACCAGAGGGAGCTTCTGCTCAGAACTCATTTTCAGTCTATTCACAACAGTACCCCCCCCTTGAGGAGGGGTCACCGAACCCTCATTTGAGCAACCAGGTCGGTCAGGATGAGTTCTATGATACGCACGGATGAGTCTCCCAGCATGGATGTCCGAAGCAAACACCCAAGAATTGTCCTCCTGACCATAACCTCTCCATTTAACCAAATACTGGAGTCTCCGTCTAGAAAAACGAGAATTCAATATTTTCTCAACCACATACTCCAGATTGCCCTCAACCAAAACAGGGTCAGGAGGCACAGTAGTAGGAACCACTGGCTCAACAAACCTCTTCAACAAGGACTTGTGGAACACGTTATGGATCTTAAATGTCCCTGGAAGAAGCAAACGAAAATAAACAGGATTAAGAATCTCCATGATCTTATAAGGTCCAATGAACCTAGGCTTAAATTTAGGAGATGCCACTCTCATAGCAATATTTCTTGAGGACAACCAGACCAAGTCCCCCACTTTAAACCGAGGACCATCAGTCCTATGCCGGTTAGCAAACCGCTGGGCCCTCTCCTGAGAGAGGGACAACCTCTCCACTACCTGGTCCCAAATCTGTTGCATACGCTCCACAACAGAGTCAACACCTGGACAGACAGAAGCCTCCGTCTGTCCTGAAGAAAATCGAGGGTGAAACCCAGAATTACAGAAAAATGGAGACATCAAAGTGGAAGAGCTAGCCCTATTATTAAGAGCAAACTCAGCCAAAGGCAAAAAAGAGACCCAGTCATCCTGATCAGCAGACACAAAGCATCTTAGATAAGTCTCCAATGTCTGGTTTGTTCTCTCAGTTTGACCATTGGTCTGAGGATGAAGCGCCGAGGAGAAAGACAATTGAACACCAAGTTTAGAACAAAAGGTCCTCCAAAATCTGGAAACAAACTGGACTCCTCTGTCAGACACAATGTTCTCAGGAATGCCGTGTAAACGAACCACGTGCTGAAGGAACAAAGGCACCAATTCAGAGGAGGAAGGCAACTTAGGTAATGGCACAAGATGTATCATCTTGGAAAACCTATCGCAAATCACCCAGATGACGGTCATTCTCTGAGAAACAGGGAGGTCGGAAATGAAATCCATAGAGATATGGGTCCATGGTCTCTTGGGCACAGGTAATGGCATCAACAAACCACTAGAACGAGAGCAAGGCTTGGAGCGAGAGCAAGTCCCGCAGGACTGTACAAACTCCCTGACATCACGAGACAAGGTAGTCCACCAAAAGGACCGACTAACCAAGTCTCTGGTACCAAAAATTCCGGGATGACCGGCCAACGTGGAACAATGAATCTCAGACATTACACTCTTTTTCCACTGGTCCGGGACAAACAATTTCCCAACAGGGCAGCGCTCAGGCTTATCCTCCTGACACCCCTCCAGAGCCAGTCTCAAATTGGGCGAGATGGCGGAAAGAACTACACCCTCTTTCAAAATAACAGAAGGATCAGATAACTCAGGAGAGTTCGCCAGGAAACTCCTCGAGAGGGCATCCGCCTTAACATTTTTAGTGCCAGGAAGAAATGAAACCACAAAATTAAAACGTGTGAAAAACAAGGCCCACCTGGCCTCTCTAGGATTAAGTCGCTTGGCAGATTCCAGATAAACTAGGTTCTTATGGTCCGTAAGGACCACCACCTGATGTTTGGCTCCCTCCAGCCAATGTCTCCACTCTTCAAAAGCCCACTTCATGGCTAATAACTCCCGATTACCCACGTCATAATTACGTTCAGTGGGAGAAAATTTTCGAGAGAAAAAGGCACAAGGGTTACTTTTAGAGGTCTCTGGATCTCTTTGGGACAAAACGGCACCTGCCCCAATTTCAGAGGCATCAACCTCCACCTGAAATGGCAGAGAAACATCAGGCTTCCGTAGAACAGGAGCAGAAGTGAATCTCTGCTTAAGTTCCTGAAATGCAGAGACTGCCTCAGGAGGCCAATTCACCACATCAGAACCCTTCTTGGTCAAATCAGTTAATGGTTTAACAATAACAGAGAATTTACCAATAAATTTACGATAAAAATTGGCAAAACCCAAGAATCTTTGAAGAGCCTTTAATGAAGTAGGTTGGACCCAATCACAGATGGCCTGAACTTTGACCGGGTCCATTTCAATAACAGATGGGGACAAAATGAATCCCAGAAATGAGATCCTCTGAACGCCAAAAATACACTTTGATCCCTTCACATACAGAGCATTCTCTCTCAAAATCTGGAACACAGTCCGAACATGTTTTACATGAGAGTCCCAGTCATTGGAAAAAATCAAGATATCATCCAAATAAACAATCAGAAATTTATCCACAAAATCCCTGAAAATGTCATTCATGAAGGACTGGAAGACAGAAGGAGCATTAGTGAGCCCAAAGGGCATCACAAGGTACTCAAAATGCCCTTCAGGGGTATTAAACGCCGTCTTCCATTCATCCCCGTGCTTAATGCGAATAAGGTTATATGCCCCCCTGAGGTCAAGCTTGGTAAACCAAGTAGCGTTTTTCACCCTGGAAAACAGATCAGAGATCAAGGGTAAAGGATATTGATATTTCACAGTAATATTGTTCAAGAGACGATAATCAATACACGGCTTTAATGAACCATCCTTTTTGGCCACAAAGAAAAAACCGGCACCTAAGGGTGAAGAGGATGGTCTGATATGACCCTTCTCCAATGACTCCTTGATATAAGACCGCACAGCGTCATGTTCAGGTACAGACAAGTTAAACAGGCGACCTTTAGGGAATTTACTACCAGGCGCTAATTCAATAGCGCAGTCATAGCTCCTATGGGGAGGTAAGGATGCAGATTTACTTTCGCTAAACACATCAGAAAAATCAATCAAAAAGTCAGGAACATCCTGAGCCTGGGGAGAGGCAGAAAAAACAGGAGTGTTGGTATTAACACATTGGCAGCCCCAACTGGTAACAGACACAGATTTCCAATCCAAAACAGGATTATGAGACTGTAACCAAGGGAAACCCAGTACGATAATGTCATGCAGATTATACAGAACCAAAAATTTGCAACTCTCCTGATGATCAGGTTCTACCCTCATTATCACCTGAGTAGAGAACTGAGGTTTATTCTCAGCCAAAGGGGGAGAATCTATCCCCAGTAGGGGAATAGACTTCCGTAGGGGTATCAAGGGAAACCCACAACGTTTAGCAAAATCAAAATCCATCAGGTTAATAGCTGCTCCAGAATCAACAAAAGCCTGAGCAGAAAATGAGGACAGAGAGCATATCAGGGTAACAGTTAATGAAAACTTAGTCTGAACACTATCCAAGACAACTGAGCGTGCAAAACGTCTTCCCCGCTTAGGGCAGACTGAAATAGCATGAGAGGCATCACCACAGTAGAAACATAACCCATTGCGCTTTCGAAATTCATGATGTTGTGCCCCAGAAACCACTCTATCACACTGCATGGATTCAGAAGCAGGTTCACAAGGCAACTTTATTCCACGCATACCTTTCCGCTCACGCAAACGTCTGTCAATTTGAATCGCTAATGACATAGAATCATTGAGACCAGAAGGAACAGGGAATCCCACCATAACATCCTTTACATTATCTGACAGTCCCTTCCGAAAAAGAGCTGCCAAAGCGTCGTCATTCCATTTGGTCAGGACTGCCCACCTACGGAATCTCTGACAGTATAACTCAGCGTCCTCAAGCCCCTGACTTAATGCCAACAAAGTTTTTTCAGCTTGATCAGTGACATTAGGCTCATCGTACAATAACCCTAAAGCCTGAAAAAACGCATCAACATCACTCAAAACAGGATCCTCAGGTGTCAGGGAAAAGCCCAATCCTGAGGGTCGCCGCGCAGGAGAGAGATGACAATTTGAACCTGCTGCGCTGCGTTCCCTGAGGACTTAGATTTTAAGGCAAAAAAAATTTACAGTTATTTTTGAAATTCAGAAACCTAGCTCGATCCCCTAAAAACAAATCTGGCATGGGAATCCTAGGTTCCACAACAGGCAACCTAGCAAGATAGGTAGCAATACTCCAAACTTCAGTGGCAAGCTGATCCACATGGCCAGACAACTGTGCAAACTCCATTGAGAGAGAAAAAAAATCCTCCTCAGCACCCAGAGATACAGAGGGAAAAAAAAAATGCCTCAAACAGAAAAAAAAAATCTCTGACAACTCTGACAACTTTTTTTTCTTTCCACAATATTTTTCCCTTCTGTGAGTACCATATAATTTTCAGTTTGGTCCGGTGATACTGTTATGATTTGGTAGCTGAGGAGAGCAGGCAAAAAGGAAATACACCAGAGCAGTTGGAAACTATGAGATTGCAGTACCCTGACTAACCACCACAACTAGAGGCAGCCGTGGAGCGTTCCTACGTTGGTCCTAGACGCCTCGTCACAGCCTGAGAAACTAACTACACCTAAAGATAGAAAGAGGAAAGCTATCTGCCCCGGAGCAGATCCCCAAAGAACATAGAAAGCCCCCAAACATGTAATGGCGGTTAGACAAGAAGAAATACTGACACAGATAGAAAATAGTATGAGCAAACGTTGGGGCCCAAACTTACTAAATAGAAAAGGATAGGAAGGGCACTTACTGCAATCCCAAAAAACCCTGAAAAGCACCAACTCTACTAATTTCAAAAACACCTGAGATCACACGACCTCTACCACCTAAATTAGTTCTCTGGTGTAACCAAAAACAAAACAGCAGCCACTGAAAAAACTGGAAAAAGCAAATGTACAAACATCAGTGGCTGAACTGAACTGAGAGGGCAAAAGCCCCCAGAGGGACCCTGAAGGCCCCCACAGAAGTGCAGGACAAAATCCAAAAATCAAGCACAAAAACAAAAAGAAGAAAATGTCTTATCTGTTAGCAGGAGATTCAGACACGACACACCAGGCTACCAAGGAAACAGGAATCAAGGATTGAGACCAGAACAATTGATCACCGGCAACCCTGATGGGAAGGCGACTCCCTTATATAAGACCAGTCAGTAACACCTGATTCCCAATCCTCACAATCTTCACTGGACAGTCCAGTACCAATTGTAACCACCAGAGGGAGCTTCTGCTCAGAACTCATTTTCAGCCTATTCACAACACCAAAGCTTCATGTTTAATTGTGAGCAGTGACTGTTTAAGTAGGTACAGAAGAGGCAGGAGGAGAGGGCAGTGGTGCCACCCAATGGCACTAATTGTGAACCCAGACGTTCGGCCCACAGAGTCGGGTGTTTAGATGACATGTGCCTGATCATGCTGGTGGTGGATAGATTCTTAGTGATCATGCCCTAGCTGATCTTTGCATAGCACAGGTTGCAAATGGCCATTTTGTGTGTCTAAGACCTCTCATTAAAAAAGTCCCAGATTGGGTAACACCTAACTCTTTAACAGAGAAATTGAAGAGTGTCAGTGCTCTGCAGAACAGTTGCCCACATTCTCCATCTGGTCACTAGATATAAGAAAACTTGTTTGTAAAATGTTCGCCAATTTCAAATTCAGCACAAACGTTGAACATTCAAATTTGTGTTCGGATTCCCAAGCAATATTGCTAAAAATCTGCAAAATTCGGACAAAGCTCAGTAAATGATCAAGTTTCCACTAATAGCTCTTTTCTACGCTAATTTTTCCGGTAGCATTACAGGCAGCAAAATGTCCCACACACATGCACACTGATGACACACGGATAACATCTGTGTGTCATCAGAGTGACACATATTGGCAACTAGGAAGACAGCTCACATCAGTGTCCCCTGCTTGCTCTGCAATCAGTACTAGCAGGGGACAATGTTGAAAGTAGAAGAGGTTTTCTCCTGATGACTATTTCATGAAGGCCATATTTGTGCAGGTATCTCTGAACAATAGGAAAATGTACCACAACTCCAGAGTCTGCTAAATCTTTCTGAAGATCTTTTTCAGTCAAGCGGGGGTCCTGATTTGCCTCTCTAGAAATCCTATCAGCATCTCTCACTGAAGTTTTGCTTGGTCTTCCAGACCTTATCTTAACCTCCACTGTTCCTGTTTACTGCCATTTCTCAATTGCATTTCAAACTGAGGAAAGTACAACTTTAAAACGCTTTTCTATCTTCTTACTTTCTTCTCTTGCTTTGTGGGCCTCCACCATTTTCATTTTCAGAGTGCTAGGCAGCTGCTTAGAAGAAATCATGAGTGCGGTTTTTTGGCACAAGGTTAGAGGAGGCTGGGTTTTTTAAAGCTGTGAAATTTGCATCACCTGGCCTTTACCTAACAATGATAGTAAACAAACAATAACCCTAACAGGCTAATTAATGTCTGAAACCTTGATCAAAATTATCTGACCACACAAATCTCCAATGGTGCCAAGGGTGCCCAAACTTTTGCTGAAGTTGAAAAAAGGATAGCTTATACAAATGGATAATGATCCGAAACACATGTCAAAATCCACAACAGGCTACCTGAAAAGGTGCAAGATGAAAATTTTACAATGGCCCTCACAATCTCCTGATCTGAACATCATTGAAAATCTGTGGCTAGACCTCAAAATAGCAGTGCATACAAGATGACTCAGGAATCTCATAGAACATGAAGAATTTTCCAAAGAAGAATGGATAAAAATCCCTCAAAAACTCCCTCAACTCTTGCCTGGCTACAAAAAGTGTTTACAGACCAATCAAAAGGGGAGCTGCTAGGTACTAACTATGCACGTGCCCAAACATTTTCATCATCCTATTTTCCTTTTTGTAATTTTTAATATGTAAAAAATGATTTTATATATATATATATATATATATATATATATATTGAAAGATGAATGCATTGATGTATTGTATTGTACATTCACAGTTTAAGGAAATGCTTTAAAATGGAAATGCCTGCCTGGCTTGATTGATCTGGAATGCACTAAGAAGGTGTTCACAGTAGAGAATTTGAAATGCAATTTCACACTATTCCAGTCCATATTAACCTTTGACCAATGTAAAAAAAAACTAATTCAGTATTTTTCTTATTCCATTTAGATTGTGAAATCTTTTACCGTCAAAGTAAAGGAGTAAACAAATAGCTTTGCTGTTCTTGAAGATCTAAGAGATTAAGAGATTTTGTCAAATGGGAATGTCAGTATTATAAATCTTAAGAGATTGACATTTTATACTGAATGTGTATTTTAATATAAATAATGAATTATAAAAAATATTTGTATTTATTTAATAATTGTTTGGTTGTACAAAATGCTATTTTCTCCAAATAATCTAAAGCATTTGGAGACGTTGTTCTGCCATGGATAGTGAGTGATGAGGTCTAGAACAAACTGATCTTTAGATTTTGTTGCCTAGGGTGCAACATTTGATTCCACAGGGCTAAAACAACTCCCCTCTGTTGAATTATGTGAAAACTATGTTTGGCTCTTAGAATAGTACTGGGGAAACTAAAATGGTGCCGTTACATGTATAGATTGCTACATATTTAATTCTTGGTTTTCCTTAAACAAACATTGGATAAATTAACTACATTTTTTATCACTGCATATATAAAAAAGGACCAGTTCTTGGAGTAAATTTTTCTCATACATATATTGTAAGAAGGCTGCTGGACACATCATTGACAGGGGATATGTATCACGGAGGTGGTTCTCATTAATGTAAGTCTGGAGGCAAGCTCCAGCACGTATGCTGCTGAGATTGGTAACGGCATGGCAAGGCTGGCCGCTTACATATACCCATCCCGGGGTGTGGTATGGCAGGTATAGGAAAGTACAGCTGTATCATTATTAAACAGTGAATGGAGATAAGAAGGCCTCCTGTATGATGTCTGCAAAATAAGTTGTTATACTACATGTTATCCAGTCTGAGTGAACTAGACTATCACTAAAGTGATGTTATTTGAACTGTTTACTTTGTTTTTCCCTGCACTGAAAGGCTGTTTATTTTACTTTGCTTGTTGCATGGTTTATGGAGTATTAACAAACAAGCCTCAACATTTTGCTTAAACCATTTCCCATGACTAACAACCAAGTGAGTAGAAATTTTACAGTTGGTACAGAAGCGGGCATGAATCCCGAGGGACATATATGACTGCTGAAGGGAAACTGATTGTCTTGGGTAAAAACGGCTGCATGAGAGAAAGCAGACAACATGGAGGAGGTGATAAAGCAACTGTTGCAGGCCAATCTCCAACAGCAACAGCTTTGGCAGGAGCAAGGGCAGCAGTGGCAACAGCAGCAACACAGGCAGCAGCAGCACAGGCAGCAGAGAGAACTCCTAGCCGAGAGGATCTGTGGCAGGGCAACCACCCCACTTCAGAGTCAAGGTGATGATTCACACATGAGGAAGACAGTAAGGAGGGTTTTGCAAAAGATGACCCCAGGTGATGACATCAAGGCATTCTTAAAGGGTGGGGAATAAGAGAAATTGCCTCCGGAGTAGTGGACAGAGGTTCTGACACCATATTTAATGGGAGAACCACAGTAGGCCTAGTATTACCTGGCCTTGCAGGAGGCAAAAGAGAATGCAAAGTTGAAAATGGAGATCTTGGGTGCTCAGGAGTGACTTTGACTGTCAGGGTGCAACTGGAGCATCACTGAGCATATCACGTTAACAAACCTCTCCGGTCCCAAAAATTCAACTTCCCGCATCTGGTTCAAAAGTTCAACAGGAATCTTCTTGAATAGTGCAAATGGTGAAGGGGTCATAATGGAAAGGTTCATACACTTCCCTCTAAAGCTCGTTCAGTCCTCGGTTGCAAAAGGATATACAATGTTGATGACCTGGTTGACCTGGTAGAAAGGTAACAGGTGGTCGAGAGTTACTTGGGGAAGCAACAGGTTTTAACATCTCCATAATGGGATTCTCAAAGGGGGGCTGACACCAAAAAGAAGGGAACAAGAAGCCACATAAAAAGAGTGTCCAAGAGCCCAGGGAGTCTGAGTTGTTGACGAAGGCCTCAACTAATTTGTTGGGTGTCATGCCCCAGATCCAATATCCACCCATTGCCCCATGACCCCTGAGGCTATGGCCTACAGCATCAATCAGTACTACTCGTATTATGCATATCATGCTTGCAGTGTTGAGTCTCAACCTGGCGAGGGGCTGCAAGCATGACTCGTTTCAGTGAACGAAGTGCACATAACTGGTCTGTTGGACTCTGTAAGTTTGGTTACCCTATTGAAGACCACACTTCCTAACCGGCTGATTCCTGAGAAGATTGTGGGCGTCAGTTGTATCCATAGGGACGCTACATACTAACTTGTGGCCCGAATGGTCATGCAGTCAGCAACACAAACAAACAACTCCTCACCGATGAAGCCGGTATTCTAGGGGCTTATTTCAGCCAAGCCCTGAACACGTGCATACTAATCTCCTCACCGGAGGTGCCGGTATTCTAGGGGCTTATTTCAGCTGAGCCCTAACCACATGCGTGCATGATCACACTGGCGCAAAGCACATAATGCAATTGATACTAGCGCATGGCCGCTAGGCCATGCAACCCTTTTATAGTAGCAACTACAGGACCTGCCAGAAAAGGACCAATGAGAAACTGTTCCAGAGCACATGTAGTTTCAGTACCTTCCTGGCGGACCAATAGGAGCTGCTGCAGTACCGGAGCTTGTGACCCTGATCTCCAATGAGAGATCTTACCCTGGGCATGCTCAGAAGGGGAAAAGCAGGACTTAGTCCTAAAGACGTCTGCTCGCTGCTGACCAGTACTGGCTACAATAGCAGAACCTGGAGAGGCAGCAGCAAGTCTCTGCACAGTATAAGACCGGGCGAGATGCTGGGACCGACGTCTTTGCAGAGCAGGCTCCACTGTGGCCGGAGATGGATGGGGGACCGCAGCGGGACTGGTTCGAGACTCCCCTTGTGCAGCAGCGGGAACTCGAACACTAACATTACCCCACTTCCTAGGGCCCCCTTCTTTGGGCCTCGCTGCGCTCAAAGGCAGTGATGAGCTGCGGAGCGTGAACATGCTCGGCAGGCTCCCAGGACCTATCTTCAGGCCCACAACCCTCCAATCCACCAAATAAATTTTTTTGCCTCGTACCACCTTACACCCAACGATGGCGTTCACCTCATGATCGTCGGTAGATGAACCCGACATCCCGGCAGAGGACTCGGAAAACTGGGAGATGGCCACGGGTTTCAAAAGGGACACGTGAAAAGTATCAAAGATACCAAGGCGAGGTGGAAGAACTAAGCGGTAGACTACAGGGTTTACCTGCTCAAGGATCTTAAAGGGGCCCAAATAGTGAGGTGCCAACTTAGTAGACTCTACTCACAGCCGGATGTTCCGGGCAGAGAGCCACACTAAGTCGCCCGGAGCAAATGTCGGAGCGGGGCGCCGATGAGCGTCGGCAGAAGACCTCATCCTCTCCTTGGAGGCCTGAATGGAATCCTGAGTGCGGTCCCAAATGTCCCGGGCCTCCACGGCCCAGTCTGCCACCCTGGAGTCGTCGGAAGACACGGGCATGGGCACCGGTACCCGCGGATGCTGACCGTAGTTTAAGAGGAATGCTGTCTGTCCGGTGGAGTCAGCCACAGCATTATTTAGAGCGAACTCAGCCCACGGTAGCAAGGATGCCCAGTCATCCTGCCTGGCTGAGACAAAATGTCGCAAGTATGTGACCAAGGTCTGGTTGGCTCTCTCTATCAACCCATTCGTCTCGGGATGATAAGCCGAAGAGAGATTTAACTCAATGCTGAGTAGATGACACAGCTCTCTCCAGAACCGAGACGCAAATTGGGGACCTCGATCACTGACAATTTTGTCTGGCATTCCGTGTAGCTGGAAAATGGGCCTGATAAATAATGCTGCTAAGGCCCGTGCGGAAGGTAACCGTGGTAACGTCACCAAGTGTACCATTTTGGAGAAGTGGTCGGTTATCACCCAAATGATGGTGCAGCCCCGAGACTTGGGTAAGCCCACCACAAAATCCATCCCAACCGTCTCCCAGGGCCTGTCTGCCACCGGTAAAGGGAAAAGTAACCCAGCTGGCCGTTGTCGAGGGGACTTATTCTTGGCGCAGGAGACGCACGCCTGAATGTATTCCCTGATGTCACGGACCATATGTGGCCACCAGTATGTCCTCGCCAGCAACTCAGATGTCCTCTTTGCCACAAAATGTCCACTCACCCTGGACGAATGTGCCCAAGAGAGTACCTCCGATCGCAAATTGATAGGCACAAAAGTCTTGCCTGGAGGCACAGGCTCAAGCGAAACCGGGGCCACAGTTCTTAGGCTCTCTGTGGGGACAATCAGCCGAGGCTCCTCCTCCACCTCCTCAGAGGACACCACGGAGCGAGACAGAGCGTCGGCACGAATGTTTTTCTCCCCAGAGAGAAAATGGAGGGTGAAATGGAACCGGGAGAAGAACAGGGACCATCTGGCCTGACGGGAATTTAGCCGCTGGGCGGTCTGTAAATAGACCAAGTTTTTGTGGTCAGTGAACACTTGAAAGGGAAAGCGAGCCCCCTCCAGGAGATGTCTCCACTCGGAAAAGGCCAACTTCATGGCTAGCAACTCCCTATCCCCAATGGAATAATTCCTCTCTGCTGGTGTGAAGGTCTTGGAGAAGAAGAAGCAAGGATGTTTACGACCTTGAGCATCCTTTTGAAAAAGGACTGCTCCAGCACAAACGGACGAGGCATCTACCTCCAATATAAAAGGCTTATCAACCTCGGGACGATGTAGGATAGGAGCGCTAGCAAAATGGGACTTGATTGAATTAAAGGCCTTGCAGACCTCCTCTGACCACAATTTGGGATTGGCTCCCTTCTTGGTGAGGGCTACCAAGGGAGCAACCAAAGTAGAGAAGTGGGGAATGAATTGGCAATAGTAATTAATGAACCCCATTAAGCCCTTTAAGAGAGTGGGGTTCTTGCCAATCCATTACAGCCTGTAGTTTGGCAGGATCCATAGCCAATCCCTGAGTGGAGATGATATAGCCCAGTAATGGCAGAGACTCCAGCTCAAACACACACTTCTCCAACTTCGCATATAGAGAATTTGCCCGCAAGAGGTCGAAGACCCTGCAGACATCTCTCCGGTGGGTGTCCATATCTGGAGAAAAGATGAGAATGTCATCCAGATAGGCTACCACTGAGGTGGCAAGCATATCCCGGAAGATGTAATTTATGAAATCTTGGAAGACGGCTGGAGCATTACAGAGCCCGAAGGGCATCACAAGATATTCGTAATGTCCATCTCTGGTATTGAACGCCGTCTTCCATTCGTCCACCTCACGGATGCGGATCAGGTTATAGGCACCACGAAGCTCCAGCTTAGTAAATACCCTTGCTCCCCGGAGCCTATCAAAGAGCTCAGATATTAGGGGCAAAGGGTATTTGTTCTTAACGTTAATGGCGTTAAGACCCCTATAGTCTATACACGGTCGTAATTCTCCATTCTTCTTCTGCACGAAGAAAAATCCTGCCCCTGCTGGTGACACTGACTTCCTAATAAACCCTCTTGCCAGATTTTCCTGGATGTATTGTGACATGACCTCCGTCTCCGGAAGAGAGAGAGGATACACTCTGCCCCGAGGAGGCTACGTTCCAGGCAAGAGGTCTATAGGACAGTCATAGGGGCGATGAGGCGGAAGAGTCTCCACTGCCTTTTTGGAGAATACATCCGCGTATGACCGATAAACCTTTGGGAGAGAAGCAAGGTCTATGGGTATCTCCGTGGTGGAAACCTGAACGTCCTCTCTGAGACATCTGTCTCTGCAATGATCACCCCAACCCAGTATTCTCCCAGAGGACCACTCAATATGGGAAGAGTGGTAACGAAGCCAGGGTAATCCCAACAAAACCTCATCTATTCCCTCAGGAAGAACAAAAAGGGATATATTCTCCTGATGAGAAGGGGACATAGACAGAGGAAGAGAAACAGTCTGGTGGGTGATTTGTGAGGGCAGGATTGCTCTATTCAATACTCTCACCGATACTGACTCGGCAAGCGTCACCAGCGGTATGGAATGGCGAGAGGCAAAGGAGGAGGACATAAAATTCCCCTTTGCTCCAGAGTACACACAAAGCTTGGCGGGAAGAGTGGATGAACCTAGAGAGATTAACCCTTTAAGGAGCACTTTCGGAGCAAAATCCCTCGTGTCTAATGACCCTGCACCCATGGTCACGGAACATGACCATTTACTCATTTGCTGGGGACATCGGCTGGCATAATGTCCTGGCTGCTGACACACTCTAGAGACCACGGATACTCGAGTGGTCCAAGACTTAGATCCCACTCGAGTAGTCTCCACGGTCTCTTGGGAGTCGGACGCCCGAACGGGTAATTCAAGAGGTCAGGCAAAGGTGGGTGCCAGCCGAAACCTCTGACTACACTGGGTCCGCTCTAGCCTCCGCTTGTGAAAACGGAGGTCGATGCGGGTAGATATAGAAATGAGTTTCTCCAGTGTGGCAGGAATCTCCCTGGTGGCCAAAGCGTCCTTTACATGGTCAGCCAGTCCTCTCCAGAACACTGGAATAAGAACTTTATCTGGCCACTCTAATTCAGAGGCAAAAGTCCGAAATTGTACTGAGAACTGGCTGACCATAGACAAGCCCTGTGACATTGCCAGCAGTTGGAGTGCCGTATCGTGAGTGACCAAAGGTCCGAAAAAGACCTTTTTCAGAGCCTCCAAAAAACGAGGAGCACTCCGCACCACACGATCGTCGCGCTCCCACAGCGGCGTTGTCCACTCCAATGCTCTGCCCGACAGAAGACACACAATAAAAGCCACTTGTGCCCGTTTCGTGGGGAAACGTGTTGCCAGAAGCTCAAGCGGTATAGAGCACTGACTCACGAATCCCGACAATATTTACTATCACCAGTAAACTTGTCTGGAAGTGGGAGGTGGGATAATGTCGGAGCAGAGGTAGCGGTGGACAAACTGGCTGCAGCTACGCTAGCAGCCTGAACAGCGACTGCGGTAATATCCACAGCTGAGATTGTGCGCTCAAGGACCGCCAACCTACCCTCCAGCTGCTGGATGTACTGCTGTAGACGCTGGTCATCCGCCATTTTACTAGACAAACCCTGGCGCTAGTATACTGTTAGGGTCTGCGGAACGCACCTAATAAATAATGTAGAGAGGTGCGTTCGCAGCCCGAGGTCCACCGTGCAGGCAGAGCCTGCTGATAGTAAGATGGCATAAGTAGCGAACTCTGTTATCCCACAGAGTCGCTAAAATAAACCTCGTAGTGTGCTATGGCAGTTAGTGCGAACTCTGTTAATCCACAGAGCGGCTAGCAGGAATGCCACAGCGCTATATGGCAATAAGTGCGAACTCACTTAGCTTCAGTGAGCTGCAAAGTATAACGCTAGGGCGCTGACTAGCGTTTTAAAGCGAACACTGTTGTGTCACAGAGCCGCTGAGACACCCTACTGTGTCCAGGTACACAGTTAACTGCTATGCAGATAGTAGTCCGTGGTCATGCAGTCAGCAACACAAACAAACAACTCTTCACCAGTGAAGCCGGTATTCAAGGGGCTTATTTCAGCCAAGCCCTGAACACGTGCATATGAATCTCCTCACCGGAGGTGCCGGTATTCTAGGGGCTTATTTCAGCTGAGCCCTAACCACATGCATGCATGATCACACTGGCGCAAAGCGCATAATGCAATTGATACTAGCGCATGGCCGCTAGGCCATGCAACCCTTTTATAGTAGCAACTACAGGACCTGCCAGAAAAGGACCAATGAGAAACTGTTCCAGAACACATGTAGCTTCAGGACCTTCCTGGCAGACCAATAGGAGCTGCTGCAGTACCTGAGCTTGTGACCCCTGATCTCCAATGAGATCTTACCCTGGGCATGCTCAGAAGGGGAAACGCAGGACTTAGTCCTAAAGACGTCTGCTCGCCGCTGACCAGTACTGGCTACAATGGCAGAACCTGGAGAGGCAGCAGCAAGTCTCTGCACAGTATTAGACCGGGTGAGACGCTGGGACCGATGTTTTTGCTGAGCAGGCTCCACTGTGGCCGGAGATGAATGGGGGACTGCAGTGGGACTTGTTCGAGACTCCCCTTGTGCAGCAGCGGGAACTCGAACCCTAACAGACTTATTGGGGAAAGTGTGGTTGCCTGGTTACCCAGATAACAACCAGATCACTCTTGAAAAACCCTCATTGCATCCTGATTTTGATGAGTTTGACTTTTGTGTGCTTGTTACTAGAGTTGAGCGAAACATGTCGGTCAATTTAAAAAAAGACAGACTTTCGCAGAGCGAAATCTGACCATAGCGTGAAGTCGGTCACGTGATCGGCGACCATTGTGCCAAAGTCGATTTTCCCATAATACTTGAAGGGCCTTTTCTCGGCCAATGAGCAAGGACGCAGACTGTGGGCAATGCGATGACATGGGCAGCGGCCATCACCATCTTAGAGAAGGGCATTGTAGTGATTGGCTTGCTTTGTGTGGCGTCACAGTGCCTATAAAAGCCCTCACCGCCCGACCGCCATTTTACTTCTGCCGATATTAGCATAGGAATAGGTTGCTAACGCTGGTTCTCAGTAGGGAGAGCATTAGGCAGGCCCAAAAACAATAAATTCTGTGCTTGTGCTGCTAGCGATTAGCTGTACATTTACTGTGCAGTGACGGGAGGATTTTGGTGTGTGCAGCAGCGCTGGTTCTTAGGCTGCCTGCCAGTGAGAGGGGAGGAATTTATTGTGTGCAGCAGCAGAGCTGATTATTAGGCTGCCTGCCAGTGAGAGGGGAGAAATTTCTTGTGTGGAGCAGCAGAGCTGATTATTAGGTTGCCTGCCAGTGACATGGGAGGAATTTCTAGTGTGCAGCAGCAAAGCTGATTATTAGGCTGCCTGCTATCTGTATTGCTGTGTGTACCCTGCTGTGCAGACTGCTTTTTAACACAGCACCTACACAGCACTAATACTTTAATTTTTTTCTGCACAACATTCATTTTTTCCCACACTGTTTAGAGCTATACGCTACTCACACCAGCTGGTATCATGGACAAATACATGCTGACTATCTGTGTGTGAATCTGGAAATATATAGGGAGATTTCAATTTTCCCCAAAACCGTATACAGCTGGTATCTTCTGATACAGTACCGTTTTTCTGCCTTGTGTATTATAGTCAAATCCATACTGAGAGAGCGTCTGTGTGTGACTACGGAACTATATACGGAGATTTCAATTTTCCCCAAAACCGTATACAGCTGGTATCTTCTGATACAGTACCGTTTTTCTCCCTTCTGTATTACGGTCAATTCCATACTGAGAGAGCGTCTGTGTGTTACTCTTGAAATATATACGGAGATTTAAAATTACTCCAACACAGTATACAACTGTACGCTACTGATACAGTCCAGTTTTTCTCCTTTTCATATTCTGGTGTTATCCCTACTGAGCCTGTGACCGTGTGTGTTACTCCTGAAATATATACGGAGATTTAAAATTAACCCAACACAGTATACAACTGTACGCTACTGACACAGTCCAGTTTTTCTCCTTTTCATATTCTGGTGTTATCCCTACTGAGCCTATGACCGTGTGTGTTACTCCTGAAATATATACAGAGATTTAAAATTACCCCAACACAGTATACAGCTGTACGCTATTGATACAGTCCAGTTTTTCTCCTTTTCATATTCTGGTGTTATCCATACTGGGCCTGTGAGCGTGTGTTTACTCCTGAAATATATACGGAGATTTAAAATTCCCCCAACACTGTATACAGCAGTACGCTACTGATAGAGTACACTTTTTCTGCTTTTCAGATTCTGCTGTTATTCATACTGGGCCTGTGACCGTGTGTGTTACTCCTGAAATATATACGGAGATTTAAAATTCCCCCAACACTATATACAGCTGTACGCTACTGATAGAGTATACTTTTTCTGCTTTTCATATTCTGCTGTTATCCATACTGGGCCTGTGACCGTGTGTGTTACTCCTGAAATATATACGGAGAATTAAAATTCCCCCAACACTGTATACAGCTGTACGCTACTGATAGAGTACACTTTTTCTGCTTTCATATTCTGCTGTTATCCATACTGGGCCTGTGATCGTATGTGTTACTCCTGAAATATATACGGAGATTTAAAATTCCACCAACATTGTATACAGCTGTACGCTATAGATAGAGTACACTTTTTCTGCTTTTCATATTCTGGTGTTATCCCTACTGAGCCTGTGAGAGTCAGTGTGTGACTCTGGCCAAATATAAATAGTTTTACAATTTCCCCAACCCTGTATACAGCTGTACGCTTCTAATACATTACCCTTTTTCGACTTTTTATATTCTGGTGTAATCCCTACAGAGCCTGTGAGAGCCAGTGTGTGACTCTGGCAAAATATACGTAGATTTCACATTTCCCCAACCCTGTATACAGCTATACGATTCTAATACATTACCCTTTTTCTACTTTTGATATTCTGGTGTGATCAATAGTGAGCCTGTGTCTGACTCTGCCAAAATATACGGAGATTTTCTAATTCCACAACCCTGTATACATCTGTAAACTTCTAATACATTACCCTTTTTCTACTTTTTATATTCTGGTCTAATCCATACAGAGCCTGTGAGAGTCTGTTACTCAGGAAATAAATACGGAGAATTACAATGACCCCTAGATTGTATACAGTTGTACGCTTGGGATATAGTATCTTTTTTAGCAGAAAGTCCTCCTCCCCCACCACTCTAAGTGCATCATTGACACCTGTAACATTGGCCCACATGTGTGATTATTTCTTGCAGATATTTTTATATTCTTGTGTAATCCATACTGAGCCTTTGAGCGTCATTGTCTGACTCCTGAAATGTATCCGGAGATTTACAATATTTGCATCATACTATATATACCTGGTATCTGGTGATACACTAACTCTTTTTCTTCTTATTATATTCTTGTGTAATCCATAGTAAGCCTGTGAGCGTCAGTGTGTGCCTCCTGAAATATATACGGATATTTATTTTAGTTTCACTATACTATATATACCTTGGATCTGCTGATACAGTACCCTTTTTCAGCTTTTCATATTGTGGTCTAATCCATACTGAGCATGTGAGCGTCTGTCTGGTACTCCGTAAATATATGCGGAGATTTATAATAAACCCTAGACTGTATCCAGCTGTACGCTTCTGATACAGTACCTTTTTGCCATAAAATCCTCCTCTACCCACCACTCTAAGTGCATCATTGACACCTTGAACATTGGCCCACATGTGTGATTATTTCTTAGGGATCTGATTTTTATATTATTGTGTTATCCATACTCAGCCTGAGAGCGTCAGTGTCTGCCTCCTGAAATATATACGAAGATTTTGAATATTTTCACTATACTATATATACCTGGTATCTGGTGAAACAGTACCCTTTTTCATCATTTTAAATTACTGTGTAATCCAGACTGAGCCTGTGAGCGTCAGAGTCTGCCTCCTGAAATATATACGGAGATTTAGAAAATTTTCACTATACTATATATACCTGCTATCTGCTGATACAGTGCCCCTTTCTCTTCTTATTATATTCTGGTTTGTGATCCATACTAAGCCTGTGAGCATCAGTGTCTGCCTCCTGAAATATATACGGAGATTTAGAATATTTTAACTGTACTATATATACCTGGTATCTGGTGAAACAGTACCCTTTTTCGTCTTTTTATATTATTGTGTAATCCAGACTGAGCCTGTGAGCTTTAGAGTCTGCCTCCTGAAATATATACGGAGATTTAGAATATTTTCACTCTACTATGTATACCTGGTAAATGCTGATACAGTGCCCCTGTAAAGCAGCTGAAATGCAGGCCAGTGTGCTCAGGACAAGCCTGCACTGCAGCAGCCAAAACCACCACCAGGTGGCAGCAAAAACATCCAAAGCTGTGTTAGGAATAATCAGTCATACAAGAACCAGAGGTCTCAGCAAGCCCGTGGTCAGAAACAAGCCAATAGGTCAAAACCAGATGGGAGCTGTCAGACTACTGCTGTGTAGCGCAACCTTCCCCAGAGGGAGCTAGGGAGGGACGTGAGACTGAGTACACAGAGAAGCTATACACATCAGAAGCACAGGCACCACCAAGTGGTGGGAGCTTGGTCAGGCAAGCCGAGTCAAAACCGTACAGAGGCAGAAGTACCAGAAGGAGCAGCAAAACACATAGTCAGTATACCAAGCCGAGGGTCAAATAGCCAGACAGAGAACGTAGCAGCAGAGACGGATACCAAGAGACGGAGTCAGAGTCAGTCCGGATCATACACGAGTAAACAAGTCAAAGGCAGGAGGATCACCAGGTAACAGGGGTCAGAGGCTCTAAACTGGAAGCTTGAGCTATCGCTAACACTGGTAAGCCGGCTGTGACGGACTGAAATAGCCCAGCCCGCTCCAGAACGAGGCCGAGGAAATTAACCCCCGCATGACCAGTCCTGAGAGAGGACAGCAGCGCACAAACTCCGGATTGGACCATGACAGCCCCTATTTCTGCTTATTATATTCTGGTGTGATTAGTGTTGAGCGATACGATACTGCAAATATCGGGTATCGGCCGATATTAGCTGTATCGGGCTTTCGATTCCGAGTACCGATATTTTCGTCATATCGGATACCGGAATCGGGATTGTCACTGTCATTGTCAGTGTCCGTCGGTCGGGGTTTGTCACTGTCAGTGTCCGTCGGTCGGGTCTGTCAGGAGTCAGCGGCACTTACCTGGCAGAAGATCTCCGGCGGTCACGGCCTGGACTGCTTCATGGCCGCCATCCTCTTCTCCCCGGCGGTCACATGCAGTTTCTCGCGATAACTGCAGTGACTGCTGGGTAATCCCGGCCGTAAAGCAGTCAGTCCGATGACGTCACCGCCGGGGAAGCAGGTAATCAGCTGTGCTGCGCCGCGATGACAGGCTCTGCCTGTCATTGCGATGTAGCAGAGCTGGATCGTCGTGGGACACTCGTTACTATGGACTGCGTCGACAGGTGGTATACTGTTGGTTTTTTTTTTTTTTTTTACAGGAGATCGATGGCGTCGCAGGAATGAGAGTACAATAAAAGAAATGAAAACTGTGTTGTCTCTTTTATTTCATTAAAAGACTTTTTTCTTGCTCTGTCTTTTTTTTAAACATTTAATAACTTTGGGATTAATAATGGATCGGTGTCTTATTGACACCTCTCCATTATTAACCGGGCTTATTGTCACCGTGCAATCAACGGTGACATTAACCCCTTATTACCCCACTTGCCACCGCTACAGGGCAGTGGGAAGAGCCGGGTAAAGTGCCACAATTGGCACATCTTTTGATGCGCCAAATGTGGGGCTGCTGTAGCCTGGTATTATCAGGCTGTTGAGGGCCAAAATCCATGGGACTTGACAGTCTTTTAATACCAGGCCGCAGCAGTCTGCATTTTACTTGGCTGGTTAACAAAAATAGGGGGACCCCTACGCCGTTTTTTTTCGAGGGGATCCCCTATTTTTGTTAACCAGCCAAGCTAAGCAGACTGCTGTGGCCTGGTATTATCAGGCTTGCAAGGTCCATGGATATTGGATCCTTACCAGCCTGAAAAACCAGGCCTCAGCGGTCTGCTTCATCTGGCTGGTTAACAAAAATAGGGGGGACCCCACGCCAATTTTTTTCGAGGGGATCCCCTATTTTTGTTAATCAGCCAAGATATGCAGACTGCTGTGGCCTGGTATTATCAGGCTGGCAAGGTCCATGGATCTTGGCTCCTTAACAGCCTGAAAATCCAGGCCTCAGCGGTCTGCTTCATCTGGCTGGTTAACAAAAATAGGGGGGACCCCACGCCATTTTTTTTTCGAAGGGAACCCCTATTTTTGTTAATCAGTTCCCTCTGACGTCACTGATGGTGTCCCTGGCTGACCTGAAGTGAAAGTGGAAAGCAATCAATTAAGCTTTCCACTTCCTCTCCTGTCAGCCAGGAGAGGAGCTCATTCATTTGGGCGTTTACTGTGAGGCTGCAGCATTAGCTGCTGTCCCTGCAGTAAACATTAACCCTTTCTGAAGGATTACACCGTGGGACCTGACTGTGCATGGGATAGGTAAGAATAATTTTGCTTTATTATTTTATTTTTATTACAGGAAATGGTTTTAGCAGGTAAATAAAATATGGTCAAAAACTGTGTGATTATTTCATTAAACTTCTTTTTTATTAAAGTGTGTGTGTTTGATTTTTCTTTCATACAATAGGATTAATAATTGATAGTTGTCTAATTGACAGCTCTCAATTATTAACCTGGCTTAAAGTGACCTTTCAATTGCAAGGTCATTTTAACCCCTTATTAACCCATTCGCCACCGCTACAGGGCAATGGGAATAGACGGGCAAAGTGTCAGAAAGGGCGAATCTAATTATAGATTTGTCTTTTCTGGGGTGTCTGGGGGCAGATGTTAGTAGCCAGGGGGGGCCAAAAATAATGGTCCCTCTCTGGGCTATTATTATCTGCCCCCATTCGCTGGCTTTGTCTGTCTGGTTGCGAAAATAGGGCGGGAGCCCACGCATTTTTTTTAAACAATTTTACACCTCATATATATATATATATACATGTCATTGAATTTGTGACACATATATATATATTTATATTTATAGTTCATACACTTCTACATAGTATAATAGCCGCTAATTCAATTGCCGGCTTTTGTGAAAATGCAGAACCCGACATGAAATGACACTTGGTGTACATAGGGTTAACCATGTCTTTTCATGTCCTTTGCTATCTGATTTGCACAAACAATTACATCAGTCTATGTGTGCAAAATTTCACACCTGTAGGGGTTAATTAAAGGTGTAAATTCGTAGCAAAAAAGTCCGTTTTTTTTACAACGAATTTACACCTTTAATTAACCCCTACAGGTGTGAAATTTTGCACACATAGACTGATGTAATTGTTTGTGCAAATCAGATTGCAACAACATGAAAAGACATGGTTAACCCTATGTACACCAAGTGTCATTTCATGTCGGGTGCTTCTGTCTTTTCACAGAAGCCGGCTTTACCTGGCAATTGAATCAGAGGATATTTTACTATGTAGAAGTGTATAAACTATACATATATGTATATATATATGTCACAATGACATGTATATATATATATATATATGTATTCTATGTGTGTATATTTAGTGTTTACAAGGAAATAAAGTTTTTTTTTAGTTGCGATATTTTGTTCCCATAGACCTACATGGGACTTCCGGTATTGGAATCGGATATTGGCGATATTTAGTGATATCGGCGATACCATTCCGATCCGATATTTTTAGATATCGAGCAGTATCGCTCAACACTAGGTGTGATCCATGCTGAGCCTGTGAGCGTCTGTCTGGTACTCCATAAATATATACGGAGATTTACAATGACCCCTAGACTGTATCCAGCTGTACGCTTCAGATGCAGTACACTTTTAGCCATAAAGTCCTACTCCACCCACCACTCTAAGTGCATCATTGACACCTGGAACATTGGCCAACATGTGTGAATATTTCTTGCGGATCTGCTTTTTATATTCTTGTGTAATCCATACTGCGCCTTTGAGCATAAGTGTCTGCCTCCTGAAATATATACGAAGATTTAGAATATTTGCATCATACTATATATACCTGGTATCTGGTGATACACTACCCCTTTTTCTTCTTATTATATTCTTGTGTAATCCATAGGAAGCCTGTGAGCGTCAGTGTGTGCCTCCTGAAATATATACGGATATTTATTTTAGTTTCACTATACTATATATACCTGGGATCTGCTGATACAGTACCCTTTTTCAGCTTTTCATATTGTGGTCTAATCCATACTGAGCCTGTGAGCGTCTGTCTGGTACTCCGTAAATATATGCGGAGATTTACAATGACCCCTAGACTGTATCCAGCTGTACGCTTCTGATACAGTACCTTTTTTGCCATAAAATCCTCCTCTACCCACCACTCTAAGTGCATCATTGACACCTTGAACATTGGCCCACATGTGTGATTATTTCTTAGGGATCTGCTTTTTATATTATTATGTAATTCATACTCAGCCTGAGAGCATCAGTGTCTGCCTCCTGAAATATATACGAAGATTTAGAATATTTTCACTATTCTATATATACCTGGCATCTGGTGAAACAGTACCCTTTTTCATCTTTTTCTATTATTGTGTAATCCAGACTGAGCCTGTGAGTGTCAGTCTGCCTCCTGAAATATATATGAAGATGTAGAATATTTTCACTATACTATATATACCTGGTATCTGGTGAAACAGTACCCTTTTTCATCATTTTATATTATTGTGTAATCCAGACTGAGCCTGTGAGCGTCAGAGTCTGCCTCCTGAAATATATACAGAGATTTAGAAAATGTTCACTATACTATATATACCTGCTATCTGCTGATACAGTGCCCATTTCTCTTCTTATTAGATTCTGGTGTGATCCATACTGAGCCTGTGAGCATCAGTGTCTATCTCCTGAAATATATACGGAGATTTAGAATATTTTAACTGTACTATATATACCTGGTATCTGGTGAAACAGTACCCTTTTTCCTCTTTTTATATTATTGTGTAATCCAGACTGAGCCTGTGAGCTTTAGAGTCTGCCTCCTGAAATATATACGGAGATTAGAATATTTTCACTCTGCTATGTATACCTGGTAAATGCTGATACAGTGCCCCTTTTTCTGCTTATTATATTCTGGTATGATCCATACTGAGCCTGTGAGCATCTGTCTGGTACTCAGTAAATATATACGGAGATTTACAATGACCCCTAGACTGTATCCAGCTGTATGCTTCAGATACAGTACACTTTTAGCCATAAAGTCCTCCTCTTATTATATTCTTGTTTATATTTTTCATCTTTTTCTATTATTGTGTAATCCAGACTGAGCCATAAAGTCCTCCTCTTATTATATTCTTGTTTATATTTTTCATCTTTTTCTATTATTGTGTAATCCAGACTGAGCCTGTGAGCGTCAGTCTGCCTCCTGAAATATATACGAAGATGTAGAATATTTTCACTATACTATATATACTGTTATGTTTCGGTAGCTGAGGAGTGCAGGTAAAAAAGGCAATACACCAGAGCAGTTGGAATCTATGAGATTGCAGTACCCTGACTAACCACCACAACTAGAGGCAGCCGTGGAGCGTTCCTACGTTGGTCCTAGACGCCTCGTCACAGCCTGAGAAACTAACTACACCTAAAGATAGAAATAGGAAAGCTATCTGCCCCGGAGCAGAACCCCAAAGATAATAGAAAGCCCCCAAACAAGTAATGGCGGTTAGACAAGAAGAAATACTGACACAGAAAGAAAATAGTATGAGCAAACGCTGGGGCCGAAACTAACTAAATAGAAAAGGATAGGAAGGGTACTTACTGCAATCCCAGAAAACCCTGAAAAGCACCAACTCTACTAATTTCAAAATCACCTGAGATCACACGACCTCTACCACCTAAATTAGTTCTCTGGTGTAACAAAATCAAAACAGCAGCCACTGAAAAAACTGGAAAAAGCAAAAGTACAAACATCAGTGGCTGAACTAAACTGAGAGGGCAAAAGCCCCCGGAGGGGACCCAGAAGGCCCCCACAGAAGTGCAGGACAAAATGCAAAAATATAGTACAAAAACAAAAAGAAGAAAATGTCTTATCTGTTAGCAGGAGATGCAGACACGACACAGCAGGCTACAAGGGAAACAGGAATGAAGGATTCAGACCAGAACAATTGATCACCGGCAACCCTGATGGGAAGGTGACTCCCTTATATAAGACCAGTCAGTAACACCTGATTCCCAGTCCTCACAATCTTCACTGAACAGACCAGTACCGCTTGTAACCACCAGAGGGAGTCTCTGCTCAGAACTCATCTCAAACCCATTCACAACAATATACCTGGTATCTGGTGAAACAGTACCCTTTTTCATCATTTTATATTCTTGTGTAATCCAGACTGAGCCTGTGAGAGTCAGTGTCTGCCTCCTGAAATATATATGGAGATTTAGAATATTTTCACTATACTATATATATCCTTGTATCTGGTGAAACAGCACCCTTTTTCTTCTTTGTATATTATTGTGTAATCCAGACTGAGCCTTTGAGCATCAGAGTTAGGCTCCTGAAAAATATACGGAGATTTAGAATATTTTCACTGTACTATATATACCTGCTATCTGCTGATACAGTGCCCTTTTCTTCTTATTATATTCTGGCGTGATCCATACTGAGCCTGTGAGTGTCTGTCTTGTACTCCGTAAATATATGCAGAGATTTACAATAATTCCTAGACTGTATCCAGCTGTATGCTTCTGATACAGTACCCTATTTGCCATAAAGTTCTCCTCCACCCACCTCTCTAAGTGCATCATTGACACCTGGAACATTGGCCCACATGTGTGATTATTTCTTATGGATCTGCTTTTTATATTATTGTGTAATCCATACTCAGCCTGAGAGCGTCAGTGTCTGCCTCCTGAAATATATACTAAGATTTAGAATATTTTCACTATACTATATATACCTGGTATCTGGTGAAACAGTACCCTTTTTCATCTTTTTATATTATTGTGTAATCCAGACTGAGCCTGTGAGCATCAGAGTCTGCCTCCTGAAATATATACTGAGCTTTAGAATATTTTCCCTATACTATATATACCTGGCATCTGGTGAAACAGTACCCTTTTTCATCATTTTATATTATTGTGTAATCTAGACTGAGCCTGTGAGCGTCAGAGTCTGCCTCATGAAATATATACGGAGATTTAGAAAATTTTCACTATACTATATATACCTGGTATCTGCTGATACAGTACCCCTTTTTCATCTTTTTATATTATTGTGTAATCCATACTGAGCCTGTGAGCGTCAGTGTCTATCTCATGAAATATATGCGGAGATTTAGAATATTTTCATATAAAATACTGTATATACCTGCTATCTGCTGATACAGTACCCCTTTTTCTTATTATTATATTCTTGTGTAATCCAGACAGCCTGTGAGCGACATTTCTGCCTCCTGAAATATACACGGAGATTTAGAATAATTTCACTATACTATATATACCTGTTATCTGCTGATACAGTATCCCTTTTTCATCTTTTTATATTATTGTGTAATCCAGACTGAGCCTGTGAGCGTCAGAGTCTGCCTCATGAAATATATACGGAGATTTAGAATATTTTCACTATACTATACATACCTGGTATCTGGTGAAACAGTACCCTTTTTCATCTTTTTATATTCTTGTGTAATCCAGACTGAGCCTGTGAGCGTCAGAGTCTGCCTCATGAAATATATATGGAGATGCAGAATATTTTCACTATACTATATATACATGGTATCTGCTGATACAGTACCCCTTTTTCATCTTTTATATTATTGTGTAATCCATACTGAGCCTGTGAGCGTCAGTGTCTGCCTCATGAAATGTATTCGGAGATTTAGAATATTTTCACTATAATATATATACCTGCTATCTGCTGATTCAGTACCCCTTTTTCTTCTTATTATATTTTTGTATAATCCAGACTGAGCCTGCGAGCGACATTGTCTGCCTCCTGAAATATATACGGAGATTTAGAATATTTTCGCTATACTATATATACCTGTTATCTGCTGATACAGTACCCCTTTTTCTTCTTATTACATTCTTGTGTAATCCAGACTGAGCCTGTGAGTGTTAGGGTTCGAGTTCCCACTGCTGCACAGGGGGAATCTTGAGCTGTTCCCGCTGCGGTCCCCCATCCGTCTCCGGCAGCAGTGGTTCCTGCTCAGCAGAGACGTCGGTCCCAGCGTCTTGCCCGGCCCAGTACTGTGCAGAGACTTGCTGCTGCAACCAGTGTTGGAACAGGCAGATTTGGGACTAAGTACTTTGTTGCTTCATCTGAGCATGCCCAGGGCAAGATCTCCCATTGGAGATCAGGGGTCACATGCTCAGATACAGCTGCCACTCCTACTAGTCCTTCAGGAAGGTCCTGTGGCTGTTGATGTTCTGAAGCAGCTTCCTATTGGTCCTTCCTGGAAGGTCTTTTTCTCGTGGCTGCTATAAAAGGCTGTCCTTACCGCACGGCCGTGCGCTAGTATCAGATCTGTTACATGCTTGCGCCAGTGTTGTCATGTATGCATGTGGTTAGGTCTGGCTGAAATAAGCCCCTAGAATACCGGCACCTCCGGTGAGGAGATTATTGCTTCGGTTCTGAGTGCATGACCACAGACTGCAATACGCTTAGCAGTCATCTGTGTTCCCTGTGAGTCTAACAGGACACAGTCTTTGTTACAGCGGCTCTGTGAATTAACAGAGTCCGCTTATATCGCCATATAGTGCTACGGCGTTTATATCTGCGACTCTGCGGGATAACAGAGTTCGCTCATACTGCCTATTTACGCCATCTTACTAGCAGCAGGCTCTGCCTGCACGGTGGAACCCCGGGCTGCGAATGCACCTCTCCTTAATATCTTTTAGGTGCGTTCCACAGGCCCCTAACAGTGTGTGACATTGTCTGCCTCCTGAAATATATACAGACTAGAGTTGAGCATTCTGATACCGCAAGTATCGGGTATCGGCCGATATTCGCTGTATCGGAATTCCGATACTTAGTTCCGATATTTTTCATATATCGTATACCGGAATCGGAAGTTCCCATAATTCTTTGAGAGGCAATGTGATTTTAGACAGCCAATGAGGAATCCTAGGAAGTGTGGGCACATCCTGTAATGCTGCGGTCATGTTAACTAATGGCATGGCTGTGATTGGATGCTGAAATGATGTCAGAATGCACTATAAAAGGCGCCGCCGCCATTTTAGCGTCACTGTGCTGTGAATTCAGTTAGGGACAGAACGCTGCTCTGCTGACTCTGAGGGACAGTTACAGATAGCGTTTTTGTGAATTGCTGTGTAGGCAGGCTATTTGAGAAACCGCTGTGTAAATCATCCTTTTTCCTTGCAGTGTTGTTTTCACAGCTCTGTGCAAGGTGTGTGTGTGAGTGCAGGTGACGCTGCAGTTTGATCTGCATCCAACGCTGTTTGTAGTCATCTGCACGTGTCACTCACTGACTCTTTTTTTTTTATTTTGTGGAATTGGTGCTGCTCCATTCAATTGAAATTAACAGTGATCTATTAGTGTGACGTGCTTCCATCCGTATCCAATACATTGGTTGCAAACACTATAGAAGTACACAAAGGGGCCTTTCACAGCTAGTGAACAGTTGTGTGCAGTGTTCACTGTAGTCTGAGGTTTTCATTTTTGGAGTGCAGATCACGCTCCAGTTAGTTCTTCAACCACTGCTGGTTGTAGTCTGCTGAGCGTGTGTCACTGCCTCATCCTTGACATTTTTCTCTAATTGGTGCTGTTCCATTCTATTTCAAATAACTCAAATCTATTAGTGTGACGCGCTTCCATCCGTATACAATGCATTGGTTGCAAACACTATAGAAGTACACAAAGGAGCCTTTCACAGCTAGTGAACAGTTGTGTGCAGTGTTCACTGTAGTCTGAGGTTTTCATTTTTGGAGTGCAGATCACGCTCCAGTTAGTTCTTCAACCACTGCTGGTTGTAGTCTGCTGAGCGTGTGTCACTGCCTCATCCTTGACATTTTTCTCTAATTGGTGCTGCTCCATTCTATTTCAAATAACTCAAATCTATTAGTGTGACGCGCTTCCATCCGTATACAATACATTGGTTGCAAACACTATAGAAGTACACAAAGGAGCCTTTCACAGCTAGTGAACAGTTGTGTGCAGTGTTCACTGTAGTCTGAGGTTTTCATTTTTGGAGTGCATATCACGCTCCAGTTAGTTCTTCAACCACTGCTGGTTGTAGTCTGCTGAGCGTGTGTCACTGCCTCATCCTTGACATTTTTCTCTAATTGGTGCTGCTCCATTCTATTTCAAATAACTCAAATCTATTAGTGTGACGCGCTTCCATCCGTATACAATACATTGGTTGCAAACACTATAGAAGTACACAAAGGAGCCTTTCACAGCTAGTGAACAGTTGTGTGCAGTGTTCACTGTAGTCTGAGGTTTTCATTTTTGGAGTGCATATCACGCTCCAGTTAGTTCTTCAACCACTGCTGGTTGTAGTCTGCTGAGCGTGTGTCACTGCCTCATCCTTGACATTTTTCTCTAATTGGTGCTGCTCCATTCTATTTCAAATAACTCAAATCTATTAGTGTGACGCGCTTCCATCCGTATACAATACATTGGTTGCAAACACTATAGAAGTACACAAAGGGGCCTTTCACACCTAGTGAACAGTTGTCTGCAGTGTTCACTGCAGTCTCTGCGGAATAACAACACTTAGGCCTTATAGCTTTTCTGACTTTCTTTATCAATCTACCAAGATGAAGAAGGCAGGGAGTAAGGCACGTGGTCGTGGCCGTGGAGTTTCAGCAGGGAGAGGACGTGGGGATTCTGTGACTGCTGCCGCCCCCAGTGACACAGCATCCACCAGTTTTCCCCGTGAGCGTTCCTTTATGCGCACTTTTGTAGGAGCTCGGCGTACCCCCCTGCGGCGGGAAGAACAAATTGAAGCCGTTGTTGGTTGGATGGCAGCCAATGCATCGACTTCAATTGCTTCCACCTCCTCTCAGGACCACAGCACTGCTGAGCAACCATCTGTCTCTTCACCGCCTGCCAAATTGCCCAGGCAGTCAGAGAGTTCTGTACAGGAGCCAGCTGAGTCTCTGCTTCTGTTCTCAGAATCTGTTGGCTTGCAAACAGGGGCCCAGCCAAGCAGCATTCTGGAATGTGAAGAAGAGGGAGTATGCAGTGATGCGCAACAGCTGTGTCTCTCTGAATCAGAAGAGGCGGGTGAGCCAGTGCCGATGGTCAGCACACCGCAGAACGCATCTGATGATGATGAGACTCAGGTGCCAGTTTCTGTTGAGCATGGTGCTGGCCAGACCACCCAACAGCAGCAGGTGTTGGAAGAGGGTAGTGGAGATGATGAGGTCCAAGACCCAACATAGCGTGAGGAACAGGAAGGTGGTGGGAGCAGCTCTGAGGAAGAGATTGCCCCAACGGTCCAAACAGGAGGGAGAGATAGGCTGCAGACTCGGTTGCCTGTAGCCTCCAGTTTGGCACCTGTTCGGAGCAGTTCTCTTCCAAAAGTCAAAACGGGCGCTTCCAGGACTTGCACTGTGTGGTCCTTTTTTGTCACACTTGCAGATGATATTTGCTATGTGAAATGCAAGCTGTGTAATCAAAAAGTAAAAAGAGGTAAAAGTGTCAGTAACCTCAATACCACAAATATGTGGAAACATGTGCGGACAAAGCACGTAGTTGAGTTACAAAGACACACTGGAGATGTAGGCCAACCTACAGCACCACCTACATCTTCAGGTCGTGTTGGAGCCTCTTCCTCCAGCTCACACACAGCTGGTTCGGCTTCCTCACAGGATCGCCATGGAAGAACCTTGGTCACTGTTGTCCAGAGACAAAGTGTTATTCCACTCACAGCAGCAAGTTCCCTGTCATCCTCACACTCCCAGGCCACAAAACAGCCATCGGTAGCACAGGCATGGGATAAAAGATGGCCATACTCGGGAAACCATCCACGAGCACAGGCTCTGAATGCTGGCATTGCAAAACTCCTGTCCCTTGAAATGCTGTCATTCAAGCTGGTGGAGACTGACAGTTTCCGTAACTTAATGGCACTGGCAGTCCCACAATACAATGTGCCAAGCCGATTTTATTTCAGCAGGCAAGCCGTCCCTGGTCTGCAAAAGCATGTTGAGGGAAAAATTAAACATGCGCTACTAAACGCCGTCAGTAGCAAGGTTCACCTGACCACCGATGCGTGGACCAGTACCCATGGCCAGGGACGATACCTTTCCCTCACTGCCCATTGGGTCAATGTTGTGGAGCCGGGTACAGATCTTGCGAGTGGCGCTGTACGTGTTCTGCCAACTCCAAGGATTGCAGGAATCAAGTCTGTACACATTGACTCCTCCTCCTACTCCAGTTCCTCAGAATCATCGCTGCAGGAGCCGTCACGGTCTACCTCCACATGGACCCGTGAACGCTTACCTGTTGCGACCGATATGAGCACAGCCGTGGCCAAACGTCAACAGGCCGTCCTGAAATTAATTTCCATGGGGAATCAAAGCCACACAGCGCAGGAGCTCTGGAATGCCATCAAGCAGGAGAGCGACGTGTGGTTTTTGCCAGCGAATCTCCAGCCAGGCTTGGTAGTGTGTGACAATGGCCGAAATCTGGTGGCAGCTCTGGGCCTTGGCAACCTCACTCACATACCATGTCTGGCACATGTGCTCAACTTGGTCGTGCAGAGTTTTTTGAGGGACTATCCGGATGTTGATGCACTGCTGCACAAGGTCCGCCTAGAGTGCGCTCACTTGCGACGTTCCAGCATGGCCAGATCGCGCATTGCAGCTCTGCAACGCAGATTTCGCCTTCCTGAACATCGCATCATATGTGACGTAGCCACCAGGTGGAATTCCACGTTACATATGTTGGAGCGGTTGTGTGAGCAGCAGCCAGCAGTAATGGAGTATCAGCTGCATCAGGCGCAATCAACTCGCAATTTGCGCCGTTCACACTTCACCACTACTGAGTGGGCCTCTATGAAGGACATCTGCTACGTTTTGCGTGCGTTTGATGAGTCAACGCAGATGGCGAGTGCAGATGATGCACTAGTCAGCCTGACTGTCCCCCTTGTCTGCCTGCTTCAAAAAACACTGCAAGCACTAAGGGATGAGGTTTTGGAAGAGGTGGAGGATGAGGAGTCACAAATTCCATCACCTTCTGGACAGTCAGCGCAACGTGGTTCCTCACAAAGGGCTGGGCAGGGCTCACTTTGTGAGGAGGATGAGGAGGAATCAATGGAGGAGGAAGACATCGCTCCAGAGGGAGGTACACAACGCTCTAGTCAGTATGTAGAGCGAGGGTGGGGTGATGCAGAGCAGGCAGAGATTATGCCTCTTGCAGGGGACTGCGTTTCTTGGCCAGTTGGGAGTCTGCAGCACATGGTTGATTTCATGCTGCAGTGCCTGAGAAATGAACGCCGCATCTCCCACATTCTCACCACGTCTGATTATTGGGTGTACACCCTCCTAGACCCTCGCTACCGGGACAACTTACAAAGCCTCATCACACCGTTGAACTGGGAGCGTAAAATGCGGGAGTACCAAGACACACTGGTGCAATCCATAATGTTCTCCATTCCAGCCGAGAGCACTGCTGCTGCTACTGCTTTACAAAGCAGCTCTGTGCGTCGAGGCAGTGGAGACAGCTCTGCAACAACAGGGAGCACAAGCAGCGCCTCTGCACAGGGCAAGACCAGTATGTTCCAAATGTGGCAAAGTTTTGTGGCAGCGCCACCAATGTGTACACCATCCGAGACGGCTCCAGTCAGCAGGAGGCAACGTTTCCGTAAGATGGTGACAGACTACATGTCTTGCCCTCTCAGTGTACTCCCAGATGGCTCTTTCCCATTCAAGTTTTGGGTCTCTAAGCTGGATACATGGCCAGAGCTTAGCCAGTATGCATTGGAGGTGCTGGCTTGCCCTGCTGCCAGTGTATTATCGGAGCGCGTCTTTAGTGCTGCAGGTGGTGTACTAACAGACCGTCGCATGCGACTATCCTCTGATAATGAAGACCGGCTTACTTTTCTGAAAATGAACAAGGCATGGATCTCGCCTGAATTTGCCTGTCCGCTTTCCGATTAAATAACTGGTTGGCAACGTTATCCATGTCTCCTGTTATGTATATCTTTTGTAGGGATCCGCTCTGGTAGGCAGGGGCCGGGCCGCAGTAATGAGGTAAACACACAGGCGTTCAGTTCAAAGTTCAGTGGTTTTAATGACGGGTTCAACAAAAGTCCAGATAATAAAATCAAAACAGAACATAAATCACTCCAGTTTGGAGAACCACTGGTCCCAGACTCACCCTTGCTTGGGACGGCCTTAACTAAGCGGCTGCAGGTCAGCAGAGACCGCCAGGTGCCATTCCGGGTGGTCTGGTTCTCGCTTCCTGGTGCACACTGACACACAGTAACAAAACACTCTTCCAGCCTGTCTCCAGCCAAACTCCTTCCTTCCTTCCCCTCCTCATACTCCCACAGCTTCTTGTTAAATAGGCCTAGTCCACACCCTCAGGTGAGGTACACATCAGCTGACCTGATCACGTGACTAGACCTCATCACAGGTCCTTGTGATCATGGAAAATCCTGACCAAACTTCAGTCTGCTAGAAGAAATTTATCTCCCATCCAGCAAGATCCCCTTTGGTGTACCACATACCTCCCCCCTTTGTTCAACCTTAGGAGGGTGGACACATGACATACAGTGAACTCTGGACAGTGCATCTGCGTTCCCCTGTAATTTATCTGCCCGATGTCCTACTGAAAATTTGAAATTTTGCAGGGACATAAACCACCTGGTGACTCGTGCATTTCTCTCTTTGGCTTGACTCATCCAAGTCAGAGGGGAATGATCAGTTACCAACCGAAACATTCTCCCCAACAGATAGTAGCGCAATGACTCCAGTGCCCATTTGATGCCAGGCACTCTCTCTCTACAATGCTGTATCTGGTTTCAGCTGGAGTAAGCTTTCGACTCAGGAAACTAATGGGATGCTCCTCCCCGTTAACCTCCTGAGACAGCACGGCACCCAGACCTACCTCTGACGCATCAGTCTGGACAATGAATTCTCTTTTGAAGTCGGGTGTGATCAGAACTGGTGACCCACACAGTGCCCCTTTTAGTTTTACAAACGCTTCTTCAATCTGATCATTCCAGCCAACCATTACTGATTTCCTCCCTTTCAGGCAGTCAGTTAACGGCGCCGACAGGGTTGCAAAATTGGGAATAAACCGACGGTAATATCACACTAACCCCAAAAACCCTTTCACTTGTTTTGTGGTGTGGGGACGGGGCCAGTTTTGGATTGCCTCCACTTTGTTTATTTGAGGTTTGATAACTCCTCTCCCAATCACATACCCCAGGTACCGAGCTTCCTCCAACCCTATGGAACACTTCTTTGGGTTGGCAGTTAGCCCTGCTTGTCGCAGAGAATCAATCACCGCCTGTACCTTGGCTAAGTGACTTTCCCAGTCTGCACTGTGCACCACAATATCGTCGAGATAGGCCGCGGCATATCGGCGATGAGTACGAAGAACAACATCCATTAACCTCTGGAAAGTCGCTGGAGCGCCATGCAACCCGAAGGGTAGGACTATATACTGGAACAGTCCCTCGGGTGTTACAAAAGCAGTTTTCTCTCTTGCTGCTTTTGTTAGGGGCACCTGCCAATACCCTTTTGTGAGGTCAATGACTGAAAAATACCGGGCCTGCCCAAACCGCTCTATTAACTCATCGACCCGGGCATGGGGTAGGCGTCAAATTTAGAAATTTCATTAAGTTTTCTGAAGTCATTACAGAACCTTAGTGTCCCATCTTGTTTTGGTATTAGGACTATTGGGCTGGCCCACTCACTCTGGGACTCTTCAATAACCCCTAACTGCAGCATCTTCTTTACCTCTTCTGAGATGGCTTGTCGCCGGGCCTCAGGCACCCGATATGGCTTTAATCGGACTTTGGCCTGCGGCTCCCTGACAATGTCATGTTGGATTAGGGAGGTACGGCCAGGGAGCTCTGAGAAAACATCGGTATTTCGGCTAACAAACTCTCGGACCTCCTGAACTTGTCTAGGAGACAAAGTGTCTGCTATTTTGACGGCGGAGAGAACTTCTCTTGCCTTCTCCTGAGGCAAGGGAGCCCTCTCTACTGGAAATGCAGGCCGTGGACAATCCTCACCAAGAGGGTCTCTGTCTTTCCATGGTTTGAGCAGATTCACATGGTATACCTGTTCTGGCTTTCTTCGCCCTGGTTGGTGTACTTTATAGTTTACGGGACCCACCTTCTCCATAATCTCGTAGGGTCCCTGCCACCTTGCAAGGAACTTACTATCCACTGTAGGCACAAGTACCAACACCCGATCCCCAGGGTTAAAGGACCTTACCCGTGCCTCCCGGTTATAGACCTGCCTCTGTGACCTTTGTGCTGCTTCCATATGTTCTCGGACTAATGGTAGGACTGTCTCCATTCTCTCTTGCATTTAGGCCACATGTTCTATCACACTTTTGTGGGGAGTTGGTTGGTTTTCCCAGGTCTCTTTAGCTATATCGAGTAAGCCACGGGGATGTCTGCCATATAATAGTTCGAAGGGCGAGAACCCTGTAGATGCCTGGGGCACCTCCCGCACTGCAAACATCAGGTATGGCAACAAGAGATCCCAGTCCTTACCATCTTTAGAGGCAGCTTTTATCAACATATTCTTCAGGGTCTTATTGAACCTTTCTACCAACCCGTCTGTTTGAGGATGATAGACCGATGTGCGCAACTGTTTAACACTCAACAAGTGGCAGAGTTCCTTCATGATTTTTTACATAAAGGGGGTCCCCTGGTCTGTTAAGATTTCTTGAGGGATTCCCACCTGAGAGAACATACCCATGAGTTCTTTTGCGATAAGTTTGGCAGAGGTGTGGCGCAGGGGAATAGCCTCAGGATACCTGGTAGCATAATCTAGAACTACGAGGATATGTTGGTGACCCCTCGCTGATTTATTAACAGGCCCCACCAGATCCATGGCTATTCTCTAAAACGGGACCTCTATAATTGGTAATGGTACTAAGGGACTCCGAAAATGAGGCTGCAGACTGGTTACCTGACACACGGGACAAGAGTTACAATACCGTTTAACTTCTTCATAGACCCCTAGCCAGTAAAACCGTTGTAGAATTCAGTCTAGGGTTTTCTTTTGACCCAGATGTCCCCCCAGTACATGCGCATGCGCTAGGTCCATTACCAACTTACGATACGACTGGGGTACCAGCAACTGCTCGACAATGTCCCCACGTACTTTTTCAACCCGATACAGCAAATCTTGGTTCAGCTCGAATCGGGGAAATACTGTAGCTGCCCCGGGTTGTTGGGGTTCCCCATTGACAACCAGTACATTTTCCTGAGCTCGAGCCAACGTAGGGTCCCGGATTTGCGCCGTACCAAAATTGTCACCTGTCACATTTAAGTCTGACAATTCCGGTCCCGGTGGCAAATATTCCATCTCCCCAGCTAACACTTGTATAGGAGAGGGGTTTTCCTCCTCCACCGAAGGCAAAGGTACTCCTACCGCCAGCACATCTTCCTCTGGGCCACCAGGTTCATGCCCGATTTCTGGAGAATGCAACCTGGTTGCCACTGGTGCCGACGACTGTTCCGTGGGAGGGTAATTACAGGCCAAAGCACAAAAAATAACGGAAAATCTCTCCCCATTATTACCTCATAATGCAAATTAACCACCACCCCCACCTCGTGGCACCTCCTCCCCGCTGGCGTGTTGATCATCACCAGGGCGGTAGGATAATGTTTTAGGTCCCCATGTATACACAATACACCCATTTTCCGACCAGTATACTCGCTGATTTGGATGTGGCTGGCTCGTATTAGGGTTACGAGACTCCCTGAGTCCAGAAGAGCCACAGCAGGGTTACCCTCCACCTCCACTTTACACAAATGGTTCATACTGGGTCCCTCTGGTTTGCCCACTGCACACATGTGTTCGGCATAGTGAGACTGATAGTACCCATAGTTTGTGTCCATGGGCTCAGTCAGGTGGGGGCAATCAGCTCTCACATGTCCTGGTTCTTGGCACCGCCAACAGATTATGGGGCCTCTTTCCCCAGACGTGTCTTGGGCGGCCTTCCGAGTCTCTGCTCGCCGAACGGCAGGTGAAGGTTTGGGGAATTTACTCATTACCTTCCGGGTAGTCTCTCCCTGTATCTCCTTGGTAGCCCCATATCTTTCAATGAGGTCTACCATTTGGAGACCATCAGTAGGGGCTGCCTGTCCAACCCAGGTTTGCAGGGTGTGGGGCAAAGTCCTACAGAATTTATCAGTCACTATACGATCCAGCATAGCATGGGGTGACAACACCTCCGGCTGCAACCACTTTTCCATCAGGTGTATCAAGTCATAATACTGGGACCGAGCTGTCTCGGAAGTGGAAAACTTCCACTGGTGTACCCGCTGGGCCCGGACTAACACATTTACCCCAAGACGTGTGAGTATCTCACCCTTGACGATCTCGTAGTCCGTCTGATGCTCGGGGGGGTAGGTCCCTATAGGCTTTCGCGGGTCCTGGAGCCAAAAACGGAGCCACGATCTCGGCCCACTGGTCCCGGGGCAGTTTCTCCCTCTTAGCCACGTCTTCAAACATCTCCAGGTATACCTCGACGTCATCTGATTGCTCCATCTTTGGGATCGCTGTACACACCGCTTTCCGGACATCCTGGCATCCCCGGGCAGCTCCTGCTGTCTGCGGCGCTGCGATGTGCTGCATCAGAAGACTATTGGTTTCCTGTTGCTGCTGCATAGCCTGCTGTTGCTGCTGTGTAGCCTGTTGTTGCTGCTGCATAGCCTGCTGCTGCTGTCGCATGGCCTCCACCAGCATCTTTACTGTGCTCTCCATCTCCGGACAGTTCTCCACCGGGTTTTGCGTTACTTTTTCACCCAGGACATCGACTGTCATGCAGAGGAAAAAAAAAAAAACAATACCACAGCCTGACCTCACTGCGTGTGCCCACTTTCAAGCCACCAATTGTAGGGATCCGCTCTGGTAGGCAGGGGCCGGGCCGCAGTAATGAGGTAAACACACAGGCGTTCAGTTCAAAGTTCAGTGGTTTTAATGACGGGTTCAACAAAAGTCCAGATAACAAAATCAAAACAGAACATAAATCACTCCAGTTTGGAGAACCACTGGTCCAGACTCACCCTTGCTTGGACGGGCTTAACTAAGCGGATGCAGGTCAGCAGAGACCGCCAGGTGCCATTCCGGGTGGTCTGGTACTCGCTTCCTGGTGCACACTGACACACTGTAACAAAACACTCTTCCAGCCTGTCTCCAGCCAAACTCCTTCCTTCCTTCCCCTCCTCATACTCCCACAGCTTCTTGTTAAATAGGCCTAGTCCACACCCTCAGGTGAGGTACACATCAGCTGACCTGATCACGTGACTATGACCTCATCACAGGTCCTTGTGATCATGGAAAATCCTGACCAAACTTCAGTCTGCTAGAAGAAATATATCTCCCATCCAGCAAGATCCCCTTTGGTGTATCACACTTTCTACCACCTGAACTCTACTCCCTGGGCTACAATACTGCCAGTTGCTTCTCAGAAGTGTCGTGTTCACAGACCAATACACAAGCTATAGTGTTAGTGGGGTTTAGTAACGCCAGCTGTTCCCCTGCTGTGTGTATGGCAAAAAGTCCTGCTGCCTCCACCCTCTTCTCTTCTCATCCCTGGGCTCCAACAACGCCAGTTGTTGCCATGAAGTGCTGTTAGCACAGTCAACACTTGCTCCTGTGTTACTGGGGTTCAGTAATGTCAGCTGTTCCCCTGCTGTGTGTACGGCAAAAAGTCCTGCTGCCTCCACCCTCTTTTCTTCTCATCCCTGGGCTCCAACAACGCCAGTTGTTGCCATGAAGTGCTGTTAGCACAGTCAACACTTGCTCCTGTGTTACTGGGGTTCAGTAATGTCAGCTGTTCCCCTGCTGTGTGTACGGCAAAAAGTCCTGCTGCCTCCACCCTCTTCTCTTCTCATCCCTGGGCTCCAACAACGCCAGTTGTTGCTCGGAAGTAATTGGCATGGGTACTGACTCCTGCCCAGCCTGGTTACAGCACGACAGCTGTTTCCTGGCAGTGTCAACGTCAATTAGCCTCCAATAAGTTGTCCTGTAGGGTTGCATTCGGGTTAGCCGACTCTATGGTGCCTGCAGTTTAGGTGATTCCTATGTGTGCTGTGGGATATGTAAATAAAGGCTGTTTCTGTTGTGGCAATAGGACAAGCACCCACTGTAGGACTGTGTGATTCGGTAACTGCGGACGGCTTGCAGCCTGTCAACTTACATTTTCATGGGTGCCTTATGGTACCCGTCCGGGTTCCAGTACCGTCAGCTGGTTCTCCGCAGTGCCTTTGGCCTAGGTGCCTCCACCTCGGTATCCGAGTTCCAGCAACGTCTGCTGGTCCTTGGTAGTGCTTTGGAGCACAGGTACCTCCTGCTTAGTAACCATGTCCCAGTAACGTCAGCTGGTCCTCGGTTGTGCCATTGGCTCTTTTCCTTCTGCTGCCCCTCCGGGTTCCAGCACAGTCAGCTGGTCCTCGTTACTTCCATTATCTCTTGTACCATCTGATACCCGTCCGGGTTCCAGTAACGTCAGCTGGTTCTCGGAAGTTAGTCAGCCTTCTTGTACCTTCAGCTACATTTACAAATTTAAGATTTTTTAAATGTTTTTTTGGGTAATCACTCTGGATCTCCAACAATGAAGACGACGACCCTGATGACCACCCCGAAGAAGATGACGACCACAAGGACGACGAGCATCAAGCCAACCAGTCTGAACACCATCACAAAGAAAAAATAAAAGATTACCCAGAAGAAGATCACCAACAGGACAAAGAAGGTTAAGACAAACTACAAGATACAGAACAAGAGACAGAAGAACAATAAGCAGAAGATCAAAAAGCAGAAGAACATGAAGTATAAGACCAAAATGAAGAGCAAAATATATGCTCTAGATTATAAGCAGAAGAAGAATAAGCAGTGTATGGGGGTGAGTCCGTTCCTCCTCGTGGTGCCCCTGGAAAATGCCTGCTGCTGCAGGCTAAACTGAACACGGACAAATACTGTTGTAATTTAAATCTTTTGTGACAGCAAGAACGGAAGGAAGAAAAATTCATACTTTTACAGATTACAAGTACAGGAATCTCTGTCACAAATAAGAATATGATGAAGAAGATGAAGATGAAGTAGAATATGAAGAAGAATAATAGTTTAATACGAACAATATGAGTAATGTTAACAAAAAGATGAATAGCAAGAAGTTTAAGAAGAAGATAAAGAAGGTGAAGATGAAGAATAATTGAATGAAAAGATGATGCTGCTGAAGATTATGAAGGAGAAAGTGTGGCAAAAGTTAAAAAGGTGAAGAGCATGGAAGTTGTGAAACATACATATTTGCCAAAATAGAAAAAAGGTTAACAACATTGTCAATTTCTTCGTCAATCCGAACATCTTTAAAAAAAAAATATTAATGCTATTCCATTTAATTGGGTTAAACATCTATGCCTTTAATGTCTCCTCAACCTCCCCCAATACATTCTACATTACTCTTTGTTGTTTTCCTTCATGTACAATTAACCAACAAGGCAAGAATGTTTTTTTTTTAATTCCGATATTTTGTTCCCATAGACTTACATTGGATTTCCGGTATCGGGTATCGCCGATACTTTTTGGGTATCGGCGATACCAATTCCGATCTGATACTTATTGGTATCGGAAAGTATCGCTCAACTCTAATACGGACATTTAGAATAATTTCACTATACACGAGCTCGCTTGCCCTGAAAATAGTGTGCTATCATAAAGAATCTTCGGGCTCCAGAAGGCCTGGAAGGCTCCCTTTACTGGGAGTAGGTAAACTGCTTTTAAAGCCAGAGCATCAGGAACAGATTTTGGCTTACATTGCCGAAACAGCCTCCAGCTGTATAGCCTCCTCTTCAGAAGTTTCAAAAAATGCAAGGACTGAGTCGTCAGTGCAGGCTTCTGGTCAGGAACAATACGTTTCTTTGTATGCTTCACCCCCACCAAAAGTGAAGGATGCGGCAGCCCACACTTCAGATTACTACATGGAGCTCTTTTCATATACCATGCCTGGGTTATCAAGTCAAATCCTAAATTCCAACATGAATCAAAGATGGAGTGCACTAATGCTCAGCCACTGCTAGATGATTCTGCTGGTACATTCACCCAGAGCACTACATTTCCCTCGCAGTCTACAAAGCCCGAATCTGACCCTGATGAGACTCAGGTGCCCCAGATGTAATTGTAGAGGAGGTGACGGATGACCCATTTGTAGACCCGGATTAGCATCCATTGGGGAAGAGGGTGCCGCTGCCAATAGCTCAGAAGAGGAGAATGATCCGCGGCAGGCATCGACATTGCAGCGGTGGTTATCTGGCAGGCCCGTAGCAGTCCAAAAAGGTGTTAAAAAAAAAAAGAGTTGTAGGATAGCTTGGCCAGACGGTCAAATTAGCACAGAGAGCAAGCCCTGAAAATTAATCCCATAGTAGGAAGAGTCCAGTGTGGCCCTTTTTTGACCTAAACTATGTTCCTAAATTATTATGCAAATTGGTTTTAAGTGTCATAGCATTTTTTGTTTTTTTATGTAAATGAAACCCATTGATGGTATTGTGTCTCAGGGTTCTTTGGATCACTGAAATCAATCTCAGATACCTGTGATAATTAAAAGAGAGGTGTAGCGGCGCTACAGTACTGCTCATATGCTCAATCAGCTGCAAGTATAAAATGACCTTCTACAACAAAAGGTGTATATAGAAAAAATGTATAAGAAATAAGCTATACTCGCGCTATGGATCAGAGCATATCAACATTACTAATACATCCCTTACCTGCAATGTCAGTGTAGCGTAGCGTTAGAGGTGATTACAAGGTGGGAATGCAGAATAATATCCAGGTGGGAATGCGCCTTTTTTGAGAAGAATGTGCTAGGGAACTGTAAGAAAGATATATATTTAAAAGAAAGGTATCCTAAAATAACAATAAATCACTAAAAACATGAATGAGTATAATGCAGTGATTCTTAATATAAAAGCAATATCCACCATTATAAGAATAATAATTAATTAAAAGATAATAAGTATATACCGTATATACTCGTGTATAAGCTGAGATTTTCAGCACCTTTTTTTGTGCTGAAAATGCCCCCTTGGCTTATACACGAGTCATAGGGCAGAAACCAGCGGGGGAGGGGATGCGGCGGCAGGAGCCGGTGACTGGGACATCATACTCACCCTCCCCGTGCCATCGCTGAACGTCCCTGCAATCCTGCGTTCTCCCCGGCTTCCTGCAGCTCTCCAGCACTGAGCGGTGACGTAATACCCGCTCATTAAGGTCATGTAATATGGACGCGACGCCACTCCCATGGGCGTGGCCTCCATATTCATGGCCTTAATGAGCGGTATTACGTCACCGCTCAGCGCTGGAGAGCTGCAGGAAGCCGGGTACAACGCAGGATTGCCGGCTGTGACGTTCAGCGATGGCACGGGGAGGGTGAGTATTAAGGAGGAGGATGGGGGGAGCATAGAGGAGGACAAGGAGCACGGAGCAGGACGGGGGGAGGACGGAGAGCACAGAGCAGAACGGGGGGAGGACGGAGAGCATGGAGCAGAACGGGGGAGGACGGAGAGCATGGAGCAGGACAGGGGTGAGGATGGAGAGCACGGAGCAGAACGGGGGGAGCACGGAGCAGAACGGGGGGAGGACGGAGAGCACGGAGCAGAACGGGGGAGCACGGAGCAGAACGGGGGGAGCATGGAGCAGAACGGGGGGAGGACGGAGAGCACGGAGCAGAACAGGGGAGGACGGAGAGCACGGAGCAGGACGGGGGTGGGCACAGAAGAGAATGGGGGAGTGCAGAGCTTGATGGGGAGCACGGAGCAGGACGGGGAGGATGGAAAGCATGGAGCAGGACAGGATAATGGAGCAGGAGGAGGGGAGCACAGAGGAGAATGGGGGCGCACAGAGCTGGATGGGGGAGCACAGAGCAGGATGGCAACTTACACACCCGCTTATACGCGAGTAAATACGTTTTCCAAGTTTTTTGTGGCAAAATTAGGGGGTTCGGCTTATACACGGGTCGGCTTATACATGAGTATATACGGTATATAAAAATGGAGATCAATAAATATATAAGGATAGCTAAAAAGTGTGACTCAAGGCTAAAAAGTGTGTCCTTGGATGATGGACAAAAAGTATCCACACTCTATAAATCTATTAGTTGAATCACCAAAGATTGCAATGTACAGTAGAGAGTACTAATATACAGATAGCTGGTAGTAAAAAGTACAATCAGAATAGTAGCAGAGCTAATAAATAGTGTCACCGTGCATATAAAGTAAAAAATCAATAATTAACCATATTCATGGGTTAAAATATACCCTTGGGTGATTGTCAAAAGAAGTTTTCACACTTTATGAATATTAACCCCTTCACCCCCAAGGGTGGTTTGCACGTTAATGACCGGGCCAATTTTTACAATTCTGACCACTGTCTCTTTATGAGGTTATAACTCTGGAACGCTTCAACGGATATTCGCGATTCTGAGAATGTTTTCTCGTGACATATTGTACGTCACGTTAGAAGTAAAATTTCTTCGATATAACTTGCGTTTATTTTTGAAAAAAACAATTGCAATTTTCAAACTTTGAATTTTTATTCCCTTAAAACAGAGAAATATATCACACAAAATAGTTAAGAAATAACATTTCCCACATGTCTACTTTACATCAGCACAATTTTGGAACCAAATTTTTTTTTTGTTAGGAAGTTATAAGGGTTAAGGCTAAGTTCACACGTTGCGGAATTGCCGTGGAAATTTCCGCGGCAATCCCGCACTTCTCCAGCAGGAAATACGCACGTTTTTTGTATGCTGATTCCCGCCAGAATAATAGCGTTTTGCAAGCGTAATTAGCTTGCAGAATGCTAGCGTTTTCCTAGCGATCTGTAGCATCGCTTGGAAAACTGATTGACAGGTTGGTCACACGAGTCAAACATAGTGTTTGACAAGTGTGACCAACTTTTTACTATTGATGCCGCCTATGCCGCATCAATAGTAAAAAGATCTAATGTAAAAATAATAAAAAAAATAATAAATAATGATATTCTCACCTTCCGGTGGCCCCCGCAGCCTTCCCGCCTTCAGCGACGCTCCCGGCAACTCCGGTCCCAGGAGTGCTTTGCGACAAATCACACCGATGACGTAGCATCTCGCGAGACCGCTATGCCATCTGGGTGATTCTCGCAAAGGACTCTTGGGACCGGAAGTTGCCGGGAGCGTCGCTGAAGGCGGGAAGGCTGCGGGAAGGCTGCGGGGGCCGCCGGAAGGTGAGAATATCATTATTTTTTATTTTAATTATTGTTTTACCAGGGATATGGTACCCAGGGCCTGGAGGAGAGTCTCCTCTCCTCCAGACCCTGGGTACCACCGCACATGAACCGCTTACATTGCGCATGGTGGGCATAGCAACATGCGGAAAGTAAGCGGTTCAATGCATTCCTATGGAGGCGGAATCACCGCGATTACGCTAAATTAATGAACATGTTGCTATTTTTTCCGCGAACATGTGGCCAAAACATGCGGAATCAATTAACATGTATAGGATGCTTAATGCTTGCGTTTTTATCGCGTTTTTACCGCGGAAAACCGCGGAAAAACCGCGAAAAAAACGCAATTATTCCTGATCGTGTGCACTTAGCCTAAAAGTTGACCAGCGATTTCTAATTTTTACAACAAAATTTACAAAGCCATTTTTTTTAGGGACCACCTCACATTTGAAGTCACTTTGAGGGGTCTATATGGCAGAAAATACCCAAAAGTGACACCATTCTAAAAACTGCACCCCTCAAGGTACTCAAACCACATTCAAGAAGTTTATTAACCCTTCAGGTGCTTCACAGGAACTAAAGCAACGTGGAAGGAAAAAATGAATATTTAACTTTTTAGCCACAAAAATGATCTTTTACAAACTTTTTTTTTATTTTCACAAGGGTAAAAGGAGAAAATGGACAGATAAGGTTGTTATGCAATTTCTCCTGAGTACGACAATACCCAATATGTGGGGGAAAACCACTGTTTGGGCACACGGCAGAGCTCCTAAGGGAAGGAGCGCCGTTTGACTATTTCAAACTAAAATTGGCTGGAATTTAGATTGGATGCCATGTCGCGTTTGGAGAACCTCTGATGCGCCTAAACAGTGGAAACCCCCACAAGTGACACCATTTTGGAAACTAGACCCCTAAGGTACTTATCTATAGTCACTAATTTTTTATTTTCCCAAGGGTAACAGGAGAAATTGGACCACATAAGTTGTTGTACAATTTGTCCTGAGTACGCTGATACCCCATATGTGGGGGGGAACCACAGTTTGGGCGCACGGCAGAGCTCGGAATGGAAGGAGCACTATTTGACTTTTTTCAACCAAAATTGGCTGGAATTGAGATTGGATGCCATGTTGCATTTGGAGAGCCCCTGATGTGCCTAAACAGTGGAAACCCCCCACAAATGACCCCATTTGGGAAACTAGACCCCCTAAGGAACTTATCTAGATCTTTGGTGAGCAATTTGAACCCCCAAGTGCTTCACACAAGTTTATAACGTAGAGCCGTAAAATTTAAAAATCATATTTTTTCCACAAAAATGATCTTTTCACCCCAATTTTTATTTTCCCAAGGGTAACAAGACTCCAAAAGTTATTGTGCAATTTGTCCTGAGTTCGCTGATACCCCATATGTGGGGGTAAACCACTGTTTGGGTACATGGCAGAGTTTGGAAGGGAAGGAGCGCCGTCTGACTTTTTCAACGCAGAATTGGCTGGACGCCATGTCGTGTTTGGAGAGCTCCTGATCTGCCTAAACAGTGGAAACCCCCATAAATTGACACCATTTTGGAAACTAGACCCCTCAAGGAACTTATCTAGATGTGTGGTGAGAACTTTGAACCCCCAGGTGTTTCACTAAAATTTATAACGTACAGCCGTAAAATAAAAAATCTTTTTTTTTTTACAAAAATGATTTTTTTCGCCCCCAATATTTTATTTTCACAAGGGTAACAGAAGAAATTGGAATCCAAAAGTTGTTGTCCAATTTGTCCTGAGTACACTGATACCCAATATGTGGAAGAAAACTACTGTATGGGCGCACGTCAGGGCTCGGAAGGGATGTAGTGATGTTTTGGATTGCAGACTTTGATGGAATGGTCTGGGGGCGTCATGTCGCATTTGGAGAGCCCCTGATGCGCCTAAACAGTGGAAACCCCCACAAGTGACCCCATTTTGGAAAATAGACCCCACAAGGAACTTATCTAGATGTGTGGTGAGCATTTTGAACCCCGAAGTGCTTCACAGAAGTTTATAACGCACAGCCGTAAAAATAAAAAATCTTTTTTTTTTTTTTGCAAAAATGATATTTTCGCCCCCAGTTTTTTATTTTCCCAAGGGTAACAGAAGAAATAGGACAAATTGCACAATAACTCTTGGGGTCCAGAGTACGCTGATACCCCATATGTGGGGATAAACTACTGTTTGGACGCATGGCAGAGCTCAGAAGTGAAGGAGCACCGTTTGACTTTTTCAACGCAGAATTGGCTGGAATTGAGATCAGACGCCATGTCACATTTGGAGAGCCCCTGATGTGCCTAAACAGCGGAAACCCCCCAATTCTAACTCCAACCCTAACCCCAACACACCCCTAACCCTAGTCCCTAACCACAAACCTAACCCTAACACATCCCTAATCCCAACCCTAACCCTAATCCTAACTTTAGCGCCAACCCTAACCCTAACTTTAGCCGCAACCCTAACCCTAACCCTAATGGGAAAATGGAAATAAATACTTTTTTTTAATTTTATTATTTTTCCCTAAGGGGGTGATAAAGGGGGGTTTGATTTACTATTGATAGCGGGTTTTCATGATTGGCAGCTGTCACGCTAAAAGACGCTTTTTATTGCAAAAATTGTTTTTTTGCATCGCCACATTTTGAGAGCTATAATTTTTGCATATTTTGGCCCACAGAGTCACTTCAGGTCTTATTTTTTGCGGTACGAGTTGATGTTTTTATTGTTAACATATTTGAGCACATGACATTTTTTGATCGCTTTTTATTTCGATTTTTGGGAGGTTAGAATGAACAAAAATCAGCAATTCATGAATTTCTTTTGGGGGAGGCGTTTTTATTGTTCCGCGTGTGGTAAAATTGATAAAGCAGTTTTATTCTTCGGGTCAGTACGATTATGGCGATACCTCATTTATATCATTTTTTTATGTTTTGGCGCTTTTATAGAATAAAAACAATTTTATATAAAAAATAATTATTTTTGCATCGCTTTATTCTGCGAGCTATAACTTTTTTATTTTTTCGCTGATGATGCTGTATGGCAGCTTGTTTTTTGCGGGATAAGATGACGTTTTCAGCGGTACCATGTTTTTTATATCGGTCTTTTTGATCGCGTGTTATTCCACTTTTTGTTCGGCTGTATGATGATAAAGCATTGATTTTTTGCTTTGTTTTTTTTTTTTTTTTTTTAAGGGGTTCACTAAAGGGGTTAACTAGTGGGACAGTTTTTAGGGGGGGTCGTTACGGACGCGGCGATACCAAATATGTGTACTTTTATTGTTTTGTTTTTTTATTTACAGGAAGAAATGAATTTATTGGGGAATATTTTTTTTTTTTTTTTATTGATTTTGGAAAACATGTTTACTTTTATTTTTTTTACTTTTTTACTTTGTCCCAGGGTGGGACATCACTGTATTTTATCAGATCGCTGGTGTGACAGTGTGCACAGCACTCTGTCACACCAGCGATCGCTCAGGCAGTGCAGCACGTTCTCAGTGCCTGCTCTCAGCAGGCACTGAGGAAGCCGCCTCCCTCCAGGACCCCGGCGCCATCTTGGATCCGGGTCCTTAGAGGGAGGAAGCCCTCAGAACAGCGCGATCACATCGTGCTGGTCTGAGGGTCTCAGGGGGGCGCGCAGGGATCCCCCTCCCTGCGCGATGCTTCCCTGTGCCCCCAGTACACCGCGATCATGTTTGATCGCGGTGTGCAAGGGGTTAATGTGCCGGGAGCGGTCCGTGACCGCTCCTGACACACAGTCACGGGTGTCAGCTGTGATAATCAGCTGACACCCGGCGGCGATTAGCTGCGCTCCCTCCGGGAGCGCAGCTGATCGCCTATGACGTACTATCCCGTCCATGGTCAGATTGTCACGGGTTTTATGGACGGGATAGTACGTGTAATGTCAGAGAGGGGTTAATAGAATGGCTGGAAGTCACGATAAAAAGTGTTAATATTCAACTGACTGGAGGTCGCAAAAATGCTATACTCAAAACGATTGATAATAAGAGGTGCACAAGTGCTTTCAAAGTAATAGCGAATCTAATAAAAAGTGCAGGCGTGCATAAATAGCAGCTAATTCATTGAATGTCCATTTTCCCAATTAGGTGAATATAATATAGGGGATTCAGTAATGCAGATATCAGGCCAACATCAAAGAGCTGCTGTGAATCGTGGTCTGAAAAAACAGGCTGATGTTTGTCCAGCAGTGATAACCATATGGTGTTAGGAAACGTGCGGTGCAGGTAAGAGTCAAATGTTACTTATCTGAAAGGAGGAAGGGGAAGGATTAATGCCGAAATGGATCCTGGAAAGTTTCGCAGTGCGGTACGGGTCTCAAGGAGCTGCCCCGGCCGGTGGCGCGCTCCTGGTATACCCGGATTGACACCGCTTGGAAGCTGCAGCTGGAGATGCGGCGGGAGCTGCGCTGTTCGTTGGGGCTCATGGGTTCGGGTCACATGACAAGGTCCGATCACGTGATACCCAGGGAGCTTCAGGAGCAAAGTACGGTGTGCAGGGGGAGCCATAGCGCGAGTATAGCTTATTTCTTATACCTGTGATAATTAGTTTGCCATGTGAGCCCAATAAAAAGAAAACTGGATGTTCCACACTATTAAGCAGGCCAGAGTTTTCAAGTAAAATGGGAAAGAAAAAGGATCTCTCTGCTGCTGAAAAGCATCAAATAGTGCAATGCCTTGGTCAAGGGATGAAAACATTACATATTTCCCAAAAACTTAAGCGTGATCATCGTACTGTTAAGATATTTGTGGCTGATTCTGAGCACAGATGTGTTCGTGCTGATAAAGGCAGAATGAGGAAGGTTTCTGCCAGGCAAGTTCATCAGATTAAGAAAGCAACTGCTAAAAAGCCATTACAAACTAGCAAACAGATATTTGAAGCTGCTGGTGCCTCTGGAGTCCCTCGAACCACAAGGTGTGGGATCCTTCAAAGGCTTGCTGTAGCGCATGAACCTACTATTTGGCCACCCCTAAACAGTGCTCACAAGCAGAAATGGTTGCAGTGGGCCCAGACATACATGAAGACTAATTTTCAAACAGTCTTGTTTACTGATGAGTGTTGAGCAACCCTGGATGGTCCAGATGGATGGAGTAGTGGATGGTTGGTGGATGGCCACCATGTCCCGAACAAGGCTGCGACGTAATCAAGGAGGTGGAGGAGTCATGTTTTGGGCCGGAATCATAGGGAAACAGCTGTTAGGGCCCTTTAAGGTTCCTGAAGGTGTGAAAATGACCTCTGCAAAGTGTGTAGAGTTTCTGACTGACAACTGACTTCCATGGTATAAAAAGCAGAAACTTGCCTTCAGGAGCAAAATCATCTTCATGCATGACAATGCACCATCTCATGCTGCAAAGAATACCTCTGAGTCATTTGCTGCTATGGGCATAAAAGGAGATAAACTCATGGTGTGGCCAGCATCTTCCCCTGACCTCAACCCTATAGAGAACCTTTGGAGTATCATCAAGCAAAATATCTATGAGGGTGGGAGGCAATTCACTTCAAAACAGCAGCTCTGGGAGGCTTCATGCAAAGAAATACAAGAACAATACAAGAACAGACTCTCCAAAAACTCACAAGTTCAATGGATTAAAGAATTGTCAAGGTGATATCAAAGAAGGGTTCCTATGTTAACATGTAACTTGGCTTGTTAGGATGTTTTGGAGTTAAGTAGCTTTTTTGTTCAGTGTATGTGACCTCCTAATGCTGCAAATTCCACAAATGAGCATTTTCAGTTCTTTAAAACAGATCAAATGTTCAGAAATTCTACTGTGCCTAATAATTTGGAACAGTGCATTTTGAGTTTTTTTCCATTTTGGAGATTATACTGTTATCATTGGGAGGTTTCTTCAATAAAATTCGATGTATACTCTAACGGGTGATGACTTTTATTAGATTTACTGTCATTTGCACCGACCACTTAGGAAAATCAGAGAAAAATATAATTTGCATAATAATTTGGAACATAGTGTAAATCCTTTTGATGAGGCAAAGGTTATCTGTAAGCAGTGCGGAAGGACCTTTAGCCGAGGGAAAATCTCAGAAATTTGAATACCAGTTGCATGCTTAGACATTTAATGAACATGCACTTGCAAGGGTGGACGGACTACAAAACCTACAAATCCCCCACCCCAGGGCCAGCGTCAGCACATGGCGCACCCAGGCAAGTGCCGATTCCCTGAGCAGGTGGGGGGCTGACTCGTGGGCGACGGCACCTGCGCAGGGCCCCATATAGTAGAAAAATGTGTCTCTGATGGTGGGAGGGCCCACTCGCCGTCAGACACACCGGCGTACTATGAGGGGCCCTGTTCCAGTGCCGTCACCCACGAGTCGGCACCCCCTGCTTGCTCAGGGCCCCAGCACTTGCAATACTTACCTCTCCATGCTCCACCGCTGTGACATCTTACGCATTTCCTGACAGTGACATTCAGGTTAGAAAGCGCAATGACGTCATGTCTGTATGCCCTCTGCCTAAACAGTCCAAGTGCAAAGAGCTGTAAGATGGCGACGGTGAGGAGTCCAGAGTAGAGCAGTGCACAGTGAGGAGAGGTAATTTATTTTTTGTAATGTTTGGAGGAATATATGGGGAGCATTATACACTGGATCATTAATAATGGGACCCATTATATATGGAGCATTCTTTTGGCCCATAAGACACTGGAGCATCATCCATGGGGCCCATCATATACTGGAGAATTCTAAAAGGGGGAAAACAGACACTGGAGCAGCATTTAGGGGACGCATTATACACTGGATCATTAATAATGGGGCCCATTATATATGGAGCATGATTTTGGCACATAACACACTGGAGCATCATCCATGGGGCCCAACATATACTGGAGCATTGTAAATGGGGGACATCAGACACTGGAGCAGCATTTACGGGGCCCATTATACACTGGATCTTTAATAATGGGCCCATGGGGCCCATTATATATGGAGCATTCTTTTGGCCCATAAGACACTGGAGCATCATCCATGGGGCCCATCATATACTGGAGCATTCTAAAAGGGGGAAAACAGACACTGGAGCAGCATTTATGGGACGCATTATACACTGGATCATTAATAATGGGGCCCATTATATATGGAGCATTCTTTCGGCCCATAAGACACTGGAGCATCATCCATGGGGCCCATCATATAATGAAGCATTGTAAATGGGGAACATCAGACACTGGAGCAGCATTTACGGGGCCCATTATACACTGGATCATTAATAATGGTGCCCATTATATATGGAGCATTATTTTGGCCCATAAGACACTGGCGCATCATCCATGGGGCCCATCATATATTGGAGCATTGTAAATGGGGGACATCAGACACTGGAGCAGCATTTATGGGGCCCATTTTACACTGGATCATTAATAATGGGGCCCATTATATATGGAGCATGATTTTGGCACATAAGACACTGGAGCATCATCCATGGGGCCCAACATATACTGGAGCATTCTAAATGGGGCATATCAGACACTGGAGCAGCATCCATGGGGCCCATCATATACTGGAGCATTCTAAAAGGGGGAAAACAGACACTGGAGCAGCATTTACGGGGCGCATTATACACTGGATCATTAATAATGGGGCCCATTATATATGGAGCATGATTTTGGCACATAACACACTGGAGCATCATCCATGGGGCTCAACATATACTGGAGCATTGTAAATGGGGGACATCAGACACTGGAGCAGCATTTACGGGGCCCATTATACACTATATCTTTAATAATGGGGCCCATTATATATGGAGCATTCTTTTGGCCCATAAGACACTGGCGCATCATCCATGGGGCCCATCATATACTGGAGTATTGTAAATGGGGGACATCAGACACTGGAGCAGCATTTACGGGGTCCATTTTACACTGGATCATTAATAATGGGGCCCATTATATATGGAAGCATGTTTTTGCCCCTTAAGACACTGGAGCATCATCCATGGGGCCCATCATATACTGGAGAATCATATGGGGTTCATTATTTATGGGGCATCCTATGGGGCACATATGGGGCCTATTCTTTATGGAGCATTATATGGAGCCCATTCTGTATGAAGCAATATATGGGGCCCATCATATACTGTATGGAGCTTGATATGCGACTCGTTATACTGTATGGAGCAATATGTGGGGCTCATTCTATTCTATGGGGACCGTCCTATACTTTATGGCACATTATATGGGGACTATCATATACTGGAGCAGTATTTGGAGCTCATCATATACTGTATGGAACATTATATGGGACCAATTATTCTGTATGGAGCAATATATGGGGCTCATTATTCTGTATGGCGCACTATGTGGTGGCCATAATACTGTATGGAGGAATATAGTGTCCGGTTTTTGAGCTATGGTAGATTTTAACATAGATATCAGTCATGTCATGTAAGAAGTGAAGTATTTTTTATTGTACTATACCTATATTTCTGTGCCGTATCGGAGCATCATGAATTGTGGTATGTGTTAAAGGGGCCCACTGACACTCTTTGGCCCGGGGCACACAAAAACCGGGAGCCATCCCTACCCCCCCACAAGTTTAGCCAAATAATCACCAGTTTTCAATGCAAAACTATTATTATACTGTAAATTAAGGTTGCCAAGCTTAAGTAATAAGAATTGATGTTGTTGCCATTGAAATGGGCACTGTAGGTGTGTTTACTGTCCTCCACTGCCTACCGACTTTGCTCCCCCATTGACTTGCTTTGGGTTTCGTGTTTCAGTCGGACCCCCGACTTTTCCCGATAGTCGGCCGATTTCGCTCGACCCTACTTTTGCGAATGTCGGGTTTCATGAAACCCGACTCGACCGTAAAAAAAAGGCAAAGTCGCTCATCTCTACTTGTTACCTATGAGGATGAGGTAGTATCCCCTGAGGCCAACATCTCTGAGCTGGAGTTGTCCAGGGGGAACTTTGTTATGGCCAACTCAGGGACCTAACTCTTAAAGGAGCATTTGATTATGTAACTGTATTAAATAGAGTTGCTCATTTTGCCATGAGCTGGAAGGTATTATATTGTGTGGTCAAGCAGAGATGTGAGGTCATAGAGCAGTTATTAGTGCCAGGGCCTTACTGAAGCAGGGTGAAAGCCCATACTCACGTGTTAGGGGGAAATCTGGTAATAGATAAAACCATGGAATAAATCCTCCAGAGGTTCTCCTGTCACCAGCTGTCACCAAAAGATCATGAATTATTATAGATGTTGCTTGTCCCACCAACCAATTAACCTTCCTGATCATCATAGTCTCCAAGTGCCATTACCCCTTATTGAGGTCCCATTTGATCTTATTGAGGTCCCATTTAATTTCCTTCTATGACAGAAGCACTGACTGGGTGGATCAGGAAATGCTATAGATATATTATATCTTGACTTCAGCAAAGCATTTGACAAAGTATCTCACGCAATCCTTATTGAAAAAATGACTAAGTATGGAATGGACAAGGCAACAGTTAGGTGGATTCATGACTGGCTTAGTGATAGGACCCAAAGAGTGGTAGTAAATGGCTGCACATCCAGTTGGAAGAATGTATCGAGTGGGATACCACAGGGCTCTGTCTTGGGCCCTGTATTGTTCAACATCTTTATCAATGATTTAGATGAAGGAATTGAGCGTAAACTGATTAAATTTGCTGATGACACAAAGCTACGAGGGATAGCTAATACTAGAGAAGAGAGAGAGAGGATTCAAAAAGATATAAATAAACTGGAGCAGTGGGCAGCAACTAATAGAATGGTTTTTAACAGGGAAAAATGCAAAGTACTACATCTGGGAAATAAAAATGAAAAAAGCACATATAGAATAGGAGGAATAGGGCTAAGCAACAGCACATGTGAAAAAGACTTGGGTATACTAATAGATCACAGACTGAACATGAGTCAACAGTGTGATGCAGCAGCAAAAAAGGCAAATACAATTCTGGGATGTATTAACAGAAGCATACAGTCTAGATCACGTGAAGTCATTATTGCCCTCTACTCGTCTTCGGTCAGACCTCATCTGGAATACTGTGTCCAGTTTTGGGCACCACATTTTAAAAAAGACATCAACAAACTAGAGCAAGTTCAGAGAAGAGCGACCAGAATGGTGTTCGGTCTGCAAACCATGTCCTTTGAGGAACGGTTACAGGATTTGGGAATGTTTAGCTTGCAAAAAAGAAGACTGAGAGGAGACTTAATAGCTGTCTACAAATATCTCAAGGGCTGTCATATTGTAGAAGGATTATCTTTATTCTCATTTGCACAAGGAAAGACTAGAAGCAATGGGATGAAACTGAATGGGAGGAGACACAGATTACATATTAGAAAAAACTTTTTGACAGTTAGAGTGATCAATGAGTGGAACAGGGTCCCTTCCAACTCTACCATTCTATGATTCTATGATTCTATGATCACATAGTGACGGATTTAGTTGGACTCCTGGCCAAGTCTGCCAGAGGGCATCTATATATCCTGATGGTTCTGGAAGATGCAACACGGTACCCGGAGGTGTTACCATTAAGAAACTCCTCTGCGAAGAGTATAGCCCAAGAGCTATTTCTTATCTTTTCCAAAACGGGACTTTCAAAAGAGATACTGATGAAGCAAGGGACTTTGTTTATGTCGAAAAATCACACAATTCAGGACCTAAATGTACCACCTGCAAATGGACGATCTTATGGAAAGATTTAATCAAACTTTGAAGCCAATGCTAAAAAATGGTTGTAGAGAAAGACAGCTGAGGCTGGGACTGTCTTGTACCGTATCTGCTATTCTCCACCAGGGAAGTTTCTCAGCCAGGGCCGGCTCCAGGTTTTTATGGGCCCCGGGCGAAAGAGTCTCAGTGGGCCCCCTTAACACAGACCACGATTCATGATGCACAGATACTGCAGAGAAATATGGGTATAGCACAACGCCAAACACTTCTCTTCTTCCATTACATGACTGATATCTATTGTAAATTGTACAATAGCTCAAAAACCACCAAATCCTCACAGCGCACAGTACAGACTGGACAGTACAGTCCTCCATACAATATTATGGCACCACATAGTCTCCCCCTCATCACCCACATAATACCCCATGCAGGATGTCACCCCACCATCCCCCATATAATGCTCCATACAGAATACTGGACCCAATATAATGCTCCATACAGAATACTGGACCACATATAATGCTCCATACAAATTATGAAGCTCTCCTCTACACTGTGCTGTGTTCTGCACTGTTACGGCTCAGGAAAGGGCGCTGTGGAAAGACTCCCCATTATCATCATCATTGCCTCCCCAATATCATCATTGCCTCCCCATCATCATCATTGCCTCCCTATCATCATCATTGCCTCCCCATTAATATCATCATCATCATTGCCTTCCCATTATCATTGCCTCCCCATCATCATCATTATCATTGCCTCCCCATTAATATCATCATCATCATTGCCTTCCCATTATCATTGCCTCCCCATCATCATCATTATCATTGCCTCCCCATTAATATCATCATCAATGCCTTCCCATTATCATTGTCTCCCCATCATCATCATTATCATTGCCTCCCCATTAATATCATCATCATCGCCTTCCCATTATCATTGCCTCCCCATCATCATCATCGCCTCCTCACCACCATCACTGCCTGCCTCCCCCCACCACCACCGTAGGCAGCACTCTCTCACATACACACAGGCACACACACACACCGATCTCACCTGTCCGGCGTCCGCGTGCTCTCTGCCACAGCCGGCTGCTGAATGATGACGTCATTCAGTGGCGCTGCTGTGAGAGAGGAAGCACCGGCGCAGGCGCCCCCTGGAGCTCGGAGCTGCGGTAGCGGAGGCACGGGGAGAGGTGAGTATTGCGCCGGCTCCTGCCGGGGCCCTGAGCAAGCGGGGGGGCCCAGTGGCGGCGCTGATACCGCTAATTGGGGCCGGGGTGCCCGACGGTGAGTGCGCCCCCCCGCCTGCTCAGGGCCTCGGCACTTGCCCGGGTGTGCCGGGTGCTGACGCCAGCCCTGTACTCAGCCCTCTATGGGGTCTTCCTCATTTGATCCGTTGTATGGTTGACACCCCCGTGGACTCCTGGAATTATCGAAGGAGACCTGGTAAGTATAGGTTACACCCTACAGGAACATTATTGATCATGTTGCCCAAATGCAAGAAAGGATTGCTGAAGTGATGCACATCATGAGAGAGAACCTCCTACAGGCACAAGAGGCCTAGTAAAGGGTGTACAATCAGTAAGCAAGGAAGAAACAGTTCAGTCCTGGGGATTTGGTATAAATGGTGGAGAGTATATCTCTGGCCAAGGGGTAGGGTCTATACGAAGTGGTTGACGTCAACTATAAAGTCCACCAACCAGAGAGAAAGAAGGCCAAGCAGTTGTGCCACATTAACCTGATTAAGCCATGGCAAGATAGGGAGATCGTGAAACTCCGTGTTTGGTGGCTAAGTCTGAAACTGACGTGAAACATGTGAAGGTGACAGAGACGCTGTCAATGTGCAGAAAAGCAGCAGTGCCAAGAATTGCTTCATCAGAACAGAGACTTGTTTAGAAAGTTGCCTTGTTGTACTTAGGCAGAAGAACATGAAGTCCTCACAGAGACTCATGTCCTGGTGAATTAGAAGCTAAATAGGATTCCCAAAGCTCGCTGAGAGGGAGAGGAAATCTCAAAGAAGGTGCATAAGAGTCATTGAAGAGTCTAAGAGTGGCTGCTCCATTCCCATAGTCTTGGTTTTGAAACTGGATAGAGAATGGCAGTTCTGCAATGACTACGGAAAGCTGAATGAAGTCTTGGAATTTGACACATATCCAATGCTTTGTCAACAACCTCATTGAGACACTAGGGCCAGCCAGGTATAATACCACTCTGGACCTCACGATAGGGTATAGGTAGATTTCTCTATCCAAGGATACCAAGTAGAAGATGGCCTTTTGCCAAATAGTTGTTTCCAGTATGTCAGGATGCCCTTTGGGCAGCAAGGAGCTCCAGCCACCTTCGAGAGATTCATGAACAGAATCCTACCTCCCCACAAGGAGTAAGCAGCAGCCTACATGGATAAGATTGTGATCTTCAGCCAGGATTGGGAAAGCCATCTAGGCAAAGTTCAGGTGATATATGATGCTTTAACCCCTTCATGACATGTGCTGCTGAGCCCACATCTTTTCTGGCATGACAGCTGGTTTGATCAGCTGACACTACCCCTAACAGTCAAGGGTGGAATTGAGATCCAATCACAGCTGTTAACATGTCAAATGCCACTGACAATCTCTGACAGCAGCATTTACCATGCATGTGCTGGAAGCGCGTCACAAACCATGCACATCAGCACCCCTGTCACATGATCGTGGGGCACCGATGGGTTGGAATGTAAACCTTAGATCTGCAAGAGACTCCTCTGACTGTCATAGCCGATCTGCTATGAGCGGAGTGAAACCCTGCTGTGTGTAGCACAAGCAATCAGCAGATCGCAGCTTAAAGTCTTCTATGGAGACTATTGAAGCATGCCAAAAGTGAAAACAAGATTTTTAAAAGTATTAAAAAAAATAAAAAATATAAAGATTCAATCACCCTCCTTTTGCAACATTAAAAGAATCAAAAGTACAAATATTCAGCTTTGCAGTGTTCAAAAATGCCCGATCTATCAAAATATAAAAATAATTAATCAGATTGATAAACGACTTAATGAGAAAACAAAAACGCCAGAATTACATTTTTTTTTTTGTTGCCAAAATCCCGCGTCACTCATCCCGCCCATTGGCGCTCGTGTCACATGACCACGGGTCACGAATGGGTTGGCGCTCATAGCATGTGATCATTTTATCTGAAGCCCTGCTGTGTGTAGCACAGGCGATCGGATGATCGCAGCTTCTAGTCTCCCATGGAAAAAATACACATATTTTGTATTACTGCATTAAGAATCACCGGATCTATCAATATATAAAAATAATTAATCCGATCGGTGAACAGCATAACGAGAAAAAAAAAATCAAGATGCCAGAATTACAATTTTTTGTTTGCCGCAACACTGCATTAAAATGCACTAATGGGAGATCAAAACATTGTATCTATCCCAAACTGGTATTGATAAAAACGTCAGTTCTGTGCGCAAAAAATAGGCCACAGATCCTGAAAAATGGAGACATTACAACCTTTGGATTTTTTTTCACCATTTAAATAAAAAAGATCTTATACAGTACAGACCAAAAGTTTGGACACACCTTCTCATTCAAAGATTTTTCTGTATTTTCATGACTATGAAAATTGTACATTAACACTGAAGGCATCAAAACTATGAATTAACACATGTGGAATTATATACTTAACAAAAAAGTGTGAAACAACTGAAAATATGTCTTATATTCTAGGTTCTTCAAAGTAGCCACCTTTTGCTTTGATTACTGCTTTGCACACTCTGGGCATTCTCTTGATGAGCTTCAAGAGGTGGTCACCGGAAATGGTCTTCCAATAGTCTTGAAGGAGTTCCCAGAGATGCTTAGCACTTGTTGGCCCTTTTGCCTTCACACATACTCTCCACCTACTTTTGGACCACCCTGTATATATTTATTTATTTGATCTGTTGTTGTTGTGCATTACAGACGTTATATGTGGAATTTAAACTGTTTTTCATTATGGAAGTAACAAGAATTATTCAAAAGTAATGCTGTTGGCATACTTTTCTAAACTGTGCGGCAAAAAAAGAAACAAAGTACAAGCAATGCAGATGTAAATGATGGTGTAAATCAAAAGAAGATCAAGCTTTTAAACACAAACAATGTACAAACAGTTAGGAAGTAAATAATAGCGTAAGGCAGAAGATCAACCCTTGGGGAACTGATGTGTAATGGAAAACACAGAAACAGTGAGAGTGAAGGAGCTTTAATTGGAAGTGCAAGCCATGAAGGTCAAGAGCATGCAGATGCAGTACTGTTAGTGTGAATAATTTAACAAGCAATTTTTTAAGAGGTTAATTTTCTAGCTGAGTTAAAAATGAATAGAATAGGAAAAATAATGACTCTTATATGGATAAAGCATAAAAAAATTCAAGTTCTTTTAGATAAAATATAAATAGCATATTCCAAGGTAGGGAAGGTCAAATTGGAGAAATATTTTTCATTAAGGAAAACTAGAAAATTTTAGCACTTTATGTGGATGTCGGCAAATAAGGCTAAATGAGATTATAAAAAGATATGGCAGAAAAAACAAATATTACACAATGTGGTTTTAATAAAATGTTTGAACTGAATGGGTAATTTTACTATCAACAATGGATCACTATTTAAATCTATACACAAGCTTAAATAGGATGAATAAAGGCTCACAACGCATTATCTGTACTTGGCACTGTACACTATAGCTTTGAGTCATTAAAGTTTTCACCAGATTTCTATTGTAGAACACTGTGAAAAGGCTAAAATGTTTGTTGCAATAGGTATTTTCACACCATTTTCCACCAGATCCAACAAAGTGGTTGGCGTATGGTCAGAACAGAATGTGATAAAGTCAGCCCAACAAATTCTCATCCTGACACCTGTTTTGACCTTTCTGATCAGACTATTTTTTTCAATGCTGACCACTGTCATTTTATGAGATAATAACTCTGAAATGCTTCAATGGATCCTAGTGATTGTGAGAATGTTTTCTCAAGACATATAGTACTGTACTTCATGATAGTGGTAAAATTTCTTCAACATGACTTGCGTTTGTTTGGAAATTGGAAATTTGGTGAATTTTTTGAAAATTTAGCAATTTTCAAACTCTAAATTGTTATGCCCATAATTCAGAGAGTTCTGTCACACAAAATAATTAATAAATAATATTTCCGACATGTCTACTTTATATCAGCACAATTTTGTAAACATTACTTTTTTGTTAGGAAGTTAAAAGAGTTACAAGTTGACCAGCGATTTCTAATTTTTCCAACAAGATTTACAAACCCATTTTTTTAGGGATCACATCATATTTGAAGTGACTTTGAGGGGCCTATATGATAGAAAACACTCAAAAATAAACCATGCTAAAAACTCTACCCCTCAAGGTACTCAAAACCACTTTCAAAAACTTTATTAACCCTTCACATGCTTCACAGGAACTGAAGTAACGTGGAAGGAAAAAATGAACATTTAACTTTTTAGTCACAAAATTATTTTTTAGCCCCAATTTTTTTCTTTTCACAAGGATAACAGAATAAAATGGATCCCAAAAGTTGTTGTGCAACTTCTCCTGAGTATGGTGATACCCCATATGTGAAGGAAGCCACTGTATGGGTGCACGGAAGGGCTCGGAAGGGGAGGAGTGACATTTTGGAATGCACACTTTGACAGAATGGTCTGTGGGCGTCATGTTGCATTTTCAGAGCTCCTATATAGTGGAAATCCCCCACATGTGACCGGGTTTTGGAAACAAAACCCCCATGGAATTTGTTTAGATATTTGGTGAGCACTTTGAACCCCCAGGTACTTCACAGAAGTTTAGAACATATAATTTTTAGCCCCAATTTTTTTTTATTTTTACAAGGGTCACACGAGAAAATGTGTTAAGGGGACGGTTGCAACAACTTTATTAAATGGTATGGAGCAACCGAACCCTGGGGTCCGCGGTGCAGCTAGAGGTGCGGCGGCCGAACACCCCTCGGGTATGAGGGTGAAAACTGACAACTAAAATATAAAGGTCTTGCCTGTGTTACTTCACATTAAGCAAGATATTGAATTTGCACGATCTCCGTTAACTTCACAGGAGATGTGCTGTAGGCTGGCGTAGACGTAGCCCTGTTAACTGCACAGAAGCCACTTGCCAGATATTAGATCTGCACTATCTCCGTTAGCGTCATGGAGATATGCTGCAGGCTGGCATAGATGTAGCCCTGTTAACTGCACAGAAGCCACTTGCCAGCCGATTAGGAAGTGCATGCGACTCACGCCAGGCGTACGTGCTGCCAGCCGGTGTGCGACCGGACAGAGCAACTCTCTGTTCAGCTGGCAAGCGATGCCCAGGTTACGCGCCCCGCAGTCTGCTCAGGGTGTATCACTATCCTCTTGTCTTAGCTAGACTGCGCCACATTGGCTACATGCCTGGCATAAGCTAACCTGCCTGAAGGACCTGTGCTAATTAGCCGAGCGAACTCTGGCATCGGCAAGTCCCGGAGAGCAAAGCTAGAGAGCACGTGGAGCCCAGATTCTGGTACGTCCACACATGAGCACTGCCTATTTAGTATGATTTGACCGTGCGGTGCCGCAGGCAGTCAAGCTATTTAAAGGCTAAGCCCTGCCCCCAGCCATCTCGTTAATCGCATCACAGATGACGTCACCCGTGACCAATCAGGCGGTGCCAGGTCACTGGATCAGCTGACATCAAATCACCAATCTTGGTCCGCCACGTCACGGGCATGCTCAGTGCAGGAAATCCTGGACTTAGGCTGTGGCAGCCTGCTCCTTTCTGCAACCTATGCTTAAAGCCACTAGGAACAAAGACCCTTGCAACAGCCTGTACTTCTCTTGACTTGGCTAGGCGCTGCTGAGCAACATCTGCCCCGACTGGACTTGGATGGGAGACCACAGACTCCTCGGATCCAAGTTCAGATCCTGCCGTTGCCCGATTCCTAACAAAATGGACTACAAATATTGTTGTGCAATTTCTCTTGAGTATGCCAACACCCTATATGTGGGGGGAAACCACTATTTGGGCACATAGCAGGGAAGGGAAGGAGCACAGTTTGACTATTTTAATGAAAAATTGGCTGTAATAGAGAATGGACTCCATGTCGCATTTGAAGAGCCCCTGAAGTGCTAAAACAGTGAAAATCCCAAACAAGTAAACCTATTTTATGAACTAGACCCCAAGGAATTTATTTATTAGATATGTGGTGAGTACCATGAACCTCCATGTGCCTCACAGAAAATTGTTAAGTTGAGTCGTGAATAAAAAAAAATCTAATTATTCCACAAAAATGATCTTTTAGCCCCAATTTTTTTATTTTCACAAGAGTAACAGGAGAAGATGGACCATAAAAGTTGTTGTGCAAATTCTCCTTAGCACGCTGATAACCCATATGTGGAGGAAAATGCTATTTGGGTGCACGACAGGGTTCTGAAAGGAAGGAGTGACATTTTGGAATCCAGACTTTGATGGAATGGATTGCGGGCGTCGTGTCGTATTTGCTGAGCCCTGATGTACCTAAATAGTGAAAATCCCCAAAAAGTGACCCCATTTTGGAAACTAGACCCCGCAAAGAATTTATTTAGATATGTGGTTAGACCCCTCAAGTAATTTTTGCAGAGGCATAGTTTTTTAGTTATGATTATAATGTTTTTGGTTTTGCTGGTGTATTAATTCATAATGTGGTGTTATGTGTAAGTTGTGTGGAGTACATCAGAGTATAAAAGTGTGTTGTGTCAATGGGGATAAAACAAATGTTATTAATTTGAGAAGTGTGGTACGCTTTGAAGCAATCCTTATTGTAAAGGCCAGGTTTCTCAGAGCAAGTTTCACAATGGTAAATTTTGTCCTTTTGGATTCCCCTCTTGGAGCATACTCTGCACCATTTTTGTGTTCTTCCCCTCTTTGCTGTTTGGGGAACATCACTGAGAAAATGTTGACCTGAGATAATGCGGGCACTATCAGATCATAAGACTGAGACCCTCACCTTCCTGAGCACCAAACATTAGGACCTTTATGACTACCTCCTGAAACTGATCCATGAATTGCCTGTAGATTGAAACAGCATAAAAGCATTACACAGTGCCATCTGTACAATGTGCACGGTCAATTTTTTTGTACCATACTTTAGCTGTTCTCATGGCACTGTATGGTTTGAGGACCAGATCTGAGAGATTTACACCCCCCATGTATTTCTTGTAAACTAAGATACAATTGGGCTTTGAGACTTGTGTTGTCGTACCTTGGACAGTGACAAGGGAGTTGTTGTCACAATGTGTAATGGTCAAAATAAGGACATCTCTTTTGTCCTTATACTTGACCACCAGCATGTTGTCACTGCATTGGGCTCTGCTTTCACCCTTTCTCAGCATTTGCCCAATTAGCTGCTTAGGGAGGCCTCTCTGATTTCTTTGCACGATGCAGTATACAACTGTACCTCTGACAGAGAGGATGCTGGTGTAAAAGTTATCACTATACAGGTGATAACAATTACCCAGCAGTGGATGCAGCAATTCCCACACAATTATCCCACTCACCCCCAGAACAGGTGGGTTTTCAGTTGGGTCAATCTGGGTGTCCTTCCCCTAAATCTGTGGGTGTACCCTGAGGTACTCTCACACAACTTGTATAGTTTAACTCTGTACATGGCCCTTTGGCGTGTGTACTCCTCAGAAAATGTTCTGCTTAAGTGTTCAACTATTGGCCGTATAGATGATCAAAGTTAGGATAGTCTCGAGGAGGACACTGCACATTATCACTATAATGTAAAAATTTTGGGATCACTGCAAATCGTGTCCTTGTCATGGCCACACAGAGTACCAGTATGCTGTAGAGTTGAGCGATACTTTCCGATATCCTAAAGTATCGGAATCGGAATGGTACCGCCGATATCACTAAAATATCGGCGATACCCGATACCGATACCGGAAGTCCCATGTAAGTCTATGGGAACAAAATATCGCAACTAAAAAAACCCCATTCTTTCCTTGTAAACAGTAAATATACACACATAGAATACATATATATATATACATGTCATTGTGACATATATATATACATATATGTATAGTTTATACACTTCTACATAGTAAAATATCCTCTGATTTAATTGCCGGGTAAAGCCGGCTTCAGTGAAAAGACAGAAGCACCCGACATGAAATGACACTTGGTGTACATAGGGTTAACCATGTCTTTTCATGTCGTTTGCTATCTGATTTGCACAAACAATTAAATCAGACTATGTGTGCAAAATTTCACACCTGTAGGGGTTAATTAAAGGTGTAAATTCGTTGTAAAAAAAACGGACTTTTTTGCTACGAATTTACACCTTTAATTAACCCCTACAGGTGTGAAATTTTGCACACATAGTCTGATTTAATTGTTTGTGCAAATTAGATAGCAAAGGACATGAAAAGACATGGTTAACCCTATGTACACCAAGTGTCATTTCATGTCGGGTCACCCGACATGAAATGACACTTGGTGTACATAGGGTTAACCATGTCTTTTCATGTCCTTTGCTATCTAATTTGCACAAACAATTAAATCAGACTATGTGTGCAAAATTTCACACCTGTAGGGGTTAATTAAAGGTGTAAATTCGTTGTAAAAAAACGGACTTTTTTGCTAAGAATTTACACCTTTAATTAACCCCTACAGGTGTGAAATTTTGCACACATAGTCTGATTTAATTGTTTGTGCAAATTAGATAGCAAAGGACATGAAAAGACATGGTTAACCCTATGTACACCAAGTGTCATTTCATGTCGGGTTCTGCATTTTCACAAAAGCCGGCAATTGAATTAGCGGCTATTATACTATGTAGAAGTGTATGAACTACAAATATAAATATATATATATATATGTGTCACAAATTCAATGACATGTATATATATATATGAGGTGTAAAATTGCTGAAAAAAAATGCGTGGGCTCCCGCCCTATTTTCGCAACCAGACAGACAAAGCCAGTGAGTGGGGGCAGATAATAATAGCCCAGAGAGGGACCATTATTTTTGCCCCCCCCCCCGGCTACTAACATCTGCCCCCAGACACCCCAGGAAAGACAAATCTATAATTAGATTCGCCCTTTCTGGCACTTTGCCCGTCTATTCCCATTGCCCTGTAGCGGTGGCGAATGGGTTAATATGGGGTTATAGCCACCTTGCTATTGAAAGGTGACCTTAAGCCAGGTTAATAATTGATAGCTGTCAATTAGACAACTATCAATTATTAATCCTATTGCATGAAATAAAAATAAAACACACACACTTTAATTAAAAATCATTTTAATGAAATAAAGACACATGTTTTTGACCATCTTTTATTTTACTGCAAAAACCATTTCCTGTAATAAAAATAAAATAAAAAAGCAAAATTATTCTTACCTATCCCATGCACAGTCAGGTCCCACGGTGTAATCCTTCAGAAAGGGTTAATGTTTACTGCAGGGACCGCAGCTAATGCTGCAGCCTCACAGTAAACCCCAAATGAATGAGTTCCTCTCCTGCCTGACAGGAGAGTAAAGGCTGGGTGTCACATAACGATACACCAGCGATCCCGACAACGATATGCACTTGTCAGGATCGCTGGTGTATCGCTACATGATCGCTGCTGAGCTGCCAAACAGGCAGCTCAGGCAGCGATCTGGGACAGCGACACTGCGGGTAACATCGCTTAAGGGCCCGTCTCACATAGCGATATCGCTACCGAGATCGCTGCTGAGTCACTAGTTTTGTGACGCAGCAGCGAGCTCACCAGCGATATCGCTGTGTGTGACATTCAGCGACGATCAGCCCCCCTGCCGGGTATCGCTGATCGTCGCAGAAATGTCAGGACCTTTTTTTGATCGCTGGTTTCCCTCTGACAGGCACGCATCGCTGCGTGTGACAGGCGGGAGACCAGCGATCCGCTGGTAACCAAGGTACACAGCGGGTTTCCAGGCACCGCGCAGCGCTTGGAAACCCGCTGTGTACCTTGGATACCAGCTCCCTGCATCAGGGCGCTGGTATCCAAGGTACACAGCGGGTTTCTAGGCACAGCCCCGCGCCTGGAAACCCGCTGTGTACCTTGGTTACCAGCGGATCGCTGGTCTCCCGCCTGTCACACGCAGCGATGTGTGCCTGTCAGCGGGAAACCAGCGATCAAAAAAAGGTCCTGACATTTCAGCGACGATCAGCGATACCCGGCAGGGGGGCTGATCGTCGCTGAATGTCACACACAGCAATATCGCTGGTGAGCTCGCTGCTGCGTCACAAAACTAGTGACTCAGCAGCGATCTCGGTAGCGATATCGCTATGTGAGACGGGCCCTTAAGTGGAAAGCTTAATTGATTGCTTTCCACTTTCACTTCAGGTCAGCCAAGGACACCATCAGTGACGTCAGAGGGAACTGATTAACAAAAATAGGGGTTCCCTTCGAAAAAAAAATGGCGTGGGGTCCCCCCTATTTTTGTTAACCAGCCAGATGAAGCAGACCGCTGAGGCCTGGATTTTCAGGCTGTTAAGGAGCCAAGATCCATGGACCTTGCCAGCCTGATAATACCAGGCCACAGCAGTCTGCATATCTTGGCTGATTAACAAAAATAGGGGATACCCTCGAAAAAAATTGGCGTGGGGTCCCCCCTATTTTTGTTAACCAGCCAGATGAAGCAGACCGCTGAGGCCTGGATTTTCAGGCTGTTAAGGAGCCAAGATCCATGGACCTTGCCAGCCTGATAATACCAGGCCACAGCAGTCTGCATATCTTGGCTGATTAACAAAAATAGGGGATCCCCTCGAAAAAAATTGGCGTGGGGTCCCCCCTATTTTTGTTAACCAGCCAGATGAAGCAGACCGCTGAGGCCTGGATTTTCAGGCTGTTAAGGAGCCAAGATCCATGGACCTTGCCAGCCTGATAATACCAGGCCACAAGCAGTCTGCATATCTTGGCTGATTAACAAAAATAGGGGATCCCCTCGAAAAAAATTGGCGTGGGGTCCCCCCTATTTTTGTTAACCAGCCAGATGAAGCAGACCGCTGAGGCCTGGTTTTTCAGGCTGGTAAGGATCCAATATCCATGGACCTTGCCAGCCTGATAATACCAGGCCACAGCAGTCTGCTTAGCTTGGCTGGTTAACAAAAATAGGGGATCCCCTCGAAAAAAAAAACGGCGTGGGGATCCCCCCTATTTTTGTTAACCAGCCAAGTAAAATGCAGACTGCTGCGGCCTGGTATTAAAAGACTGTCAAGGCCCATGGATTTTGGCCCTCAACAGCCTGATAATACCAGGCTATAGCAGCCCCACATTTGGCGCATCAAAAGATGTGCCAATTGTGGCACTTTACCCGGCTCTTCCCACTTGCCCTGTAGCGGTGGCAAGCGGGGTAATAAGGGGTTAATGTCACCGTTGATTGCACGGTGACAATAAGCCCGGTTAATAATGGAGAGGCGTCAATAAGACACCGATCCATTATTAATCCCAAAGTTATTAAATGTTTAAAAAAAAGACAAAGCAAGAAAAAAGTATTTTAATGAAATAAAAGAGACAACACAGTTTTCATTAATTTTATTATACACTCATTCCTGCGACGCCATCGATCTCCTGTAAAAAAAGAAAAAAAAACAAACCAACAGTATATCACCTGTCCGACGCAGTCCATAGTAACGACAGTCCCACGACGATCCAACTCTGCTACATCGCAATGACAGGCAGAGCCTGTCATCGCGACGCAGCACAGCTGATTACCTGCTTCCCCGGCGGTGACGTCATCGGACTGACTGCTTTACGGCCGGGATTACCCAGCAGTCACTGCAGTTATCGCGAGAAACTGCATGTGACCGCCGGGGAAAGAAGATGGCGGCCATGAAGCAGTCCAGGCCGTGAGCGCTGGAGATCTTCTGCCAGGTAAGTGCCGCTGACTCCTGACAGACCCGACCGACGGACACTGACAGTGACAGTGACAATCCCGATTCCGGTATCCGATAAGACGAAAATATCGGAACTCGGAATCGGAATTCCGATACAGCCAATATCGGCCGATACCCGATATTTGCAGTATCGGAATGCTCAACCCTAGTAGAGAATATAAGTACTTCAGTATTACCGAATCTCTGGTTTTCTGACTATGCCCATAAGCAGCACATACAGTGAAGGAAATAATTATTTGATCCCTTGCTGATTTTGTTTGTTTGCCCACTGGCAAAGACATGAACAGTCTATAATTTTAAGGGTAGGTTAATTTTAACATTGATAGAATATCAAAAATAAAATCCAGAAAATCACATTGTATAAATGATATACATTTATGTCTTGATTTGTTGGTCATGTTTTGGTTTGGAGTCTCTGGGGTTAATGCTGGTAGCCTCTGTTTGGCTGCTGGGAGGCCTTTTATAGCCTCAGTTTGGGTCCAGGCCTTGTCGGTTATACTTCTGCCCTCGGCTAAGTTAAGCGACCCCTGTGCGTTTGTGTGCCTTGTGCCTGTTATTTCAGTGTGTGTTTTATGGTTTTGACTCGGTCTGTCTTCTGATTACGAGTTTGTCTGCTGATTTGGTTCTCGTTCTTGCTATCTTGGTCCTGACTTCTGCCTGCCCTGGTTTTCACTTTTGCCTGCCCTCTGGTACTGTCTCTGCCCGCTTGGCATTCTGACTCTAGCTTGCTCACTATCCCTCTTCAGGTCTGTGCATCTGTGGGTGCACCTCATTCAGGATTTGGGGTTTACAGTTGCTCATCGCTGCTCTGTGCTGTTGCCCTGCGGGAGGCTATGCCCCCGTCTCCTGTGGGATGTTGCTCTGGTGCCCCCAGAAACCCCTGTTAAATCGCCAGACCCCTTCTCAGGGGACAAGAAGGAGTTTAGGATGTTCAGGGAGAGGTGCAAGCTTTTTTTTCTTTAAGGCTCCGCTCCTCGAGTGTCAAAGGGTGGGGGTGGTCATGTCTTTACTTAGAGGGGCCTTCCAAGACTGAGCTTTCTCCCTTCCTTCCTCGGCCCCCGAGAAATTGTCTGTCGATGCTTTCTTTGAAGCTTTGGTGCATATCTATGATGAACCAGATCGTGTACGCCTGACTGAGGACATGGTGATGAGCTTGTGCCATTGGAAGCACTCGGCCGAGTGGTTTTGCTCGGAGTTCAGACACTGGGCTGCGGAGGTCTCCTGGGATGATGCTGCTCTGTGGGGTTTGTTTCAGAGAGGCTTGTCTGAACATCTGAAGGATGCCCTGGCACTTCACCCTCCAGCGTACTCTCTTGAGGACGCTATGATCCCGACTGTGCGAATGGATCACAAATTGTGGGCAAAGGATTGATGCAGTATGAGACCCCATTATTCTCCAGTGGTACAGGAACTGGTGCCGCATCTGAACCCATGGAAATTGGTGCCATCACACCTAAGGAAAAGGAGATGCGGCCGTGAGAAACAGTTATGTTTTTACTGTGGGGAGGCTGGACACTGGAAGAGGGAGTGTCCTTCTTGACCATCATCTTCCAAGGCGAAGGGAAACGACTAGATCTGTGTGGTGATTGAGGAAGCTGCCCAGACTTTCAGGTACATTTTTCCTCATGCTCTAAAATGTTGCTTCAAGTTGAACTGCTGGTGGAAGGTTGTTGTTTTTCTTCTACAACTTTTGTGGACGGTGGTTCTTCCATCAACCTGATCAGCTCCTGTGTTATCACCCAATGCAAGATAGGGATAGTCAGGCTCAAGACCCCACTTAAAGTCGTGGCCATTGAATCGTCCCCTCTCACCCAAACTGGGATTCTTTGTGTTTCTGAAGTTTTCTCGCTGAAAATAGGCTCTTCTCATACGGAAGAGTTAAGATGTTTTGTGTTGGACAATCTGCCCTCAGGGCTTGTACTGGGAATGCCATGGTTACAACGACATAACCCTGTCATCGATTGGGAAACGGGAGTTATTGTTAGGTTGGGATCTAACTGTGTCAATTTCTGTCATAAAGCTACTTTGTTTGCTGAACCTGTTAAATCTGTTCTTGTGTCGTCTGTTGGTCTGGAGGGTATTCAGGAGTACCTAAAAGACTTCAAGGACATGTTTTCCTAAAGCGAGGCCGAGGCTTTACCACCGCACAGACCTTATGATTGCGCATTGATTTGGTTCCTGGGTCGAAACTGCCTAAAGGGTATGCCACACTAAACAACATCGCTAACGGGATCGCTAAAAAACGTCACTATTTAGCGATCCCGTTAGCGATGTTGTTGTGTGCGGCATCTACCAGCGACGTGGCCCCTGCTGTGATCTCGTCCGTCGTCCTCATCGTTCCGGACCCTATTTTCATCGCTGGCGTCCCGCTGGTAAGTATCTAATCGCTGAGTGTGGCACCTTTTTTAGCGATTTAGCGGTACTTTTGTACCGCTAAAGTCGTTAAGGAGATCGCTAACCGCGATAGCGTCCTTAACGATATCGCTAAATTAGGTAGCTACTAGCGATATAGAAATAATCCCGCTAGCGATCTCATTAGTATGCGACGCTAACGAGATCGCTAGCGGGATTGTGTAGTGTGGCAGTACTTTAAGTCTCGTCTTTTTAATATGTCAAGCCCGCAACGATTGACCATGAAAGAGTATATTGCAGTGAGCCTACGCAAAGGGCATATTCGGCTTTCTGTTTCTCCTGTGGTGGCCGGTTTCTTTTTTGTAAAAAAAAAGATGGCGGTTTGCCCCTTGCCTCGACTTTCGGGAACTAAACAAGATCACTGTGAGGAATACGTATCCACTACCTCTAATTCCTGATTTATTTATTCAACTATCTGGGGCTAAATGGTTTTTCAAACTCAATCTCCAGGGGGCTTACAATCTTATAAGGGTACGAGAGGTAGATGAATGGAAAACGGCCTTCCTCACATCCGAGGGGCTTTTTGAAAATTTGGTAATGCTGTTTCGTCTCACTAACGACCCAGCAATTTTCCAAAATTGTATTAATGTGTTTTTTTGCTGACCTCATAGGTTGTTTTGTGATAATTTATTTGGATGACATTTTGGTATATTCTACTGACAGTCAGGCTCATCTGCATCATTTAAAAACAGTCTTCCAGAAACTCAGAGAGAACCAGTTGTTTGTCAATCTTGAGAAATGTTCATTCTTTGTACAAGAGTTATCTTTTCTTGGGTTTATTGTGTCATGTGAGGGGTTTCCTATGGATCCCAAGAAGGTGCAAGCTATTGTTGAATGGGTTCAACCCTGGGATCTTAGGGGACTCCAGCGTTTCTTGGGATTCGCTAATTATTACCGTAAATTCATCAAAGTGTTTTCACAGATATTAAAACATCTCATAGATCTCACACGGAAAGGGGCTGATGTTAAGAATTGGTCCCCATTGGCGATGAAGTCCTTTTGGACCTTGAAGTGTTTTACATCTGCCCCAGTTTTGGTACAGCCAGACCCTTCCAAGCCGTTTGTGGTCGAGGTGGATGCTTCTGAGGTGAGGGTGGGGGCACTGTAGTCCCAGGGGCCTGTCACTTTGACTAATCTGAAGCCGTGTGCTTTTTTTTTCAGGAAATTCTTTTCTGCAGAGAGAAACTATGATGTGGGCAATAGGGAACTACTGACTATTAAGTTGGCATTCGAAGAATGGAGGCATTTTTTGGAGGGGGCGGCTCATCCTATCACTATGATCACGGATCATAAGAATTTGGCATGTATTGAGTCCGCTAAAAGGTTAATTCCCAGGCCAGCTCATTGGTCTCTTTTTTTTCGCAATTCCAATTTTCTATCACTTTTCGTCCTGGGTTAAAAATGTTAAAGCGGATGCCCTGTCGCGTAGTTTTAAGCCAGTGCCCGCCCCGAGCCGCCATCCTCCATTCTTCAATCTGGGGTGATAGTGCCAGGTGTTTCGTCTGAGCTGGAGCAAGACATTGTGGGGGCTCAGTCTTTGGCTCCGGCATCCAAACCTGAAGATAAACTTTTTGTTCCCGAGCAGTTGCGGTCTAAGCTCCTGCGGGAATTTCATGAGCCTATGTTAAGTGCTCATTCGAGCACTTCAGCCACACGGGAAGCAGTGGCAAGGGTTTTTTAGTGGCCTTTAATGGGTTCTGATATTAAGAAACATGTGTCTACATGTGTGGGATTTGAGCAAGTTCTAAGAGCTCTCATTGCTGGCCGGGGTAATCGTGCCTTTGCCAGTTCCAGATAGGCAATGGACTCATCTGTCTATGGACTTTATTACTAACCTCCGTCCCGGCATAATACTGTTGTGTGGGTGGTGGTAGACATGTTTTCCAAACAAGTCCATTTTATACCTCTGGCAGCCTTGCCTTCTGCAGAAACCCTGTCCAAATGTTTTCTTCAGCATGTGGTATGTTTCCATGGGGTGCCATTGAATGTGGTGTCTGACAAGGGGTACAATTCGTGGCTAAGTTTTGGGGGGCTTTCTGTAATAAGTTGGGGATCTCCTTGTTTTTTTCTTCGGCGTATCACCCCAAAAGTAATGGCCTAACTGAGCGCATTAATCAATCCCTCAAATAGATCCTGTGGTGTTTAACTTCAGTGTTGCAGGATGACTGGTGTGATGCCCTGCCCTTAACGGAATTCGCTTTCAACAATCGAGTGAATAAATCCACCGGTAAATCTCCATATTTTATCAATTACGGATTCAACCCACACTTTGGGGAATTCTCGCAGTTGGATTCTGGGTGTCCCGGGCTGAGGGGTGTGTTAAACGGCTCAGTAATCTGTGGTCAGAAGTCCGGCAAAATATCTCCAGAACTCAGGGGAAGTATAAACTTTTTGCTGAAACTCGGGCCAGGAGTTACAGCTCAGT
>JARQOD010000005.1:463846611-463982237 GCA_033576555.1 Oophaga sylvatica
GAAAGATAGAAAGGTTTGGGAATACAAACTTATGATGACCTTTGGCACTCTTAGTGCTGGGATGAACGTGTCACATGGATTCATGTCATTCTATATCAATTAAGGAATCTGCGTCTCTGACCTTCTAGGGGCATCAAAACACAATACCAGACCCCAATCAGAGGGTAATAAAACTCTCTCCTTATCTATGATCTGTTCCAATATTTATGTTCATCCCTCTGCCATAATGACAGTTCTGCTTCACGTCACTTGTCTTACCTATTGCACTATTCCTGTATCCTTTTGTGTATATATATATATATATATATATATGTGATTCTTCAGTTTTTGTTTTAGTCTTTGCCTGATGAAGAGACCGGAGTAGTCTCGAAAGCTTGCAATTTGTTACCATCTTTTCAGTTAGCCATTAAAAGGTATCAACCACCGAGGACTCTCAAGTCTAAATATTTTTCTATCTACTGGCTAACACGGTACGAAGATACACATCTTTCCTATAACAAGAAGAAATACTGACACAGACAGAAAATAGTATGAGCAAACGTTGGGGCCCAAACTTACTAAATAGAAAAGGATAGGAAGGGCACTTACTGCAATCCCAAAAAACCCTGAAAAGCACCAACTCTACTAATTTCAAAAACACCTGAGATCACACGACCTCTACCACCTAAATTAGTTCTCTGGTGTAACCAAAAACAAAACAGCAGCCACTGAAAAAACTGGAAAAAGCAAATGTACAAACATCAGTGGTGAACTGAACTGAGAGGGCAAAAGCCCCCAGAAGGGACCCTGAAGGCCCCCACAGAAGTGCAGGACAAAATGCAAAAATCAAGCACAAAAACAAAAAGAAGAAAATGTCTTATCTGTTAGCAGGAGATTCAGACACGACACAGCAGGCTACCAAGGAAACAGGAATCAAGGATTGAGACCAGAACAATTGATCACCGGCAACCCTGATGGGAAGGCGACTCCCTTATATAAGACCAGTCAGTAACACCTGACTCCCAATCCTCACAATCTTCACTGGACAGTCCAGTACCGTTTGTAACCACCAGAGGGAGCTTCTGCTCAGAACTCATTTCCAGCTTATTCACAACACCTATTATTAAGAGCAAACTCAGCCAAAGGCAAAAAAGAGACCCTGTCATCTTGATCAGCAGACACAATACATCTCAGATAAGTCTCCAAGGTCTGGTTTTTCTCTCGGTTTGTCCATTGGTCTCAGGGTGAAATGCAGAGGAGAAATATAACTGAACACCAAGTTTAGAACAAAATGTCCTCCAAAATCTGGAAACAAACTGGACTCCTCTGTCAGACACAATGTTCTCAGGAATGCCATGTAACCGAACCACGTGCTGAAAGCACAAAGGCACCAATTCAGAGGAGGAAGGCAACTTAGGTAATGGCACAAGATGTATCATCTTGGAAAACCTATCACAGATTAACCAGATAACGGTCATTCTCTGAGAGACAGGGAGTTCGGAAATAAAATGCATAGAGATATGGGTCCATTGCCTCTTTGGCACAGGTGATGGCATTAACAAACCACTAGAGCGAGAGCAAGGCTTGGAACAAGAACAAGTCCCACAGGACTGCACAAAGTCCCTGACATCACGAGACAAAGAAGGCCACCAAAAGGACCGACTCACCAAGTCTCTGGTACCAAAAATACCGGGATGACCAGCCAACGCGGAACAATGAATTTCAGACATCACACTCTTCTTCCACTGGTCTGGGACAAACAATTTCCCAATAGGGCAGCGTTCAGGTTTATCCTCCTGACACCCCTCCAGAGCCAGTCTCAAATTGGGTGAGATGGTGGAAAGAACTACACCCTCTTTCAGAATAACAGCAGGATCAGTTAACTCAGGAGAATCCGCAAAGAAACTCCTCGAGAGGGCATCCGCCTTAACATTCTTAGTGCCTGTTATAAATGCTTAATTTCATATATTTTTCCAGGACTTTTTACCAGATGCGATACTATGAGGAAAATATCACAATGTTACTTATAAAAAAATGTAGTGGTTTATTGGACTGTCCATCAAAAAAATATCATTTCAGAAAAACATAAAATGAGTGAAATATTTACGAAGAGATTGTCCATTTGTCCATAGCAAAGCTTATACACTTCTTCCTTGGTATCCTGAATAGTAAAATGACATTCTGTCTTTGTCAGCAGCGTCTCAGGGAAGCAACACGTGGTTACATAGCAGCTGTTCATTCATCGTAGTGTTCTTGTCCCATGTGTCCCTAGAGAGAGCGAGAGAGAGAGAGCGAGAGAGCAAGAGCAACCCCTCCCTTCGTGTAGTCATTATATATACACTACCGGTCAAAAGTTTAGGGTCACTTAGAAATTTCCTTATTTTTGAAAGAAAAGCAGTTTTTTTCCAATGAAGCTAACATTAAATGATTCAGAAATACACTTTATACACTGTTAATGTGGTAAATGACTATTCTAGCGGCAAACGTCTAGTTTGTAATGCAATATCTTCATAGGTGTATAGAGGCCCATTTCCAACAACCATCACTCCAGTGTACTTATGGTATTTTGTGTTCGCTAACTGTGTAAGAAGGCTAATAGATGGTTAAAATACCCTTTAAAACCCTTGTGCAAGTATGTTAACACAGCTGAAAACCGTTTGGTTGATTAGAGAAGCTATAAACCTGACCTTCCTTTGAGCTTGTTGAGAATCTGGAGCATTACATTTGTTGGTTCAATTAAACTCTCAAAATGGCCAAAAAAAAAGAACTTTCTTGTGAAACTCGACAGTCTATTCTTGTTCTTAGAAATGAAGGCTATTCCATGCGAAAAATTACCAAGAAACTGAAGAATTTATACAATGGTGTGTAGTACTCCCTTTAGAGGAGTGCACAAACAAGCTCTAACCAGAGAAGAAAGACAAGTGGGAGGCCCCGCTGCACAAACTGAGCAACAAGACAAGTACATTAGAGTCTTTAGTTTGAAAAATTGACGCCTCACAGGTACTCAACTGGCAGCTTCATTAAACAGTACACATTAAATGCCAGTGTCAACATCTACAGTGAAGAGGCGATTTGGGGATGCTGGCCTTCAAGGCAGATTGGCAAAACAAAAGCCAATATTCCTCTGTCCAATGTCTGTGTTCTTTTGCCCATATTAATCTTTTCCTTTCATTTAAGCCAGTCTTAAATATGGCTTTTGTTTTGCCAATCTGCCCTGAAAGCCAGCATCCCCAAATCGCCTCTTCACTGTAGATGTTGACACTGGCGTTTAATGTGTACTGTTTAATGAAGCTGCCAGTTGAGGACCTGTGAGGCGTCAATTTTTCAAACTAAAGACTCTAATGTACTTGTCTTGTTGCTCAGTTGTGCAGCGGGGCCTCCCACTTGTCTTTCTTCTCTGGTTAGAGCTTGTTTGTGCACTCCTCTAAAGGGAGTACTACACACCATTGTATGAATTCTTCAGTTTCTTGGTAATTTTTCGCATGGAATAGCCTTCATTTCTAAGAACAAGAATAGACTGTCGAGTTTCACAAGAAAGTTCTTTTTTTTTTGGCCATTTTGAGAGTTTAATGGAACCAACAAATGTAATGCTCCAGATTGCCAACAAGCTCAAAGGAAGGTCAGGTTTATAGCTTCTCTAATCAACCAAACGGTTTTCAGCTGTGTTAACATACTTGCACAAGGGTTTTAAAGGGTATTTTAACCATCTATTAGCCTTCTTACACAGTTAGCGAACACAAAATACCATAAGTACACTGGAGTGATGGTTGTTGGAAATGGGCCTCTATACACCTATGAAGATATTGCATTACAAACTAGACGTTTGCTGCTAGAATAGTCATTTACCACATTAACACTGTATAGAGTGTATTTCTGAATCATTTAATGTTAGCTTCATTGGAAAAAAACTGCTTTTCTTTCAAAAATAAGGAAATTTCTAAGTGACCCTAAACTTTTGACCGGTAGTGTATGTCCCTTAGATCACGTGGTCTCTATATATATGGAGATGACACTTTACCATACAGAAATAGCATGTGTATGTCAGCTGAAAGTCAATGTACTTGGTACAGAATTGAGTGTATAAAAAATAAATCCATAACCAATAATTAATATTTAACAGTGCCCGTAAGAAAAGAAACCACAAAATTAAAACGTGTGAAAAACAAGGCCCACCTGGCCTGTCTAGGATTAAGTCGCTTGGCTGATTCGAGATAAACCAGGTTCTTATGGTCCGTGAGGACCACCACCTGATGTTTGGCTCCTTCCAGCCAATGTCTCCACGCTTCAAAGGCCCACTTCATGGCCAATAACTCCCGATTACCCACATCATAATTACGTTCAGTGGGAGAAAATTTTCGAGAGAAGAAGGCACAAGGGTTACTCTTAGAGGTCTCTGGATCCCTTTGTGACAAAACTGCACCTGCTCCAATCTCAGAAGCATCAACCTCCACCTGAAACGGCAGAGAAACATCAGGCTGCCGTAGAACAGGAGCAGAAATGAATCTCTGCTTAAGTTCCTGAAACGCAGAAACTGTCTCAGGAGGCCAATTCACCACATCGGAACCCTTTTTGGTCAAATTAGTCAATGGTTTAACAATACCGGAGAAATTACTTATAAATTTACGATAAAAATTGGCAAAACCCAAAAAATCTCTGAAGAGCCTTCAATTTAGTAGGTTGAACCCAATCACAGATGGCCTGAACCTTGACCGGGTCCATTTCAATAACAGACGGAGACAAAATGAATCCCGAAATGAGACCTTCTGTACGCCAAAAAGACACTTTGATCCCTTCACATACTGTCATGATCCCAGTGCAGGTTTGACCTGCCCACCAGGGGTTAATGTCTTGATCCTAGTGTGGGCTCTGACCTGCACACCTGGGGTTTATTATTGTGGCCTCTCTTTGGTTCGGGGAGAGCTTCCTATAGCCCTAGGAAGCTCCTATCCTCGTCAGTTATACTTTTGCCCTTGGCTGAGTGTGTTGACCCCTGATTGCCTGTGCCTTGTGCCTGTGTTCTAGCTTGTTTGTATGGTTCTGACCCGGTTCTGTTTCCCGTTGTGATTTTGCCTCTTGATTCTGTACTGTGTATATGCTTCTCTGGTTTTCTGACTCCTGTCACGTCCCTGACTATTCTTTATTAGCCTGCTCCTTGTGTACTGCGTTGTCTCTCACGTTTACTGACCTCGGCTTGTCTTGGATTCCGTCTCCCTCTGGTTCCCCGTCCTCTCCCTGGTGTCTGGTGACCCCCTTTCCATTCTCCAGTGTCCCTGTAGCTTCCTGCACTCATCCCCAGCTGCAGGACGCTGAGCTCCGCCCCCTGGGGTCACATGACCGCAGGTCCTGGCAGTACACTCACCACTTGGTGTTCTGCTCACTCCAGCTCTGCTGTATTGCTATCATCTTGCCTAGCACTTGGGTGCTGTGAGTACCGCAGTCACAGGCCGTCGGAGGCTCCGGGCTCCCACTGTCAGGGCTGCTGAAACCGCTGGTAAGTGCCCACCTAGCGGTTTCTCTTGATATTATAACTGACCATTGAACTTTTTTTTTTTTTCTCTGCAGCATGGACCCAATGCATGCTTTATGTGAGCAGGTGAAACACTTGACTCAGTTGCTGCAGAAGCTAAATTTGGAGCACCAAACTCTGGCCCAATCCCAATGGCAGGTTGCGGATTCGGTTCAGGGGGTGCTATCCGCAGGGTTTCAGCAGGAGTGGGCTAGAGATGTCTTTTTAGTCTCACCCGAACCCCCGGTTAAGTTACCGGATACTTTTGCTGGTAACAAAAGTGATTTTAGAGTATTTAAGGAGGGCTGTAAACTTTTTTTCTCCTTGAGACCCCGCTCCTCTGGGGATGAGAAACAGAGGGTGGGGGTTGTTATGTCCCTGCTTAGGTGGGCCCCGCAAGCCTGGGAATTTTCTCTTTCCTCTTCTGCCCCGGAGAGAATGAGTGTGCATGCATTTTTTGAGGCTTTAGGGCATATTTACGATGAGCCGGATAGAGTGCGTTTGGCTGAGGACAAGGTGATGAGTGTCTGTCAGGGGAAGCACTCGGCCGAGTGGTTCTGTTCTGAATTTAGACGTTGGGCAGCCGAGGTTTCGTGGAGTGACGCCGCCTTTCCGGGGTTGTTCCGTAGAGGCCTGTGTGAACGTCTAAAGGATGCCCTGGCACTTCATCCTCCACCTGACTCCCTGGAGGATGCCATGACCCAAGCGGTTCGCATGAATCGCAGACTGCGGGCTAGAGGCATTATGCAATTGGAAACATCGTTATTCTCCAGTGGAGATTAGACCCGGACTCCTCCTGTGGCTATGGAGGTGAATGCTATCACCTGTGAGAAGGAAAGAAGACGCCGCCGTGAGAAGCAGTTGTGCTTCTATTGTGGGGAATCTGGACATTGGAAGAAGGACTGCCCCTCCTGTCCATCATCGTCCAAGGTGGCGGGAAACGACTAGGTCTGGGTAGTAGTTGAGGAGGCTACCCAGACCTTCAGGTACATTTTTCCTCACTTGCAAAAATTGTGCTTCAGGTGGAACTGGAACTTGGTGATTGTCCTGTTCAGACTACCGCCTTTATTGACTGTGGTTCTGCTGTTAATCTGATTGACACCCGGATTATGACTCTTAATAAGATAGGGACAGTCAGGCTTCAGGATCCTGTTAAACTTGTGCCTATTGACTCGTCCCCTCTTACTCAGGACGGTATCTATTTCAGGTCTGAACTTGTTTCTCTGAAAGTGGGTCTCACTCATGTGGAAAAACTAAGCTGTCTTGTGTTAGATAACTTGCCTGTTGGACTGGTACTGGGGATGCCTTGGCTTCAACGCCATAATCCTACCATTGATTGGGTGAGGGGGGAGATCACTCAATGGGGATGCAGGGATAAATGTTGTAACCTGGGATCTCTTGTCAACTCTGTTAAATCTGTATCTGTGTCGTCTGTCGGTCTGGAGGGTATTCCGGAATACCTGAAGGATTTTGAAGACGTGTTTTCCGAAAGCGAGGCTGAGGCGCTGCCACCACATAGACCCTATGATTGTGCCATTGATTTATTACCTGGAGCCAAGTTGCCTAAGGCTCGGTTGTTCAATTTGTCCGGGCCAGAGCGTCAAGCCATGAAGGAGTACATAGCTGAGAGTCTCCGCAAAGGGCATATTAGGCCTTCTGTTTCACCCGTAGTAGCAGGATTCTTCTTCGTGAAGAAGAAAGATGGTGGTTTGCGGCCGTGCCTCGACTTTCGGGAACTTAACAAGATAACGGTTAGGAACACTTACCTGCTTCCCCTCATTCCAGATTTATGTAACCAGTTATTAGGGGCCCAATGGTTCTCCAAATTAGATCTCCGGGGGGCCTACAACCTGATAAGGGTTCGGGAAGGGGACGAATAGAAAACGGCGTTCCTCACATCAGAGGGACTCTTTGAAAACCTGGTGATGCCATTTGGGTTAACTAATGAACCCGCTATTTTCCAGAACTTTATTAATGTTGTGTTTACAGACCTGATAGGCCGTTTTGTTATCATTTATTTGGATGACATTTTGGTATATTCCCCTGACAGTCAGTCTCACTTGCAACATCTACAGACAGTTCTCCAGAGACTCAGGGAGAATCAATTGTTTGTGAAATTGGAGAAATGTTCATTTTTCGTTCAGGAACTGTCTTTTTTGGGGCTGATTGTGTCCGGTGTGGGGTTTCATATGGATCCTAAGAAGGTGCTGGCTATTGTAGACTGGGTTCAGCCTCGAGATCTCAAGGGGCTCCAGCGCTTTTTAGGATTTGCAAACTATTACCGGAGATTCATTAAAGGTTTCTCACAAGTGGTTAAACCACTCACGGATCTTACTCGGAAGGGTGCTGATGTAAAGAATTGGTCGGGACTTGCTAAAGAATCCTTCTCAGCACTTAAGAAATGTTTTATGTCCGCCCCGGTGTTGGTTCAGCCAGACCCGTCCAAACCTTTTACTGTGGAGGTGGATGCTTCTGAAGTGGGGGTGGAGGCAGTGTTGTCCCAGGGTCCGGCCACCCTTACTAATCTCAAACCCTGTGCCTTGTTCTCCAAGAAGTTCTCTTCCGCCGAGAGAAACTATGATGTAGGCAATAGAGAACTTCTTGCGGTCAAACTGGCATTCGAAGAATGGAGGCACTTTTTGGAAGGGGCGGCTCACCCTATTACTGTTATCACAGATCACAAAAATTTGGCATACCTTGAATCTGCTAAGAGGCTTACGCCTAGACAAGCCCATTGGTCACTTTTTTTTTCACGATTTCAATTCTCCATTACTTTTCGACCGGGGTCCAAAAATGTTAAAGCGGATGCCCTGTCCAGAAGTTTTGACCTGGTGTCTCCCCCCGAGCCACCGTCCTCCATTCTTCGTCCGGGGGTGGTAGTGGCGGGGATCTCGTCAGAGTTGGAACAAGAAATTTTGAGGGCTCAGTTCCTAGCTCCGGCGGCCAGGCCAGGGGATAAATTGTTTGTTCCAGAATTATTGCGGCCTAGACTTCTGCAGGAGTTTCATGAGTCTAGGCTTAGTGCTCATCCTGGTATCACGGCCACTAGAGAGGCAGTAGCCAGGGTGTTTTGGTGGCCTTCAATTGGGTCCGATGTTAAGAAATTCATTTCTGCTTGTGGAGTTTGTGCTCGTTCCAAAAGCTCGCATAGCCGACCGGCTGGGGAACTCATACCTTTACCGGTTCCTGAAAGGCCATGGACTCATCTCTCCATGGACTTTATTACTGGTCTTCCACCTTCCAGGGGCAATACCGTGATTTGGGTGGTGGTGGACAGGTTTTCTAAACAGGCCCATTTCGTTCCCTTGGCAGCATTACCCTCAGCAGAAACATTGTCAAGATTGTTTGTGCTGCACGTGGTCCGTTTGCATGGGGTATCCCTGAATGTTGTGTCTGACAGAGGTGTGCAGTTTGTGGCAAAATTTTGGAGGGCATTCTGTAAGAAATTGGGCATCTCACTCTCCTTCTCGTCGGCATATCACCCGGAGTGTAATGGTCAGACGGAACGCACCAATCAATCCCTGGAACAGACTCTCAGGTGTCTGACCTCCGCCAGACAGGAGGATTGGTGTGATGCGTTACCGTTGGCGGAATTCGCTTTTAACAACCGAGTGAGTCAATCCACCAACATGTCCCCATTCCTGATTAATTATGGGTTTAATCCCCATTTTGGGGAGTTTTCACGGTTGGATTCCGGTTGTCCAGGGGCGGAGGGATCCGTTCTATGGTTAAAAAATATCTGGGCTGAAGTCCAGCGTAATATCTCTCGGGCCCAGGGGAGGTATAAATATTTTGCTGACAAAAAGAGAGCCCCGGGACACATGTTTCAGGTGGGGGAGAAGGTTTGGCTTTCCACACGTAACATCAACTTGAAGGTACCATCAGCTAAATTGGGACCGAAGTTCATCGGTCCGTACGAGATTGTGGAGATAGTCAATCCTGTGGCATATAGGTTGCATCTCCCCCGTCCTTAAAAATAACCATAAATCTCTGGTGAAACCCGTGGGGTCTGTCAAAGAGGACTCGGAGTCTGTTGTTCCTCCAGTGTTAGTGGAGGGTCACTTGGAGTATGAGGTCGGACATATTGTGGACTCTCGGCGGGTGCGCCGCTCCTTGCAGTACCTGGTCCACTGGAAGGGATATGGACCGGAGGATTGCTCATGGATCTCTGCTCGCTCGGTACATGCAGATAGCCTGGTTCGGGCTTTCCATGCCAGATACCCGGGCAAGCCTGGGGGTCCAGAGGCCCCCCGTTGAGAGGGGGTACTGTCATGATCCCAGTGCAGGTTTGACCTGCACATCAGGGGTTAATGTCTTGATCCTAGTGCGGGCTCTGAGCTGCACACCTGGGGTTTATTATTGTGGCCTCTCTTTGGTTCGGGGAGAGCTTCTTATAGCCCTAGGAAGCTCCTATCCCAGTCAGTTATACTTTTGCCCTTGGCTGAGTGTGTTGACCCCTGATTGCCTGTGCCTTGTGCCTGTGTTCTAGCTTGTTTGTATGGTTCTGACCCGGTTCTGTTTCCTGTTGTGATTTTGCCTCTTGATTCTGTACTGTGTATATGCTTCTCTGGTTTTCTGACTCCTGTCACGTCCCTGACTATTCTTTATTAGCCTGCTCCTTGTGTACTGCGTTGTCTCTCACGTTTATTGACCTCGGCTTGTCTTGGAAACCGTCTCCCTCTGGTTCCCCGTCCTCTCCCTGGTGTCCGGTGACCCCCTTTCCATTCTCCAGGGTCCCTGTAGCTTCCTGCACTCATCCCCAGCTGCAGGACACTGAGCTCCGCCCCCTGGGGTCACATGACCGCAGGTCCTGGCAGTACACTCACCACTTGGTGTTCTGCTCACTCCAGCTCTGCTGTATTGCTATCATCTTGCCCAGCACTCGGGTGCTGTGAGTACTGCAGTCACAGGCCGTCGTAGGCTCCGGGCTCCCACTGTCAGGGCTGCTGAAACCGCTGGTAAGTGCCCACCTAGCGGTTTCTCTTGATCCATACAGTGCATTCTCTCTCAAAATCTGGAACACAGTCCGAACATGTTTCACATGAGAGTCCCAGTCGTTGGAAAAAATCAAGATATCATCCAAATAAACAATCAGAAATTTATCCACAAAATCCCTGAAAATATCATTCATGAAGGATTGGAAGACGGAAGGGGCATTAGTAAGCCTAAAAGGCATCACTAGGTACTCAAAATGCCCCTCTGGGGTATTACACGCCGTCTTCCATTCAACCCTGTGCTTAATGCGAATAAGGTTTTACGCCCCCCTGAGATCAAGCTTGGTAAACCAACTAGCACTTTTCACTCTGGAAAATAGGTCAGAAATCAAGGGTAACGGATATTGATATTTAACAGTGATTTTATTCAGGAGGCGATAGTCAATACACGGCCTCAATGAACCATCCTTTTTGGCCACAAAAAAAAAACCGGAGCCCAAGGGTGAATAGGATGGCCTGATATGACCCTTCTCCAAAGACTCCTTAATATAAGATCGCATAGCATCGTGTTCAGGTACAGATAAATTAAAAAGGCGACCTTTAGGAAATTTACCACCAGGCACTAACTCAATAGCGCAGTCATAGCTCCTGTGAGGAGGTAAGGATGCAGACTTTCTCTCGCTAAACACATCAGAAAAATCAGACAAAAAGTCAGGGACATTCTGAGACTGGGGAGAGGCAGAAAAAACAGGAGTGTCAGTATTAACATATTGGCAGCCCCAACTGGTCACAGACACAGATTTCCAATCCAAAACAGGATTATGAGTCTGTAACCAAGGGAAACCCAGTACAATAATGTCATGCAGATTATGCAATACCAGAAATTTGCAACTCTCCTGATGATCTGATTCAACTCTCATTATCACCTGAGTAGAAAACTGGGGTTTATTCTCCACCAAGGGGGTAGAATCAATGCCCAGCAAAGGAATAGATTTCCGCAGGGGTATCATAGGAAACCCACAACGTTTGGCAAAGTCAAAATCCATCAGGTTAATAGCTGCTCCAGAATCAACAAAAGCCTGAGTCGAAAATGTGAACAGGGAGTAAATCAGGGTAACCGTCAACAGAAATTTAGTCTGAACACTACCCAAGACAACTGAGCGCGCAAAACGTCTTCCCCGCTTAGGGCAGACGGAAATAGCATGAGAAGCGTCACCACAGTAGAAACATAACCCATTGCGCTTTCAAAACTCATGACGCTGAGCCCCAGAAGTCACTCCATCACACTGCATGGGCTCAGGAGCTGGCTCACAAGGCAACACTATCTCACGCATACCTCTGCGCTCACGCAAACGTCTGTCAATTTGAATAGCCAAAGACATAGAATCATTGAGACCAGAGGGAACAGGGAGTCCCACCATAACGTCCTTTACATTTTCTGACAGACCCTTCCGAAAAGGGCTGCCAAAGCATCATCATTCCATTTGGTCTGGACTGCCCACTTTCGGAATTTCTGACAGTACAGCTCAGCATCTTCATGACCCTGATTTAATGCCAACAAGGTCTTTTCAGCTTGATCAGTGACATTAGGTTCATCGTACAATAACCCCAGAGCCTGAAAAAATACATCAACATCATTCAAAACAGGATCCCCAGGTATCAGGGAAAAAGCCCAATCCTGAGGTTCGCCGCGCAATTGAATGCAATTTGAACCTGCTGTGCTGCGTTCCCTGAGGACTTTGGCTTCAATGCAAAAAACAACTTTCAGTTATTTTTGAAATTCAGAAATTTAGACCGATCCCCCAAAAATAAATCTGGTATGGGGATCCTAGGTTCCACAACCGGCAACCTAGCAAGATAGGTAGTAATACTCTGAACCTCGGAGGCAAGCCGCTGCACACGGCCAGAAAACTGTGCAAACTCCATTGAGGAAAAAAAAAATTCCTCCTCAGCACCCAGAGAAAAAGAGGGAAAAAATGCAACAAACAGAAAAAAAAAATTCTGACAACTCCCTTTTTTCTTTTTCCTTTTTTAATATTTTTCCCTTCTATTGAGTACCATATAATTTTCAGTTTGGCCGGTAATACTGTTATGTTTCTGTAACTGAGGAGAATTAGCAAAAATAGCCAAAGTAGCAATACACCAGAGAGGCTGGAAACTATTGGGTTGCAGGCTCTAAACTAACCGCAACACTAGAAGTAGCCTTGGAGCGTACCTACGGTGATCCTAGAAGCCTTGTCACAGCCGGAGAGATAGCTACACCTAAAGGCAGAAAGATGAAAGCTAACTGCCCCATAGCAGAACCCCCAAAGGAATAGGAAGCCCCCAAACATGTAATGGCGGTTAGACAAGAAGAAAATACGAACACAGACAAAATAGAATGAGCAAACGCTGGGGCCCAATACTGTCTAGATAGAAAAGTATAGGAAAGAATTCTGACTTCAACCCAAAAAACCCTGACAAAAATACCAACACTTCTGATTAACAAAAAACCTGAGATCACACGACCTCTACCACCTAAATCAGATCTCTGGTGTAACATACAGCAATTCAGCAAATAAAAAGTGACACTGGAACAGAGCAAAAGTGCAAACACAACTGAGCACAAATGCAGCGCCAGGCCCCAAAACTGGACCAGGCTGAAGTCTACTGCAGGGCAGCAAACCAGCAAGGAAAATCCAACCAGAGGAAAAAAAACAGCAAATCACTTATCTGAATGAAAGCAAGAATGCAAGCTGAGCTCCAAGCAAGACCTGAAGAACAATTGATTACCGGCAAGGCTGCTGGGAGTTCAGGTCACTGATATCAGACCATTCGGACCCAGCTGAAAGCCATTCAGCAATTGGTTCATTACCCTCAGCAACCACCGGAGGGAGCCCCAGCTCCGAAGTCGCCTCCAATGTATTCACAACAGTTATCACAAAGAAGGTACACATTTTTTGAAAAAAGGAGAAATACTTTGGGTAAAAAAAACCCAGCCAGGGACACAACTATGGCCAAAAGGTTAAATACCGTAGAAAACACACAAGACGGTAGACAAGTTTGCTTTTAAAGGTTTATTGTGGGTACAGAAGTTACATGAGTTTTAAAAGTACAAATCAATTTATCACACTGTCGTCCTGCCAGTCTAGTCTACCTTCTGGTGACAGAAAGTATTGTGCAAAATGGTCCCTCATTCGAGAAACCGGCAGTGTACTCCAATTGGTAATGTTGCTGTAGTCGTGCAAGGTTGTTTCTTCATAGTGGTCCTCAATAGAAATCGGTTCCTTGCTGATCACAAAATTGTGTAGGACCACGCATGCTTTTACAACGTCATCAACAGTCTCTGTCTTCAGGTTTATCGCAGTCAATAGGACACGCCATTTGGCTGTCATAATCCCAAACGTGCACTCCACCATCCGTCTGGCTCTTGTGAGGCGGTAGTTGAAAATGCGCTTTGTTTGGGTCAATTCTCTGCTGGCGTACGGTTTCAAGAGGTGTTCGGACAGCTGGAATGCCTCATCACCTACACAGACAAAAGGCATAGGTGGCCCAGAGGTTTGAGGCAGCGGCCTAGGGGGTGGAAACTGAAAAGTGTTTCCGTACAGTCTCTGACCCATAGCTGAAAGTTTAAACACTTGTGAGTCATTGGACCGTCCATAAGCCCCAATGTCCACAGCAATAAATTTGTACTCCGCATCAGCAATAGCCATGAGGACGACCAAAAAATATTTTTTGTAGTTGAAGAACTCGGATCTGGTTCCTGCAGGCTTTAGAATGCGGATGTGTTTGCCATCAACAGCGCCCAGGCAATTTGGAAACTGGCAGATCCGGAGAAACTGGTCCGCTATTTCAAGCCACCAGTCTGTAGTTGGCTCTGGAAGAAATTCTCCAACCAAAGAGTCCCACAGAGCATGGCAAGTGTACTTGATAATGCCTGATAGCGTTGAAATTCCCAGGCGGTATTGGAAATGGAGCGATGACAGCGTTTCTCCTATTGCCAGAAATATGTAAACAAAAACGAAAAAAAAAAATTAGTTCACAATCACAGCATTACATAGCAGAACTGAGCTATAACAATTGGAGATTAGTGTTGAGCGATACGATACTGCAAATATCGGATATCGGCCGATATTAGCTGTATCGGCCTTTCGATTCCGAATACCGATATTTTCGTCATATCGAATACCGGAATCGGATTTGTCACTGTCACTGTGAGTGTCCGTCGGTCGGGTCTGTCAGGAGTCAGCGGCACTTACCTGGCAGAAGATCTCCGGCGGTCACGTCCTGGACTGCTTGAGGCCGCCATTATCTTCTCCCTGGCGGTCACATGCAGTTTTTCGCGATAACTGCAGTGACTGCAGGGTTATCCCGGCCGTAAACCAGTCCGATGACGTCACCGCCGGGGAAGCAGGTAATTAGCTGTGCTGCGCCGGGATGACAGGCTCTGCCTGTCATTCTGATGTAGCAGAGCTGGATCTTCGTGGGACACTCGTTACTATGGACTGCGTCGGTCAGGTGGTATACTTTTTTTTTTTTTTCATTTTTTTACAGGAGATCGATGGCGTCGCAGGATGAGACTGTAATAAAAGTAATGAAAAATGTGTTTTGTTTTTTTTTATTAAATTAAAAAACTTTTTTATGAACATTCACCCGTCCGGGTACATCAACAATTTAACTATTTATCAACAATTTAACTATTTACCGGCTCTGCCTGCCTGCCTGCCTGCCTGCCTGCCTCTGATGTCATTCTGATGTAGCAGAGCTGGATCGTCGTGGGACACTCGTTACTATGGACTGCGTCGGACAGGTGGTATACTGCTGTTTTTTTTTTTCATTTTTTTACAGGAGATCGATGGCGTCGCAGGATGAGACTGTAATAAAAGTAATGAAAACTGTGTTGTGTTTTTTATTAAATTAAAAAAATTTTTTATGAACATTCACCCGTCCGGGTACATCAACAATTTAACTATTTACATACAGGGACCCTGTCCGGGTTATTTATACTTCTTTGGCCGGGGTGTTCCAGGTACCACCTGGTACTCTTCTGATGCTTGCCAAACATCCGAGGCACCAAGGACCACCAGGACCTGATGACGTCGTGTGGCCTGTACAGTCAAGTCGTGACCCGCTATCTGGGTCTGTGTGGCCACCTCTTTCATCTCCCTCCGGGTCTGGAACCCTATGTCCCGGACTGAACGAACCCCAGGGGGCCTAACAGGCGCCGGGTACGGGCCAGCTATAGTTATCATTCCATAGCTGGGGCTGCTGAGGAGACCACTGAGGGAGGCTGTGGAGATTTACGGCGTGGGGTGGGCACTTTTGCAGAGGCCTGGATGTGGGAGGCTGAAGGCTCCGAGGGTCTCACAGGTTCCTGACACTCTGGGGAGTAGGGGTCGCACCTGGTAACATTTAGGGCGTACCACCCATTGTAACCCCAGTGTCGGGTGTAAGTCACCAAGTCTCCTGGCAACAGGTCCCTCCCCAGGTGTCCTTCTGGGAGGTGAGTCTCCACGTCCCGCCGGGTCACAAAAACTTCTAAATAAAGTCCAGGCTCCTGGATGAAGCCCCAACCACCTTTCAATTTAAAGCTCCGTACTGCACCCTTACGCCGCGGCTCCCTCAGGGTTCCTTTATCCTTTCTCATCCGGTCCTTATCTGCCCGGTCCTTCTCCACCTGACGTTGGCGAAGTTTTAGGGTTTCTCGCTGCTCCCTTTGTCGCTCTGCTTCCCGCTCCCAACGTCTCCACTCTTCCTCCTGACGCCGGTTGAAATTCTCCTCCACCAGCAGCTCCATGTCTCCACCACTCCACTGCAGCTTGCGATGTCCGGTTTGCGGCAGCTCTCCTGGCGCCCCCCAGTACTGGCGGAGCTCCCCTGCGGAGGAAGCAGACGGCTCTAAATCAGATGACAGTCGGGGCTCCGGTACAGGCAGGTAGTGCTCTGGTGCCTGCTCGGCCTCCTCCATGAGGACGGGTGTCGCTTCTTCTGTCTCAGCGACGGGGGCAGACAGCGGGATCTGGGGTGCTGACGGTGCTGCGGTTTTTGCAGGAACGGGTGCCTCCACTGCGACAACGTCAACCGGATCACATTGCAAGGGCTCCTCTACTAGAACGGGTGCCTCACCTTCCGGTACAGACACTTCAGGTAAGAGAGATTGGCGCCGCTCCAAGTTTATTTTTAGGGCACGCCAGCTCGCTTCCATCCTGGCGACCTCCTCCCGGTGCCGGACCAGGCCTCTTAGGGTATCCTCCGCTTCTTGCAGCGTAGGAGGGTTTACAGGCCGGGTGCCCAACGGTGATTCCGTGGCGATCGGGTCGCTTCCGTGGGGGAGAGCTCTGACTGCTCCATCCCTTCACACTTCTGCTCGTGTCCATTAGCCATCTCTGCCAAGTCACATGTGTCATTAGCATCTGGAGAGGGCCCCTCTTTTGTAGGGAGGCGGGACCTTCGTGTTAGTTTCCGCACACTGAGGAGGATGAGGAGGCGGAACTCCAGAGCTGTGGGGCACGATCTTACATTGCAGTAACATTTACACTGGTCGGCCATCGTTTTCACGCCACTGAGTGAGTGTACACCCACGAAGAGCACGCCCTTCTTCTTCACCAGTGCCTCGTCGTGACGCAGATATGGCGGAAAAATGGCAAATACATTCTCTGATGATTTTAGCAATTCTCAAGCACAGAGTCTATTTTACTATGTAGAAGTGTATAAACTATAAATATATGTTTATATATATATACGTCACAATGACATGTATATATATATATATATGTATTCTATGTGTGTATATTTTGTGTTTACAACGAAAGAAAGGTTTTTTTTTTGTTGCGATATTTTGTTCCCATAGACTTACATGGGACTTCCGCTATCGGAATCGGATATTGGCGATATTTAGTGATATCGGTTATACCATTCCGATCCGATATTTTTCGATATCGAGCAGTATCGCTCAACACTATTGGAGATACAAAAAAAAAATCATTTTAATGACATAAACACACAGTTTTTGACCATCTTTTATTGTACTGGTATTCCTTCGTTTCCCTTGTTTTCCTGTAATAAAAAAAAATAATAAAACAACATTATTCTTACCTATCCGGCGCTCAATCAGGTCAAATGCTGCAATCCTTCACAAAGGGTTAACATGTTTACGGTGGGGACCAGAGCTAATGCTGACAGCCTCGCAGTAAACCCCCAAATGAATGAAAAAAAGGTTAAAAACTGCCAGCAACAACATTCAAGTTACAAGTGTGCTCAAGCGAGCAGATCCAATACATATAGCTTACCTTATAGTGACCATAAGACGCTCCGCCGGAGAAATTGAGAAGCGACAATAGGTGTCGGATCTTCGGATTTGTTCTCCAATACGCTCCAGCAAAAAGTCAAAATTTTCTTTCTTCATCCGAAGGTAGGCAAAAAATTTCTCCGGATTTTCTCTCAGCTCCATGCACAGTGTAGAATACACGCCACGAGTTTGTCTCTGTGCTGTGATGGGGTGGATCCACATACGGCGTCGTCGGTGGCGCTGATGCATAATGCGCTGCTGTATCTTTCTCTCCTTCTCCATAACTATCATTTTCAAGCGATTCGCCTCCGCAGTAAAATCCACCAGATTCTTGAATACATTGCCAATAATAGCATCCTTCTTCGCCAGTCACTTGCTCTTCTCTCCAACCTGCACTTGCTCTTCTACAACCTGTCAAAGATGGGCTGTATATACAGTGTATATATAGGATTACAGTAGCCAATCACGTTTTTAGGGGGCGTTTTTAAAAAAACGGATCCGTCGTAATCCGGCGAAAAACGGATAAAAAACCGGATGCAACAGATGGGACGGATCCGGTTTTTGGTCGGATGCCCGAGACGCATCCGGCCAAAAACCGGATCCGTCTCATCCGGTTTTACATACTAGTTGCCGGATCCGGCGCTCCGGCGCGACGCTGGATCGCACCGTCAGGCGCAAAACGGATGTGTGAAAGAGGCCTTAGTCGCAGAGACTCTTCTTCCTTTGATCTGGCGCATAAAGAGACAGAGTCCAATTCCAACTTTAAACGTAGAACTTTACTTGTTTTCAATCACAGCACGTCCACATCAGTTACAGCATCAACACAGAGTCCACATCCGTCACTTTCCCTGTGTCTGAGCGATTGCTATACAACTGGGTTTTGTCACGCCGCTTTGGCCAGCCATACCCAGTGATTGTGGATCCAAGGAGGAGGAGACGACTGTGGGTCCATCTGCTTTTGAGGCAGCGCCTCACTAAAGGGCATTTCCACTGGCTCTATACATCACTGCGGGCCCATCCCGACAAGTTTTACCAATATTGTCGTATGAGCCTTGCCACCTTTGATATTTTGTTGGAGACAGTGTGCCCTGGGATCACCTTTCAGGACACCTGGATATGCAAATGTATTTCTGCTGAGGAGCGCCTTCTCCTTACGTTACGGTATGTACACTGTGTTCCAAATTATTATGCAAATAATATTTTCTCAGATTTTCCCAAATTACCTATATGAATTGCAGTCATTGTAATTTTCCAGTCAAATAACTATTAGAGTACAGTTGAAAGGTTTTTGTACAAACTGCCTATGATAACAGTACAGTCATGGCCAAAAGTTTTGAGAATGACACAAATATTATATTTTCACATGATCTGCTGCCCTCTGGTTTTTATGTGTGTGTTTTGACAGATGTTTTTATCACAGACAGAAATATAATTGCAAACATATGAGTAACAAAAGCTTATATTGACAGTTAGAATGAGTTAATGCAGCAAGTCAATATTTGCAGTGTTGACCCTTCTTCTTCAGGACCTCTGCAATTCTCCCTGGCATGCTCTCAATCAACTTCTGGACCAAATCCTGACTGATAGCAGTCCATTCTTGCACAATCAATGCTTTCATTTTGTCAGAATTTTTAGGTTTTTGTTTGTCCACCCGTCTCTTGATGATTGACCACAAGTTCTCAATGGGATTAAGATCTGGGGAGTTTCCAGGCCATGGACCCAAAATCTCTATGTTTTGTTCCCTGAGCCATTTAGTTATCACCTTTGCTTTATGGCAAGGTGCTCCATCATGCTGGAAAAGGCATTGTTAATCGCCAAACTGCTCTTGGAGGGTTGGGAGAAGTTGCTCTTGGAGGACATTCTGGTACCATTCTTTATTCATGGCTGTGTTTTTAGGCAAGACTGTGAGAGAGCAGATTTCCTTGGCTGAGAAGCAACCCCACACATGAATGGTTTCAGGATGCTTGACAGTTGGCATGAGACAAGACTGGTGGTAGCGCTCACCTTGTCTTCTCCGAATGAGGCGTTTTCCTGATGTCCCAAACAATCGAAAAGGGGATTCATCAGAGAAAATAACTTTACCCCAGTCCTCAGCAGTCCACTGCCTGTACCTTTTGCAGAATATCAGTCTGTCCATGATGTTTTTTCTGGAGAGAAGTGGCTTCTTTGCTGCCCTCCTTGAGACCAGGCCTTGCTCCAAGAGTCTCCGCCTCACAGTGTGTGCAGATGCACTCACACCTGCCTGCTGCCATTCCTGAGCAAACTCTGCACTGCTGATAGCCCGATCCCGCAGCTGAAACACTTTTAAGAGACGGTCCTGGCGCTTGCTGGTCTTTCTTGGGTGCCCTGGAGCCTTTTTGGCAACAATGGAACCTCTCTCCTTGAAGTTCTTGATGATGCGATAGATTGTTGACTGAGGTGCAATCTTTCTAGCTGCGATACTCTTCCCTGTTAGGCCATTTTTGTGCATTGCAATGATGACTGCACGTGTTTCTTTAGAGATAACCATGGTTAACAGAAGAGAAACAATGATGCCAAGCACCAGCCTCCTTTTAAAGTGTCCAGTGGTGTCATTCTTACTTAATCATGACAGATTGATCTCCAGCCATGTCCTCATCAACACCTGTGTTAATGGGGCAATCACTGAAAAGAGGTTAGCTTGTCCTTTTAAGGCAGGGCTGCAATGATGTTGAAATGTGTTTTGGGGGATAAAGTTCATTTTCTAGCCAAATATTGACTTTGCAAGTAATTGCTGTTAAGCTGATCACTCTTTATAACATTCTGGAGTATATGCAAATTGCCATTAGAAAAAGTGAAGCAGTAGACTTTGTAAAAATTAATATTTGTGTCATTCTCAAAACTTTTGGCCATGACTGTATATTTTTTTAAAATAAAACACTCAAACTGCACTCAAAATGCATGTTCCAAATTATTATGCACAGCAGAGTTTTCAACCTTTTAATTTTAATAAAGAACAAAAAAATGGTCATTTTTTGAAATTATAAGCATTAGCAGGTTATTACAAACTGAAATTAAACAGTTTTCAACTCAAAACTTTATTCTAGGTGATGTTACATTTGCACATAGGACCCCTTGTTCGAAAGGAGCTTCTGAACTCTCTCGTCCATTGAATTTGTCAGGTTTTGGATGGTTTCTGCTTCAATTGTTTTGCATGAGGAAAGAATACCCTCCCAGAGCTGTTGCTTAGATGTGAACTGCTTCCGGCCATCATAGACACTCCTTTTGATGATGCTCCAGAGGTTCTCAATGGGGTTGAGGTCAGGGGAGCATGGGGGCCACACCATAAGTTTGTCCCCTTTTATGCCCATAGCAGCCATAGATGCACATGTGTTATGTGCAGCATGAGACGGTGCATTATCATGCATGAAAATGATCTTGCTGCGGAATGCACGGTTCTTCTTCTTGAACCATGGCAGGAAGTGCTGTTTGAGAAACTCAACATACACTATGGAGTTCATCTTTACCCCTTCAGGGATCCTAAAGGGGCCGACAATCTCTCTCCCCATGATTTCAGCCCAAAACATTACTCCACCTCCTCCTTGTTGGCGCCGTAGCCGTGTTTGCTTGGGTTGTCCATCAACCAGCCATCCTCCACTCCATCCATCTGGACCATCGAGCGTTGCACGGCACTCATCGGTGAACAAAACAGTTTTGAAGTCAGTCTTCATGTATTGTTTGGCCCTCTGGAGCCATTTCTGCTTGTGTGCAGTGGATAGAGGAGGTCGACAGGATGGCTTATGCACAAGCTGCAAACCTCTGAAGGACCCTGCATTTTGTTGTTCGGGGGACGTTGGAGGCACCAGCAGCTTAAAAAACTTATCTGCTGCTATGACAAGGTTTTTTGCCGCTGCTCTTTTAACCTGACGTAATTACCTGTAGGAAAGAGTCCTCAATTTTCCCTTATCAGCACGCACACGTGTGTACTGTGAATCAGCTACATACTTCTTGATTGTGCGATGATCACGATGAAGTGTCTTGGCAATGTTGATTGTAGTCATGCCTTGACCTAAACACTCCACAATTTGTTGCTTCTCAGCAGCCGACACATCCTTTTTCTTTCCCATTTTGGCAGAAAATGTAGGCTGCTTAATAATGTGGGACAGCCTTCTTAAGTAATCTTGCCTTTCATGGGACACACCTGCCAAACTAATTAGCACAGGTGTCTGCAATTGCTTACAGTGATATAAAGAGCCCTGACACACATCACCATCAATGAGTTTAACTGACAAAAAAAAAATTCTTACCTTATCACTCCTAAACAATTTTTGCATAATAATTTGGAACACAGTGTATTTCTCCTCCTCATACTCTATGTTGATGATGTTTCCAAATTTAGTATATAGTTCTGTTTAAAAATTTTGTCTGTTTTAGTCATAATATATATAAAAAATGCATATTACTAATAGTGTTGAGCGATACGATACTGCAAATATCGGATATCGGCCGATATTAGCTGTATCGGCCTTTTGATAATTCGTTTCGATATTTTCGTCTTATCGAATACCGGAATCGGATTTGTCACTGTCACTGTCTGTGTCCGTCGGTCGGGTCTGTCACTGTCAGTGTCCGTCGGTCGGGTCTGTCAGGAGTCAGCGGCACTTACCTGGCAGAAGATCTCCGGCGGTCACGGCCTGGACTGCTTCATGGCCGCCATCCTCTTCTCCCCGGCGGTCACATGCAGTTTCTCGCGATAACTGCAGTGACTGCTGGGTAATCCCGGCCGTAAAGCAGTCAGTCCGATGACGTCACCGCCGGGGAAGCAGGTAATCAGCTGTGCTGCGTCGCGATGACAGGCTCTGCCTGTCATTGCGATGTAGCAGAGCTGGATCGTCGTGGGACTGTTGTTACTATGGACTGCGTCGGACAGGTGGTATACTGTTGGTTTGTTTTTTTTCTTTTTTTACAGGAGATCGATGGCGTCGCAGGAATGAGAGTACAATAAAAGAAATGAAAAGTGTGTTGTCTCTTTTATTTCATTAAAATACTTTTTTCTTGCTTTGTCTTTTTTTTATGCATTTAATAACTTTGGGATTAATAATGGATCGGTGTCTTATTGACACCTCTCCATTATTAACCGGGCTTATTGTCACCGTGCAATCAACGGTGACATTAACCCCTTATTACCCCGCTTGCCACCGCTACAGGGCAAGTGGGAAGAGCCGGGTAAAGTGCCACAATTGGCACATCTTTTGATGCGCCAAATGTGGGGCTGCTGTAGCCTGGTATTATCAGGCTGTTGAGGGCCAAAATCCATGGGCCTTGACAGTCTTTTAATACCAGGCCGCAGCAGTCTGCATTTTACTTGGCTGGTTAACAAAAATAGGGGGACCCCTACGCCGTTTTTTTTTCGAGGGGATCCCCTATTTTTGTTAACCAGCCAAGCTAAGCAGACTGCTGTGGCCTGGTATTATCAGGCTTGCAAGGTCCATGGATATTGGATCCTTACCAGCCTGAAAAACCAGGCCTCAGCGGTCTGCTTCATCTGGCTGGTTAACAAAAATAGGGGGGACCCCACGCCAATTTTTTTCGAGGGGATCCTCTATTTTTGTTAATCAGCCAAGATATGCAGACTGCTGTAGCCTGGTATTATCAGGCTGGCAAGGTCCATGGATCTTGGCTCCTTAACAGCCTGAAAATCCAGGCCTCAGCGGTCTGCTTCATCTGGCTGGTTAACAAAAATAGGGGGGACCCCACGCCAATTTTTTTCGAGGGGATCCCCTATTTTTGTTAACCAGTTCCCTCTGACGTCACTGATTGTGTCCCTGGCTGACCTGAAGTGAAAGTGGAAAGCAATCAATTAAGCTTTCCACTTCCTCTCCTGTCAGCCAGGAGAGGAACTCATTCATTTGGGGGTTTACTGTGAGGCAGCAGCATTAGCTGCGGTCCCTGCAGTAAACATTAACCCTTTCTGAAGGATTACACCGTGGGACCTGACTGTACATCGGATTGGTAAGAATAATTTTACTTTATTATTTTATTTTTATTACAGGAAATGGTTTTAGCAGGAAAATAAAATATGGTCAAAAACTGTGTGATTATTTCATTAAACTTCTTTTTTATTAAAGTGTGTGTGTTTGATTTTCCTTTCATACAATAGGATTAATAATTGATAGTTGTCTAATTGACAGCTCTCAATTATTAACCTGGCTTAAAGTGACCTTTCAATTGCAAGGTCATTTTAACCCCTTATTAACCCATTCGCCACCGCTACAGGGCAATGGGAATAGACGGGCAAAGTGCCAGAAAGGGCAAATCTAATTAGAGATTTGCCCTTTCTGGGGTGTCTGGGGGCAGATGTTAGTAGCCGGGGGGGGGGCCAAAAATAATGGTCCCTCTCTGGGCTATTATTATCTGCCCCCACTCACTGGCTTTGTCTGTCTGGTTGCGAAAATAGGGCGGGAGCCCACCCCTTTTTTTTCAGCAATTTTACACCTCAAAAAATATATATACATGTCATTAAATTTGTGACACATATATATATATATATTTATATTTATAGTTCATACACTTCTACATAGTATAATAGCCGCTAATTCAATTGCAGGCTTTTGTGAAAATGCAGAACCCGACATGAAATGACACTTGGTTTACATAGAGTTAACCATGTCTTTTCATGTAGTTTGATATCTGATTTGCACAAACAATTACATGAGTGTAAAGGGTATGCCACACTGAACAATATCGCTAACGGGATCGCTAAAAAACGTCACTATTTAGCGATCCCGTTAGCGATGTTGTTCAGTGCGGCAGCTGCCAGCGACGAGCTTCCTGCTGTGATCTCGCTCGTCGCTGGAATCGTTCCGGACCCTATTTTCTCGTCGGCGCTCCCGCTGGGTAAGTATATATCGCTAGTGTGGCACCTTTTCTTAGCGATTTAGCGGTACTTTTGTACCGCTAAAGTCGTTAAGAAGATCGCTAACGGCGATAGCGTCGTTAACTATATCGCTAAATGTGGCCGCACTTAGCGATATAGAAACAATCCCGCTAGCGATCGCATTAGTATGCGTCGTTATCGTGATCGCTAGCGGGATTGTTTAGTGTGGCAGTACCTTAAGTGTGCAAAATTTCACACCTGTAGGGGTTAATTAAAGGTGTAAATTCGTAGCAAAAAAGTCAGTTTTTTTTACAACGAATTTACACCTTTAATTAACCACCACAGGTGTGAAATTTTGCACACATAGACTGATGTAATTGTTTGTGCAAATCAGATTGCAAACGACATGAAAAGACATGGTTAACCCTATGTACACAAAGTGTCATTTCATGTCGGGTGCTTCTGTCTTTTCACAGAAGCCGGCTTTACCCTCCAATTGAATCAGAGGATATTTTACTATGTAGAAGTGTATAAACTATACATATATGTATATATATATGTCACAATGACATGTATATATATATATATATATGTATTCTATGTGTGTATATTTAGTGTTTACAAGGAAATAAAGGTTTTTTTTAGTTGCGATATTTTGTTCCCATAGACTTACATTGGAATTCCGGTATCGGAATCGGATATCGACGTATATTTAGTGATATCGGCGATACCATTTCGATACGATATTTTTAGATATCGAGCAGTATCGCTCAACACTAATTACTAATAATAATATGCATTTGTTTGTAAAATCACAAAGCCATTGCAAGGTTTTTTATGTTGTTATTGCATGGCTTGTTAGTTAGACTCTGTAACTGTGATTATTGTGATTAGGTTTTAACCTTCAACATGTTAGCTAATTTTACTTTATATTTTCTTTTCTTGTAGCTTCCTCACAACTGGTCTGTCATATGTGGCACTGCATCATGAATTTTTGATCGGAAAATTAACACTATCAGGCATTGTCCGGTCTAGCTGTTCCGAAATATGGTCACGCCTTCATCAAGTGGTCATGCCTGAGCCAAAGATGGAAGACTGGTTGTGGATTTCCAGGGGATTTGAGGAGCACTGCCAGTTTCCGAATTGTTTTGGAGCCCTGGATGGGAAGCACATCCGTGTGCGTAAGCCGCCAAACTCAGGGTCCCAATTCTATAATTATAAAGAAAAATTTCAGTAGTGCTGTTGGCCCTGGTCGACAGTCACTACGGTTTATAATTGTAGATATTGGGGCCTATGTAAGAACTGGAGACTCTAGAGTCTTCAATTCTTCCATTATGGGTCTGCTGCTGCGCAATAATCAGTAGGACCTACCATCACCACATCAGCTTCCAGGCTCCAATATTCAACCTGTGTCCTTGTTGCAGATGAGGCCTTTCAATTGACCCATCATGTAATGAGACCCTATCCCCGTAGAAACCTGGACCACTGGCGCAGAATCTTTAACTTGCGCCTATTACGGGCACGACGATTGATGGAGTGCTCCTTTGGCATTCTTTGTTCCAAATGGAGGGTCCTCCAGTCAGCCACTCAGTTGAGTGAAGCTAAAATAAATGAGGAGATAAAAGCATGTGTCATCCTACATAACTTCACCCGAAAATGATTGCTCCTCATACCCATTCCTGCTAATACATGTGGGGACAAATGACACTGCAAGAAATGACCTGGAAACCATCAGCAATTTGAAAAGCTTAGGTAAGAAAGTGAAAGAACTGGGAGCGCAGGTCGTCTTCTCTTCCATCCTTCCAGTGGATGGCAATGGAACAAGGAGGTGTAATAAGATTCTGCAGGTGAACAACTGGCTATGTCGATGGTGCCGTCAGCAAGGATTTGGATTTCTGGATCACGCAGTGAATTACCTATACGATGGACTACTTGCTAGAGATGGGGTGCACCTTACGAAGACTGGAAAATATGTATTTGGAAGTCGCCTTGCTACACTCATCAGGAGAGCTTTAAATTTGAACAATGTGAGAAGGGAAGCAAAACGCCATAAAAATCCATACACCTGACAAATACTATTGAGAATTCTGCTATTAGAAGTGAAAGGGAAGAACAAAGACAAAAAAATTAAATAATAAAAATAAATATGATGTCATTGGAATCACTGAAACTTGGTGGGACGATACACATGATTGGAATGCAAGGTTAGAAGGATACAACTTTTTTGCAAGAAACAGACTTGATAAACGAGGAGGACGTGTCGCATTGTATGTTAGAAAAGCGTATATCTGCACAGAGATTGAAGCTTCAGAGACTGAGAGTTCTGTGGAAACTGTTTGGGTAAGAATACAAGGAGCGAACAATCGAAATGACACTATTGTAGGCATTTACTACAGGCCGCCTGTCCATCTGAAGATATGGATGAATTCTTTATGCATCAAATGGCCAAGTTCTCCAAAAAATATGACATAGTGGTCATGGGGGATTTCAACTATCCAGACATTTGTTGGGAATCTCACTCAGTCAAAACTAACAGGTCAAGGAAATTCTTATCCTCTCTTGCTGACAACTTTATCTTCCAAAAGGTAGGGGAGAAAACAAGAGGATCTGCTACCTTGGATCTAATCCTTTTAAACAGGGAGAAAATGGTTGAGGAGGTAAGAGTGGCTGGGACACTAGGAGGTAGCGATCATGCTATTTTAGAATTTTGGATAACTAGAGGAGAAAGACCTGTGAACACTCAGATGTCAAGGTTAGATTTCAGAAAGGCAAATTTCAAGGGACTCAGAAAGAGAATTGGAGGGATCTAATGGCTGGATATCCTTAAGGACAAAAATGTCCAGGAAGGATGGGAAATCTTGAAAAATTAGATTCTCAAAGCACAATCGTTAACAATTCCGAAAAGAGGGAAGCATTTAAGGAAACCAGGATGGATGAACACAGAACTTAAACACATGCTAAAGAGGAAGAAAGAAATGTTTATCAAATGGAAAGAGGAAGGTATATCTAAAGAAGAATATAATGCTGTCTACAGAACCTGCAGGGCACAAATCAGATTAGCTAAAGCTGACAATGAATTAAGGCTTGCAAGAGACGTCAAAAGCAATAAAAAAGAATTTTGGGGATATGTCAAAAGCAAAAGAAAAGTCAAAGATGCTATAGGATTTTTACAGGATGAAAATGATGAAATGGTAAGACAGGATGTTGAGAAGGCCGAATTCCTAATTTGCATCTGTTTTTCTCTCTGAAAGGAAATGTAACATCAACTGATCTTCACTGTCCTATTAAGAGAATAGAAGAATCCAGGATATCTATAAACAGAAAAATAGTGAGGAAACACTTAACTAGCCTAAATGAATTCAAGTCTCCAGGTCCAGATGAATTACACCCCAGAGTACTGAAGGAGATAGCAGAAGAAATTCTTGAACCACTCTCCATAATCTTTGAAAATTCTTGGAAAACAGGAGAAGTCTCAGAAGACTGGAGAAAAGCAAATGTTGTTCCTATCTTCAAAAAGAGGAAGAAGGTGGACCCAGGGAACTATAGGCCGGTGAGTCTGACTTCTATACCAGGAAAGATCTTTGAGCAAATTATTAAACATGATACCAAATCTACAGTGGAAGGTGCCACCCATAGATAAGAAGTGCAAAGAGGATTATTAATAAAAATAAGATTTTTATTGAGATTCAAACTTCTTAAAAACATACATGAAACATATTCAGCAGAGATGAAGGGAGATTCCAAAAGTAAAGAAAAGGGGAAAAAGTGGGATATGCCAACATGAATCACACAGATATGTGCACTGATCACAAGTAACCATGAAACACCTATATAACAGTACACTATATTAACAAGGCGCTAGAGACTCTCAAAAATAGGAGCATTAAAGCCTCCCCATTGTCATTAAAATGCCCTTAATATAGTAAATACAATGAAAGAAAGGTATCATAGAGCTTGTGAGCCTTCCCCATGTGAGCGAGCCGAATGAATGATGGCAATGTTAAGGTGCTAAGTAGCATACATCAAGGCATAGACTTTCATGAGGCAATCAACCTAAGATAAATCGTGGGTATTCATCCCATCTACATACCTAGGCGCTGCAAGGCGATGACGCTGACAATGGGGTAGTGCAGGAGTGGAGATACAGTGGCATGGAATTCCCCTCGCCCGACGGGCACCGTTTCGTGTAGTCACTTCTTCCGGGGCGTGACTACACGAAACGGTGCCCGTCGGGAGAGGGGAATTCCATGCCACTGTATCTCCACTCCTGCACTACCCCATTGTCAGCGTCATCGCCTTGCAGCGCCTAGGTATGTAGATGGGATGAATACCCACGATTTATCTTAGGTTGATTGCCTCATGAAAGTCTATGCCTTGATGTATGCTACTTAGCACCTTAACATTGCCATCATTCATTCGGCTCGCTCACATGGGGAAGGCTCACAAGCTCTATGATACCCTTTCTTTCATTGTATTTACTATATTAAGGGCATTTTAATGACAATGGGGAGGCTTTAATGCTCCTATTTTTGAGAGTCTCTAGCGCCTTGTTAATATAGTGTACTGTTATATAGGTGTTTCATGGTTACTTGTGATCAGTGCACATATCTGTGTGATTCATGTTGGCATATCCCACTTTTTCCCCTTTTCTTTACTTTTGGAATCTCCCTTCATCTCTGCTGAATATGTTTCATGTATGTTTTTAAGAAGTTTGAATCTCAATAAAAATCTTATTTTTATTAATAATCCTCTTTGCACTTCTTATCTATGGGTGGCACCTTCCACTGTAGATTTGGTATCATGTTAAGTATTTGAAGTGTCCCCCACCTGTTTAATATAGGACTATGGAAATAATAAATTATTAAACATGTATGTAAGTACCTGTATAAGAATGAAGTGATTAAACAGAGTCAGCATTGGTTTGTAACTAATAAGTCATGTCAGACTAACTTAATCTCCTTCTCTGACAGAATCACTGACTGGGTGGATCAGGGAAATGCTTTAGATATAGTATATCTTGACTTCAGCAAAGCTTTTGACAAAGTATCTCACACAATCCTTATTGAAAAAATGACTAAGTATGGAATGGACAAGGCAACTCTTAGGTAGATTCATAACTGGCTTAGTGATCGGTCCCAAAGAGTGATTGTAAATGGCTGCACATCCAGTTGGATGAATGTCTCAAGTGGGGCACCACAGGGCTCTGTCCTGGCCTGGGCCCTGTATTGTTCAACATCTTTATCAATGATTTAGATGAAGGAATTGATGGTAAGCTGATTAAATTTTCTGATGACACAAAGCTAGGAGCGATAGCTAATACTAGAGGAGAGAGAGGATTCAAAAAGATATAAATAAACTGGAGCAGTGGGCAGCAACTAACAGAATGGTTTTTAACAGGGAAAAATGCAAAGTACTACATCTGGGCAATAAAAATGAAAAAAGCATATACAGAATGGGAGGAATAGGGCTAAGAAACAGCACATGAGAAAAAGACTTGGGTATACTAATAGATCACAGACTGAACATGAGTCAACAGTGTGATGCAGCAGCAAAAAAGGCAAATACAATTCTAGGATGTATTAACAGAAGCATACAGTCTAGATCACATGAAGTCATTATTGCCCTCTACTCTTCTTTGGTCAGATCTCGTCTGGAATACTATGTCCAGTTTTGGGCACCACATTTTAAAAAGACATCAACAAACTGGAGCAAGTTCAGAGAAGAGCGACCAGAATGGTGACCGGTCTGCAAACCATGTCCTATGAGGAACGGTTGCAGGATTTGGGAATGTTTAGCATGCAAAAAAGAAGACTGAGAGGAGACTTAATAGCTGTATACACATATCTCAAGGGCTGTCACATTGTAGAAAGATCATCTTTATTCTCATTTGCACAAGGAAAGACTAGAAGCAATGGGATGAAACTGAATGGGAGGAGACACAGATTAGATATTAGAAAAAACTTTTTGACAGTTAGGGTGATCAGTGAGTGGAACATGCTGCCACGAGAGGTGGTGAGTTCTCCTTCAATAGAAGTCTTCAAACAGAGACTGGACCGATATCTGTCTGGGATGATTTAGTGAATCCTGCTTTGAGCATGGGGTTGGACCAGATGACCCAGGAGGTCCCTTCCAACTCTGCCATTCTATGATTCTATGATACTATGATGGTGCTAAAGTTGTGTATGCCAATGTGGGTATGCCTATTCCACATGTGATGTGTTCACCAATTATTTTCTAACACCTCATGGTGCTACTCCCTGGCAAGAAAATGTTATTTCTATGTTGTAAATACATGTTTTTTGCTTTATTTAAAAGCTTGTTTGTTCTTCAAGTTTGTGTGTGTTTTCATTTTCATTGTGGCAAATGTTGAAATATTTTGTTGTCCAAGTTATGAATTAAATAGCACACAAAACGTGTACAATTGTCACTTTTTATAAAGGCAAAATATAACTTAGGATTAAAAAATAAAATACACTCATATGGCTTTTGTGGCCATCCAAATTAGGCCAAACATTTTTTAGCATATTTGTAAAACCAAAGTAAAAATAAAAACTAAAATCCCTGTAGACTGTGAGCCCTCAAGGGCAGGGTCCTCTCTCCTTCTGTACTTGTGTGTCCCTTGTCTCGCACATGTTTATTGTACTTGTCTATATTTCCCCTTTTCACATGTAAAGCGCCATGAAATAAATGGCGCTATATAAATGTATAATAATAATAATCTGCGTTATCAACATAACACACAACTAGACATTATAAATTCTCATAGGTTGGTGGTGGGGATGGCGGGAGTCCAGCTTCACTTTGTTGCTGGGTTTGATGCCCAACTTGGACCTCACCCTGTGAGGGAACATATTCTGGGCCTGGATTGCTGCTTTCTTCTCCTCTCTTTTTTGGAGGCTCCGTTCCCCTGTCTTTTTAATTGTTTTTATTTTTTTGTTGATATCTAATAAAAATATTTGTTTTAGCTTCATTAGAATCGCTTCTTATCTTATGGTGGTCAGCCGTATTGGATTATGTTAATTTATGTATTTTGAAGTGTCTAATTCCTACTATTTTTAGACATACGGAAAGGATAAATTGACCCACAGTAGAAATGTGATATTGGCACAGCAGCACTCAGGCATGAGCCATGCATGAAATATCAGGGTCTGGGCCAGCATTTACAGCTTAGAATTTAAGTTTAAATTAAGACAAATTGGGAGATGGACCGGTGTAAACCTACTGTGCTGGGAGCCCTTATACCTAATGCAACAGCTCAAACTGTTTTTTTGCTCAGCCACACTCAGTTGGCACAAATATCAGCTTGGTAGAAAAATAAAGATAATAAGGGCTCAATCGCACTTGCGAATGCTATCTGATTAAAAGTCGGATTGCATTCAGAGCAATGTTATTCTGTCATTGTGTGTCCATCTGCAATTTTTTTCCAGCTCAGGTCGGATCACGATCGGACTGGAAAGAAATTGCAGCATGCATTCAGAAATAGAAGTCAATGGATGCGGAAAAAAAAGCACAGCACTCGGTCCATGCAGTGCTATTTTTACACACCGATGTCCTTTGAAAAGCTAATAATTCATCTGTCACGTTCAGTAAAATCACAGCGTGACTCGGCAAAATAGAATAAATAGAATAGATTTATACACATATAACAGATAAATATAAAGATGTCAGTCACATATATAATTAGTACAGAGCCTGTGTAGCTTACTGTACATTTTTTTTTTTCATAATAATTTATTTTCTGAAAAAAATGGTGTGGGATCACTATTTTATTAACCAGCAGAGGGAAAGCGGACAGCTCAGGGCTGAGGTTTATCACCTGGTGGGGGAAACATCATTCTTTGGGAGTGCTTTTCTGCAAATGGAACAGGACGACTGCACCTTATTAAAGGGTGGATGGATGGGGTCATGTATCGCAGGATTATAGCCAACAACCTCCTTCCCTCAGTAAGAGCATTGAAGATGGGTTGTAGCTGCGTCTTCCAGCATGACAATGACCCGAAACACACAGCCAAGGCAATTAAAGAGTAGCTCCATAAGAAGCATTTCAAGGTCCTGGAGTGGTCTAGCCAGTCTCCATACCTGAACTCAATAGAAAATCTTTGGAGGGAACTGAAACTCCATGTTGCAGCCCCAGAAATAGCGCATCCATTAGATGAGCCAATTCTGGCTCTTTTTCCAGCTCTTCCCACTTGTCCTGGTTCATTGCCTAGTGGGGTAGTGTTTTTCGGTTGATGTCAGCTTTGTAATGTCAGGTGACATCAAGCCCATAGGTTAGTAATAGAGAGGCATCTATCAGAAGTCCCCATTACTAACCCAGTAAGTTAAAAGATGAAAATACACACACAGGAAAAATTATTTTATTTGAATAAAGACTCCCCTACACATTCCCAGGTTTACCCATTTATTAGCAAAGAAAAAAAATCTCTGTAGATCCAATGACATCCAACTCAGTCCCATGTCATCCACCAATTTTCTCAAGGGCGATTACATCAGTAACATTATTGCCCATGACCCATGAATGCGAGAATGAGACTGCAGAGGTTATTCAAGGTCATTTCTCATGGACGATGACGTTGCACCCGAGAGAATTGACCACGTGTAACCTCTGCAGTCTGGTTCCCGATAGACCCGAACATCCACGGGTCCGCCCATCCCTACACACCACCAAGATAGCTTACTTTTATTTCCATATTGAGGACATTAAAAATTGCCAACAGTGTAATACACTCAGAATTCTAACAAAAAATCTTAGATTTTATCATTTTTAAAATTACTTTTAATAGTTAATGAGAGTTTTTTTAAATGTCAAAAGAGCGTCTATAGAAGCAAAAAGCTGATCTTATTTACATCTTATTTACATCTTACCTTAGACAGCAATCATGATAAAGGCCTGGACAAAACGGCAATACAAATATGAGTGACTGAGGTATACTGTTTGTAGTGAAATATGTATATGTATGCATATATATGACCAGCAGTAAGTGACGTTTGTCTTAGGCTGCAGCTCTCCACACAGGTCATGACCTCATGTTAGCCTGACTGGCAGTCTCCTAGTCTCCAATCTCTCCAGGGTGCTTTCCTGAGAGCACTTAAGGGTATGCCACACTAAGCGAGATCATTAGCGACTTAGCTGTTAGATTCAAAACACAACTCATCAGCGATCTGTGATTCCAAACACATCTCATCAGCGATCTGTATAACGACCTCTGCGGTCGTTGGGAAAACCTAGTCCCACCTGCGATGCTGGTGAAGTCGTTCATAAAGGGTGTCACACTCAGCGATTCAGGCTCACCAGCGGGACACCAACGACCAAAAAACGGCTCAGAACGTTCATTAGCGATCAACGACATCTCAGCAGGGCCACATCGCTGCTACATGTCACACACAGTTAAGTCACTAACGAGATCACTACTGCGTCTTAAATGGTGACGCAGTAGCGATCTCGTTAGCGATCTTGCTTAGTGTGGCATACCCTTTAGAATTGGAGCATTTCACACCTTCTGGCTCTTTTGAAGTTAGATGCAAATGCTAGCTATCTATGAGGAAGCTCACACCAGAGTTACAGAGAGAAATAACGTACTCATTGGTGGCATGGCATGGTCCACTCACAAACCAGCAATTAGAATATTATAATGAGAGGCTGGTCTAGAAATTGGATTCCCAAGTCATATCTATAAATTAGACTTCCACACAAAAGAACTGTGTCATATATGAGGGCAGCCAAGCTGATGTGATCATCTCATATTCCCCCCTCCCTCGGAGACAGAGTACCAGAATGCAAAGTTCGATATTTCTGTAAGTATTCTCCCTGTTATTTTATACTGTTTTGCATATTTGTATGTCCCTTGTTATTTCCTATTTTTATATCCTTTTATTGTAAGCACTGTACCTTTTATATTAAAGCTTTAAACTTTAATAAGTCCGAATCCATAGCCTTAGAAGTGTGTGCTCTTGGTGATTGGCACATAGTAGTAATATTTCCAGGACTCATCGCCCATGTGTTCGGTGAGTGGTGGCAGCGTGTACGAAGCGGGATGTGTGGTCTGTGTCGGGGTGTGATTTACAGTATGCTCCCATTGCAGCATAGGACAGAGGTTGAATGCTGGACTGAGTGAGAGGAGATAGATTAACCCTTCCAGGCGCAACCCCAGACCGTGTGTGTTGGTTTATTCGTGACACTGTTCATTTTATTCATTGGGACAGGATAGCATCATGAAGGCATATACAGGTGAACAGATAAATAGCTAAAAAGTGGATTTTGCAAAAAGGAACAAGTCATGACAATTTCATGTATATGTCATGTGGATTAAAATTATTTTAGTTATAAAAAAATTGTCATTTCAATTTAATATGAAAGGGGTTTTATGGATTTTATATCTATTGGCACACAGTATGGAAATTGGAAGACAGATGGCACATAAGCAACCATTTTATTGCACAAGCTGATTTTTGACCTAGACCAATAGAGAACACATCTGGAGCAGAATAATCTCTCAGAGCTAGCGGTGTTTCTGGTTCACTCCTTTACAAAATATTGAATGTCAAAATAACAGCAACCTACATTTAGTACATTATGTTCACAAATTTCTATGACTATTTTATACGTACTGTATATATATTGGAAATGACAAAACAGAGTACGAAAAAAGTTTATAAATATATCCTAAATATTAAATTTGAATTTCAGAAGTATGCTATGTAAATGGTGAATTTATCAGACTGCTTTATTTAGTGAAATAGAATTTAGAATTTTTGGTTGATTGCTATACATAGGAATGGGGATAATTCTTATAAATCTGCAGGACTGCAACAGGGAGATGTAAAGGCTATTGGGGAAATTATGCTTCATATAAAATATTGAATGGAAATCTAGGAAAACATAACAAGAAATTGGAAGATACAATAATTCAAATAATGTTAAAAATATCCTATATATGCAGTGGGGAAAATAAGTATTTGATACACTGACGATTTTGCAAGTTTTCCACCTACAAAGAATGGAGAGGTCTGTGATTTTTATGTATGTACACTACAACTCTGAGATACAGAATCTAAAAATAAAACCAGAAAGTCACATTGTATGATTTTTAAATAATTAAATTGCACTTTATTGCATGAAATAAGTATTTGATCACCTACCAACCAGCAAGAATTCTGGCTCTCACAGACATGTTAGTTTTTCTTTAAGGTGCCCTCCTACTTTGCACTCAGTACCGGTATTAATTGTTACCTGTATAAAAAACACCTGTCCACACACTCAATCAATCACACTCCAACCTCTCCACCATGGCCAAGACCATAGAGCAGTCTAAGGACAAAATTATAGATCTGCACAAGGCTGGGATGGGCTACAGGACAATAAGGAAGCAGCTTGGTGAGAAGGCAACAACTGTTGGCACAATTATTTGAAAATGGAAGAAACACAAGATTGCTGTCAATCTTCCTCACTCTGGGGCTTCATGCAAGATCTCTTCTCTTGGGGTAAGGATGATTATGAGAAAAGTCAGGAATCAGCCAAGAACTACACTGGAGGACCTGGTTAATGACCTAAAGAGAGCTGGGACCACAGTCTCAAACATTACCATTAGTAATATACGATGCCTTCATGGATTAAAATCCTGCAGGGCATGCAAGGTCTCCCTGTTCATGCCAGCACATGTGTGTGTTTGGAGGAAGAAGAAAGATGAGTACAACCCTAAGAACACCGTCTCAACCATAAAGCATGGTGAGGGAAACATCATACCTTGGGGGAACTTTTCTGCAAAGGAGACAGGACGACTGCACCTTATTGAATTTAGGATGGATGGGGTCATGTATCGTGAAATTTTGTCCAACACTCTCATTCCCTCAGAAAAAGCATTGAAAATGGGTCGTGGCTGGGTCTTCTAGCATGACAATGATCAGAACGACAGCCAGGGCAAGTAAGGAGTGGCGCTGTCAGAAGCATTTCAAGGACCTGGATTTGCTTAGCCAGTTTCCAGATCTGAACCCTATAGAAAATTGATAGAGAGAGCTGAAACTCAATGTTGCCCAGCGACATCCCCAAAACCTGAAAGATCTGGAGAAGATCTGTATGGAGGAGTGGGACCAAATCCCTGCTGCATTGTGTGCAAACTTGTTCCAGAACTACAACAAATGTCTGACCTCTGTAATAGCAAACAAAGGTTTCTGCACTTAACATTAAGTTCTGTTTTTCTATTGTATCGAATACTTCATTCATGCAATAAAATGCAAATTAATTATGTAGAAATCATGCTATGTGATTTTCTGGAATGTTTTAAGACTCTGTCTCTCACAGTTGAATGTGAATGGACGAACTCAAATGGTAAAGTTCAGGGTCCGTACCAAACACCTAATGTCTATGCACGGACCCAGAACACTGACTTCTCCCTGAAGTCCGTGTTACTGTTTGGGTTCATCAGCCCAAACATCCTGTGTTTCACATGCTGTTATTTGTGTGACAGCATGAGAAACACCAGCTCTGAATGTCGGTAAGCTCGTTACTGCCGGTCAGAGTGCTGCGGTTCCCACGCTGTCACACAGATGACAGCATGGGAGCCAACAGCTGTGACCGGCAGTAAAAAGGCTACCGCTGGTCACAGGTGTCTGTTGATGAGAGTACTGCTTTTATCATCATACGCCTGGTCTCGCTGATAGCAACGAGAGCAGACATATGATGATGAGAGTATTCATTCGGTGCAATAAACAAAATTAAAAATGCCATGGGGTCCCCTCTATTTTTGCTAACCAGCGCAGGCAAACCCATTATCTGTGGGCTCAACCCTCAGCTGTCAGCGTTATCTTGGCTGGTTATCAAACTTAGAGGGGTCTGCAAGCCTTTTTTTTAGTTATTTAAGTAAATAATTTGAAAAAATGGCTTTGGGACTCCCCCAGATGTGGGCTAGTATTCTCAGACTGGGAAGGGGCAATGAATATTGACTCCTGCCCCAGCCTTAAAAATAGCAGCCCGCAGTGGCACCAGAAAAGGCTCATCTATTAGATGCGCCAATTAGGGTGTTCTGCCGGGCTCTTCCCACTTGCCCTGGTGTGGTGGCAAATGGGGTAATATTTGTGGTGTTGATGTCAGCTTTGTAATACCAGCTGAAATCAAGCCCACAGTTAAGTAATGGAGAAGCATTTATAAGACACCCCCATTACTAACCCCATAGTCAAATGTCAAATAAGAACACAGACATAAAGAAATGTCCTTTATTTCAAATAAAAACAAAGACTCCTTTATTTGAAAGATACACTCCCCACCCTCTTTTACCCATTTATTAATGTAAAATTAAAAATAGTAAAACACCATATTTCTCACCTGTCCAACAATAATCCATATGTCCCACGACATGTTCCAACTCTGCTATATCTGGATTGCATGGTTGAAAAGTGGCATGATGCGACCGTTGAGCCGTGAATCCAGGGGACAGTAAGCTGAGCCTGAGAGTGCAGCTTCAGTGACCTGCAGCTCTCATGCTCAGCTCAGTGTCAGGCATGAGCTGCATTGTATCCATGTCCATATAGGTCAATTTACTTCTTTGATATGGATCATGTGACTTGCTTCGGCTGAGTGACTATTGTGTCATATGATCAGAGAATATTTAAACTGTATCCCTCACCTACTTCTCTGTTTACTTACTTGTCATCATACTGATGTCAGTGCTGCAGAAGGCGTTTGTCTAGTTTGTATCTCTCCGGTGATGTGACCCATACTGGTCAAGTGCGGAGAATTTTGTCATGTCCGGTCACATGATAGGTCTTTCTATGTGTTACCTATGCATTGTTATTCCATAACCAGGAAATGATGCAATACTGTATACAGCCTATCTGGTCATATGACAAAACTCCATGACTACGGCATACTCATCTTCAGCATATAGGCGGTATGCATGAACACGTGGGGACACCTCTCTTCTTCCTTCCCATTGACTCTGGACACCTTGAAAACCTACCTTACCAGCATCTAACCACCTCTGGCATTTCAGTGTGAAACGTGCGTCAGGTGTGGTGGTCTCTGGACTAATTCCTGAGGTAATATTATGTGCAACATTTATTACATTTTGTGCTATTACTTATGTTTCTTGATTCCAAGCTATCACATACCTCCTAGGCATTGGACAGCATCATGCTTTCGACATTATTGTCATTTCAAATAAAAAATTGACCATATCCAACAGGAAATTATCTCCCAATCACCTTATACCATGCACTGTCCTCCCTCCCCACTGCATCTAGCTCACTCTCTGATTTTGAACCAGTCACAGAAGAAGAAGTAATCAGGCTCTTGCATCGTCTCACCCTACCATTACACCAGTGACCCCATTCCATCACATCTCCTCCAGTCCCTTTCCCTGCTGTCACCTCTCACCTAACAAAAATATTCAACGTTTCTCTCTCTTCTGGTATCTTTCCCTCTACATTTAAGCATGCCATCATACATCCATTACATAAAAAACCATCCCTCCACCAAAACTGTGCTGCTAACTATGGATCTGTCTCTAATCTTCCCTTCATCTCTAAACTCCTGGAACGCCTGGTCCACTCCTGTCTTATCCACTATTTCTCAGATAACTCTCTTCTCGACTCTCTACAATCCGTTTTCCGCTCTTTACACTCTACTGAAACTGCGCTCATTAAAGTCACTAATGATCTACTAACAGCTAAATCTAATGGTCACTACTCCAAGCTAATTCTCTTGAATCTCTCTGCAGCATTCGACACAGTGGATCATCAGCTCCTCCTCACTATGCTCCTCTCCATCGGCTTCAAGGACACTGTTCTTTACTGGTTCTCCTCCTATCTCTCTGACCACTCCTTCACTGTATCTTTTGCTGGCTCCTCCTCCTCTAATCTTCCCCTTATGGTTGGGGTTCTTCAAGGATCGGTTCTAGGCCCCCTCCTCTTCTCTTTGTATACTGCCCCTGTTGAACAAATAATCAGTAGATTTGGTTTCCAGTACAATCTCTATGCTGATGACACCCAATTATACACTACTTCTCCTGATATGATGCCTGCCTTTTTAGAAAACACCGGTGATTGTCTTATCGCTGTCTCTAACATCATGTCCTCCCTCTATCTGAAACTGAACCTGACAAAAACTGAACTCCTTGTGTTTCCTCCCTCTACTAACCAACCTATGCCCGTGTGTGGTTCCACCATTACTACCCAGCAACATGCCTTGGGGTCATACTTCATTCCAAGCTTTCATTCACCCCCCCCATATCCGATCACTGACTCACTCTTGTTATCTGCACCTCAAAAACATTTCTAGAATTCGACCCTTTCTTACCTTCGACTTTGCAAAAACTCTTACTGTTTCTCTTATTCATTCTTGTCTGGATTATTGTAACTTTCTACTAATCGGTCTCCCTCTTACCAAACTCTCCCCTATTCAATCTTTCTTGAATGCTGCAGCCAGGATCATATTCCTCACCAATCGTTACACCGATGCCTCTACCTTGTGCCAGTCAATACACTGGTTACCCATCCACTCCAGAATCCAATACAAACTTATCACCCTCACCTACAAAGCACTCCATGGCTCAGCACCACCCTACATCTCCTCCCTAGTCTCAGCCTACCACTGTACCCATGCCCTCTGTTATGCTAATCATCTGAGGTTAGCATCCTCAATAATCAGAACTTCCCACTCCCGTCTCCAAGACTTTTCAGGTGCTGCGCCAATTCTTTGGAATGCACTACCCAGGTTAATACATTTCTTCAGAGTGACCTACCGCCCCAACACTTTAATCTAACTATCCCTGTGCTGCCCATTCAAAATTTTTACCATAACCAGGTTTCTCGTATCATGTTCTCACATGCTTTATGCATTTAATAGCCCTATGTGTCGGTATTGTTACATACTTAGGCTGATAACCAGTTAATGCAGCATTACATGAACACCAGATTCTTACACTATGGCTGGTCCGAGCAATGAGTGCAATTGTTACCATCCACCTTTCGTGTCTTCCCTTCTTCCTCATAGATTGTAAGCTTGCGAGCAGGGCCCTCATTCTTCTTGGTATCTGTTTTGATCTATGTGTTTATTGTTATGCTGTAATGTCTGTTGTCTGTACAAGTCCCCTCTAAAATGTAAAGTGCTGCAGAATATGTTGTCACTATAGAAATAAAATGATTATTATATTATTATTTCATTTTCCTATCTACAAAGTAGTCTTTACAGCCTGTAACTTCTTCGTTACTTATTGTATGACATGTATGCTTAATTGATGCCTAATCTATGAGATATGCATATGTAAATCAAGTTTTCTAGCATTGTATTTGCTGCTATACATTCCCAGGTCATCATATATTGCTATCCATAATCTACTGTGCATAAATTATTTTGCCTTTTTCTCTTGAGGTTTGCATGTGCAGACAATTGCTCTTCAATATTAAGTAATACCTTATTTACTAATTACACTTTTCTGTGATGCACACTTTTTTTTATTATTGTGTCAGTGTATCCAGGTGTTGGCGTTGTTATTATATCATGCTTTATGGCTTATCTGCATATAGGATAATTCATTAGGTGTATTTCTCTATCTATCTACCAAACCAGGTCTCATCTGAACTGGGAAGTGAAAAGATTACAGACATAGCTTGTGATTAAAACCTTGTTTAGGAATGATGATTGAACAAGGGTGCTCAGCCCTGGAGGAGGACACACCTCCAATGTATACCACTAGTGATGAGTGAGTATGCTCGTTGCTCGGGTGGTCTCCGAGTATTTGGAAGTGCTTGGAGATTTAGTTTATGTCGCTGCAGCTTCATGATTTGCGACTGCTAGACAGACTGAATACATGTGGGGATTGCCTGTTTGTTAGGGAATCCCCACATGTATTCAGGCTGTCTAGCAGTCGCAAATCATGCAGCTGCGGTGACATAAACTAAATCTCCGAGCACTTCCAAATACTCGGAGACCACCCGAGCATGCTCGCTCATCACTATATACTACAAAAAAAACAAAACAAAAGTGCCAGTACACCTTTCGCATTAAATTATTGAGCCCTTACTCAATACTGGTCAACTGAATCGACCAACAAAGTTTTCCCTACATGTAATTGAAATATGAAATCTTCCCATAGGTGCTTTATTAATTATATTATATGTACCCAGCCTGGAAATCTTTGTACTTCCAGCATGCCAGTACAGCCATAGTGCGGAAAACATGCTTGACTGTCTGAACTGTGCCAACCATGTCTACACAGGTTTGCATGGCGGAAGGAAAAGACAACTCGCGGTTTGAGCTGCACTAACTGAAATAAAGATCCTTGATTCAAAAATATATATAGAATAAAATGCCACACTGGCATTTTTCTCAAGTGTAAAAAAACAACTCTACCTGCACACTTGAGAAAGACACCAGTCTGGTGTGGAAACTTGTTGTGGAATTAAAATCACTTCTTTAGATTATTGGATCAGGATCTTAATTTCATTTAGCGCAGTCCAAACCATGAATTGTCTTTTCCTTTAAACATCCTGGTGGAGTTCATTCCCAACTACGAAGCATTGTTCTTGAGCTTTCACAGGAGCTGTGCCTACACAACTTGCTCAGGTAAGAAAATTACTTGGATCTGAGATATCTTTTTATAAAGGTTTCTATAGTAACGTAGTGTCTTGTATATATTATATTATGGATCATTAAAAGAGGTCACGAGATTTCAGAGTGGGGTTGGTTTTTCCTTTGTTCTTATTGTTATTTTGCACTAAGAAATCATTCTATATTATATAAGCGTGATACTTTATGTATGGATCTCTTTATTAGTATTGTGGTGTAGTGACCCCTGATGCAGCTAGGGGGCACTGTGTATGCTCCTCGGGATATACATGGAGGCATGATTTGTGTTGTGGTAAAGGACCTGTGATGATGTCAGGACCAGGTGACCTAACCATGTGATCCTGACCTCATCTGTGGGTGGGGTTACACCTATGTTAAGAAGTGTGCTTTGCACCTGTGAGAGAGTGTGTGGGAGTCTGCCAGTGTGGACAGGCTTCCATGTGTCCAAGGCAGGACATTACAGAGAGGTCTCTGTGACTGAAGACTGAGGCTCCAGGCAGGAGCTGAAGCATTGAAGAGCTGTATTATATGTTACCATATGGTTTATGATGTAACAAACCTAAGGACTTTTTGCATAAGATCGAGTCTCCTGATTTACCTCTGAAGCAGCCGAGTGAGTAAAATCTTACAATTGGTGGATGGAATGCTGGCAGCGGCCCAAGGAGCACATGTTCCAGGACTGGGAATCAGGAGCCAGAGGAGGAACGGACGGTCTGTGAAAACCGTGAGTGTGACCAGTGGTCACGAATAAACTGTGCATTGATGTTTATGTGGTGCCTCTGAAGATATGAGGTATCTGAAGAAACTGTTAAGCAGTGGTGACAGACAGGAGTCTGTGTTATGTGACCGGGTCATTGAGAAGTAAGCAAAAAGCATTCTGAGAGGATACCTCAGAGGAGGTGTCCGGAAACCTGCGTGGCCAACAGGTAACAGACAGGAGTCTGTGGTGTACTGACGGGTCAGTGAGACTGTTTTTTTTCCTTTGTGGGATATCTCTGCGAGAAGAGGTGTCCGGAAAATCTCTCTGGCTGAGAGTGGTGACAGACAGGAGTCTGTGTTGTGCTGACGGGTCAGTGAGAAACTGTTTTTTTTTCTGGAACACGTGTGAGGTGTTTGCTGTGGCTCGTGGAGTCATGAAAGTGACAAGCGGCTGGCTGTGACTCGTGGGGTCATGAAGGTGACAAGCGGCAAGACAGCGTAGCGTGCAGAGACTTGTGGTAGCAGGAGCTACAGTGACTGTTGCAGCAAGAAGTTCTGCAGCAGCCGGAGCTGCAGTAACAGCCACAGCAGCTTAGGAGTAGCATCTGGAGGTGCTGGTTGTTGGTGGCTGCAACGGAAGCAGTGGCAGAACCAGTAGGAGCTGGTGTGGGAAAAAAGGACAGTGTGAACCGAGGCACACGAACTCTTAAAGGGCCAGTACACGCCCTAAGTGAAAGTCACTATTTAAGGGTACTGTGTGGACTGGGGCCTGTAAGAGCCGTGGTGTGTACCCCAGTGATGGGTGGTGTCCCAAAAGGGGGGCGGCAACCCAAAACAGGGATGGTTACCCAAAAGGGGGCGGAGTCCAAAAAGGGGGCAGTAACCCAAATTGAGATGGTGGCCCGGAAGGGGGTGGAGTCTCAAAAGGGGGTGGTAGCCCAAATCAGTAAAGTTGCCCAAAAGGGGAGGAGTCCCAAAAGGGGGCAGTAACCCAAATTGAGATGTGGGCCCGAAAGAGGGTGGAGTCTCAAAAGGGGGTGGTAGCCCGAATCAGTAAAGTGGCCCGAAAGGGGCGGAGTCCCATAAGGGGGTGGCAACCCAAAAGGGGATGGTGGCCCAAAAGTGGGTGGAGATTCCAAAAGGGTGTTATGCTGGTATACCACCGAACTTAGTGAAGCGGGACTTCACGTTATTTGAAAAGGCATGGGAAGTTGATAAAGTGTGATGTTGTTCAGAGGAGGGAGCCTCACAACAGCAGGCGGCTGTAGTGGTTCCTTGTCGTGTGATGTGTGAAAAGAAGGTAACACCTAATAGCGATAGTCCAGAGTTCCAGGTGACCGGGAGAAAGTGTGGGTCAGACCAACTCGGGGCTTGGACGTGACAAGACGTGTGACTGTGAGAAACGGTAGAGGCTCCAGGAAAGGGGGCAGAGACCTGTCTAAGTGGGGACGTGCTGTTCCAGGATGACAGGGGGAGTGGGAGTGACTCCTATGCAGACTGTGACTCGACCGCAAGGGAAAGTGAGTGCAGTAAGCTGGAGCTCTCTGAAGTTACCGAGAGTCGTGAGACAGTGGAAACTGCGGATGCAGGAACGGGCAGAACTCTGGAGAGGCAGAGTGTGTGTAGGCAAGAGTGCCCAGCTGAAAATGTAATTAAAGAGGTGATGGTGAGACATGTGCTGGCTAAAAGAGAGACAGTCGAGCGAGAAAGGGTCCTGAGACAAATGATTGAGCACAAAGTGGAGGAGCTGGAGAAGGAAGTCTCTAAGCTCAGAGTTCATCTGTCAGTGTGTAAGAGTATGAACAAGGCTCTATGGAGAGAGACGGAGGTGCTCAGAGAGGCCCAAGAGAAACATCAGCAGGAGTGTCGCTGCTTGGCAGAAAAGCGAGATGGAGTTCTCCGAGAGCTCAAGATGGAGGAGGAGACTGGTGCCCAGCTCCAGAAATCTATGGGAGAAGAAATCCAGCAAGGGAAGTGCCATGCAGATGGACACACAAGGGAGAGCGATGTCTTGGAAAACTGTACTAATGTTCAGGACGAGGAGGTCCAACAGTCTGTCCAAGAAGGTGACGGGTCGGGTTTCAAGTGTGTAATAGAGATACCCGAAGACCTGCGAGAAGTGTGTGCCAGTGAGGAGGTGCATGAGGCCTTTAGAAAGGCGGTAGAGGCATGTAGTGTGAACTGGGTGCCTGAGATGAAACAGTTAGTCATACTGTCGACTAAGGAAGTTACAATGAAGCGAGTGGCTGTCCTGAGAGATATGCATCTACAATGCCTCCGAACGAAACAGATGATCACGTTGAGGAATAAAGAAGCCGCTCGACGTTTGGAGCAAGCAAGAAAGGCTCAAAGTCGGCTTGGATTGGTGGAATACATCATTCAAGTGCCCAGAGGTCTGGTGAAGAAAGTCATCGGAAGACTTGGGAAAGTGATGCAGGAGATGGTGAATAAGTCCGGTGTGACGAGAGTCAGGATTCCGGCTGATGACGAAGTCCAGGTCAGGGGTGAAGATGGGATGGTTCCATTCCTCGTTGTCGGATACAGGGAGAGCCTTTGGAATATCCGGATGCTCCTGGAGTATCGTGTGTCATACTTGAGAGAAGTAGAGCAGCTACGACTGGAGAGGGAGCAGGTCAACAGAGAGCTGCAGGAAATGGAAAGAAGATGGCCGCCACCTTCAATCCGTCGTGTTGAGAGGCGAAGAGCGCCTGATGGAAGAGGTAGAAATAGTGATGCCTCAGTTAGCTCAGTGATGAGTGACCTAAGCAGGAGAACCTGTGGTGGACGAGCTGAAAAGGACTCAGACCAGACAGGACGTATGGGTGCATGGGAATTGCGACGCCGTACTGACCGCTGGGGAGGCGGGTGGTCTGACAGAGGGCCCGACTTAGCCAGACGGTTTGACTGGCAGAGACGACCGAGAAGGATCTCTGGTCGGGTAACAAGTGTTCAACCCCACAAGTTTGAACAGAGGGGGGAGGTATGTGGTGTAGTGACCCCTGATGCAGCAAGGGGGCACTGTGTATGCTCCTCGGGATATGCATGGAGGCATGATTTGTGTTGTGGTAAAGGACCTGTGATGATGTCAGGACCAGGTGACCTAACCATGTGATCCTGACCTCATCTGTGGGTGGGGTTACACCTATGTTAAGAAGTGTGCTTTGCACCTGTGAGAGAGTGTGTGGGAGTCTGCCAGTGTGGACAGGCTTCCATGTGTCCAAGGCAGGACATTACAGAGAGGTCTCTGTGACTGAAGACTGAGGCTCCAGGCAGGAGCTGAAGCATTGAAGAGCTGTATTATATGTTACCATATGGTTTATGATGTAATAAACCTAAGGACTTTTCGCATAAGATCGAGTCTCCTGATTTACCTCTGAAGCAGCCGAGTGAGTGAAACATTACAATATATAGAAAAAAATGGGATACATATATAGTGCCTTGCGAAAGTATTTGGCTCCCTGGAACTTTACAACCTTTTCATATCATTCTTCAAACATAAATAACCAAATGTAAATTTTTGGTGACGAATCAACAAGTGGGACACAATTGTGAAGTTGAACGAAATTTATTGGTTATTATAAATTTTTGTGGAAATACAAAAACTGAAAAGTGGGGCGTGCAATATTATTCGGCCCCTTTACTTTCAGTGCAGCAAACTTACTCCAGAAGTTCACTGTGGATCTCTGAATGATCCAATATTGTCCTAAATGACTAATGATGATAAATATAATCCACCTGTGTGTAATCAAGTCCCCGTATAAATGCACCTGCTCTGTGATAGTTTCAGGGTTCTGTTTGAAGCATAGAGAGCATCATGAAGACCAAGGAACACAACAGGCAAGTCCGTGATACTGTTATGAAGAAGTTTAAAGCCGGATTTGGATACAAAATAATTTCCTAAACTTTAAACATCCCAAGGAGCACTGTGCAAGTGATCATATTGAAATGGAAGAAGTATCATACCACTGCAAATCTACCAAGACCCGGCCGTCCCTCTAAACTTTCATCTCAAACAAGGAAAAGACTAATCAGAGATGCAGCCAAGAGGCCCATGATCACTCTGGATGAACTGCAGAGATTTACAGCTGAGGTGGAACAGTCTATCCGTAGGACAACAATCAGTCATACACTGCACAAATCTGGCCTTTATGGAAGAGTGGCAAGAAGAAAGCCATTTCTCAAAGATATCCATAAAAAGTGTTGTTTAAAGTTTGCAACAAGCCACCTAGGAGACACACCAAACATGTGGAAGAAGGTGCTCTGGTTAGATGAAACCGAAATCGAACCTTTTGGCAGCAATGCCAAATGATATGTTTGGCGTAAAGGCAACACAGCTCATCACCCTGAACACACCATCCCCACTGTCAAACATGGTGGTGGCAGCATCATGGTTTGGGCCTGCTTTTCTTCAGCAGGGACAGGGAAGATGGTTAAAATTGATGGGAAGATGGATGGAGCCAAATACAGGACCATTCTTGATGAAAAACTGTTGGAGTCTGCAAAAGACCTGAGACTGGGATGGAGATTTGTCTTCCAACAAGACAATGATCCCAAAAATAAAGCAAAATCTATAATGGAATGGTTCACAAATAAACATATCCAGGTGTTAGAATGGCCAAGTCAAAGTCTAGATCTGAATCCAATCGAGAATCTGTGGAAAGATCTGAAAACTGCCGTTTACAAACGATCTCCATCCAACCTCACTGAGCTCAAGCTGTTTGCCAAGGAAGAATGGGCACGAATTTCAGTCTCTCGATGTCCAAAACTGATAGAGACATACCCCAAGTGACTTGCAGCTGTAATCGCAGCAAAAGGTGGCGCAACATAGTATTACTTTAAAGGGGCCGAATAATACTGCACGCCCCACTTTTCAGTTTTTGTATTTCCACAAAATTTTAAAATAATCAATAAATTTCGTTCAACTTCACAATTGTGTCCCACTTGTTGATTCTTCACCAACAATTTACATTTGGTATCTTTATGTTTGAAGCATGATATGTGGGAAAAGGTTGAAAAGTTCCAGGGAGCCAAATACTTTCGCAAGGCACTGTACATAATGAAAACAATGCCCAAGCTATGTATTATGTATGATAATAATAATAATAATTTTATTTCTATAGAGCCAACATATACTGCAGCACTTTACATTTTAGAGGGGACTTGTACAGACAAAAGACATTACACCATAACCATAATCACATAAATCAACAGATACTAAGAAGAATGAGGGCCCTGCTCACAAGCTTACAATCTATGAGAAAATAGGGGAGACAAGAAAGGTGGATGGTAACAATTGCTTTCATTGTTTGGATCAGCCATAATGTATAAATCGGGTGGTCATGTAATGCTGCATGAACTGGTTATCAGCCTGAATATGTAACAGTACAGACACAGAGGACAATTAAATGCATAATACATCTGAGAACATGATACGAGGAACTGGGTTATGGTAAAAATTTTGAATGGGCAACATTGGGATAGTTAGATTAATGTGTTGAGGCGGTAGGCCACTCAAAAGAAATGTGTTTTTAGGGCACATTTAAAATTGTGGATATTGGGGATTAATCGAATTATCCTGGGTAGTACATTCCAAAGAATTGGTGCAGCACGTGAGAAGTCCGATTGAGGCTTGGAGTGGGAGGTTCTCATTATTGAGGATGTTAACCTCAGGTCATTAGCAGAACGGAGGTAGACTGAGAGGAAGGAGGAGATGTAGGGTGGTGCTGAACCTTGGAATGCTTTGTGGGCGAGAGTAATAAGTTTAAATTGAATTCTGGAGTGGATGGGTAACCAGTGCAATGACTGGCACAAGGTAGAGGCATCGGTGTAACAGTTGATGAGGAATATGATGTTGGCTGCAGCATTCAAGACATTCAAGACAGATTGGAGAGGGGAGAGTTTGGTAAGAGGGAGAGCGATTAGTACAGAGTTACAATAGTCCAGACGAGAATGAATAAGAGAAACAGTAAGAGTTTTTGCAGAGTCGAAAGTAAGAAAAGGTTGAATTCTAGAAATATTTTTGAGGTGCAGATAAGAAGAGCGAGCTAGTGTTCGTGGGGTATTTGCAGGTACGCGGGATGCAGTGTCGAGTCGGAGACGGAGCAAGCTTAAACTGTACCTTTATATAGGGGCTATAGGAGTAACTAGTAAGCTGACAGTAATTCTCACATGGAAAGTATACAACAATACACAATTAACTGATCAAATGTCTATTATACAGGTGCCAACGACTATAGGGCTGCAATAGGGCAGTCAAAATGTCCAAAGACTATAATTAACAGTTAACGGAGTGTCACTTATCCTTCTCTGATGTCCTGCAGAGCTGTTGTCCTGGAGGTGTCCATTTGGTGTCTCAGCTGCTGGGCCCAGCCTACGAGGAGCTGTCGTAGGCTTCGGGCGTTCTTACACCCAGGTGCAGATGGGACGCAACAGGCCCTGGAGAAATTCCCTGGCGTTGAGACCGTCCCTCTCGTCATTTGTTTTTTATTTTTTGAGTGGAACCTCGGGACCTCTGTCCGGGGGGCTCTAAAGGGGGCGTAACTAGTGAGCCCCAGGTATCGTTAGTAAGATCCCTCGAACAGGACCAGAGTGGAATACCTGGGGGACACAGGTGCTACCTCCAGTTAGACCCTAGACAGGTGGCAGCTGTCCCAGCGGGACAAATGGGTAAACAGATATTACAGATATAGTGGAGATGACCGGCAGACACTGGGTATGAGAGATGAAGCTGGCTCTGGCGAGGGTTGTCAGATTATAGGTAGATGGGAGGAAGCTGGCTCCACAACTTTAGTGTCGTCCAGGGGTATGGATGGCGAGTGGCGGAACGGATGACACTTGAGTATATAAGTACAGGTGTCGTCTTAGGATAGCCGAAAAACAGGTCACTGGTATTCTGCGGAAACAAACAGTATTAGCAGAGTGCAAACGGAATGCTATAACAGCGCAGACAGAACAGGAGCAGAACCGGATATAGCAAGAGTAGATACACGTTGCTCTGGCACCCTCCCTATGATGGAGGGGCCAGAAGTAGTAATCAGTGTCCTGCAATTGGTTAATTGAATTTTTCAAAAAATGTGCACTGTCCCTTTAAGAGACTGGAAGTAAGCACACATGTGTCCTAAGTATTCTCCCTGGAGGCCTGGTGGTAGCGTGCCAAGAAGTGGGGGACAGAAGCATCAGCAGGACACCGAGGGGCAGAGAGAGAGTGAGGATCCAGACAGGGACCTCGCAGAGGTACAGGGGCAGCCTCGGGAGCAGGAGTGGGTGAGGGGCCAGAACTGAGGGCAGCGCCAGAACCAGGTGCAGGGCCAGAACTAGGTGTAACAGTATCCCCCTCTTTACGCCCCCTCTTTTCCTCGTTTTCAAGCCTGAGTGAAATCTGTTAAGAAGGAGAGGGGCCTGGATGTTCTCTTTTGGCTCCCAAGACCTCTCCTCCGGACCAAAGCCCTTCCAGTCCATCAGGTATTAGGTCTTACCCCTTACTTTCTTAGTGGCCAAGATATATTTACCTCAAAAACATCATCCTCAGAGAAAGGATCTGGAGTTGTACCCGGGTCCTTAAAGAAGTAACTCAAAACTACAGGTTTGAGGAGCGAAACATGAAAGGAGTTAGACACACGTAAGGAAGTAGGCAATTTCAGTTTATAAGAGACCGGGTTGATTTGTCTCAAGACTTCAAAGGGCCAAATGAAACGTGGTCCCAATTTGTAGGAAGGCAACTTCAGATGGATATACTTGGAGGAGAGCCATACCTTGTCTCCTGGGCGAAAGGTGGGAGCATCCAGGCATCTTTTGTCCGCATGCCTTTTCATACGTTGAGAGGCCCTCTCCAAAGCAGTCTTGGTATCTCTCCAAACTTTTGAGAAATCTTCGGTAAAGGTATCGTCTGCCGGAACGCCAGACAATCCAGAGATAGGAAGAGGAATTCCGGGTTGGAGTCCAAGCACAATCTGAAAGGGAGATTTTCCAGAAGATTCACTTGGTTGTTGTAGGAGAATTCCGCCCAGGGCAGTAACTCTACCCAGTCGTCGTGGTGTGCGTTGATGAAGTGGCGCAGGAATCGGGCCAAGATTTAATTGGTCCTCTCCACTTGCCCATTGGATTGGGGATGATATGCCAAAGAAAAATCCAGTTCTATTTTTACCAGTTTAAAGACCGCTCTTCAGAAGTTGAGGTGAACTGGACGCCCCTATCGGACAGGATGTGGAGAGGAAATCCATGGAGATGGAAAATGTGCTGAATGAAGTGATCCACAAGTTCAGGAGCAGACGGAGGACCGGGTAGCGGAACGAAGTGAGCCATCTTATAGAAGAGGTCCACCACAACCCATACCACTGAACAGCCGGAAGAGATGGGAAGATCCTTTTTGCCAGGGAGTGGATGAAATCGGAAGAGGCTGAAGCCTGCCGGCTGGTAGGCGTGTATCAGTCTTGTTATGGGCACATGAAGGACAGGCCGCGACTTACTCCTAGATATCCTTACCCATGGCAGGCCACCAGTAGTAATGGGTGATAAGTTGCTGAGTCTTTTTCTGACCGGCGTGGCTAGCCAACTTGGAAGAATGACCCACCGCAGGACACGATTACATTTCAGTCATGAGAGTTTTCCCTGGGGAAGCCGGGCAAGATCAATAGAGGCAACTGGGACTAACCTTGAAGGTTCAATAATGTGCTGAGGTTCTTCTTCCAGCTCTGGAGAAAAAAGGCTCTGGAGAGTGCGTCTGCCTTGACGTTTTTGTCAGCTAGACGGAAATGAAGGACAAAATTAAAATGAGCAAAAAACAATGGGGATTCAGCCTCTGTCCGGATTGGAGGTAGGCGAGGTTTTTATGATTGGTGAATATGACTACCTGTTGAAGAGCTGCCTCAAGAAGATGTCTCCATTCCTGCAGAGCTAATTTGATAGCCAACAATTCCCGATCTCCAACGGAATAGTTCCTTTCTGCGGGGGAAAAAACCTTGGAAAAAAAACACAGGAGATCATCTGACCGGTAGATGATTTCTGGGTGAGAACCGCTCCTGCACCAGAAAAAGTTGCTCATTAGAATTCGGATGATTGAGATCGAGTGCGGAAGCGAAGGCTTTCTTGAGAGAAACAAAGGCCTCCTCCGCCTCGGGGGGGCCATTTCTTGGAGTTTACACCTTTCCGGGTTAAAGCTGTGATGGGCGCCACTCAGATGGAAAAGTGTGGGATGAATTGCCGGTAGTAGTTGGTGAACCCCAGGAATTGTTGTATGGCTTTAAGCCAAGACGGATGAGGCCACTTGAGGAAGGCAGACAACTTCTCTGGGTCCTTCTTTAATCCTGTGGAGGATACAATGTAACCGAGGAAAGGCAAAGAGAATTGTTCAAAGAGGCATTTCTCAAATTTGGCATAAAGCCTGTTCTCTCTGAGTCTTTGTAGGACTAGACGCACTTGCCTCCAGTGCGAGGCCAAGTCTGCAGAGAAGATCAGAATGTAGTCCAGGTAGACAGCGACACAAGTATAGAGCAGATCCCTGAAAATGTCATTGACAAATTCCTGAAAGACTGCAGGTGCATTGCTTAGGCTAAATGTCATTAACAGGTATTCGTAGTGGCCATCACGGGTGTTGAAGGCTGTTTTCCATTCGTCTCCTTCTTGGATTTGGATCAGGTTGTAGGCCCCTCTGAGATCCAATTTGGTGAAGATCTTGGCACCTCGGAGATGATCAAACAGCTCTGAAATAAGATGTAATGGATACCTGTTATTTACCGTGATCTGGTTTAGGCCCTGGTAGTCGATGCTGGGCCGCAGAGATCCGTCCTTCACAAAGAAGAATCCGGCTCCTGCCGGTGAAGATGACTCTCGGATAAATCCTCCTGCCAGGTTCTCTTGGATGTAGTCCGACATGGCCTGAGTCTCTGCTTGAGAAAGAGGATAAACTCTCCCGTGAGGGGGGGATGTTCTGGGGAGAAGATCAATCGGACAGTCATACGACCTGTGTGGAGGTAGTCTCAGCCTCTTTTTTCCCAAAGACATCAGAGAAGGACCAGTAAGAGGAAGGTCACTCTGGCAGGGTAACTGATTGAACTGGAGGTGAAATGGGTTGAATCCGGGTTAGAAACCGTTCATGCAACAATCTCCCCAACGCAGAACCGCACCTGTTCTTCAGTTTAGGACAGGTTCATGCATCTGAAGCAATGGTAGACCTAAAAGTAAGGGATGAGACAAACCGGGGTACACATAAAAACGGATTCTTTCAGAATGCATTAGACCTACCCGGAGTTCCACAGGCTCGGTCTGAATCTGGATGGGCTTGATCAGTGGTTTGCAATCTATGGCAGTCACCCACAATGGATCAGGAAGACACTGGACTGGTAAGCAGTAACGATCCACAACTTCCTGCTGGATAAAGTTCCCTGCAGCTCCAGAATCCAGCAAACAGAGTTCAGAGAATTTTATTGCTCCGAAGGACACAGAGACCGAGATTTGCAATGATGGAGAGGAATGTTCTCTACCTAGGGTGGCCTCTCCAACAGAACCTAGGCACTGGAGTTTCCCGACCTTTTAGGACAGGTACGAATCAGGTGCTTAAGACTACCACAGTAGAGACAACTTCCCTCTTTGTGACGTGCCTCCTGGCGGCGGCTGGCTAAACTTACACGATCAACCTCCATGGCCTCAGGGGAGGAAGATGAGGAAGCCGACTTAGGTGAAGTAGAGCCCAGGTGGTAGGACCTTTTGTCTCTTTGGATCTCCTTGGAACGTTCCTGAAAATGCAGATCTATTTGGGTTGCAAGAGATATCAGATCATCCAAGGTGGTAGGCCTGTCCCATCCCGCCAGCTCATCCTTGATTCTTCCAACAAACCCTCCTAGAAGGTAGCCAGCAAGGACTTCTTGTTCCAGGATAATTCGGACGAGAGAGTGCGGAATCGAACAGCATTCTGAGCCACCGTGAGCGTTCCATGACGTAGGCGGAGCAGAGCTGAAGCTGTAAGACGTGACACGACAAGGTTCATCGAGGGTCCTGTGAAAAGCTTCTAGGAAAGACTGGAGATCATTAACCAGAGGGTCACCTCACCCCCAAAGAGGGTGCCGGAGCAATCTGTAACTAATGGAAGTGGAGGCACAGGTGATGAAGTTCACATTCATTTTTTATTTTTTAAGTGGAACCTCGGTCCGGGGGGCTCTAAAGGGGGCGTAACTAGTGAGCCCCAGGTGTTCGTAGTAAGATCCTGGGGGACACAGGTGCTACCTCCAGTTAGACCCCGGACACGTGGCAGCTGTCCCAGCGAGACAAACGGGTAAACAGATATTACAGATATAGTGCCGCTGACCGGCAGACACTGGGTATGAGAGATGAAGCTGGCTCTGGCGAGGGTAGTCAGATTACGGGTAGATGGGAGGAGGCTGGCTCCAGCAACCATAGCATTGTCCAGGGGTACAGATGGCAAGTGGCGGAACGGGATGACACTTGAGTATATACGTACAGGTGTCGTCTTAGGATAGCCGAACAACTGGTCACTCTAATTCTGGGGAAACAAACAGTATAAGCAGAGTGCAAACGGAATGCTATAACAGCACAGACAGAACAGGAGCAGAACCAGATATAGCAAGAGTAGATACTCGTTGCTCCGGCACCCTTCCTATGACGGAGGGGCCAGAAGTAGTAATCAGTGTGCTGCCATTGGTTAATTGAATTTTTCAAAAAATGCGCGCTGTCCCTTTAAGAGACTGGAGGTAAGCGCGCGCGTGTCCTAAGTATTTTCCTTAGAGGCTTGCTGGCAGCGTGCCAGGAAGTAGGGAGAGAGAAGCCGCAGCAGGACACCGAGGGACAGAGAGAGAGAGCGAGGATCTAGACAGGGACCTTGCAGAGGTACAGGGGCAGCCTTGGGAGCAGGAAAGAACCAGAACTGGGTTGTAACAATATATAGGAGGCTTGCTCTTAGATCTATCACTAATTGGACTTGTTAGCAGTCAATCAACTAAGTTAAGACAGCAGGAGACAATAAATGTAGAGACAAATAAACAAGTTTGCAGGCCTACATGGATCACGATACGATACATACGATAAGATGGTAACACAGTCCGTAGAAATGAATTTCATATTGCATAAATCTAGAAATAACATTTTAGAAAAGCCCAATGAGAGGAAATGAATGCGGCATTAACACGCATGTGGCTGTTCCTGTGTGATGCACTTACATAATGCCAGGCGGCACAGCTGATCTAATAGTAAGGGAATCACTAACAGGCTGTAGGCTAGGCACTGTGCACTACCCTTATCTGTGTGACTGGTGCCCTATACAAGTCTTATCATTTTTAATCCCTTTGTTACCAATGACGGGATAGTGCGTCATCGCTAAGTATCTCCTGCTTTGAGATGGGCTCCGGCGGTGATATAAACAGCTGACATGTGCTCGTCAATAGGCGCGAGTGGAATCATGATCCGCTCACGCCTATTAACTAGTTAAATTCCGCTGCGAAAGCTGACAGCGGGCATTTAACTAGTGCTTCCAGTCGACGGGCCGGAAGTGAGCGCATCGCTGACCCCGTCACGTGATCGGGGGTCGGCGATGTATTGCCTTGACAACTAGAAGTCTCATAGAGACATCTATGGTTGTTGTAGGCACATTGCTATGAGCGCCGCCCGGTGGTCGGCGCTCATAACAATTCAGTAAATCTGCTACATATGGGCGATCTGCTCATTGCCCATATGTAGCAGAGCCGATCAAGTGTGGCATGCTTCTAGCCTCCCATGGAGGCTATTGAAGCATGCAAAAGTAAAAAAAAAAAGTGTTTCAAAATTAAAAAAAATAAAAAATCCTAAAAGTTCAAATCACCCCCCTTTCGCCTGAAATCAAAATAAAACAATAAAAGAAAAATCAAATCTACACATATGAGGTATCGCCGCATTCAGAATCGCCAGATCTATCAATTAAAAATAAAGGATTAACCCGATCGTTAAACGGCGTAGCGAGAAAAAAATTAAAAATGCCAAAAAATGACGTTTTTTTTGTCGCCGTGACATTGCATTAAAATGCAATAACGGGTGATCAAAAGAACATATTTGCACAAATGTGGTATCATTAAAAACATCAGCTCGGTGCGCAAAAAATAAGCCCTCACCCGACCCGAGATCACGAAAAATGGAGACGCTATGTGTCTCGGAAAAGTGCACATTTTTTTTTTTTTTTAGCAAACTTTGGATTTTGTTTTCACCACTTAGATAAAAGAGAACCTAGACATGTTTGGTGTTAATGAACTCGAGAATCATAGTGTCAGGTCAGTTTTAGCATTTAGTGAACTTAGCAAAAAAGCCAAGCAAAAAAACAAGTAGGGGATTGCACTTTTTTTGCAATTTCACCGCACTTGGAATTTTTTTCCCGTTTTCGAGTACACGACATGGTAAAACCAATGGTGTTATTCAAAAGTACAACTTGTCCTGCAAAAAATAAGCCCTCATAAAGCCATATTGACGGAAAAATAAAAAAGTTATGGCTCTGGAAAGAAGGGAGAGAAAAACGAAAACGAAAAATCGAAAAAAAGCTCCAGAAGTGAAGGGGTTAATACTAGTCAAACACCCCCTACATGAATGGCAGGGGAGGGTATGGTTGTTTCACCAGTATTTTGCACCTTCACAGCCACTGCCTTTATCAAGGACCTTGTCGCAAATCATTAAGGGATTTGTGGCAGCTCTGGGTCAGCTGGAATTTAAATGTAGTTTTTTTTCCTTTGGTCAAGCAAAAGTTATTGTCAGTCTCTTGCTGTAAGCTTTGTTTAGACTGGTCAGCTGATGTTGGTTGGTAACCACTCCCACCTTCCTTTAAATAATCACATGACCCATCAGCTGATTGTCGGTTATAAAGTTACTTCTATGCAAACCAGCTAGGCATGCGGAGTTCTCCTTTGGCTGTGTCATTGACACTGTTGGAGTCCTGTTTACCTGTTGCCATTTGCTTTGCTGCTGTGGAGCTTTGCAGCAGATTCAGAGCTAAAGTTGTATTCTTTCTGTCAGTCTCTTGCTTGTCTCTTTCCCTGTGTAATGCAGTGGCAAGGCTTGCATCCTTACCAGCGAGTGCACTAGCCAGAGTTAGTAGAGGTGACAGTCAGGGAATAAGCACATGATGGTGATGGGGGTTAGGGCCTCGCATAGGGCATTAGGGGACTTTACAGATAACAGGGGTATATGGGACAAGGAAAGAAAGCTCACCACATTCAGATACAGTCTGGTTAGACAGGGATCACCCCACGGAGCCGTCCTTTTCTGGGGCGTGTTAGCAGCATACAAAAGAAAAAGGGTGGTTTTTCAGCGAAGACAAATCCAATTAAAATTGAAAAAAACTTTTTTATTAATGCAGTAAAAAATAAAAAAAATGCGCAGGTCACCCTGAAAGTCCACAATACATAACCGACGCATTTCAGCTAGAAGCATTAAGGGCCAGTCTCACATAGCGAGATCGCTACCGAGATCGCTGCTAAACAGCGATCTCAGCAGCGATCTCGCTATTTCTGACATGTACCAGCGATCAGGCCCCTGCTGTGAATTGCTGGTCCTGTCAGAAATGTCAGGACATTTTTTTGATCGCTAGTCTCCCGCTGACAGGCACGCTGTTGTGAATGGACTTGAAATGAGTTCTGAGCAGAGGCTCCCTCTGGTGGTTACAAGCGGTACTGGACTGTCCAGTGAAGATTGTGAGGAGTGGGAATCAGGTGTTACTGACTGGTCTTATATAAGGGAGTCGCCTTCCCATCAGGGTTGCCGGTGATCAATTGTTCTGGTCTCACTCCATGATTCCTTTTTCCCTTGTAGCCTGCTGTGTCGTGTCTGCATCTCCTGCTAACTGATAAGACATTTTCTTTCTTTTGTTTTTGTGCTTTATTTTTGCATTTTGTCCTGCACTTCTGTGGGGGCCTTCAGGGTCCCCTCCGGGGGCTTTTGCCCTCTCAGTTTAGTTCAGCCACTGATGTTTGTACTTTTGCTTTTTCCAGTTTCTTCAGTGGCTGCTGTTTTGATTTTGTTACACCAGAGAACTAATTTAGGTGGTAGAGGTCGTGTGATCTCAGGTGTTTTTGAAATTAGTAGAGTTGGTGCTTTTCAGGGTTTTTTGGGATTGCAGTAAGTACCCTTCCCATCCTTTTCTATTTAGTTAGTTTGGGCCCCAACGTTTGCTCATACTATTTTCTGTCTGTGTCAGTATTCCTTCTTGTCTAACAGCCATTACATGTTTGGGGGCTTTCTATGTTCTTTGGGGATCTGCTCCGGGGCAGATAGCTTTCCTATTTCTATCTTTAGGTGTGGTTAGTTTCTCAGGCTGTGACGAGGCGTCTAGGACCAACGTAGGAGCGCTCCACGGCTGCCTCTAGTTGTGGTGGTTAGTCAGGGTACTGCAATCTCATAGATTCCAACTGCTCTGGTGTATTGCCTTTTTTACCTGCACTCCTCAGTTACCGAAACATAACAGTATCACCGGCCCAAAATTTAAAGTTGTATGGTACTCACAGAAGGGAAAAATATTGTGAAAGAAAAAACGGTTGTCAGAGTTGTCAGAGATATTTTTCCGTTTGTTGCATTTTTTTTTTTTTTTTCCCTCTGTATCTCTGGGTGCTGGGGAGGATTTTTTCTCTCAATGGAGTTTGCACAGTTGTCTGGCCTTGTGGATCAGCTTGCCACTGAGGTTCAGAGTATTGCTGCATATCTTGCTAGGTTGCCTGTTGTGGAACCTAGGATTCCCATGCCAGATTTGTTTTTGGGGGATCGAGCTAAGTTTCAGAATTTCAAAAATAATTGTAAATTGTTTTTTGCCTTAAAATCTAAGTCTTCAGGGAACGCAGCGCAGCAGGTTCAAATTGTCATCTCTCTCCTGCGCGGCGATCCTCAGGATTGGGCTTTTTCCCTGACACCTGGGGATCCTGTTTTGAGTGATGTTGATGCATTTTTTCAGGCTTTGGGGTTATTGTACGATAAGCCTAATGTCACTGATCAAGCTGAAAAAGCCTTGTTGGCATTAAATCAGGGGCTTGATGACGCTGAGTTATACTGTCAGAGATTCCGTAGGTGGGCAGTCCTGACCAAGTGGAATGACGACGCTTTGGCGGCCCTTTTTCGGAAGGGTCTGTCAGATAATGTAAAGGATGTTATGGTGGGATTCCCTGTCCCCTCTGGTCTCAATGATTCTATGTCATTAGCGATTCAAATTGACAGACGTTTGCGTGAGCGGAGAAGTATGCGTGGAATAGTGTTGCCTTGTGAACCTGCTTCTGAATCCATGCAGTGTGATAGAGTGGTGTCTGGGGCACAGCATCATGAGTTTCGAAAGCGCAATGGGTTATGTTTCTACTGTGGTAATGCCTCTCATGCTATTTCAGTCTGCCCTAAGCGGGGAAGACGTTTTGCACGCTCAGTTGTCTTGGGTAGTGTTCAGACTAAGTTTTTATTAACTGTCACTCTGATATGCTCTCTGTCCTCATTTTCTGCTCAGGCTTTCATTGATTCTGGAGCAGCTATTAACCTGATGGATTATGATTTTGCTAAACGTTGTGGGTTTCCCTTGATACCCCTACAGAAGTCTATTCCCCTACTGGGGATCGATTCCACCCCTTTGGCTGAGAATAAACCTCAGTTCTCTACTCAGGTGATAATGAGGGTTGAACCTGATCATCAGGAGTGCTGCAAATTTTTGGTTCTGTATAATCTGCATGATATTATCGTACTGGGTTTCCCTTGGTTGTAGTCTCATAATCCTGTTTTGGATTGGAAAACTGTGTCTGTAACCAGTTGGGGCTGCCAATGTGTTAATACCAACACTCCTGTTTTTTCTGCCTCCCCCCAGGCTCAGGATGTTCCTGACTTTTTGATTGATTTTTCTGATGTGTTTAGCGAAAGTAAATCTGCATCCTTGCCTCACCATAGGAGCTATGACTGCGCTATTGAATTAGTGCCTGGTAGTAAATTCCCTAAAGGTCGCCTTTTTAACTTGTCTGTACCTGAACATGACGCTATGCGGTCTTATATCAAGGAATCATTGGAGAAGGGTCATATCAGACCATCCTCTTCACCCTTAGGTGCCGGTTTTTTCTTTGTGGCCAAAAAGGATGGTTCATTAAGGCCGTGTATTGATTATCGTCTTTTGAACAATATTACTGTGAAATATCAATATCCGTTACCCTTGATTTCAGACCTGTTTTCCAGGGTGAAAAATGCTACTTGGTTTACCAAGCTTGACCTCAGGGGGCATATAACCTTATTCGCATTAAGCACGGGGATGAATGGAAGACGGCATTTAACACCCCTGAGGGGCATTTTGAGTACCTTGTGATGCCCTTTGGGCTCACTAATGCTCCTTCTGTCTTCCAGTCCTTCATGAATGACATTTTCAGGGATTTTGTGGATAAATTTCTGATTGTTTATTTGGATGATATCTTGATTTTTCCAATGACTGGACTCTCATGTGAAACATGTTCGAACTGTATTCCAGATTTTGAGAGAGAATGCTCTGTATGTGAAGGGATCAAAGTGTCTTTTTGGCGTACAGAAGGATCTCATTTTTGGGATTCATTTTGTCCCCATCTGTTATTGAAATGGACCCGGTCAAGGTTCAGGCCATCTGTGATTGGGTCCAACCTACTTCATTAAAGGCTCTTCAAAGATTTTTGGGTTTTGCCAATTTTTATCGTAAATTTATTGGTAATTTCTCGGTTATTGTTAAACCTTTAACTGATTTGACCAAAAAGGGTTCTGATGTGGTGAATTGGCCTCCTGAGGCAGTCTCTGCATTTCAGGAACTTAAGCAGAGATTCACTTCTGCTCCTGTTCTACGGCAGCCTGATGTTTCTCTACCATTTCAGGTGGAGGTTGATGCCTCTGAAATTGGGGCAGGTGCCGTTTTGTCCCAAAGAGATCCAGAGACCTCTAAAAGTAACCCTTGTGCCTTTTTCTCTCGAAAATTTTCTCCTACTGAACGTAATTATGACGTGGGTAATCGGGAGTTATTGGCCAGGAAGTGGGCTTTTGAAGAGTGGAGACATTGGCTGGAGGGAGCCAAACATCAGGTGGTGGTCCTTACGGACCATAAGAATCTGGTTTATCTGGAATCTGCCAAGCAACTTAATCCTAGACAGGCCAAGTGGGCCTTGTTTTTCACACGTTTTAATTTTGTGGTTTCATTTCTTCCTGGCACTAAGAATGTTAAGGCGGATGCCCTCTCGAGGAGTTTCCTGGCGGACTCTCCTGAGTTATCTGATCCTTCTGTTATTTTGAAAGAGGGTATAGTTCTTTCCGCCATCTCGCCCAATTTGAGACTGGCTCTGGAGGGGTGTCAGGAGGATAAGCCCGAGCGCTGCCCTGTTGGGAAATTGTTTGTCCCGGACCAGTGGAAAAAGAGTGTGATGTCTGAGATTCATTGTTCCGCGCTGGCCGGTTATCCCGGAATTTTTGGTACCAGAGACTTGGTTAGTCGGTCCTTTTGGTGGCCTACCTTGTCTCGTGATGTCAGGGAATTTGTGCAGTCCTGCGGGACTTGCTCTCGCTCCAAGCCTTGCTCTCGTTCTAGTGGTTTGTTGATGCCATTGCCTGTGCCCAAGAGACCATGGACCCATAGCTCTATGGATTTCATTTCCGACCTCCCTGTTTCTCAGAGAATGACCGTCATCTGGGTAATTTGTGATAGGTTTTCCAAGATGATACATCTTGTGCCATTACCTAAGTTGCCTTCCTCCTCTGAATTGGTGCCTTTGTTCCTTCAGCACGTGGTTCTTTTACACGGCATTCCTGAGAACATTGTGTCTGACAGAGGAGTCCAGTTTGTTTCAAGATTTTGGAGGACCTTTTGTTCTAAACTTGGTGTTCAATTGTCTTTCTCCTCGGCGTTTCATCCTCAGACCAATGGTCAAACTGAGAGAACAAACCAGACATTGGAGACTTATCTAAGATGCTTTGTGTCTGCTGATCAGGATGACTGGGTCTCTTTTTTGCCTTTGGCTGAGTTTGCTCTTAATAATAGGGCTAGCTCTGCCACTTTGATGTCTCCATTTTTCTGTAATTCTGGGTTTCACCCTCGATTTTCTTCAGGACAGACGGAGGCTTCTGTCTGTCCAGGTGTTGACTCTGTTGTGGAGCGTATGCAACAGATTTGGGACCAGGTAGTGGAGAGGTTGTCCCTCTCTCAGAAGAGGGCCCAGCGGTTTGCTAACCGGCATAGGACTGATGGTCCTCGGTTTAAAGTGGGGGACTTGGTCTGGTTGTCCTCAAAAAATATTCCTATGAGAGTGGCATCTCCTAAATTTAAGCCTAGGTTCATTGGACCTTATAAGATCATGGAGATTCTTAATCCTGTTTCTTTTCGTTTGCTTCTTCCAGGGACATATAAGATCCATAACGTGTTCCACAAGTCCTTGTTGAAGAGGTTCGTTGAGCCAGTGGTTCCTACTACTGTGCCTCCTGACCCTGTTTTGGTTGAGGGCAATCTGGAGTATGTGGTTGAGAAAATATTGAATTCTCGTTTTTCTAGACGGAAACTCCAGTATTTGGTTAAGTGGAGAGGTTATGGTCAGGAAGACAATTCTTGGGTGTTTGCTTCGGACATCCATGCTAGGAGACTCATCCGTGCGTATCATAGAACTCATCCTGACCGACCTGGTTGCTCAAGTGAGGGTTCGGTGACCCCTCCTCAAGGGGGGGTACTGTTGTGAATGGACTTGAAATGAGTTCTGAGCAGAGGCTCCCTCTGGTGGTTACAAGCGGTACTGGACTGTCCAGTGAAGATTGTGATTAGTGGGAATCAGGTGTTACTGACTGGTCTTATATAAGGGAGTCTGTTGTGAATGGGTTTGAGATGAGTTCTGAGCAGAGGCTCCCTCTGGTGGTTACAAGCGGTACTAGTGAAGATTGTGAGGACTGGGAATCAGGTGTTACTGACTGGTCTTATATAAGGGAGTCATTTTCCCATCAGGGTTGCCAGTGATCAATTGTTCTGGTCTGAATCCTTCTTTCCAGTTTCCCTTGTAGCCTGCTGTGTCTGTCTGCATCTCCTGCTATCAGATAAGACATTTTCTTCTTTTGTGTTTGTGCTATATTTTTGCATTTTGTCATGCACTTCTGTGGGGGCCTTCTGGGTCCCCTCCGGGGGCTTTTGCCCTCTCAGTTTGTTCAGCCACTGAGTTTTGTACTTTTGCTTTTCCAGTTTTTTCAGTGGCTGCTGTCTTGATTTTGTTACACCAGAGAACTAATTTAGGTGGTAGAGGTCGTGTGATCTCAGGTGATTTTGAAATTAGTAGAGTTGGTGTTTTTCAGGGTTTTCTGAGATTGCAGTAAGTACCCTTCCTGTCCTTTTCTATTTAGATAGTTTTGGCCCCAGCATTTGCTCATACTATTTTCTTTCTGTGTCAGTATTTCCTCTTGTCTAACCGCCATTACATGTTTGGGGGCTTTCTATTATCTTTGGGGTCTGCTCCGGGGCAGATAGCTTTCCTATTTCTATGTTTAGGTGTAGTTAGTTTCTCAGGCTGTGACGAGGCGTCTAGGACCAACGTAGGAACGCTCCACGGCTGCCTCTAGTTGCGGTGGTTAGTCAGGGTACTGCAATCTCATAGATTCCAACTGCTCTGGTGTATTGCCTTTTTTACCTGCACTCCTCAGCTACCGTAACATAACAGTATCACCGGCCAAAAAATTGAATGGTACTCACAGAAGGGAAAAAATATTGTGACAGAAGAAAGGTTGTCAGAGTTGTCAGAGATATTTTTCTGTTTGTTGCATTTTTTTCCCTCTGTATCTCTGGGTGCTGCGGAGGATCTTTTCTCCCAATGGAGTTTGCACAGTTGTCTGGCCGTGTGGATCAGCTTGCCACTGAGGTTCAGAGTATTGCTGCATATCTTGCTAGGTTGCCTGTTGTGGAACCTAGGATTCCCATGCCAGATTTGTTTTTAGGGGATCGAGCTAAGTTTCAGAATTTCAAAAATAATTGTAAATTGTTTTTTGCCTTAAATTTAAGTCCTCAGGAAACGCAGCGCAGCAGGTTCAAATTATCATCTCTCTCCTGCGCGGCGATCCTCAGGATTGGGCTTTTTCCCTGATACCTGGGGATCCTGTTTTGAGTGATGTTGATGCATTTTTTCAGGCTTTGGGGTTATTGTACGATGAGCCTAATGTCACTGATCAAGCTGAAAAAGCCTTGTTGGCATTAAATCAGGGGCTTGATGACGCTGAGTTATACTGTCAGAGATTCCGTAGGTGGGCAGTCCTGACCAAATGGAATGACGACGCTTTGGCGGCCCTTTTCCGGAAGGGTCTGTCGGATAATGTAAAGGATGTTATGGTGGGATTCCCTGTCCCCTCTGGTCTCAATGATTCTATGTCATTAGCGATTCAAATTGACAGACGTTTGCGTGAGCGGAGAAGTATGCGTGGAGTGGTGTTGCCTTGTGAGCCAGCTTCTGAGCCCATGCAGTGTGATGGAGTGGTGTCTGGGGCACAGCGTCATGAGTTTCGAAAGCGCAATGGGTTATGTTTCTACTGTGGTGATGCCTCTCATGCTATTTCAGTCTGCCCTAAGCGGGGAAGACGTTTTGCACGCTCAGTTGTCTTGGGTAGTGTTCAGACTAAGTTTTTATTAACTGTCACTCTGATATGCTCTCTGTCCTCATTTTCTGCTCAGGCTTTTGTTGATTCTGGAGCAGCTATTAACCTGATGGATTATGATTTTGCTAAACGTTGTGGGTTTCCCTTGATACCCCTACAGAAGTCTATTCCCCTACTGGGGATCGATTCTACCCCTTTGGCTGAGAATAAACCCAGTTTTCTACTCAGGTGATAATGAGGGTTGAACCTGATCACCAGGAGTGCTGCAAATTTTTGGTTCTATATAATCTGCATGACATTATCGTGCTGGGTTTCCCTTGGTTACAGTCTCATAATCCTGTTTTGGATTGGAAATCTGTGTCTGTAACCAGTTGGGGCTGCCAATGTGTTAATACCAACACTCCTGTTTTTTCTGCCTCCCCCCAGGCCAGGATGTTCCTGACTTTTTGTTTGATTTTTCTGATGTGTTTAGCGAAAGTAAATCTGCATCCTTGCCTCCCATAGGAGCTATGACTGCGCTATTGAATTAGTGCCGGGTAGTAAATTCCCTAAAGGTCGCCTTTTTAACTTATCTGTACCTGAACATGACGCTATGCGGTCTTATATCAAGGAATCATTGGAGAAGGGTCATATCAGACCATCCTCTTCACCCTTAGGTGCCGGTTTTTTCTTTGTGGCCAAAAAAGATGGTTCATTAAGGCCGTGTATTGATTATCGTCTCTTGAACAATATTACTGTGAAATATCAATACCCGTTACCCTTGATTTCTGACCTGTTTTCCAGGGTGAAAAACGCTACTTGGTTTACCAAGCTTGACCTCAGGGGGGCGTATAACCTTATTCGCATTAAGCACGGGGATGAATGGAAGACGGCATTCAATACCCCTGAAGGGCATTTTGAGTACCTAGTGATGCCCTTTGGGCTCACTAATGCTCCTTCCGTCTTCCAGTCCTTCATGAATGACATTTTCAGGGATTTTGTGGACAAATTTCTGATTGTTTATTTGGATGATATCTTGATTTTTTCTAATGACTGGGACTCTCATGTGAAACATGTTCGAACTGTATTCCAGATTTTGAGAGAGAATGCTCTGTATGTGAAGGGATCAAAGTGTCTTTTTGGCGTACAGAAGATCTCATTTCTGGGATTCATTTTGTCCCCATCTGTTATTGAAATGGACCCGGTCAAGGTTCAGGCCATCTGTGATTGGGTCCAACCTACTTCATTAAAGGCTCTTCAGAGATTTTTGGGTTTTGCCAATTTTTATCGTAAATTTATTGGTAATTTCTCGGTTATTGTTAAACCATTAACTGATTTGACCAGAAAGGGTTCTGATGTGGTGAATTGGCCTCCTGAGGCAGTCTCTGCATTTCAGGAACTTAAGCAGAGATTCACTTCTGCTCCTGTTCTACGGCAGCCTGATGTTTCTCTGCCATTTCAGGTGGAGGTTGATGCCTCTGAAATTGGGGCAGGTGCCGTTTTGTCCCAAAAAGATCCAGAGACCTCTAAAAGTAACCCTTGTGCCTTTTTCTCTCGAAAATTTTCTCCTACTGAACGTAATTATGACGTGGGTAATCGGGAGTTATTGGCCATGAAGTGGGCTTTTGAAGAGTGGAGACATTGGCTGGAGGGAGCCAAACATCAGGTGGTGGTCCTTACGGACCATAAGAATCTGGTTTATCTGGAATATGCCAAGCGACTCAATCCTAGACAGGCCAGGTGGGCCTTGTTTTTCACACGTTTTAATTTTGTGGTTTCCTTTCTTCCTGGCACTAAGAATGTTAAGGCGGATGCCCTCTCGAGGAGTTTCCTTGCGGACTCTCCTGAGTTATCTGATCCTTCTGTTATTTTGAAAGAGGGTGTAGTTCTTTCCGCCATCTCGCCCAATTTGAGACTTGCTCTGGAGGGGTGTCAGGAGGATAGGTCTGAGCGCTTCCCTGTTGGAAAATTGTTTGTCCCGGACCAATGGAAAAAGAGTGTGATGTCTGAGATTCATTGTTCCGCATTGGCTGGGCATCCCGGAATTTTTGGTACCAGAGACTTGGTTAGTCGGTCCTTTTGGTGGCCTACCTTGTCTCGCGATGTCAGGGAATTTGTGCAGTCCTGCGGGACTTGCTCTCGCTCCAAGCCTTGCTCTCGCTCTAGTGGTTTGTTGATGCCATTGCCTGTGCCCAAGAGACCATGGACCCATATCTCTATGGATTTCATTTCCGATCTTCCTGTTTCTCAGAGAATGACCACCATCTGGGTAATTTGTGATAGGTTTTCCAAAATGATACATCTTGTGCCATTACCTAAGTTGCCTTCTCCTCTGAATTGGTGCCGTTGTTCCTTCAGCACGTGGTTCGTTTACACGGCATTCCTGAGAACATTGTGTCTGACAGAGGAGTACAGTTTGTTTCCAGATTTTGGAGGACTTTTTGTTCTAAACTAGGTGTTCAATTGTCTTTCTCCTCGGCATTTCATCCTCAGACCAATGGTCAAACTGAGAGAACAAACCAGACATTGGAGACTTATCTAAGATGCTTTGTGTCTGCTGATCAGGATGACTGGGTCTCTTTTTTGCCTTTGGCTGAGTTTGCTCTTAATAATAGGGCTAGCTCTGCCACTTTGATGTCTCCGTTTTTCTGTAATTCTGGGTTTCACCCTCGATTTTCTTCAGGACAGACGGAAGCTTCTGTCTGTCCAGGTGTTGACTCTGTTGTTGAGCGTATGCAACAGATTTGGGACCAGGTAGTGGAGAGGTTGTCCCTCTCTCAGGAGAAGGCTCAGCGGTTTGCTAACCGGCATAGGACTGATGGTCCTCGGTTTAAAGTGGGGGACTTGGTCTGGTTGTCCTCAAAGAATATTCCTATGAGAGTAGCATCTCCTAAATTTAAGCCTAGGTTCATTGGACCTTATAAGATCATGGAGATTATTAATCCTGTTTCTTTTCGTTTGCTTCTTCCAGGGACATTTAAGATCCATAACGTGTTCCACAAGTCCTTGTTGAAGAGGTTTGTTGAGCCAGTGGTTCCTGCTGCTGTGCCTCCTGACCCTGTTTTGGTTGAGGGCAATCTGGAGTATGTGGTTGAGAAAATATTGGATTCTCGTTTTTCTAGACGAAGACTCCAGTATTTGGTTAAATGGAGAGGTTATGGTCAGGAAGACAATTCTTGGCTGTTTGCTTCGGACATCCATGCTAGGAGACTTATCCGTGCTTATCATAGAACTCATCCTGACCGACCTGGTTTCTCAAATGAGGGTTCGGTGACCCCTCCTCAAGGGGGGGTACTGTTGTGAATGGGTTTGAGATGAGTTCTGAGCAGAGGCTCCCTCTGGTGGTTACAAGCGGTACTAGTGAAAATTGTGAGGACTGGGAATCAGGTGTTACTGACTGGTTTTATATAAGGGAGTCATTTTCCCATCAGGGTTGCCGGTGATCAATTGTTCTGGTCTGAATCCTTCTTTCCAGTTTCCCTTGTAGCCTGCTGTGTCGTGTCTGCATCTCCTGCTATCAGATAAGACATTTTCTTCTTTTGTGTTTGTGCTATATTTTTGCATTTTGTCCTGCACTTCTGTGGGGGCCTTCTGGGTCCCCTCCGGGGGCTTTTGCCCTCTCAGTTTGTTCAGCCACTGAGTTTTGTACTTTTGCTTTTCCAGTTTTTTCAGTGGCTGCTGTCTTGATTTTGTTACACCAGAGAACTAATTTAGGTGGTAGAGGTCGTGTGATCTCAGGTGATTTTGAAATTAGTAGAGTTGGTGTTTTTCAGGGTTTTCTGAGATTGCAGTAAGTACCTTCCTGTCCTTTTCTATTTAGATAGTTTTGGCCCCAGCATTTGCTCATACTATTTTCTTTCTGTGTCAGTATTTCCTCTTGTCTAACCGCCATTACATGTTTGGGGGCTTTCTATTATCTTTGGGGTCTGCTCCGGGGCAGATAGCTTTCCTATTTCTATCTTTAGGTGTAGTTAGTTTCTCAGGCTGTGACGAGGCGTCTAGGACCAACGTAGGAACGCTCCACGGCTGCCTCTAGTTGCGGTGGTTAGTCAGGGTACTGCAATCTCATAGATTCCAACTGCTCTGGTGTATTGCCTTTTTTACCTGCACTCCTCAGCTACCGTAACATAACAGGAGTCGCCTTCCCATCAGGGTTGCCGGTGATCAATTGTTCTGGTCTCACTCCATGATTCCTGTTTCCCTTGTAGCCTGCTGTGTCGTGTCTGCATCTCCTGCTAACTGATAAGACATTTTCTTCTTTTTGTTTTTGTGCTTTATTTTTGCATTTTGTCCTGCACTTCTGTGGGGGCCTTCAGGGTCCCCTCCGGGGGCTTTTGCCCTCTCAGTTTAGTTCAGCCACTGATGTTTGTACTTTTGCTTTTTCCAGTTTCTTCAGTGGCTGCTGTTTTGATTTTGTTACACCAGAGAACTAATTTAGGTGGTAGAGGTCGTGTGATCTCAGGTGTTTTTGAAATTAGTAGAGTTGGTGCTTTGCAGGGTTTTTTGGGATTGCAGTAAGTACCCTTCCTATCCTTTTCTATTTAGTTAGTTTGGGCCCCAACCTTTGCTCATACTATTTTCTGTCTGTGTCAGTATTTCTTCTTGTCTAACAGCCATTACATGTTTGGGGGCTTTCTATGTTCTTTGGGGATCTGCTCCGGGGCAGATAGCTTTCCTATTTCTATCTTTAGGTGTAGTTAGTTTCTCAGGCTGTGACGAGGCGTCTAGGACCAACGTAGGAACGCTCCACGGCTGCCTCTAGTTGTGGTGGTTAGTCAGGGTACTGCAATCTCATAGATTCCAACTGCTCTGGTGTATTGCCTTTTTTACCTGCACTCCTCAGTTACCGAAACATAACAGCACGCATCGCTGCGTGTGACAGGCGGGAGACCAGTGATCCGCTGGTAACCAAGGTACACAGGGGTTGCCAGGCGCGGGGCTGTGCCTGGAAACCCACTGTGTACCTTGGATACCAGCGCCCTGATGCAGGGAGCTGGTAACCAAGGTACACGTCGGGTTTCCAGGCACCGCGCAGCACCTGGAAACCCTACGTGTACCTTGGTTACCAGCTCCCTGCATCAGGGTGCTGATATCCAAGGTACAGTGCGGGTAACTAAGCGATGTTACCCGCAGTGTCCCTGTGCTGATCGCTGCCCTGAGCTGCCTGTGTGGCAGCTCAGCAGCGATCATGTAGCGATACACCAGCGATCCTGATCGCTGTCAGGATCGCTGGTGTATCGCTACGTGAGACCCGGGCTTTACTCATACTGTAGTGAAGTTGATGCCACTTTTGTGGTGTCTGACAGTAATTTTTGGAAATGTGAACACTCCTTTTTGGGTCTCCTTAATGCGTGTTGCCTGTAACAGTATGCCTCTGACACCATCAGGTCTCCACTTCCTTGGACTCAACTATCCGTGTTACTATCCTTAAATTTTTCTGACAATAGTAGTCTACAAAACTGATATTTGTGCCACCTGAGTGTGGCTCAGCATGAAAGCAGGTAGAGGTGAAGCATGTGGTAACTAGTGTTGAGCGATACGATACTGCAAATATCGGGTATCGGCCGATATTAGCTGTATCGGGCTTTCGATTCCGAGTACCGATATTTTCGTCATATCGGATACCGGAATCGGATTTGTCACTGTCACTGTGAGTGTCCGTCGGTCGGGTCTGTCAGGAGTCAGCGGCACTTACCTGGCAGAAGATCTCCGGCGGTCACGTCCTGGACTGCTTGATGGCCGCCATTATCTTCTCCCTGGCGGTCACATGCAGTTTTTCGCGATAACTGCAGTGACTGCAGGGTAATCCCGGCCGTAAACCAGTCCGATGACGTCACCGCCGGGGAAGCAGGTAATCAGCTGTGCTGCGCCGGGATGACAGGCTCTGCCTGCCTGCCTGCCTGCCTCTGATGTCGTTCTGATGTAGCAGAGCTGGATCGTCGTGGGACACTCGTTACTATGGACTGCGTCGGACAGGTGGTATACTGCTGTTTTTTTTTTTCATTTTTTTACAGGAGATCGATGGCGTCGCAGGATGAGACTGTAATAAAAGTAATGAAAACTGTGTTGTGTTTTTTATTAAATTAAAAAAAATTTTTATGAACATTCACCCGTCCGGGTACATCAACAATTTAACTATTTACATACAGGGACCCTGTCCGGGTTATTTATAATTCTTTGGCAGGGGTGTTCCAGGTACCACCTGGTACTCTTCTGATGCTTGCCAAACATCCGAGACACCAAGGACCACCAGGACCTGATGACGTCGTGTGGCCTGTACAGTCAAGTCGTGACCCGCTATCTGTGTCTGTGTGGCCACCTCTTTCATCTCCCTCCGGGTCTGGAGCCCTATGTCACGGACTGAACGAACCCCAGGGGCCTAACAGGCGCCGGGTACGGGCCAGCTATAGTTATCATGTCCATAGCTGGGGCTGCTGAGGAGACCACTGAGGGAGGCTGGGGAGATTTATGGCGTGGGGTGGGCACTTGTGCAGAGGCCTGGATGTGGGAGGCTGAAGGCTCCGAGGGTCTCACAGGTTCCTGACACTCTGGGGAGTAGGGGTCGCACCTGGTAACATTTAGGGCGTACCATCCATTGTAACCCCAGTGTCGGGTGTAAGTCACCAAGTCTCCTGGCAACAGGTCCCTCCCCGGGTGTCCTTCTGGGAGGTGAGTCTCCACGTCCCGCCGGGTCACAAAGACTTCTAAATAAAGTCCAGGCTCCTCGATGAAGCCCCAACCACCTTTCAATTTAAAGCTACGTACTGCACCCTTACGCCGCGGCTCCCACAGGGTTCCTTTATCTTTTCTCATCAGGTCCTTATCTGCCCGGTCCTTCTCCAGTTGACGTTGCCGAAGCTTTTGGGATTCTCCGCTGCTCCCTTTGTCACTCTGCTTCCCGCTCCCAACGTCTCCACTCTTCCTCCTGACGCCGGTTGTAATTCTCCTCCACCAGCTGCTCCATGTCTCCACCATCAAATGCCAGCTTACGATGCCCGGTTTGCGGCAGCTCTCCTGGCGCCCCCCAGTCCTGGCGGCGCTCACCTGCGGAGGAAGCAGCCGGCTCTGGAACAGATGACAGTCGGGGCTCCGGTACAGACAGGTAGACCTCTGGTGCCTGCGCGGCCTCCTCCATGAGGACGGGTGTCGCTTCTTCTGTCTCAGCGACGGGGGCAGACAGCGGGATCTGGGGTGCTGCCGGTGCAGAGTTTTTTGCAGGAACGGGTGCCTCCACTGCGACAACGTCAACCGGATCACATTGCAAGGGCTGGGATGCCCGCACGGACTCCTCTACTAGAACGGGTGCCTCACCTTCCGGTACAGACACTTCAGGTAAGAGGGATTGGCGCCGCTCCAAGTTTAGTTTTAGGGCTCGCCAGCTGGCTTCCATCCTGGCGACCTCCTCCCGGTGCCGGGCCAGGCCTCTTAGGGTATCCTCCGCTTCTTGCAGCGTAGGAGGGTTTCCAGACCGGGTGCCCAACTGTGGTTCCGTGGCGATCGGGTCGCTTCCGTGGGGGGAGAGCTCTGACTGCTCCATCCCTTCACACTTCTGCTTGTGTCCATTAGCCATCTCTGCCAAGTCACATGTGTCATTAGCATCTGGAGAGGGCCCCTCTTTTGTAGGGAGGCGGGACCTTCGTGTTAGTTTCCGCACACTGAGGAGGATGAGGAGGCGGAACTGAAGAGCTGTGGGGCACGATCTTACATTGCAGTACCATTTAGAGTGGTCGGCCATCGTTTTCGCGCCACTGAGTGAGTGTACACCCACGAAGAGCACGCCCTTCTTCTTCACCAGTGCCTCGTCGTGACGCAGATATAGCGGAAAAATGGCAAATACATTCTCTGATGATTTTAGCAATTCTCAAGCACAAAACCAGTTCAATTCAGGCACACAGGACTCGCTTATAGCGAGCTACAGAATCCTGTTCGTGACGCCCAAGTTGAGTCGCACAGAGCCAGAGGTTTTGGGGGTACTCGGCACCGAGCCCGTCAACTTCTATGGGGTATGTCACGGCTTTACCCGGCAATTGAATCAGAGTCTATTTTACTATGTAGAAGTGTATAAACTATAAAAATATGTATATATATATATGTCACAATGACATGTATATATATATATATATATATATATATATATGTATTCTATGTGTGTATATTTGTGTTTACAACGAAAGAAAGGGTTTTTTTTGTTGCGATATTTTGTTCCCATAGACTTACATGGGACTTCCGGTATCGGAATCGGATATCGACGATATTTAGTGATATCGGCGATACCATTCCGATACGATATTTTTAGATATCGAGCAGTATCGCTCAACACTAGTGGTAACATGGCTCGCAGCAAAGGGCCCTACACCGATCCTTCACACACCTCGTCTTAGTGATGTTCAATTGAAAGCTGTAAATGCCGTCCCAGACCTTGATACCTCATGCCTGACTGATTGCTGCAGTGCCATGCTAAAATCTGTACTTTGAGTAAATTGAGGCCACTTTCCTAGTGTCGGTCCCTCATTTGATGTGCTTTGACAGCATTTGGCCGTTATCAGGTGTTATGCATGCATTTGGTTTTGCCTCCCATTGAGATGAATCACGTTCGGTTATGTTCGGCGAATATTCAACAAATTAATCAGCGAATATTGCAAATTCGGTGAACGCAATCCAAACCGAACATTGAAATATTCGCTCATCTCTAGTCTTAATGAGGCCTAAAGGGTAGTTCAGACGTGATGGATTAGATGTGGATTTGAGTTGCAGATTCCACACCACATATGCAGAAGAGTTTATAGTAAAATACATGTGGGGGGGGGGTCATTTCATTTCAGGAAAAAACTGTGTGAAGAAGGACAAAATTACTTTTCTTAGAATGTAAAAAATTGGATGTGCCTTTGATTGTATGGGCTGCTGTCCTTGTTTGAAACTGAGTAAAAAAATCAATTAGGTGGGGGAAACAAAGCATTTTTGCACAAAAAAACTTTCAGGCTAAAGTCGGCCCTGTTCGGAAGGCCTCTATACATTTTAGATGTTCCTCCAATGCCACAAAAACGGATGGTTTTGCCAAGTTTTAAAAGTACTATTTTCTGTTTGCTCATGATAGAAGTAGTCTATGATAATATTTCACTTCTTATGTTACAACAGTGGTCTGCAAGTATGTGCCTTGGGAGAGACCTAAACAATGTTGTATTCATGGAACAATGCAGCATCATAGCAAAATGTATTTTTAAGCAAGAAGGAAAGTGTAAGCATAATAAATAGCAAAAGTGAATAAAGAATATTATGTATCTGTATGATATGAACTGGATTGTCCTTCAAATGAAAAGAAATGACATCATTAGGATTATTCTGTTGTTTTGGTTCCTTTCAAATTTCTTTATCATATACTGTATATACTCTATGTCAAAGAATGCCTTTTTTCCCTTTCTGATGTTGGTTGCCCACATCTTGCTGTCACCTTTAACTTGCAAGATAAATAGTTAAACATAGGATAGGAGTCCATAAATATGTAACTCACATCCTATATATCTGATGTGTTTCGACTGCTGTATAGGTCATAATGAAAAAGATTATGCATCTCATTATTCTTACTTCTTCTGTATGAACAGGACTTTCTATAATCCCTCGTCTTCTCAGCTCTGAAATTCATATATGTGTAGCATGACACATTTACCTGCCCTCTCAATGCACTGGTTTATTTGCAAGGCTCATCCTCTTGTCCTCTCCGGTTGCTGCCTACTCTCTAGTTATAAATCATGTACATGTATTTAGTTATTTTTCTGTTTACTTCTAAGCATATATTTAATAAATGCTTTTTTATCAACTAGTTCAAAGGAATCATGGACCCTCATTTGAGAAGTTCTTATTGACTCCCCCCAACCTCCACCCCAACAAAAAAAATAATTGGCGGATTAGGCAGGTTCATGGCTCATAGGTCTAGTCAAAGGAGGGCATATCTTCCAACTTTTATAGAGACAGAGTTACACATATTGCAAAACAAAGTAATTTTGTTCTTATTAAAGTTCTTTAGTGTTCTCATCCACTATGATAACTCACTTATGGCCCCATAAAGTGTGATGCCCACAAAAAAACTCCTCAAATGCAATATGATACCTGTACAGTGAACTCCTCCACAGAACCCTCCACACACACAGTATGATGCTCCCCACAGTCCAAGAACACACCGTGATGGCTCCCACGGTCCTAGAAACACAGTATGATGCCCCCCACATTTCTACAGCAAAGGATGATGGCACCTCAGTACAACAGCACAGGATAATGACCTCCAGACAGCCTTCCACACTGTATGAAGGCCACACAACCAGCCGCAAAGTATTATTGACCCACACATCCCTCCCTCAGTGTATTGGCTCCCATGCAGAACTCCATACAGTATAATTTCTCACAAAATAGTATATTGGCTCCCTGATAGACACCTCTGCATTACTAACCCTTGGACTTGATGTCAGCGGTCATAAAACAGCTGACATAAGCCCAAAACTATTACCCCACTTGCTAATGCACCAGGACAAGTGGGAAGAGCCGAGGCTAAGTGCCAGAATTGACGCATCTAATGGACATGCCGTTTCTGGAGCGGCTGAGGGCTGATGTTCTTAGTCTGGGAGGGGGCCAAGGTCAATGGTTCATTCCCAACCCTTTAATATCAGCCCGCTGCTGTCTGTTTAGCCTTTGCTGGCTAGGAAAAATAGGATTGACCCACGTAATTTTTTTGTGATCCCCTTTACTAGCCAGTAAAGGTTAGGCAAACATCTGTGAGCTGTGATTAATAGGCTGGGTACCTTTATGGCTATTGGCCCCTTCCCAGAATATTAACACCAACCCCCATCTGTCAGCTTTCTCTCAGCTGGATAGGAAAATTAAGGGGGACCCCATGCCATTTTTTTTATTTTATTTATTTAATTGTGTGATACACAGACTGCGTGTGCTGACTCCAACTCTCAGCGGTGTCATTTGGTTGTGCTAATAACAGGGAGTTCAGGCAACAATGATGAGAGCTGGATTCAGCACCCAGCTCCTGGAAACCACGCTAAGTGTACTGTCTTTGCTGGTGAGTGTCACACTGTAGGCATCCATGTATCATCAGCGTACGGGACATATTGTGAACCGTGCTGCAGGCAAAAAATGGACATAGACATGTGGAAACACACTAACGTGCACAGACCCATAGATTTTAATGGGTCTATGTGTGTAAGTGTCTCCAGTACGTGTGAAAACTGTCACCACATGTACTGGAGACACTGACATGTGAAGAAGGCCTTATGCATATTTGACGTTTCCATTATTCTAACAACTAACAGAATAAGGTTTATGGTTTACTACAGCTAAACCACCTCTCCAATTTTAGATGTCTTGACAGCAGAGATTTTAGTTTTCTGTGTCTTATTAAATAGGATTTGGACAGTGTGCTGCAAGAATGTTCCTTACTAAGCTCAAAGCGGAATGAATTTTTCAATCTTTATTTATTAACAGAGAATTAAAAAAGGTACTGTATGATCTCTTAATTGTCTCCAAGACAACTGTGTACCTGAAAAACTGTAAAAGAATTGTTGCCATCAGAACCTGCAACTTTATCCATAATATAAAACATATTATAGACAATGCAAACCTGCAAAATCAATTTATTAATTATTGATACATGAAAAATGAAGCACCTTTTCAGATTCTCTTAATCAGCATGCCCAATAAATAAAATGTATCACCTATCCATGAGATTTAAAAATGAGTTTTCTAAGCCAGACAACTACATTAAATTAACTCTTTTTAGAACCTATGATGTAAATATATGTGTAAGTTCCCAAAATTGGGATGCTGATAGGTTGTTATGGCAGCTGAGGGCCTAATAACGGCTAATCTTCATACAACTCTTAGACCTAATAGGATAACTGTCAATTTCACGCTGACAAGTACAGTACACTGTAATATTGAAGTATTTAACTATGTAATATAAGCAATCAGGCTCACAGATGGTCATGTCCCAAGTTTAGGAGTTATTAAGACATGAATGATTTTCCTTCTACGCAAAAAAATGGTCTGAGTTTCATCAGGGTTTTAATTCAAATTTCATCAATGATTGCTCAATTTTTACCATCAGTGTTTTATCATTGTATTTCATGAGTGATTTTGTTGTATAGAAAAACTTCCAATGAATTGCAAAGCTTCTGCTAGCAATTATAATTGCAATTACTATATTAATCACGGACAACACCCAGATAGCATTTGTGTGCTGTCCATGATTTTACTGGACCCTAGACATGTATAGGTAAAAAACACATATAGAACATACAGTACATGAAAATCTGACATCTGAATTAGCCATTGCACTAAGAAATATGAAACTGAAAACAATTAAAAAATGACCAAAAAATGTTTTCCTATCAAATATTTTATTGCATAAAAAAATGTAAGAAAAAGAGACAGATAGGTATAACTGAGTCAATGGTGATGCCATCTATATGATGATTTATTAACCGAACACTCTATTTAAACTGTACAACAACTATTGTAAAAAAAATATTCATTCCATCATGAAAAGGGTGGAATAAAATGCATTCCAAAAGTTGAATGTACCACAAAATGATACCGCTGCAAATTCTGACAAAAAACAAGCCTTTAAATGTTTTGACTTGATAAATGAATACCACCCGCCCCCCAAAATAATATTAAAAAAAGTGTTTTTGCTTGCAAGAGTAATGAAATATGAAAAACAATATAAACTAGGTATCATCTTAATAAAAAAAAAACTGTGGAATACATTTAACAGCTGAATATTATAACACCAAAATCAAGAAAACAAGCAGTAAGAGATGCAGAATTGTTATTTTTTGTATTTCCTGTCTTGTGTTTATAAAGATAATCAATAAATTAGCAAATTTAAAAAAAATACAAGTGTCAAAGATAACATTTGTCATATGAGTACGTTGAAGGAAATATAAAAAGTATTATTGCTTTTGATATACAGCAATTAAAAAGTGAAAAAATGTCAGTTCCTTAAGTGATAAACTGCTAGAGTCGTTAAAAAGGAACTTTACTCTCAATAAAATGTTCATAAATCCATAGTACAGGTTATTAAAAAAAACTTTTTAAGGTTACTTATCAGAGAAATCAGCTTACTTCCCAACTTATCAGTCATGTATTCCCCTGCTCCTAGTGATAGATCATTCCTGACCAAACCGAGACAAAGAGTCGGTTCCCTGCTAGGAAGATGGGAGATGGCACACCTGTGAGAGCCATTAGATTTTCTAAATGGCTCTCAGTGGAAATAAAATTATGGTGTTCGGCGGCCATATTCCCACCCACCCAAACCAAACCCCACCCACTGATCTAATTGGCTGTCTGCAAGTAGGTGGGGTTTCAGCCACGGGTTTGGGCTGCATTAATTTCATCTTAAATATGTGTTCACCTGGGGTGAATACACACATGGATCCATAGAAAATGGGAGAAACAAATTGAAAAAAGTGCTATATAGTGTATATATGAAATATGCATGGATCCATGTAGGATCCAAAAGATCACTACCTTGCATTTTGAACTTGTCATCCACCGTGTTAAAACAACTAAAGTGTGAGAAGACAGAATGCAGGAGTCATTTGACACAGCCCATTATCCTCTATGGAGAGGGGGAGGAGGAGTGAGCATCTATTCTGTACTAAAAGGGAAATTGAATATTACATACACATTTAAGCATAAGGTGTCAAACAGTGTCACACAAACTATCAGAAACCTTAGGCTATTAGACAGGTAAAAGTGTTCCGTTGATCTTTCCCACTACCACTTTAAATAGCTATAGTTGTGCAAAAAAAGAAAGCAAAAGAGGCTAGAATGGAGATTTTTAATCTTCAGTAATGATTATCACTTTTGTCTTGAATGCAATGAAAGCAGAAATTGGTCTGGAGACCATGTGGTCAACGTTTTGAAGAGGCATTCATAAGAGATCCTCACACTGATCTGACTCCTGGGATTATGGTATGGGGTGGCATAATGTACTATAGCCAGATCCCTTTAGTCTTCATTTCAGGTACACTCGTCGTTAAACTGAATTGTACAGCTATTTATCCATAGTGCCACAGGACAAATGTTGTTCATACAACTGTAAGCAGCCTGCATGGCCTAAATGTGCTTTCATGACCTGCAATGTCTCTTGATTTGTCTCCCATCGCCCATTTCTGTGATGTGATTGGTTGCAATTGCAAAGGGACTTCCAGCAGTAGATATTCATGATTAGCGTGCCCTAGTGCATTATGCTTGGCAGATAATTTATTAATAATCTCATTAATAGCAGCCAAGGCGTATAAGTGCGTGTATTTCTGCACATGGTGCTCATACTCAATATTGAATACATTGAGATTTTTTAAAATCTTTGCTTCCCTTTTTTTGATCATTTCTATATAATTAACATGTCTAACGATCCTGTGATTTTTATAATTTAATAATTTTTGTGCATTGCACTCATGCGCAATACTGAATAAATCGCTTTTTTAAAACTTTGTTTCTATTTTTTCAGAATTTACACATCATTAGCAAGCCTCTCAATCCTGTGATTTCCATAATTCCACGACTTTTACTTCATAGTGTTGCAATTTTACCATTGAGGTGTGTGTATAGGATCATTATAAAAGTCGTTTTTCGATTTAAAATAAAATTACATATTACACAAACTTTAATGTACTCTGAAAGTGCTTTAGAAATTTCTTAACATGTACTTCCCCCTGCGGCATAATGTCTTCTAATAACTTAAATCTCTGTCAATTATGTATGAAGTATGATATGGAAAGTCATGAACAGCTCCAGCACACAGTGTGGAGTCCTTAAAATGCTTTTGCTGTACTATGATCAGTTCCAGACGCTGGTTCGTGAAGGAAGGAAATGATTTCTTTGGCTTTTACATTCTACTGTTTCCAAAGTATGTTTCTCATCACATATTTAATGAATGATATCTATTTTGTTTCACACAGAAATCTGCTTATGTTGGAAGGAGATGGCAAGGATCACCTCATCCTAAATACTGGGTGGGAATATTCTCCATTTGCTAAAAACAACTTTTTACATGTGCTTTCCGTGTGCATAATGGTCGTTATTTGCTGAGATTTATAGTTCTTACTATTTTTATTTTAAAACCTATAGAAAAATATTTCAAATAAAAAATATTGTATTTCTCCGAAAATAAGACAAGGTCTTACATTATTTTTGCTCTGAAAGATGGGATAGGGCTCATTTTCAGGGGACGTATTGTTGTATTGTTTTTTTCCCATGAACAACAGTCCACATGTATTCTTGAATCAAAAAATCAACATTTATTCAAATCTAATCATATAATCACACATATATATGTATATACACACACTGCACATACAAATGAATACACACATTCTGCACATATGCATATTAATATACACACACTGCACATACACATGTAAATATACAAGTAATGCACATATGGTACATACCAACCTGTCTCCTCTTCAGTTCCTCTAGACTCCAACAGTGAAAGAACCTTTGGCAACATCATGGTCTGTCTCATCTTTAGGTCCTCTAGACTCCTGCAGTTACAGAACATTAGGTGACATCATAATCACATGACCGTAATGTCACCAAAGGTCTTTAAGCAGTTTTAGTTTTCGGAATAGAAATTCAGGGGACCCCCTAAAATAGTGATTGAAGCTTGAAGAGGACAATTTGCATATTCCAGGTGCCTTCTGGGAAAAGCAAAGAGTCTCAGCAAGAAGATCGTTGGGTACAGCCGGTACCAGCTGCTTGGAAAGCATCACCAAACCAGGGATTGAAGCTTGAAGAGGACAATTTGCATATCCCAGGTGCCTTCTGGGAAAAGCAAAGAGTCTCCCTCAGCAAGAAGATTGTTGGGTACAGCCAGGACCAGCTGCTTGGAAAGCATTGCCAAACCAGGGATTGAAGCCTTCTGACACATGAATATTTGCCTCTAGGATATTATTGCAAGAAAGCTTGGCTGATTGAGTAGATTACACAAGAAGGAAAACACACAGCAGATTGCACAAGAAGGTTACACACAGTAGGTTACACAAGAAGGAAGACACACAGCTAGAGTTGAGCGATACTTTCCGATATCCTAAAGTATCGGAATCGGAATGGTATCGCCGATATCACTAAAATATCGGCGATACCCGATACCGATACCGGAAGTCCCATGTAAGTCTATGGGAACAAAATATCGAAATTAAAAAAAACCCATTCTTGCCTTGTTGGTTAATTGTACATGAAGGAAAACAAGAAAGAGTAATGTAGAATGTATTGGGGGAGGTTGAGGAGACATTAAAGGCATAGATGTTTGACCCAATCCAATGGAATAGCATTAATTTTTTTTTTTTAGGAAATACGTTCGGATTGACGAACAAATTGACAATGTTGTTAACCTTTTTTCTATTTTGTCAAATATGTCTGTTTCACAACTTCCATGGTCTTCACCTTTTTAACTTTTCACACACTTTCTCCTTCATAATTTTCAGCAGCATCATCTTTCTCATCAAATTATTCTTCATCTTCACCTTCTTAATCTTCTAAAACTTCTTGCTATTCATCTTTTTGTTAACATTACTTATATTGTTCTTATTAAACAGTTATTATTCTTCATATTCTACTTCTTCATCTTCTTCCTATTCATCCTTTTCATCATATTCTTATTTGTGACAGACATTCCTGTACTTGTAATCTGTAAAACTCTGAATTTTCATCCTTCCGTTCTTGCTGTCACGAAAGATTTTAATTACAACAGTATTTGTCCGCGTTCAGTTTAGCCTGCAGCAGCATCAGGCATTTTCCAGGGGCACCACGAGGAGGAACGGACTCACCCCCATACACTGCTTAGTCTTCTTCTGCTTAGAATTTAGAGCATATATTTTGCTCTTCATTTTGGTCTTATACTTAATGTTCTTCTGCTTTTTGATCTTCTGCTTATTGTTCTTCTGTCTCTTGTTCTGTATCTTGTAGTTTGTCTTAACCTTCTTTGTCCTGTTGGTGATGGTACAAAAGCCAATGGAAGTAACGAGGACCAGCTGACTGTGCTGGAACCCGGAGGGTCAGCAGAAGGAAAAGAGCCAATGGCACAACCGAGGACCAGCTGACGTTACTGGGACAGGGTTACTAAGCAGGAGGTACCTGTGCTCCAAAGCACTACCAAGGACCAGCAGACGTTGCTGGAACTCGGATACCGACATGGAGGCACCTAGGCCAAAGGCACTGCGGAGAACCAGCTGACGGTACTGGAACCCGGATGGGTAGCAGAAGGTACAAGAGTCAATGAAAGTAACGAGGACCAGCTGACTGTGCTGGAACCCGGAGGGTCAGCAGAAGGAAAAGAGCCAATGGCACAACCGAGGACCAGCTGACGTTACTGGGACAGGGTTACTAAGCAGGAGGTACCTGTGCTCCAAAGCACTACCAAGGACCAGCAGACGTTGCTGGAACTCGGATACCGACATGGAGGCACTAGGCCAAAGGTACTGCGGAGAACCAGCTGACGGTACTGGAACCCGGATGGGTAGCAGAAGGTACCCATGGAAATTAAAGTTGAGGCAGCAGGGACTGTTTGCCGTTCACACAGCAGGGAACAGCTGACATTACTGAACCAGTAACACAGGAGCAAGTGTTCACTGTGCTAACAGCACTTCCGAGAAACAACTGCGGGTTGTAACCCAGGGATGAGAAGAGAACAGGGATGAGAAGAGAACATGGTGGAGGGAGCAGGACTGTTTGCCGTTCACACAGCAGGGGAACAGCTGACATTACTGAACCCAGTAACACAGGAGCAAGTGTAGACTGTGTACAGCACTTCCGAGAAACAACTGGCGGTGTTGTAACCAGGGATGAGAAGAGAACATGGTGGAGGCAGCAGACTTTTGCGTTCACACAGCAGGGGAACAGCTGACATTACTGAATCCAGTAACACGGGAGCAAGTGTAGACTGTGCTAACAGCACTTCCGAGAAACAACTGGCGGTGTTGTAACCCAGGGATGAGAAGAGAACAGGGATGAGAAGAGAAATGTGGAGGCAGCAGGACTGTTTGCCGTTCACACAGCAGGGGAACAGCTGACATTACTGAACCCCAGTAACACGGGAGCAAGTGTAGACTGTGCTAACAGCACTTCCGAGAAACAACTGGCGGTGTTGTAACCCAGGGATGAGAAGAGAACAGGGATGAGAAGAGAACATGGTGGAGGCAGCAGGACTGTTTGCCGTTCACACAGCAGGGGAACAGCTGACATTACTGAACCCCAGTAACACAGGAGCAAGTGTAGACTGTGCTAACAGCACTTCCGAGAAACAACTGGCGGTGTTGTAACCCAGGGATGAGAAGAGAACAGGTGGAGGCAGCAGGACTGTTTGCCGTTCACACAGCAGGGGAACAGCTGACATTACTGAACCCAGTAACACAGGAGCAAGTGTAGACTGTGCTAACAGCACTTCCGAGAAACAACTGGCGGTGTTGTAACCCAGGGATGAGAAGAGAACAGGGATGAGAAGAGAACATGGTGGAGGCAGCAGGACTGTTTGCCGTTCACACAGCAGGGGAACAGCTGACATTACTGAACCCCAGTAACACAGGAGCAAGTGTAGACTGTGCTAACAGCACTTCCGAGAAACAACTGGCGGTGTTGTAACCCAGGGATGAGAAGAGAACATGGTGGAGGCAGCAGGACTTTTTGCCGTTCACACAGCAGGGGAACAGCTGACATTACTGAACCCCAGTAACACGGAGCAAGTGTAGACTGTGCTAACAGCACTTCCGAGAAACAACTGGCGGTGTTGTAACCCAGGGATGAGAAGAGAACGGGATGAAGAGAACAGGGTGGAGGCAGCAGGACTGTTTTGCCGTTCACACAGCAGGGGAACAGCTGACATTACTGAACCCCAGTAACACAGGAGCAAGTGTTAACTGTGCTAACAGCACTTCCGAGAAACAACTGGCGGTGTTGTAACCCAGGGATGAGAAGAGAACAGGGATGAAGAGAACATGGAGCAGCAGGACTGTTTGCCGTTCACACAGCAGGGGAACAGCTGACATTACTGAACCCCAGTAACACAGGAGCAAGTGTACTGTGCTAACAGCACTTCCGAGAAACAACTGGCGGTGTTGTAACCCAGGGATGAGAAGAGAACAGGGATGAGAAGAGAACATGGTGGAGGCAGCAGGACTGTTTGCCGTTCACACAGCAGGGAACAGCTGACATTACTGAACCCCAGTAACACAGGAGCAAGTGTTCACTGTGCTAACAGCACTTCCGAGAAACAACTGGCGGTGTTGTAACCCAGGGATGAGAAGAGAACAGGTGGAGGCAGCAGGACTTTTTGCCGTTCACACAGCAGGGGAACAGCTGACATTACTGAAATCCAGTAACACGGAGCAAGTGTAGACTGTGCTAACAGCACTTCCAAGCAACAACTGGCGGTGTTGGAGCCCAGGGTCAAGGAGGATGTTTAAATACTAGATCAAGTATTTTCCTTGTTACGTGTCAATTAAAAATGTCTATACTCCAAACAAGAGAAATATAACCTTTAGTACCATAAGATGATGATTTTAACTTTAAAAAATATATGTAAATTAATAATTGACAAACATAAACGCATACATTAACATGTTGAAAAGCAATGCAAACCACAATAAAAATCGGTTAAATAATCTGCTATACGGTTTTAAATAAAAGCATACAAGTACATATCAGAATCCATTAATGATGGATAAGTAACAGTATGTACACCATTTTCATTTGCTGAATAATATCACTAAAAAGTTTTTAAAAATATCTAAAATTTCCATCATGTAATACTGATAATATGTGGCAATCATTTATATTAACAAAAAAAACCTTTAAAAAGTGCATAGTGAAAACAGCTATTTATGCCTGACTGTGGACTTGCAAGCATGACAACGGATAGATAAGGTATATATAGATGACACTGCATAGCCACAGATGGTGAATGGCGATGTAATACTGTACCTCAATAAAGTGTGCGTTACTACTACATCCTTTTTTTTATATAGCTTTATAAAAGGGTACGTGCATGTATGCTTGCGCCTTTGTTTGGACGCACAGACTGGCTTCCTGCTGTGACGCGTTGGGTATTGGAGCGTCTGTGCGTCTTATGACGCAGACTAACATTCACGGTGCGCATCGTTCATCATCGCAAGCGTACCGACAACACAAAGGCGTTGTCATGACTGCTTTACTCAGTAAACATGCACCTATGATGAAACATACACGCATGTGCCCTATTACATAACAAGCTACAAGAAAAATGCGTGTGAGGTGTGACACAGCTGTTTTGTTAAGGTACAGTATTATATCGACATTGTACAGGTGTCGCTATTCAGTCTGATAAATAGATATCATTCACCTATTCTATCAGTTGTCGTTCTTTCAGCACCACTTACAGGTATATATTTTGCTATTGTGACTATGCACTATTGACTTTACCAAGGTAATGCATGATTTTTGTTAGCGATTATCATGTTTACATGAAGGACCTTTATGATATGGGCTGTTAACTTTCTAATCAAATATGTATTTTTTAAAATGACACAAATATAAGTAATGTTGAAGAGGACTATTCCTACATGCATTGTTTGCACAATATTACAGGTGTACATCACGTCCCTTAATCAACATTGGATATTATATTTACTTGTATGCTTTTATTTCAAAGGCAAGAACACTGAAGTATAACCTTCGCACTGCAGCAGTTGTCAAAGTTCAACCCACATTATGCACTTCCAACATTGCAGTATTTGAGTCATCATGATGTGAGTTGGATTTGTCTAAGCTATGGAGTGACAAGGTTGACCATCAGTATCCTATAGCATAAGTAGGCTTTTGTGTTTGCATTTGTTTTCGACATGTGCATATCTGTAATAATATGTCACAATTATTTTGTTACAGATTTGTGACAAAGACAAATCATTTTATGGTTTGAAAGTTGACGTTTCAAATGTTTACAGCTTAGAAATCATGGTGTAGCCTCATATCTATGTGTAGCACTACACACTTTGAGATGTCATGTTTTTTTCACCATGATTAGGTAGCTAGCAGTAATTTTTGCCGGACACACAGCAGGGGAACAGCAGGCGTTACTGAACCCCACAAACACATCAGCGATTGTTTTCATCTGTGCATCTAACACTTCTGAGCAGCAACTAGCGCTGTTGAAGCCCAGGGTCAAGGAGGGTGTAGGCAGAGGCCTAGTATGAGACGTTTGAAGTTGAAGTTGTAGTTAGCAGCAGTAATTTTTGCCAGACACACAGCAGGGGAACAGCAGGCGTTACTGAACCCCACAAACACATCAGCGATTGTTTTCATCTGTGCATCTAACACTTCTGAGCAGCAACTAGCGCTGTTGAAGCCCAGGGTCAAGGAGGGTGTAGGCAGAGGCCTAGTATGAGACGTTTGAAGTTGAAGTTGTAGTTAGCAGCAGTAATTTTTGCCAGACACACAGCAGGGGAACAGCAGGCGTTACTGAACCCCACAAACACATCAGCGATTGTTTTCATCTGTGCATCTAACACTTCTGAGCAGCAACTAGCGCTGTTGAAGCCCAGGGTCAAGGAGGGTGTAGGCAGAGGCCTAGTATGAGACGTTTGAAGTTGAAGTTGTAGTTAGCAGCAGTAATTTTTGCCAGACACACAGCAGGGGAACAGCAGGCGTTACTGAACCCCACAAACACATCAGCGATTGTTTTCATCTGTGCATCTAACACTTCTGAGCAGCAACTGGCGCTGTTGAAGCCCAGGGTCAAGGAGGGTGTAGGCACAAAATATTGAGTTATTGCCTTGTTACGTGGCCATTGCAAATGTATGTACTTCAAACAAGAATAAATGAACTTTTACTACAACAATAAAATGATAAATTTCAATTACAAGAATAGAAAAATATTTATACTTGACAGTCCTCTGTGGTTGATAACGTTTAATGGCTAACTGAAAATATGGTAACAAATTCAAAGCTTTCGAGACTACTCAGGTGTCTTCATCAGGCTAAGAGTAAAGCCAAAAATGAAGAATCACATATTTCTACACACAACAGGACACAGGAATAGCTAAGACAAGTGAGGGAGGGACAAGTGAGGGGAGACCGGCAACAAAAAGGAGAACAAGGATGAATTATCAGCGCCACACAATCACAGATAAATTAATGAATTTACCTGTGGCAAAAGACTTTTGTTGCCCGGTCATAGCATCATGGATATGGAATTACTGGTATTAAAATATAACTTCAAATATGAGAAACGTACAAAGGTTTCAGAATATAAGCTCATCATGACCTTTGACACTGTTAGTGATGGAATGAATAGATCACATGGATTTATGTCATTCTATATCAATTAAGGAATCTGCGTCTATGCCCTTCCAGGGTCATGAAAACCCAAAAAAATACGCCAATGAGAGGGCAATCAAACTTTCTATCCTTATCTAGGAACTGTTCCAATATTTATGTTCATCCCTGTGAGATAATGACAGTTCTGATACACGTCACTTACTTGTCTTACCTATTGCACTATTCCTGTGTCCTGTTGTGTATAGAAATATGTGATGCTTAATTTTTTTAGTTAGTCTTTCCCTGATGAAGAGACGTGAGTAGCCTTGAAAGCTTGCAATTTGTTTCCATCTTTTCAGTTATCCATTAAAAGGTATCAACCACTGCTGACTCTGAAGTCTAAATATTTTTCTATCTACTGGCTAACACGGTACAAAGATACACATGTTTTCTAATTTCAAGAAGGAAAAATAAAGAAAATACAAATATAAACGCATATATGCACATGCCAAAAATAAATGGAACAACACAACACCCAAAAAATTGGTAACAAAATATAGTGTTGTAAATTTAAGAATAAAAGTACATTTTTTTTTTATGAATAATGCTTAAGGAACGCTATGTTAAACCATAACATAGTGAAGACAATGGATTTTGTAATAGTCACTCATCATCATCATCGCAAATTTTATGTGACAGTCACAGACATTTCAATTATTTAAGTTCATAAAATCGTAACTTTCTATAGCATGTATGACATGTCCAGCATGGACTCATCAATGTGATTGATGACACAATAATGTACAATAAAAAATAACCATTTAAAAAAACATTAGGCATTGTTTGTCACAATTTAAGTGTGTGCCTGCAAGTGTAGGTGAAACAAAGGCTACGGATAGCAAAGGTATATTCTATGTCTGTATCAGACAGTGGACAGCCTCTGATGGGTAATGCCGATGTTATACTGTACGTCAATAAAGTCTGCGGCTGAAATCATGCATTTTTTGCTTGTAGAGTGTTGAAGAGGGTAAAAGAATGTCTGGTTGCGCAAAGCTTTATCCGTCAACACTACCTTCCTACTGTCACGCGTAGGGTAGGGTAGCGTGTGGCAATTAGCTGACTATCAAATGTGAGGTTAGGCTGCGTTATTGCGCACTAGGGACGCAAAAAAAAATACAGCAGTAATAATTTAATGTGTAATACTCCACCTATGACAAACAAAAAAATTACGTTCCCTCTTTAACAATGTACAAGACTAACAAGCCTAATGGTTGACGCTGACTTAATTGAGATACAGTATTACATCAACATTGTCCATGAGTAACTATGCACTGTGATACCTATATACCAGTATTAATTTATATCTCTTGTGGTTGTTTCAACAGCACTTGCAGGTATAACTACCTATTGTCAGTATGCATGATGCACTTTCTAGATGTAATAATTTATTATTGGACATTATTACCATGTTTACATGCTGGCCATTTCATATATGGTGTTTGAAGTTACAGTTGGCATCAGTATGTGTATTTTATAATGTCTGTCATAAATAAAACTCGTGATGATGATGATGAGGATTTAATGATTCGTACATCCATTGACTGCATTATCTTACAGGTACAGATAAAGTTCCTTAAAAAGCATTAATTCATAAGTCTGAAATGTACTTTTATGCATTAATTTCAAAATGTGAAGAGTAGACTATGTTTTATTTTTTGTTACCATTTCTAATAGACATGTGCAGATATGCGCTGTGATGACAAATTATTATTTGTCCATATTTGTCATAAAAATTTATCATTCTAGGCCTGCAAAACTTCACAATTTCATGTTTTCAGCATAACAAGCAGGGTGACGGCTCTTCCCTATTTGGAGCATGTTGGTCATGTGTTTTTCTGTCCATGTGTCGGGAACAGGAGACTTCTTGCCGTTGACACAGCAGGGGAACAGCTGGCGTTACTGAACCCCACTAACAGTAGAGCTTGTGTTTTGTTCTGTGGACACGACACTTCTGAGCAGCAACTGGCAGTGTTGGAGCCCAGGGAGTAGAGTTCAGGTGGTAGAAAGATGAACATAACAGGAGACATGGATAACGTTGCGAACCAGTTATTTAATCTGAAAACGGACAGACAAATTCTGGCGAGATCCATGCCTTGTTCATTTTCAGAAAAGTAAGCCGGTCTACATTATCGGAGGATAGTCGCATGCGACGGTCTGTTAGTACACCACCTGCAGCACTAAAGACGCGCTCCGATAATACACTGGCAGCAGGGCAAGCCAGCACCTCCAATGCATACTGGCTAAGCTCTGGCCATGTATCCAGCTTAGAGACCCAAAACTTGAATGGGGAAGAGCCATCTGGGAGTACACTGAGAGGCAAAGCCAAGTAGTCTGTCACCATCTGACGGATACGTTGCCTCCCGCTGACTGGAGCCCTCTCGGATGGTGTAGACATTTGTGGCGCTGCCACAAAACTTTGCCACATTTTTAACATACTGGTCTTTCCCTGTGCAGAGGCACTGCGTGTGCTCCCTCTTGTTGCAGAGCTCTCTACACTGCCTCGACGCACAGAGCTGCTTTGTAAAGCAGTAGCAGCAGCAGTGCTCTCGGCAGTAAGGTAGAACATTAGGGATTGACCAGTGTGTCTTGGTACTCCCGCATTTTACGCTCCCGGTTCAACGGTGTGATGAGGCTTTTGACGTTGTCCCGGTAGCGAGGGTCTAGGAGGGTGTACACCCAATAATCAGACGTCGTGAGAATGTGGGCGATGCGGCGGTCGTTTCTTAGGCACTGCAGCATGAAATCAACCATGTGCTGCAGACTCCCAACTGGCAAAGAAACGCTGTCCTCTGCAAGAGGCGTTATCTCTGCCTGCTCTGCATCACCCCACCCTCGCTCTACATACTGACTAGAGCGTTGTGTACCTCCCTCTGGAGCGATGTCTTCCTCCTCCATTGACTCCTCCTCCTCATCCTCCTCACAAAGTGAGCCCTGCCCAGCCCTTTGTGAGGAACCACGTTGCGCTGACTTTCCAGAAGGTGATGGAATTTGTGACTCCTCATCCTCCACCTCTTCCAAAACCTCATCCCTTATTGCTTGCAGTGTTTTTTGAAGCAGGCAGATAAGGGGGACAGTCAGGCTGACTAGTGCATCATCTGCACTCGCCATCCGCGTTGACTCATCAAACGCACGCAAAACGTGGCACATGTCCTTCATAGTGGCCCACTCATTAATGGTGAAGTGTGGACGGCGCAAATTGCGTGTTGATTGCGCCTGATGCAGCTGATACTCCATAACTGCTGGCTGCTGCTCACACAACCGCTCCAACATATGTAACGTTGAATTCCACCTGGTGGATACGTCACATATGATGCGATGTTCAGGAAGGCGCAATCTGCGTTGCAGAGCTGCAATGCGCGATCTGGCCATGCTGGAACGTCGCAAGTGAGCGCACTCTAGGCGGACCTTGTGCAGCAGTGCATCAAGATCCGGATAGTCCCTCAAAAAACTCTGCACGACCAAGTTGAGCACATGTGCCAGACATGGTATGTGAGTGAGGTTGCCAAGGCCCAGAGCTGCCACCAGATTTCGGCCATTGTCACACACTACCAAGCCTGGCTGGAGATTCGCTGGCAAAAACCACACGTCGCTCTCCTGCTTGATGGCATTCCAGACCTCCTGCGCTGTGTGGCTTCGATTCCCCATGGGAATTAATTTCAGAACGGCCTGTTGCCGTTTGGCCACGGCTGTGCTCATATCGGTCGCATCAGGTAAGCGTCCACGGATCCATGTGGAGGTAGACCGTGACGGCTCCTGCAGCGATGATTCTGAGGAACTGGAGTAGGAGGAGGAGTCAATGTGGACAGACTTGATTCCGGCAATCCTTGGAGTTGGCAGAACACGTACAGCGCCACTCGCAAGATCTGTACCCGGCTCCACAACATTCACCCAATGGGCAGTGAGTGAAAGGTATCGTCCCTGGCCATGGGTACTGGTCCACGCATCGGTGGTCAGGTGGACCTTGCTACTGACGGCGTTTAGTAGCGCATGTTTAATTTTTGCCTCAACATGCTTTTGCAGACCAGGGACGGCTTGCCTGCTGAAATAAAATCGGCTGGGCACATTGTATTGTGGGACTGCCAATGCCATTAATTCACGGAAACTGTCAGTCTCCACCAGCCTGAATGACAGCATTTCAAGGGACAGGAGTTTTGCAATGCCAGCATTCAGAGCCTGTGCTCGTGGATGGTTTGCCGAGTATGGCCGTCTTTTATCCCATGCCTGTGCTACCGATGGCTGTTTTGTGGCCTGGGTGTGTGAGGTGACAGGGAACTTGCAGCTGTGGGTGGAATAACACTGTGTCTCTGGACAACAGTGACAGAGGTTCTTCCATGGCGATCCTTTGAGGAAGCCTTACCAGCTGTGTGTGAACTGGAGGAAGAGGCTCCAACAGGAGCTGAAGATGTAGGTGCTGCTGTAGGTTGGCCTACATCTCCAGTGTGTCTTTGTAACTCAACAAAGTGCTTTGACCGCACATGTTTCCACATATTTGTTGTATTAAGGTTACTGACACTTTTACCTCTTTTAATTTTTTGATTACACAGCTTGCATTTTACATAGCAAATATCATCTGCAACTGTATCAAAAAAGGACCACGCAGAGCAAGTCCTGGGAGCGCCCGGTTTGGCTGTTGTAAGAGAACTGCTCCGAACGGGTGCCAAACTGGAGGCTACAGGCAAGCGAGTCTGCAGCCTACCTCTCCCTACTGTTTGGACCGTTGGTGCAATCTCTTCCTCAGAGCTGCTCCCACCACCTTCCTGTTCCTCACGCCATGTTGGGTCTTGGACCTCATCATCTCCACCACTACCCTCTTCCAACACCTGCTGTTGTTGGGTGGTCTGGCCAGCACCATGCTCAACAGAAACTGGCAACTGAGTCTCATCATCATCAGATGCGTTCTGCGGTGTGCTGACCATCGGCACTGGCTCACCCGCCTCTTCAGATTCAGAGAGACACAGCTGTTGCGCATCACTGCATACTGCCTCTTCTTCACATTCCAGAATGCTGCTTGGCTGGGCCCCTGTTTCCAAGCCAACAGATTCTGAGAACAGAAGCAGAGACTCAGCTGGCTCCTGTACAGAGCTCTCTGACTGCCTGGGCAATTTGGCAGGCGGTGAAGAGACTGATGGTTGTTCAACAGTGCTGTGGTCCTGAGAGGAGGTGGAAGGTATTGAAGTCGATGCATTGGCTGCCATCCAACCAACAACGGCTTCAATTTGTTCTTCACGCAGCAGGGGGGTACGCTGAGCTCCTACAAAAGTGCGCATAAAGGAACGCTCACGGGGAAAACTGGTGGATGCTGTGTCACTGGGTGCGGCAGCAGCCACAGAATCCCCACGTCCTCTCCCTGCTGCAAATCCACGGCCTCGACCACGACCACGTGCCTTACTCACTGACTTCTTCATCTTGGTAGATTGATAAAGAAAGTCAGAAAAGTTAAGGCCTAAGTGTGGTTATTCCTCACAGACTACAGTGAACCCTGCAGACAACTGTTCAGTATCTGTGAAAGGCCCCTTTGTGTACTTCTATAGTGTTTGCAACCAATGTATTGTATACGGATGGAAGCGCGTCACACTAATAGATTAGATTTTTTTCCACTAAAATGGAGCAGCACCAATTAGAGAAAAATGTGAAGGATGAGGCAGTGACACACGCTCAGCAGACTACAACCGGCAGTGGTTGAAGTACAAACTGGAGCGTAATCTGCACTCACAAAATGAAAAGCTCACAGACTACAGTGAACACTGAAACACAACTATTCACTATCTGTGAAAAGCTCCTTTGTGTACTTCTATAGTGTTTGCAACCAATGTATTGTATACGGATGGAAGCGCGTCACACTAATAGATTAGATTTTTTTCCACTAAAATGGAGCAGCACCAATTAGAGAAAAATGTGAAGGATGAGGCAGTGACACACGCTCAGCAGACTACAACCGGCAGTGGTTGAAGTACAAACTGGAGCGTAATCTGCACTCACAAAATGAAAAGCTCACAGACTACAGTGAACACTGAAACACAACTATTCACTATCTGTGAAAAGCTCCTTTGTGTACTTCTATAGTGTTTGCAACCAATGTATTGTATACGGATGGAAGCGCGTCACACTAATAGATTAGATTTTTTTCCACTAAAATGGAGCAGCACCAATTAGAGAAAAATGTGAAGGATGAGGCAGTGACACACGCTCAGCAGACTACAACCGGCAGTGGTTGAAGTACAAACTGGAGCGTAATCTGCACTCACAAAATGAAAAGCTCACAGACTACAGTGAACACTGAAACACAACTATTCACTATCTGTGAAAAGCTCCTTTGTGTACTTCTATAGTGTTTGCAACCAATGTATTGTATACGGATGGAAGCGCGTCACACTAATAGATTAGATTTTTTTCCACTAAAATGGAGCAGCACCAATTAGAGAAAAATGTGAAGGATGAGGCAGTGACACACGCTCAGCAGACTACAACCGGCAGTGGTTGAAGTACAAACTGGAGCGTAATCTGCACTCACAAAATGAAAAGCTCACAGACTACAGTGAACACTGAAACACAACTATTCACTATCTGTGAAAAGCTCCTTTGTGTACTTCTATAGTGTTTGCAACCAATGTATTGTATACGGATGGAAGCGCGTCACACTAATAGATTAGATTTTTTTCCACTAAAATGGAGCAGCACCAATTAGAGAAAAATGTGAAGGATGAGGCAGTGACACACGCTCAGCAGACTACAACCGGCAGTGGTTGAAGTACAAACTGGAGCGTAATCTGCACTCACAAAATGAAAAGCTCACAGACTACAGTGAACACTGAAACACAACTATTCACTATCTGTGAAAAGCTCCTTTGTGTACTTCTATAGTGTTTGCAACCAATGTATTGTATACGGATGGAAGCGCGTCACACTAATAGATTAGATTTTTTTCCACTAAAATGGAGCAGCACCAATTAGAGAAAAATGTGAAGGATGAGGCAGTGACACACGCTCAGCAGACTACAACCGGCAGTGGTTGAAGTACAAACTGGAGCGTAATCTGCACTCACAAAATGAAAAGCTCACAGACTACAGTGAACACTGAAACACAACTATTCACTATCTGTGAAAAGCTCCTTTGTGTACTTCTATAGTGTTTGCAACCAATGTATTGTATACGGATGGAAGCGCGTCACACTAATAGATTAGATTTTTTCCACTAAAATGGAGCAGCACCAATTAGAGAAAAATGTGAAGGATGAGGCAGTGACACACGCTCAGCAGACTACAACCGGCAGTGGTTGAAGTACAAACTGGAGCGTAATCTGCACTCACAAAATGAAAAGCTCACAGACTACAGTGAACACTGAAACACAACTATTCACTATCTGTGAAAAGCTCCTTTGTGTACTTCTATAGTGTTTGCAACCAATGTATTGTATACGGATGGAAGCGCGTCACACTAATAGATTAGATTTTTTTCCACTAAAATGGAGCAGCACCAATTAGAGAAAAATGTGAAGGATGAGGCAGTGACACACGCTCAGCAGACTACAACCGGCAGTGGTTGAAGTACAAACTGGAGCGTAATCTGCACTCACAAAATGAAAAGCTCACAGACTACAGTGAACACTGAAACACAACTATTCACTATCTGTGAAAAGCTCCTTTGTGTACTTCTATAGTGTTTGCAACCAATGTATTGTATACGGATGGAAGCGCGTCACACTAATAGATTAGATTTTTTTCCACTAAAATGGAGCAGCACCAATTAGAGAAAAATGTGAAGGATGAGGCAGTGACACACGCTCAGCAGACTACAACCAGCAGTGGTTGAAGAACTAACTGGAGCGTGATCTGCACTCAAAAAATCAAAACCTCACAGACTGCAGTGAACACTGAAACACAACTATTCACTATCTGTGAAAAGCTCCTTTGTGTACTTCTATAGTGTTTGCAACCAATGTATTGTATACGGATGGAAGCACGTCACACTAATAGATTTGATTTTTTTCTAATATAATGGAGCTGCACCAATTCCACTAAATAAAATAAAAAAAAAAAAGAGTCAGTGACACGTGCAGATGCCTACAAACAGCGGTGGATGCAGAGCAAACTGCAGCGTCACCTGCACTGTCACACACACACCTTGCACAGAGCTGTTAAAACAACACTGGCAAAATGAAGCTTTACACAGCGGTTGGTAAACTAGCCTGCCTCAAGCACAGTAGTACACAAAATCGCAATATCTAACTGTCCCTCAGAGTGAGCAGAGTAGCGTTCTGTCCCTTACTGAGTTCACAGCACAGTGACGCTAAAATGGCGGCGGCGCCTTTTATAGTGCATTCTGACATCATTTCAGCAGCCAATCACAGCCATGCCATTAGTTAAGATGACCGCAGCATTACAGGATGTGCCCACACTTCGTAGGATTCCTCATTGGCTGACTAAAATCACATTGCCTCTCAAAGAATTATGGGAACTTCCGATTCCGGTATACGATATTGAAAAAGTATCGGAATTAAGTATCGGAATTCCGATAACGCGAATATCGGCCGATACCCGATACTTGCGGTATCGGAATGCTCAACACTACACACAGCAAGTCAGCAGGATCTAAGAGTAACATGGCAGATGTGACAACCTACATGGTGAGCTTCAACATGTGCTGTTCACAGATTGACCAGAAGAAGAATCCAACTTGACCTGCCAGAAGTGTAGACTACTGGCCCTTTTAGAAGAAAAGGTGCGGGGTCTGGAAGAAAGAATTGCAACTTTGAAACTCATCAAAGAAAATGAAGACTTCCTAGACAGAACAGAAGCATCTCTACTGGTCACAGAAGGCGAAGAAAGTGTCAGAGAACCTCCAAAAGCAGACAAGTGGAAGCATGTGACCAAAAGAAGCAAGAAGACCATGGAGACATCACCAACCACACAACTGAGAAACCGATGCCAAGGCCATGTGGAGGATGAAGATGGCACACCTAAGGATGAGGAACTACCAGCAAGCAAATAAGAAATGGGCACAAAGCAACACAAAGAAGTGACAACAAAAAGTACAGCCAAGAAGCGAAGAAGAATGGTAGTGGTGGAAGACTCACTACTGAGAGACACAGAAGCAGCCATCTGCAGACAAGACATAACCTCAAGAGAAGTATCCTGTCTCCCAGGTGTGATGATCAAGGATGTGACCGATAGGATACCCAAGCTTATCAGCTTCAAGGACATCCACCCATTTCTTCTGATACATGTTGGCACCAATGGCATGGCAAGGAAGGACATACCGACAATCTGCAAGGACTTTGAAGAGTTGGGGAAGAAAGTAAAGGAACTGGATGCACAGGTAGTCTTTTCTTCTATCCTTCCAGTAGACGGGCATGGTACCAGGAGATGGAACAGGATCCTTGATGCGAATAACTGGCTAAGATGATAGTGCAGTCAACAAGGATTCAGATTCCTGGACCACGGTGTGAATTACCTGTACTACGGACTCCTCGCCAGAGACGGACTACACCTCAACAAACCTTGGAAACACACATTCGCCAGAAGACTCACTACACTCATTAGGAGGGCGTTAAACTAGAAGAAAAGGGGATGGGAAGAAAAATATCAGACTCGAACATGAAGCCAGAAAATATACTGATGAATGATATGAGGTGCGGCAAAGAAGACCAAAGACAACATACTCAGAAGGGAGGTAAGAAAATTTCTAAAACAATCCATAGGGAGGAGATTGGAACAAAACAAAATCCTTTAAACTGCATGCTCACAAACGCCAGAAGCCTGACAAACAAGTTGGAAGAACTAGAAGCAGAAATATATACAGGAAACTATGACATAGTGGGAATAACCAAGACATGGTTAGATGAACGCTATGACTGGGCAGTTAACTTACAAGGTTACAGTCTGCTTAGAAAGGATTGTAAAAATTGGAGAGGAGGAGGGGTTTGTCTTTATGTAAAGTCTTGTCTAAAGTCCACTATAAGGGAGGATATTAGTGAAGAGAATGAGGAGGTCGAGTTCATATGGGTCGCAATACATAGAGGGAAAAATAGTAAAAAAATTCTCATTGGAGTCTATTACAAACCCCAAAATATAACAGAAATCATGGAAAGTCTGCTACTAAGGCAGATACATGAAGTTGTAACCCATATTGAGGTCCTTGTTATGGGGGACTTTAACTACCTGGATATTAACTGGGAAACAGAGACCTGCTTAACCCATAAAGGCAACAGGTTTTGCTAATAACAAAGAATAATTATCTTTCACAAATGGTGCAGAATCCAACCAGTGGAGCAGCACTTTTAGACATAATACTATCTAGTAGACCTGACAGAATAACAAATCTGCAGGTCGTCGGGCATATAGTAAATAGCGACCACAATATTGTACAGTTTCACTCGTCTTTCGCTAGGGGACTTGTCAGTGAGTCACAAAAGCACTGAACTTTAAGAAGACAAAGTTTGACCAGCTTAGAGATGCCCTTAATCTAGTTGACTGGGACATTGTCCTCAGAAATAAGAATACAGATAATAAATGGAAAATGTTTAAGAACATCCTAAATAGGCACTGTAAGCGGTTTGTACCTTGTGGGAATAAAAGGACAAGAAATAGAAAAAACCCAATGTGGCTAAACAAATAAGTAAGAGGGGCAATTAACAGTAAAAATAAAGCATTTAAACTGCTAAAGCAGGATTGCACCGTTGAAGCTCTAAAACGCTATAGGGAGAAAAATACTTTATCTAAAAAACTAATTAAAGCTGCCAAAAAGGAAACAGAGAAGCACATTGCCAAGGAGAGTAAAACTAATCCGAAACTGTTTTTCAACTATATCAATAGTAAAAGAATCATAAATGAAAGTGTAGGCCCCTTAAAAAATTGTGAGGAAAGAATAGTTGTAGATGACGAGTAAAAAGCTAATATATTAAACACCTTCTTCTCCACGGTATACACAGTGGAAAATTAAATACTAGGTGAAATGCCGAGAGACAAAGAAAACCCTATATTAAGGGTCACCAATCTAACCCAAGAAGAATTGTGAATCCGGCTGAATAATAATTAAAATAGATAAATCTCCGGGTTGAGGTGGCATATACCCACGAGTACTAAGAGAACTAAGTAATATAATAGACAAACCATTATTTTTTATGCTTAGGGACTCTACAGTGACGGGGTCTGTTCCACAGGACTGGCACATAGCAAATGTGGTATCAATATTCAAAAAGGGCTCTAAAAGTGAACCTGGAAATGATAGGCTTCTCCCCTTTTTTTTACTATTTACAGTAAAGGGTATGCCACACTAAACAACATCGCTAACGGGATCGCTAAAAAACGTCACTATTTAGCGATCCCGTTAGCGATGTTGTTGTGTGCGGCATGCAGCAACGACGTGGCCCCTGCTGTGATCTCGTCCGTCGTCCTGATCGTTCCGGACCCTATTCTGATCGTCGGCGTCCCGCTGGGTAAGTATATATCGCTGAGTGTGGCACCTTTTTTAGCGATTTAGCGGTACTTTTGTACCGCTAAAGTCGTTAAGGAGATCGCTAACCGCGATAGCGTCCTTAACGACATCGCTAAATGTGGCCGACACTAGCGATATTGTAAACGATCCCGCTAGCGATCTCATTAGTATGCGACGCTAACGAGATCGTTAGCGGGATCGTGTAGTGTGGCAGTACCTTAAGTCTAACCTCTATTGTTGAAGGGTTACTGAGGAATGTTATTCTGGATTATCTCAATGATAATAACTGTTTATCTCTGTAGGCCATGTTTGACCCCCAGGTCATTAAAGCCATTAAACCCCCAGGTGCTTCACAGAAGTTTATAATGTAGAGCCATGAAAATTAAAAATCACATTTTTTTCCTAAAAATCATCTTTTAGCACCATATTTTTATTTCAACAAAGGTACCAGGAGAAAATGGACCCCAAATATTGTTGTGTATTTTCTCCTGAGTTCGCCGATACCTCATGTGTGGAGGAAGACCACTGTTTGGGCGCACGGCAGGACCCGGAAGGGAAGGAGAAAGTTTTGATTTTTAGAATACAAAATTGGCTGGAATTTAGAGCAGATGCCATGTCACTTTGGAGGGCCCCTGACGTGCCTAAACAGTGGAAATCCCCCACAAGTTATACCATTTTGGAAACTAGACTCCTCAAGGAACTTATCTAGATGTGTGGTGAGCACGCAAAGTTAAAAAAAAAACATTTTTCCAGCAAAATTTTTCTTTTAGCCCCAAATTTTTTATTTTCTCAAGGGTAACTAGAGAAAATGGACCCCAAAATTTGTTGTGCAATGTCTCCTTATTCTGACAATACCCCATATGTGGGTGAAAACTACTTTTGAGGCACAGTGCAAAGCTCAAAAAGGAAGGAGTGCCATATTATAATGCAGATTTTAATATTATGGGTTGAGGGTGCCATGACCAACTGGGAGAGCCCTTGAGATGCCAGAGCAGTAGAACACCCCATAATTGACCCCTTTTTACAAACTACACTTCTCAATGAATTAATCTAGGGGTATAATGATCATACTTATAAAAAGAGTGTGTCACAGAATTTTATACCATTGGGCAGTGAAAAAAATTATTGCATTTTTACCACAAAAATTTTGTTTTAGCCCTAGATTTAAAATTTTCACAGAAGACGTGGGTAAAATTGGCACCAGAATGTGTCACATAATTTCTACTGAATATAGAAATACACCATATGTGGCTATACAGTGCTGCTTAGCCATACTCTCCTGGAGCGCAGATTTTCCCAAAATAGTTTGCAGACTCCATATACAGAGTCCTCTAAGTGCTAGAGAGCAGAATCCCACTTCCCCCCAAGAGACCCCATTTTGGAAATTATACCCCTGCCAAATGTGAATGCTAAAAGGTGGTTTATGCACACTAAGGCTCAGAAGCAAGGGGGTCATTTAGATTTGAGAGTGCAGAATTTGCTGAATTTCTTCTGGCTTTTCCAGAGCCTTTGTGCTACCAGTAATTTGGAAGCCCCCTATATTTTTGCTAACACACGTAACGCTCGCGCCCAGACTGGATGGCGTGATTGAGGATTGTGGCCCCACTGTGCCACAAAGCAGGCCCTGGAGGAGTGTGACTACGCAGATACTTTGGTGTTCACTGGAGCCTCTACTGGTGAGGTCAGGCTTGTGCGGCAGGTAGCTGACAGGTACCACTCCAGGGTGGCGTCTGGCAGTAGCAGCTGATCACATGGGGAAACAGGACACTAAAGACTGGTGCAGGCAAGTACAGAAGGAAGCTGAGGTTTAGACTGGCGGGCATGGATGTTGTACTGGCAGGCAGGCGGCATGGCTGGCACTCTGGCAGGCAGGTGGGCACGGCAGGCACTCTGGCAGGCAGTCGGGCACGGCTGCTACTCTGGCAGGCAGGCAAGCATGGCTGGCAGGGGTTCAGACAATGTGAGGGTGATCTCTTAAACAACACTGAACTTTCTTCTCAGGACAAAAAAACAGTTTAACAGACAGGAAAATTGTGTCACACAATCTTCTGAGCAGCCAGTGTCAGTCTATGATAGGTCGATGCCAACTCCACTTCCATATATGGTGTATTTGTGTATTCACTTCTGCATTCCAAACATTCCTTCCAGAGTACTGCTCCAGGAAATAGACACCATGTTGCTACACCATATCTGAACTGACTTATATAAGGGTTAATAATTGATTTCATTAGCCATTTTCCCCTTCACAGTCCACCCTAAATCAATTATTAACCTGATGTCATGATGTAATATAACCCAACAGGTGGTCGGTTAGCAAACGGCACAGCATACACACAACGGGATGGGAAAATGGGGAAAGGAAGGCCCTACCGATAGGGAAATGGGGGACTGTCACCACCTTAACTTAACCTAAGCCTGTCCCTGCACTTCCCTAATGCCCTAAGTGGGTCCTTACCCCAACCGCCATCAGGAACCTTGTACCTCGCTGTCATCTCACACTGCCCTTACTAGTGCACTGGCAGGCAAGGGACGCTAGCCTCACCACTACAGATAATACCACACAGGAGAAAGTGACAAACACAAAAAGGGACAAGGAGAAAACACAGTACATGGATCGTGATATCTGAGCTGTCCATTGGACAGGCAATACTAAACCTTCATCCCCCTTGGTACAGTCTTTACACATGTGGAAATCAGATGTATTTATCCCCATCCAGTAAATCGAACAGTGTTAGTTAGATAATGGGAAGGATATGTATTACTTGGGTGGTTGGTCCACTTTTTTGCAATGTGATGCATGGATCCATGTCGGTGTCCCTTCGAGTTTCACTGAGGTATGTGTTGTCAGGAGTACTTAGTATGGCCCCTCAAACTTTGGATCTAGGCTCCTTCTCACGTGTCTGCATATGACCACCAATTACCTGGATTCAGCTGATGCACGTCTGCACTGGCATTAGGATCTGGAATGGATGAGAACACATGTCTATGCACCACATTAAATCTTTTTTTGCAAGGCCTGGACATAGGCTATCATAGAACCGCGCTGCACCTGCAGTACCTATGGAAAGTATAGACCTGTCTTTGCGGCATTACCAGACAGGACTTCAGAAGGAGACAAGCCTGTCTTTCTATTTGGAGTGTGTCTGACTGAAGAGAGTGCAAAAGACAAGCACTCTTCCCAAATCTTTCTTGTCTTTTTCATGGCCTTTTGAATTTTTAAGTTTGTGTCGTTTTAGCATTAGCACATTTTACCGGATACGATTCCGGCCAGCCAGAGAAGAGATCTACACATATTAGAACATATTCATACACTCCTACATTGAGTAGTTGTATGCAGTTAATCTGAAGTCTCTGAAACTGGTAGAGAGGTCTGGAAGTAGCTTTCTTAGGGACTTTTACTGTTTTACTTGGGTTATGCTGTGCACAGATGAGGCAGGACTGCACGAGTTTTTTGTGGCTGCGTAACTGAAACCAGGAACGATCCAGAAGGTATTTACCATGATACACTTGTAACTTTTTGAGGCGTGAGTTGGGCCATGTGTTGCTTGCACCATGACTGGGAACAGGGACTTCAGTAAACACAATTTATCCTTATTCTCCCGTACTCCATTTGAGTTCAGCTCAGCCCCCATTTTCCCCATGTGTTACTTCATGACATCTAGGCCCAGTGTGGCTGGAATTCGCTAACTCCCTGCCACCGTCCTCTGCTCCCTAGGCCGCCTTGCTGCTACTTTGGCAGCCTCGTCTGCCTTTCTGTTTCCCTCTACCTCGAGGGAGCCACCTTTTGTGTGTGCTTTCACCTTGATTATGACAACCTGGACTGGTAGCATCAATGCCTCCATTAATTGTTTCACCAGCTCTGCATTGTTAATGGGCTTACCAGCTGATGTAAGGAATGCTATGCTTCTACAAATAGGGCCATAATCATGGGATATTCTCCATGTATAGTTTGATCTGTGTAAATATTAGCGACTTTACCTGCAGCAGCTTTACAAGCCTCAATGAGTGCCTTCACCTCTACCTCCTACCCTGACATGTGAGGAGGGAGTGGTTCTGCGCGGATTACCTCATGTGAGGATACTACTGCATATCCAGTGTAAATTCACCTATCCTGGTGGTATCTGGAGCCACCTACAAAAAAGCTCAAAATCTACATTAGGAACAGGTTTATCATGAACATATACAAAACCCACTGTCTCCTGACTCATCAGTTTTATGCAATCATGTTCTTATGTTTTGTCAGAGCACTCTTCCTGAACGGACATGTGTGGGGGCAGCTGTTCCGCATTTATGATTTCAAGGAGGGAAACAACAGCATATTCAGTGGAGAACTGGCCATCCATGCCATATTGCGATCCATCCACAAAGAGCTCATGGTCTGGGTTACCTAGTGGGACATCGGCAACTTGACTAAAACTCCCCTGTGGGACATTATCTGTACACAGTCATGTTCCTGTTGTAGCTCAACTAGGAATTCACGCAGGTTCCACTTCCACCCACTCCACCCCCTTCTAGAGGCAGCAGGATGGCTGAAATCAGTAGTGTAAGGTGAATGCTGAGGTTATAAAGCACAAGGATGCACAGTGAAACCTGAGATGTAAAGCAGTAGGGGGCTATTCCAGCAGCACAGCTTTATGACTCTGACTCCCCCCTTAAGAGACTGGAGGAGGGAGAAGGAAGGGGCTATCCCCCTGCGCTGCATCTTCTGTGTGCATGTTTTACATATGAACCCTCTTCACTTGCCTGATCTAGGTAAGAGAGGCTGTGGACCAGGTTATTGCATTGTCAGAGCTGGGAATATGACTTTGATACTCTGAGTGAGACATTATTAGTGGCTCTATAATCACAGACTTTAAACTCTACTAACACCAGATCATCTAAATCTCACCAGTAGTGTTGAGCATTCCGATACTGCAAATATCGGGTATCGGCTGATATTTGCTGTAACGGAATTCCGATTCTGAGTTCCGATATTTTTGTCATATCGGATACCGGAATCGGAGTTTTCCGACAAAGTCTATGGGGAGTTCCTGTGTCACAGAACGAAGTACGTGACACAGGAACTTCCCGAAACTGTCACTGTCAGTGTCGGTCGGGTCTGTCAGGTGTCAGGACTCAGCAGAGTCAGCACCATTACCCTGTCCCTGGCGGTCACGTGCAGAATCTCGCGATAACTGCAGTGACTGCCGGGTACTGGGTAATCTCGGCCAGCTGTACTCTCGTGACAGCTGACCATAAACCAGTCCGGATGACGTCACCGCCGGGGAAGCAACTCTGGTAAGCAGCTCTGCTCTATGTGGATGTCAGGCTCACCCTGTCATCCAAATGTAGCAGAGCTGGACTCATCGTGGGACACTCGTGATTTTGGACTGCGTCGGACAGGGAGTATTTGTGTGTTGGTTTGTTATTTTTGTTTTTTTACAGGAGAATGATGGCGTCGCAGGATGAGCGTGTAATAAAAATAATGAAAACTGTGTGGTGTTTTATTTCATTAAAAGACTTTTTTCTGGCTGTGTCTTTTTTTAAAAATTTTCAAACTATGATTAATAATGGATCGGTGTTTTATTGACGCCTCTCCATTATTAACCGGGCTTATTGTCACCGATCAATCAAAGGTGACATTAACCCCTTATTACCCCGCTTGCCACCGCTACAGGGCAAGTGGGAAGAGCCGGGTAAAGTGCCACAATTGGCGCATCTTTGGATGCGCCATTTGTGGGGCTGCTGCAGCCTGGTATTTTTAGGCTGTTGAGGGCCAAAATCCATGGACCTTGACAGTCTTTTAATACCAGGCCGCAGCAGTCTGCATTTTACTTGGCTGGTTAACAAAAATAGGGGGATCCCCACGCCATTTTTTTTTTCGAGGGGATCCCCTATTTTTGTTAACCAGCCAAGCTAAGCAGACTGCTGTGGCCTGGTATTATCAGGCTTGCAAGGTCCATGGATAGTGGATCCTTACCAGCCTGAAAAACCAGGCCTCAGCAGTCTGCTTCATCTGGCTGGTTAACAAAAATAGGGGGGACCCCACGCCATTTTTTTTTTGAGGGGATCCCCTATTTTTGTTAACCAGCCAAGATAAGCAGACTGCTGTGGCCTGGTATTATCAGGCTTGCAAGGTCCATGGATACTGGCTCCTTAACAGCCTGAAAAACCAGGCCTCAGTAGTCTGCTTTATCAGGCTGGTTAACAAAAATAGGGGGGACCCCACATCATTTTTTTTTTCGAGGGGATCCCCTGTTTTTGTTAATCAGTTCACTTCAGGTCAGCCGGGATTCCCTCTGATGCTGTGGATGTCCCTGGCTGACCTGAAGTGAAAGTGGGAAGCAATCTATTATGCTAACCACTTCCTCTCCTGTCAGCCAGGAGAGGAGATGATTCAGTCCGGGGTTTACTGTGAGACTGTCAGCATTAGCTGCGGTCTCTGCAGTAAACATTAACCCTTTCAGAAGGATTTTTGGGGGACCTGACTGAACATCGGATAGGTAAGAATAATGTTGCTTTATTATTTTATTTTTATTACAGGTGAACAAGGGCTTCGCAAGGAATGGCAGTAAAATAAAATATGGTCAAAAACTGTGTGTTTATTTCATTAAAATGATTTTTAATTAAAGTGTGTGTGTTTTATTTTTATTTCATACAATAGGATTAATAATTGATAGTTGTCTAATTGACAGCTCTCAATTATTAACCTGGCTTAAACTCACCTTTCTATAGCAAGGTGGCTTTAACCCCTTATTAACCCATTCGCCACCGCTACAGGGCCATGGGAATGGACAGGCAAAGTGCCAGAAAGGGCGAATCTAATTATAGATTTGCCTTTTCTGGGGTGTCTGGGGCAGATGTTAGCAGCCAGGGGGGGGGCAAAAATAATGGTCCCTCTCTGGGCTATTATTATCTGCCCCCACTTACTGGCTTTGTCTGTCTGGTTGAGAAAATAGGGCGGGAGCCCACGCATTTTTTTTCAACAATTTTACACCTCATATACTGTATATATATATACATGCCATTGAATTTGTGACACATGCAGTACAGACCAAAAGTTTGGACACACCTTCTCATTCAAAGATTTTTCTGTATTTTCATGACTATGAAAATTGTAGAATCACACTGAAGGCATCAAAACTATTAATTAACACATGTGGAATTATACATTACACTTTACAAAAAAGTGTGAAACAACTAAAAATATGTATTATATTCTAGGTTCTTTAAAGTAGCCACCTTTTGCTTTGATTACTGCTTTGCACGCAGAAAAGGTGAACGGATGGACTCAACATGCCTAGTTCCCACCGTGAAGCATGGAGGAGGTGGTGTGATGGTGTGGGGGTGCTTTTCTGGTGACACTGTTGGGGATTTATTCAAAATTGAAGTGGTGAGCGGTCCAGCTCACCCCAAACCATTTCGATTGGGTTCAGGTCCGGTGACTGTGGAGGCCAGGTCATCTGGCGTAGCACCCCAACACTCTTCTTTTTAGTCAAATAGCGGTTACACAGTCTGGAGGTGTGTTTGGGGTCATTGTCCTGTTGAAAAATAAATGATGTTCCAACTAAACGCAAACTGGATGGAATATCATGCAGTTGCAAGATGCTGTAGTAGCCTTTCTGGTTCACTATGCCTTTAATTTTGAATAAATCCCAACAGTGTCACCAGCAAAGCACCCCCACACCATCACACCTCCTCCTCCATGCTTCATGGTGGGAACCAGGCATGTAGAATCCATCCGTTCACCTTTTCTGCGTGCAAAGCAGTAATCAAAGCAAAAGGTGGCTACTTTGAAGAACCTAGAATATAAGACATATTTTCAGTTGTTTCACTCTTTTTTGTAAAGTATAATGTATAATTCCACATGTGTTAATTCATAGTTTTGATGCCTTCAGTGTGATTCTACAATTTTCATAGCCATGAAAATACAGAAAAACCTTTGAATGAGAAGGTGTGTCCAAACTTTTGGTCTGTACTGTGTATATATATATATATTTATATTTATATTTATAGTTCATACACTTCTACATAGTATAATAGCAGCTAATTCAATTGCCGGCTTTTGTGAAAATACAGAACCCGACATTAAATGACACATGGTTTACATAGAGTTAACCATGTCATTTCATGTAGTTTGATATATTGTTTTCACTAACAATTATATGAGTGTATGTGTGCAAAATTTGATACATGTAGGGGTTAATTAAAAGTGTAAATTCGTAGCAAAAAAATGCGGTTTTTTTTTCCAACGAATTTACACCTTTAATTAACCCCTACATGTGTCAAATTTTGCACACATACACTCATGTAATTGTTTGTGAAAACCATATATCAAACTACATGAAAAGACCTGGTTAACTCTATGTAAACCATGTGTCATTTCATGTCGGGTGGTTCTGTATTTTCACAAAAGCCGGCATTACCCGGCAATTAAATCAGAAACTATTTTACTATGTAGAAGTGTATGAACTATAAATATATGTATATATCTATATATGTCACAATGACATGTATATATATATATATGTATTCTATGTGTGTATATCTAGTGTTTACAAGGAAAGAAAGAGGTTTTTTTAGTTCCGATATTTCTGTCCCATTGACTTGCATTGAGTTTCCGGTATCGGATCGGCGATACCCGATACTTTTTGAGTATCGGGCCGATCCAATCCGATTCGATATTTTAGGATATCGGGCAGTATCGCTCAACACTACTCACCAGCAACAGCAGAAAGCATTACTATTTTTATTAACCTCTGTAACAAATTATATGGGAAAATTTTCCAGGGTCTGGCCTTCTACTCCTCATGGCCAGCATTTCACTAGTATCTGAGGGATACCACACACCCTCTTGGGGCTCTAGAACAACTGGTCCCCTAGGCTGGGATGTAAGGTCTGGTGGCTATAAGTTGGGTGAGCAGCAGGGGGTTGAGGTGGGCTGCCCACCCTGGCTGAGTAATTGTCCTAGTGAGTCTCAGATGGTAGCAAAAGACTAACATATAACTGCTGCATCCATTTGGGTTGTGCCAGTGAAGAAGCTATAGGGCAAGGCAAGTCCTGAAGGGTCATTGGTGCCATCCAGTGCAGGCATAATGTTCACTGGGGGCATGGCCAAGACTTATGGGGGTGTAGCATTTGAGACACTGGCCGGGGGGCCACACTATGCACATGGATTGTGGGGGCATAACATAGGATACCATCCTAGCTTAGGAATACAAGGTTTAATAGCAATGTGCCAACAGGGGGCACCACATACACGACAGGTCTCCACCCAAACTAAATTCTAGTTCCTACATACACAACATGTCCATCCTCTAGGGAAAATGTAAGGAGTGGAGACAAACTGGGAGCAGCAAGACGATCAGCTTCATCTTTGTTTCATACTTTCACATACTTAACTTATCACCATGTTTTTCTTCCTTCACATCACCTCTAATTACACAGAAGTTTTTCCATCATATCTAACCCTGATATAACAAGCCAGCATAATTTAAACATCTTTTTTTTCCCTTCAATACACTTCCAGAAACCCTCATTAAGTAACCCAACTTTCCTTAAACCGATTTTCTGCTGTTCTGCACCAGGCTAAAGCTGGTAGCTACTATCGTGCTGCAGTCTAATCTGCCATCATCACAATTTATCCCTTACAGAACTGCAAAAATTTTTTAAATTATCTGCTGCCTTTAGACAAACAAAAAAGACTGAGTGTTCTCCAGTCACCAGAAATTCCAGCCCCAAATCTGTGCACAGCGCAAAGGTTCAGAGATGTGTCTGCCTATCTCTCTTTTGCGCACATGGTCTCACCACTCTGTGTCTCTGAGAGCACACAGAACTCGCGCTCACCAGGTTGCACACTGTACCTCCCCTTTCCTTGCTTACTGTCACAGATAGGACAGGCAATCCCGGAAGAGAGACAACACCTCAGACACACATAATCAGACGGACGGTCATACATCAAAACTGGCCGTCCTCTGTAACTGGGATTTCCGTCTCAAACCTTGTGTGCAGTGCTAGGGTTCAAAGAGGTGTCTTGAGCCCCGTGGTTCAACCACACATGGTTCAACCACGCTATGCCCCGCACTCGAGACTTTAGGAGCACACAAAACTTTTGCGCTCAACTTACCACAGACCACCTCCTCTCCCACCTGCTTGCTACAACACAGGCAAAGAACTCAGATAGCCCAGAACAGTGCTGATACATTCAAGACATGAGACATGTCCACAGGTTACAGGCAATCAACCACGGTTTGCGTTCCTCACAGCCAGTAGCTGCGTGTTCTTTTAGAGCCACCAGGTGTACATATCACACCGCCCATGTCAGGGCGGCACAGACACTCCACAAACAAGAGTACAGAACTACACAGAATGGCTCGAGTAACACAGGCAAGCACTAAAGATTCACAAGGAAATCAGCAGACTTACCGTGTTTTCATGGAGGTGATCAGTCTCCCAGTTAAACCACCCTTGGATGTTTCCCCTCTATCCATTCCAGGTGTCGATGTCTGGTGAGCATACACCTTCAGTGCCCTACATTGGTGCGCCAAAAATGTGAGGGTGATCTCTTAAATTGAGATCCTAGTGATTGTCTGTATCTGACCCAATAAATAGCTGGGTGCTAGCTTAAAAGATAGACATCGGATACAGAATCAGATGTACGCTCCTTTCTCAGCAAAGGCTAGCACACAGCACTGAACTTTATTCACAAGACAAAAGAACGGTATAACAGACAGGAAAAGGGCATCACACAATCTTCTGAGCAGCCAGTATCAGTCTATGATAGATCGATGGCGACTCCACTTCCGTATGTGGTGTCTTGGTGTATTCACTTCTGCATTCCAAACATTCCTTCCAGAGTAATGCTCCAGGAAACAGACGCCATGTTGCTACACCATATCTGAACTGACTTTTATAAGGTTTAATAATTGATTTAAATAAGCAATTTTCTCCTTCACAGTCCACCCTAAATCAATTATTAACCTGATGTCATGATGTTTCGAGAAGCACAGGAACACTGGCAGGTACGAGTGGGATAAGGGAACAGGTAGGAACCAGTTCAGACTGGAGGGACAGGAACTGTTTCTGGAAGGACAGGAACACTGGTGGGTATGAATGGGATATAGGAACAGGTAGGAACCAGTTAAGACTGGAAGGGCAAAAAGCCACAGAAGCGGAATGGGAGCAGAGCAGAGCTGCAGCATGCACAACGGGAGCAGAGCAGAGCTGCAGGATGCGGTACGGGAGCAGAGGAGAGCCGCAGGATGCGGCACGGGAGCAGAGCCACAGGATGCGGGACAGGTGCATAGAGAAAGCAGAGACGCTGAGGCAAAGAGAGAGCAGAGCCGCTGAGGCAAAGAGTTAGCAGAGCAGAAGGATAGACACAGCAGGGTAGGGAAGGCTTCAGACAAGGATACAAACAGGTACCGGTAATGGACTAAAGGTACTGCCACACTTAGCGATCTCGTTAGCGATCACGATAACGACGCAAGCTAACGAGATCGTTGGTGTGATCTCTTTTAGGTCGCTAGTAGCTGCCAAACAGGAGATCTCATAAACGACACATCAGCGGTCAGCGATCTCTTTAACGACTTTGGCGGTCGTTAGGATGTCATTAGCATGTACTGAGCGCTTCTGATTCATAGGAATTTCCAGCATCGCTCCTGCTCTCTGCGTCCTGCTAGCCTGCTTTGCAACTTCTGCGATCCTCTCTGTGACGCAAAGAGAACTTACAGATATTGCGATCCACTCCGTGATGCTAAAAACCCTAGTCCCGCCTGCGCCGCTGTCATATGCGTCACAAACAAGGTCGCTCGTTCTTCGCAAAAGGTGCCAAACACAGCGATATAGGCTCACCAGCGGGACGCCAACGATCAAAAAACGGTCCAGAACGCTAGTGAACGATCAGCGACATCACAGCAGGGGCCACATCGTTGCTACATGCCACGCACAACGAGGTCGCTAACGAGATCGCTAAATAGTGACGTTTTAGCGATCTCGTTAGCGATCTCGTTAGCGATCTTGTTTAGTGTGGCATACCCTTTAGTTCAGACAAGGTCAGACATGGGAACAAGTTCAGGACAAAGGATTCAGGCCTGGGTATACAGCCCCCAGGGTGGTAGAAACAAGACATATAGAATACAGGTACAGACATTAGGAATGTGCACACTATCTCTATAAGACTCAGGAAGTGCATCCTAGAGCACACAGCCAGGACATATGCACACCCAAGCATAGGACACATGGTTCACAGCATGGCAGAGGGCAGAACTCACAGCATGGCCTGGAGTGGTGAAAAAGTAGGTGTATCAGCCTAATGGGAGATGGGAAGCCATGCAGTGATGCCGGCAGGGATGTCACAACAGATGACAGACCTGAGTGGGGACTTTTTTGTGGATTGAGTTAAAGCTTTTATTGGAAACATTTTTCATAACATTTGTGATCACATTTATCCAGCGCTCTACGCTGAGCACATACTTTGGGGTTTCCATCTAAACCTCCGAGCTACGTGACAGATGAAACTCCTGAGGGATACATTCACTATAATGAGGAACCAGAGTTTCTCTGGACTGCATCTGGCCTCTTTTCAGCATCGTCCTTCCTTTGAGAGGTGCACAAAACCATGTTTGACTGCGTTTTTATGCACATCGAAAAAGACGGACACCGCCAGATCACAGGTCCTATGGCGTTCACATTGCCTCCATCTGCCTCATTATAGGGTCTTTAGCTGGTGGTTCTGTCTGAATCACGTATTTCAGAGATTTACATGGAAACCCCGATTCAAGCGCTCAGCGTAGCCTTACTGCTATCTTTGGGAGGCAGAATGAACAAATCCACAGCAGGTGAAAAATTGGCTTTATTTATTTTTTACACCGTTGCTTGTGCAGTATAAGTGATTAGGCAACTTTCTTCTTCGGGTCGGTGCAATACAGTGATACCAGTTTTAAATCGGTTTTTATGTTTGACAGTAGAGATGAGCAACTTTGCCTTTTTTAGGGTCGAGTCGGGTTTCGTGACAGTCGACTTTCTCAAAAGTCGAGTCAAACTAAGTCGGCCGACTAGCGAAAAAGGTCGGGTTGGAGTCGAAAATCAGACCCCAATGCAAGTCAATGGGGAATAAAATGCCAACGACATCAATTCTTATTACTTAAGCTTGTCAACCTTAATTTACTTTATAATAATAGTAACGCATTGAAAACTGGGGGTTATTTGGCTAAAGTTGTGGGGGGGCAGGGCTGGCTCCAGGTTTTCGTAGGCCTCGGGCCAAGAGTCTCAGTGGCCCCTTTAACCCCATACCACAATTCATGATGCTCCGATACAGCAGAGAAATATAATTATAGTACAATGCCAAATACTTCACTTCTCACATTACATGAGTGATATCTATTGTAAATTCTACAATAGCTCAAAAAAAGGACAGCATAGTCCTCCATACAGTATTTTGGGCACCACATAGTGCACCATATAGAATAATGAGCCCCATATATTGCTCTATACAGAATAATGAGCTCCATATATTGCTCCATACAGAATGAGCTCCATATAAAGCTCCATACAGAATAGGCCCCATATGTGCTCCATATGATGCTCCATATACAGTACAGACCACACCTTCTCATTTAATGATTTTTCTGTATTTTCATGACTATGAAAATTGTAAATTCACATTGACTACCTCTTGAAGCTCATAAAGAGAATGCCAAGAGTGTGCAAAGCAGTCATCAAAGCAAAAGGTGGCTACTTTGAAGAACCTAGAATATAAGACATAATTTCAGTTGTTACACACTTTTTTGTTAAGTATATAATTCCACATGTGTTAATTCATAGTTTTGATGCCTTCAGTGTGAATGTCCAATTTTCATAGTCATGAAAATACAGAAAAATTTTTAAATGAGAAGGTGTGTCTATCTATGATGCTCAAGTGTATGATGGGCCCCATATATAATTCTCCATTGTATAATGCTCCCCATATATTGCTTCAACCATTAAAAAAAATGAAATACCTCTCCTCACTGGGCACTGCTCTACTCTGGACTCCTCAGCATCGCCATCTTCAAGCTCTCTGCACTGTGACTATTCAGGCAGAGGGCGCACAGACATGACGTCTTTGCGCTCTTGACCTGAATGTCACTGTCAGGAAACGCGGAAGACGTCAAAGTGGTAGAGCAGGGAGAGGTAATTATTGCAAGTGCTGGGGCCCTGAGCAAGCAGGGGGGGAACAATCGTGGGCACTGGGAACTGGCACAGGGCCCCTCATAGTACGCCGGTGTCTCTGACGGGGAGTGTGACCCCCCACCTGTTCAGGGCCCGGCACTTGCCCGGGTGCGCCATGTGCTGACGCTGGCCCTGGGGGGGACAGCCCTGTTAGGGAGGTGGAAAAAGTGGCATATGTTGAGGTGTAGGTGGACGTTCAGCAGCTACAAATGGAGGAATTGGAGAAGTCGGAGGAAGAGGAGGACAAAGCGAGCCATTTTGCTGGCAACCTATGTGTCATCAGGGGAAGGTGGTACAAAATCCTTTGAAACCCAAGCATGGTTCATTTTTAATGAAGGTGAGATCACCTACATTTTGGGTCAACAGCCGGGTCCTTCTTTCTGTCGGGATTGATCCAGCAGCACTGAAGACTCTTTCTGATACCACACTACCAGCAGGGCAAGCGAGCTCCTGTAAGGCATATTGTGCCAATTCAGGCCAGGTGTCCAGTTTACAGGCCCAGTAGTTAAAGGGGAATGAACTGTGAGGGAGAACATCGATAGGGGAGGAGAGGTAAATTTGAACCATAGTTGACAACTGCTGTCTCCTGTCTGTTGTAATCGATTCAGTATTACAGTCGTTGTGAGCGTTACTCGAGAAATCAGACCACAACATGGTCATGACACTCCTGACTCCAATGCCACTTCGGCTGTGTTCACCACGAACACCTCTTCCATTTGGTCCAGTATGACTCGTGGTAGAACCTGCACCGCTGCTGTGTGCTGGGAATGCCTCTAACAAACGGTTTACCAGAGTTGCTTGTTTGTTCAGCAATATTAGCTCTAGGTTCTCCTGTGGCATCATTTCTGTTATTTGCCTTTATAGCATGGATCGAGGATGTGGCCAACCAGTAGTCGTCATCCTTCATCATTTTGGCAATGCGGGGGTCCCTTTTTAGGATCCGCAAGACATAATCACACATGTGGGCCAATGTTCCAGGGTCAATGAGCACCCGTGGTGGGTGGAAGAGCACTTTCTGCAAATCCCCCATTCCTCCTTCACGCACAAACGTGTACCTGACCTTGGCAAGCCAACATTTTCTTTGCCCCCTAGAAGATAATCCTCCCCAAAATGACATCCCCCTCCTCATCCTACCCTCTTCCCTTCTTCCTCACCTGTCCAGGACAGTTCCCTGAGCAACAAATGCCTGACTTAAGAAGGTTTTCCCCCCTCTTCCTCCTCTCTTCAGACGCCTGGATCCTTATTGGCACCAAGTTTTGCATGATTGATGCATAAGTGGGATGCTCATGTTATGATGACGTCGCTGACTTACCAGTCGTGGCATTCCTCAAAATATGAAGGACTTTGCAGGGCTTTCAGTTTGACCATTGCAATCCGACAACTCCACATCCACCCTCATACGCCTGCCCATGGATCTCCCACAAATGCTTACAGCCTGCCTCTGTTCGCACAGCCCTCAACCTGTGCATGGTGGAGTTCCTCCTTGTTGGCTATGATAGGCATGCTTGGGGAGGTGGAGCAAGCGCAGCCCGCTACGCTGGAGTCCCGGCGAGCGACGGATGTGCGAGCACATCTTCACACCTTATGGAGCAGGGCTGGTAACTCCGGATAATTTTTTTATGAAGCACTGCACCCACCAGGTTCAAGGTGTGAGCCAGGAAAGGTATGTGTCTGTTTTTGCCAGGGCTTTGGTCACCACAAAATTATGGCCGTTCTCACTGACTACCTTCCCTGGCTCAAGATGTAGACTGCCCACCATGACCCGTTTCTCGCTGCAAGTAGTCGGCCAGTACCTCCTGGTGTGTCCCAAAGAATCATCTTTAAAAAGCCTGCTGACGTTCCATTTGATCGAAGGGGGACACCTTTGTGTCAACACTGCAGCTGCGGAGGGGTTTCTCGGCGACTGCGCTTTGTCGACGAGCTTTTGCTTCTGGGGGAGGAGGCGGTTCGAACGCCACAGCCAATGTTGCCAAATACCGTGGGTAGGAGCACGTCCCACAGCCGCTGTCCCCTGTGGACCCTGCTCCACACTTTAAACCCATGGAAGATGGAAACGTAACGGCCCTGGCCAGGGTCTATGGCCCATGCACTGTTGGAGGTGCACCTTTAGTCACGATTTTTGAGTGCATGGACAATGTTTTTTCACATGCAGGTGGAGGGCAGGGATGGTTTTTAGAAAGAATCCCGCTGGGAGGTCATTAGTTGGGGACAGCGTAGGCCATGAGCTCTGGGAACGCTGCAATTTAAAACAAACGGAAGAGCATCTCTCTAAAGAGATCAGTTTGCATGCGTTTGTAATGTAGGGCGTTCAAGCCATGGAGGTTTTGTAGTCTCCAGCTTGCAATTGCATGTTGTTTTAAATGTCTAAGCTGCAACAGGTATTCAATTTTCGGGGATTTTTCCCTTGAAAAAGGTCCCTTGCCCACTTTTTACAGAAAACCTTTCCCTCATCAATAGGATTTTGATCAAAAAAGTACCACACTGGCACTCTTCCACTTGGGATAAATTTCAGGGTTTTCATGTGTCAATTTGACTGTCTGGATAAGCTGTCCTGCAACTCTTTTGTTTTTTAACTTTTCTTGGTGCTTACGGGCCTGCCAGATAACCCGCGCTGCGATGTCGTGCCTGCCCAGATCCTCTCCTCTTCTTAGCTATTGCCAGCGGCACCCTCTTCCCATGAATGCCCAATCCGGGTAAACAACTGGGGTCATACCACCTCCTCTTCAATTTCATCTGCACTTCCTCTGTGTCACCGTGTAAGGTGTTAGGGGTTGCGGGAAGGGGCACCAAGATTTCATCAAAGGGCAATTTAGCTCAGTAACTGCGAGGGCAAGGTAGTGCTCTGGGGGAATGTACAGCAGAATCAGGGTAGCAGTGGTGTGCATTTTTGCACTCCTGTCAATTCATCTTGGACTGGGGAAAATTTAGGATTTGACTTGATAATCCGCTGGTAGTAAAAGAGCCCATGGAGTAATCTGAAGTGTGGCCTGCCGCATCCCCTTTACTTTGGGGGGGTGAAGGACACAAAAAAAGGGTTGTTCCTACCAGGGCCGCACTGACGATTTTATGCTTGCGTTTTTTGAAATTCAGAAGAGGAGGCGATAGAGTGGAGGCTGTTTCGGAATGTAAGTCAAAACCATCCTGATGTCCGGCCCTTTTAAAAAGGGTTTTTCCTACTCCCAGAAAAGGGGAGCCCTTTCCCGGCCTTCTGGAGCCAGCGATGACGCGGCTCATCACCCCTCCCTTTGGTGCATTGGACTTTTGGCACTACTAGCAGATGCCCACCAAAACCTCTTGCCAGCTGGGTCCCCCCGCCCCACGCCCGCGGCCCTTCCACCATACTTCCCAGTCTGGGAAAATGTGCCAAAAATCCAGCAGATATATGGTACTGTATGAGGAGCGTACAGCGATATGGCGTAGGGGAAATTTAAAAATCCGTAATATTTCCCCGGGGGGGGTCACACACAGCGTTCACTCATATATTTGCCCCTAATACAAAGAGCAGAAAACAGTACTGTATCAGAATGAAAGCTGATTGGTGTAGGGTAAAAAATTTCAATCTCCATATATATTTCCGGAGTCCCACCAGACGCTCACTCAGTATGGTTTTGACCGTATACAAAGACAATTTTCGGTACAGTTCAGAAGCGGACAGCTGTATACGGTGTAGGGGAAAGCAATCTCCGTATATATTTCCCGGGGTCACACACAGACGCTAGTCCGTATGGATTTGACCGTAATAAAAGAGCAATATACTGTACTGTTCAGAAGCGTACAGTGTAAGGTTTTAGGGGAAAAAATTTAAATCTCCGTAAATATTTCCGGAGTCACACACAAGAACTCACAAAGATGGATTTCACCTAATACAAAGAGCAGATATACAGTCACACACGATATCGAGTATTTTTCCATGAACCGCCGGTACACGTAGTGTTGGTAGTGTACAGTCTATTGGTGTGGGAAAAATTAACGCTCGGTAACGTACAGAAAAAAAGAAAAAAGTATTAGGCGTGTAAAAAGCAGTCTGCCAAGCAGTGACACACAGCAAACAGCTATCGGCAGCCTATAACAGCGCGCTGCACACAAGAACCCCCCTGCCGCACACTAACTGTACAGCCCCAATTGCTATCAGCACAAGCACAGAAGAACTTCTCTTTCCCCCTAACTCTCTCCCATGAAAAACGGCGTCAGCAACCTCTCCCTACTTTTAATACGGAAAGTAAAATGGAGGTCGGGGGTGAGGGCTTTTATAGACACTATACGCCCCCCAAAGCAAGCCAATCACGTTGAAATCCCTTCTCTAAGATGTGGTGGCCGCTGCTCTGCTTTTTGTTGCCCACATGTGCTCCTTGCTCATGGCTGAAAAAAGGCACCCCAAGCATTAGGGAAAAACCGACTTGGGCGTGGGTCGACGATCCATGGTGACCTCATCTAGGTCGGGTTTCGGAAAACGAAACCCACTTTGGCGAAATCGGAACTTTTGAATCTGACCGACCTGTTTTGCTCAACTCTTTTTTGCAGCTGTCAAACACTAAAAGTCCCTTTTTGCAAGAACAATGTTTTGAGAGCTTAAAATTTTTCCAGATTTCACCCGACAGAGTCTTGTGGGGTTTTGTCTTTTGCGGGATGAGCTGACATTTTTATTGGTACATTTTCGGGACATGAAATTTTTTGATCACTTTTCTATTCTAATTTTGTAGAGGCAGATGAACAAAAATCAACAATTCGGAATTGTTTTTTTTACTCTTTTTTTCTCCCCTCTGCATGTGGTAAAATTGATAAGGCAGTTTTATTCTTGGGTCAGTAGATTCGCAATGCCACATTTCTTTTTTTATTTTTTGGCAGTTTTACGCAATAAAAAAAATAATTTTGCATGCTTTATTCTGAGAGCTAAACTTTTTTATTTTTCTATGATTGAGCTGTGTGGCTGCTTTTTTTTTGGGGACATGATGGCTCTTTCTTGATACTAATTTTATTAACATTTGTCTTTTTGATTGCGTTTTATTCCACTTTTTCCAAGTGGTATGATGATGTTTAAAGCATAATTTGCTACTTTTTTTTTTTTTTTTTTAACCCGTTCACTGAAGGGGTTAACTGGTGTGAAACTTTTTAAATCAATTGTTCCAAACGGGGGTGATACCAGAATTGTACTTTTTTGTTTATTTTTTTTTATTAAAAATGTGTATTTAGTAGTGGATTTTATTATTTTATTATTTTGTATTTTTTTTTACTTATTCTCTTTATGGGATTTTCACTTTTTAAAATTTGATTACGATAAAATGCATTGCATGCATTATACTTTGTGAAGATTCTGACACCATGGTGAGCATGTGGTAGCCCTGGTACACAAAAAACCCGAGGATGAGTGGGAGGGGAACGGTTAAGGGCTCTCCAGATTCACGACACTTCGGACCACCCGCGGGGTGTGGAGGGGAGGCTGAGATCTGAGTGCAGTTCATCAGTGGACTCGAAAGAGTTAGGAATGCAGTCTTTGTGCAGTTCAGAAAGTGGAGTCCAGTAAAGGTGAGCCAGTTCACCTCAGCCTGGTCAGAGCTGTGCCCCACTAGGGCGGACTGAGACTCTGGTAGAGTTATGAGAAAAACGAAGGGCATAGTGGAAGAGAACAGAAAAGTGCCCTCGGTATAGAAACCTGCACATTGTTACCCGGTCACTGGGAACCGAAGCATCCCTACTTTCAGCTTGTGGTAGGAAAAACCCGAGGCTTTCCGGACCTTAGGGAACGGAAAGCGCCCCTGAAGAGTCAGTACGTAACTGGGGGTCAGGGAGAGTGAGAACTTGAGTCAGTGCACGACAGGAATTGGAACTCGCTCTCTCAGAAGAAGGCTCCACCCAAAAAAGACCGGGCACCCAGCTTTGGAATAGTGGGTTATAGAGGGAACTACCTTCTGCTGGTTTACTCATCCATTTGAAAGTAAAGGAGGCCCCTAACTTGCTTAGCCGTTGCCTCAAAGCTCATCCTCCATCAACCCCCACCTCCTGGACCTCCCCGAACAACTTAAGTAAAAGGGATGGGAAAAACGTGATGTGTGAGGGCTGTGTTATTTGATTGCATTCCTCCACCCTATCATTACTATCGCCTGAGGGAAGAGTCCCACCTGTAGGGGACCTGACATCAGCTGCCTACCACCCCTCATAGATCTACAGCAGCGCTGGTACAAATTACCAGAGACTACGGTGGCGTCAGAACTTATATAAACTAACCCCTGTAAAAATTCCCCCCCAAAATACGCCGACCGCTAGGGCCACAGACCGAGCCCACCGCTACCTTGCAAACCCATAGACTTCACGGGCTCGGCTCTGAGTACCCATTGCCCTGGAAACCCCAAATTGGTGCCGTGGTCGAGACCAGGTCTCAGAGACTTTACTAGCTTGATACCCCCGGGCACCATGGCAACAATCGGGCCCCGTGTTTAAGTCGCGGGGATGAAAATCTGAAGACAGAGGGGCCCCTTCCCTCTGCGCCATTTTGAATGCCGCGATTGTGCTCATGCAGCAAAAGGGTTAACTGCCCTGCACATGGAAAACCGCCTGGTGTTAGTGCAGAAGCCCCAGCCACGGCAGAGGAGCTGCGCAATGATCGGGCTGAGGTGCTGATATTCCAGACTCCTCCCTGATCAGCTGTGATTTCAGTCACTTTGACTGCCCGATTTACGCGATCTGGTGCGGAGATCGGTGGCATGGGTCCGCGCCCCTTCCCCTGCCTCTCAGCTGTCACAGAGAGCTGTCGGCACCGAAAATTCACTGTGTGTTTACAAGCGAATATTTTAAAAAGCATGATGGACACGGTCCGTTTGGTTCGGGAACTGACACTCGGCCATGACGGACATCAGAGGACGTTAAGGGGTTAAAGCACAAATCTTTAGATAAAATTGAGAAAACCCCATTACTAACCCCATAGTCAAAAGTGATATACACAACAGAAAAAGGCCTTTAATTGTACAAAACACTCCCCAGCCCTCTTTTCCCCCTTTTAAATAATTATTAAAAAATAAAATAACCCAAATGGTGCACTTAAATCCATCCCAAGTCCCACGATATCCTTGACTCTGCTACATCCAGATACAGTGCTGAGAGGTATTTTTAAATGTGGCAGCTCACACGGCAGCCGGTACAGAGTGACAGTAACATGTGAATACAGTGCTGTGACGAGTGGTGAGGTCGTAAGGTTATCGCAGTTCAAGAAAAAGAACTGTGGAACCTTATTAACAACCACTCCAAAGTGAAAAAATTTTCTGTCGGGTTGCCCGCCCAAATTATGTTTCACAGCGGTCCTTTACCTTAATGAGCAAAGAAGCCATCCAAAGTTTTTCACTACCAAACCCTTTCCTACTAATCATAATGCTTGTGAAATAAATAGAACATTATATTTGGTTAAATAATTTTAAAAAAACATGTTTATTTAAAAAATTTTATTGAATATTCCCTTTAAAAATAGCCTTTTTTTAGCCATACAGTCTTTGCCAATTTGCAGTTAGAACCTTGATGGTGCAAATATTTTTTTTTTTTTATCCTGCTCACTTTCCAAAAGCCACATTTTTATTTTCTTTGTTTTATTTCAAATTGCATTTGAAGGTTTTGAGTTTTATCGTTATTGTTGTTGCAAAATGGTTGTAGTTCTAAATGCATCATTATTTTTATCATATAATGAAATGAAAAATGAAAAAAATGTAAATGCATATTAACACATGACCATTAAAACAGAAAAAAACCAGACACAAAAAAACAAATACCCAAAATAAAAAAAATCTTTTTTTTTTTTTTGCAAAAAATGCAGAATGCATTCTCTGTGTAATGGTCCTGTGTTATTAGCATTACTTTTTGCATATACATTGACTTTTTTTTTTTTTCACTCAATCTATTTCTTATTTTATTCAAAGGCAACTTGTGAAAATAAGGGGTATGACTGCCCGGGTTTCTGAGGGGAAATCCATCCTTTGGCCTATGCTTAATGGTGGGCTAATCCCTTCCCCCTTGTTCCATTTACGTCATTGACAAGAGGAAAGGATTTAAATCAAGAGTTAGGACTGTCCCACAAGGGTTGCTTTGACTGGCGGGGATGGTTATAATTCTTTGATCAAAATTATGTTTACTAAATACCCTTATAATTATTTACCTTCATGCATTTTTTTTTCAAAAAAAAATTCTTTATTTTATTTTAGGATATTTGTTTTTTGTTGCTGGTTTTCCGTGTAATGGCATGTTTTTTAATATGCATTTACATTTTTGCATACACATTAATTACTTTTTCAGCTCAATCAGTTTCTTATCTAGTTTTTGCATCTTACTTAGTCTGATTATTATATTTTTTTTTTTTTAAATATTAATTAAATTGATGTTTTATGAAGAAACCCTTTTTTTACTCTGTGTCCCATGTTGTTTTCTAATCTGAAATAGGCTTGGACAGAAATATGGTACCCTGAAAATAATTGACAAAAGGAACATGTTAAATCAAGGGTTGTCCACTATTAACATCACAGGTGTCATTTCTGTAACCATTGTGGGTTTTCTGTCTTAAACGAGGGTAAAACAATTTTACACTGTGTAAAACTGCGATTACACTGCAATGATCCACCCAGCACAATCTTTTGTACATATAATCTGGTGATAGTCCCGTAATTATAATATTTTAATTGACAAAAACCTACCGGAAGTAATAACCCATTGGTTTACAACAGACTTGCCTGTGCAAAATGAGGCGGGAAACCCTGATGGTTCTGGTTTTCACCTTTTAACCTCTGTACAGAGATCTGAAATTATTGTATTTTTCCAGGACACCATTCATAGTAGTCGCCATTAGCAACAAATGAAAAAATTATGCCCAAAGATTTTAGAGTTGTTGGCTTCCGATACCGCAAGTACGGGTATGGCCGAACGCTTATGGGAAATTTCCCTATTAAATTCCGAATTTTTTTCCCTTCGTATACCGGAAAAGGGGAAATTCCCATATTCTTTGAGAGGGGAAAGGATTTTATCAGCCCCAAAGAGGGGAAACCTACGAAGTGGGGCACTCCTTGATGTGCGGTATCTTAAAAATGGATGGCTGGATTTTGGGTGCTGAAATGATGTCAGAATGCCTTAAAAAAAGGGCCGCCGCCCTTTTACTCACTGGCTTTTTAACTCAGAGGGGGGAGAACCTACTTGCTCACTCTGAGGGGAAAATTAGATAGCGAAATTTTGTATAAAGGCGAGGCAGGTAGTTTACCAAAACCCTGTTTTTAAAACTTTTTTTTGCCATGTTGTTTTAAAAACTCGTCAAGGGGTTTTTTGGAAGTGCCGGTGACGCGCAGTTGCTCTGCACCACCGCTGTTTTAGGGTTTTTCACGTGTCCCCTTTTTTTTTTTTTTTTTTTTTTTATTTTTTTTTGGAAAGGGCAGCTCCTTTTAAATTTTAAAAAATCAAATCTATTTTGTGATGCTTCCATCCGTATACAAACATTGGTTCAAACCTATAGAAGTCAGAAAGGGGGTTTTACAGATTGGGACAGTTGTGTTTTGTTTTTTATTCGTCTGTGTTTTTTTTTTTTTTTTTGTGCAGATCACGCTCCAGTTACATGTTCAAGCACTGCTGCTTGTACTCTGCGAGCGTGTCTCGTGGCCCTCCTTTTTTTTTATCCCCAAAGTTTTTGCTAATTCCATTTAAAAATAAAACAATCATTAGTGTGCGCGCTTTCCCCCGTTTAAAAAATACATTGGTTGCAAAACATATAAAGTACAGAAAGGGGGTTTTCACAGAAATTTGGGACAGTTGTGTTTATGTTCACTTCATTCTGTGTTTTTTTTTTTGAGTGCAGATCACGCTCCGTTACATTTTCAAGCACTGCTGCTTTACTCTGCTGAGGGGTCTCGGGCCATCCTTTTCATTTATCTCCAAATTTGGGGTTTGCTCTTCCATTTAAAAAATTTAAAAACTATTAGGTGACCGCCCCTCCGTATAAAATACATTGGTTGCAAACCTAGAAGTACAGAAAGGATTTTCAAGATTGTGGACAGTTGTGTTTCTTGTTCACTTCAGTCTGTGTTTTTTACTTTTTGAGGGCAGATCAGCTCCAGTTACATGTTAAAGCACTGCGTTGTACTTGTGAGCGGCTCAGTGGCTCACCTTTTCTTTTATCCCCAATTTTTGGTTCTGCTCATTCCATTAAAATAAATCAATCTTTAGTGTAGGGCCCCTTTCCACCCGTATACAATCTTTGGTTCAAACAATATAGAAGTACAAAAAACGGGTTTTTACAGCTGAACATGGGTTTTTAATTTTTAATAAAATATGTATTTTTTTAAAATGACACAAAATATAAGTAATTTTGAAGGGAAAAATTCATCCATTGTTTAAACAAATTACAGGTGTACATATGCCCCTTTTAATAAAAAATGTATTTTTATTTTTACTTTATGCTTTTATTTAAAACCCAAAACACAGAAGGTTAACCTTCGCACTGCAGCGTTGAAAATTTCAACCCCTTATGCACTTCCAACATTGCAGAATTTGAGGGAGGATTTGGGTTTGGTCAAAGTTAGGGAGTGAAAAGGGTTCACCACCAGTCCCCTATAGCAAAGTAGCTTTTGTGTTAGCATTTTTGTTAGACATGTGGATATCTGCCATAATTTTCCCAAAATTTTTTATTTACGTTTGTTCCCAAACACTAATCTTGAATGGTTTTTAAAAATTTGACTTTTCCTTGTTTACAGCTTAGAAAAAAGGGGTGTAGTGATATCAGTGAGCACTCCCACTTTAACATGTCATGTTTTTTTAAACTTTTGGTAGCTAGGTAGCAGAAAAATTTTTCCGGACAACAGGGGGGGAACAGCAGGCGTTACTGAACCCCACTATCACTTAGCTTGTATTTCTGGGACACGACCTTCCCCAGCAGCAACTGGGAGTTTTTGTAGCCCAGGGATATAGCTCAGGTGGTAAAAGATAAAAATAACAGGAGATGGAAACGTTGCCAACCAGTTGTTAACTTAAACCGGCAGCAAATTCGGCGAGATCCATGCCTAGTTCATTTTTAGAAAATAAGCCGTTCTACATTTAACGTAGGATTCGCAGCAACGGGGCTGTTTTTTTTCACCACCTGCAGCAGTAAAGCCGCTCCGATAATACACTGCCAGAGATAAGCCCGCCCTCCAAGCATACTGGCTAACTTGGCCATGTTCCCCCAGCTTAGAGCACAAAACTTGAATGGGGGAAAAGCCCCTGGGGGGACACGGGGGAAAGGGGGAAAACTGAGTCGTCACCCTCTTACGGAAATGTTGCCCCCTGCGATGGACCGTCTGGGTGGTGTAGAACCCCTTTGGGGGGGCCTCCCCAAAACTTCGACCTTTGGGAACATATGTTCCCCTTCCCCGTGCAGAGGGCTGCTGGTCTCCCCTTGTTTTTAGGGGGGCCCCATGCCCGCCCACAGAGTGTTTGTAAATCAGACCCCAGCAGTGCTCTCGGCGGTGGGGGAAACATTTGGATTGCACCCTTGTCTTGGTAATTCCCCCCTTTTCCCCCCGGGTTCAACGGTTTTTATGAGGCTTTGTAATTGTCCCCGGAGCGGGGGGTCCCCGGGGGTGACCCCCAATAATCGACTGGTGTAAAAGGGTTTGTTTTTGGGGGGGGGGTTTTCACCCCCCACATGAAATCAACCATGTGGGGCGACTCCCCAAATGGCCAAGAAACGTTGGGGCCCCGAAAAAGGGGGCCCTCCGCCTTCTGTGCTTTAAAACCCCCCTTGGGTTTAAATTTTACTAGAGCATTGTCTACCTCCTCTGGAGCGATGTCTTCCTCCCCCCCCATTGACCCCCCCAAAACCCCTCACAAAGCCCCTTTTTAAATACATAAAAATTTCAAAATTTTTAAAAAATAAAAAATTTTAAAAAATTTGTTTCAAAAATTTTGTAACATCATTTTTAGGGGGAAAAACCCCCAAAAGCATTAAAAAGGTTTTGAAAAAAAAGGGACTTTAAAGTGCTTTTTTAAAAAAAATTTAAAAATTTGTAATGGTTATGAAAATAAGAAAGGGCTCTGGAGGTTAAAATTTTTGATAAGCAGGGGCTTTGAAAGTCCCCACCCCCTTTTTGGGGGAAACCCCGTTGCGCGGGGTTTTTAAAAAGGTGAGGGAATTTTTTTGACCCCCCATCCTCCCCCCTCTTCCAAAACCCTCCCTTTTGTGTTTTTCAGTTTTTTTAAACAGGAGAAAAGGGGGGGCAGTCAGGCTGACTAGTGCATCACTGCAATCGACCCCCCCGGGGTTTTACTCACCAAAAAGCACGCAAAACGGGCAAAAAATCCCTTCAAAAGAGTTTTCGCCACTCTTTAAAAACTGGCAGTGGCTGCCCATTCTTTTTGGGGCCCAAATTTCCCCAATTTTCTGGTTCTCACCAACTTTGTTTCCCCACAGGCACCCACCCCCCTAATCCCCCCCTTATTTATATTTATCGGCCTAACCGCCCTGCTCCCATTTGCAAACGACCTTCGACTAACCTCGAAATAATCTTACCTCCCACTCCCCCCCCCCAAAATTCACCCGCGCGCCCCAAACCCCGGGAAAGCTCTCCCCCCCAAAAAATTTTGGGCACCCCCTTTTGGTTTGGTTTCAGGGGCTCCCCCAAAACAATTGTTCCGGGCCCCCACCCCAAAATTCCCCTAATCAAAGCATTTTATGGAAAATTTTTTGGGGAGCCCATTACATCCCCAAAAAAACCCCTCATTTCCCTTTTAAAATGGCCCCCCTCATTGTAAAAACACCATTGTTTTAAAACCCTTATTTTTATTCCCCCCCCTCATTGTAGTTTTTTTAAAATTTTTAAAGCAGGGGGGGGTATTTTGCTTTAATTATTTTTTTTTTTTTAAAGTTTTTACTTTTACCGTTTTTTTTAAACGGAAAAACTTAAAGCCTGCGGAATATTATGGCGTTTTAAATAAATAATATTATTTCTTTTATGGGGCCCCCACCTATGGGAAGTGTGAACCCGCAAATTGCGAGTTGACTGCCCCCGATGCGCTGATACCCCCTTCGGGGGCTGTCCCTCACAAAACCCCCCCAAAATATGTAACGGGGAAAAACCACCGGGGGGGTACCCCTTTAAAAGGGGTTTTTATGGGGTGAAATCTGCGTTCAAGCTGCAATCGCGATCTGGCCATGCGGAAAACGTCGCAAGTGAGGGGACCTGGGGGCCTTGTGCCATGCATAAAAATCCGGATAGTCCCCCAAAAAACTTGCACGCCCAAATTTTGGGGAAATTATGCGATTTGGGATGGTGGGGTTTCCCAAAGGCCCCAGAGTGCCCCCAAAATTTTCCCCCCCTTGGGTCCCCAAAACCCCAAACCTCCGTAGATTTTTTTCCCAAAAAACCCACTCGCTCTCCGCTTTATGGCATTACAGATCCTGCCTGTGGGCAAAGTTTCCCCAGGAAATTTTTTTCGGGGGCCTTTTTACTTTTGGGAAACACGGCTGTGCCATATCGGTCGCAACGGGGAAAACGTTCACGGGTCCATGTGGAAAAAAACCCCCGGGCCGGCCCTTGCGCGATGTTTTTTGAAACGGAAAAAGGAGAGGAACAATGTGACAAAATTTATTCCTCCCAATCCTTGGATTTGGCAGAACACGTACAGCCCCCCTCGCAAGTAAACCCCGGGCTGCCCAAATTGCCCCCAAAAAGGGCAGTGGGGGAAAGTTTTGGGTCCCTGGCAGGGGGTTTTTTTAAACCCTTTTTAGGTTTTGTTTCATTTTTTTCTGGTCAAAAACCCCTTTTTTTCCCCTTTTTAAAACGGGGCCCCCCCTTCTGGCTTTTTTTTTACTTCTTGTATTATCTACTGTTAAGCTAGCCCGGGGGGCTTTTTTTGCCTTTTAAAATTTTGAGTTTTGCTTGTGTTAGGGGCACAAGTATTTATTTTTTTGTTTAATTTCCAGCACAAAAATTTTGTTTGGGCTAGGGGGGGCCCCTTTTTCCCCCCGTCCCCCCAAACTTTTTTGGGGTTACTCCCCCGAAAAAAAAAAGGCTTCGTTCACCTAGATAGGACTTTAGGGGTTTTGGGCGCGGGGGGAGGTTTTTCCCCCCCACATCGTAGGGATTCAGTTTGTTGTATTGTGGGACAAAATTTTCCCCTTTTTTCTTATGGTTTTTAGCAGATCATAAAAATGATCTGGGCCACCATCGGGGGTCAGGTTTGGGGGTTTCTACAGGGTTTTTTTAAAGGGAAAGTTTAATTTTTCCCTCAACATGCTTTTGGGAACCAAAGGGGCGGCTTTCCTCTGAAAAGAAATCCTTGGCACATTGTATTGTGGGGTTTTTAATATATTCTTAAAAAAAACTGCCCCTTTCCCCCCCCACCGAATCACAGCATTTTAAAGGGGCAGGGGTTTTTTTTAAAGCCAGCATTCAAAAAAGTGCCGTGCAGGGTTTGCCCGGGGTTGGCCGTCTTTTCCCATGCCGTGCTACCGCTGGCTGTTTTTGGGGGGCCGGGGGTGGTGGGATGACGGGGGAAATTGCGCTTTTGTGTGGAATAACAGTTTGCTCGGGGAAAAAGGGGGCCCAGGTTCTTCCGGGGGGTTTCCCCTTTTTAGGAAGCATAACCCTGTGTTTGAGCTCGAAAGAAAAGGCTTAAAAACAACCTTAAGATGTAGGGCTGCGTATTTGGGGCCAAATTTTTCCCCCGTTTTTTTACTAAAACTAGGGTTTTGTCCGAAATTTTTTTCCCAAAAATTTTTGTAAAAATTGAGGTGAGGGACATTTTTAGTTTTTTAAATTTTTTTGATTACACAGCTTGCTTTCCAAAAAAAAATATCATGTGCAAGTGTGTGAAAAAAGGACCACGCAGTAAAAGTCCTGGGGGGCGCTTTTTTTGACTTTTGGAAAAAAACGCTCCGAAACAGGGCCAAACGGAGGCCACGGGCCCCGATCTGCACCCTAACTCTCCCCCTTTTTTTCCCTTGGGGGCCATTCTTCCCTATTTTCCTTTTTTCACAAACCCAAATTCCTGGCCCCCCCAGTTTAAAAACCCAAAAGTACGGGTTTCCCCCCCCCAAAAAAAGCCCCCACGTGCAGCACCCCCTTACATCCCCCCCTCTTTTCTACCCGGGGGCCCCAACCGACGGCGCCTGCAAACGACTTTCAAAAAAACCCCTTTTCCCCACTAATACGTACCCCCAACTCCCACCCAAGACTTCTCCTGCTCTCCCCCAACCCGGGGGAAAAATGCTGAACCCCAAAAAAAAATTAGGACTACCCAAAAATTTTTTAAAAAGGTTTTTCCAGGCCCCCCTAAAAACACATTTGTTCAAAGGGCCTATCAAAATTCCCTAAAAAACCCCCTTTAAAAAAATTTCTGTGTAAGTGTGTGTGTGTCCCCGGCCCATTAAACTATCCCCACCCTCCCCAAAGATGGTGGAACATCTTTTAAAAGGGCCCATTGTAAAAAAAACCCCTTTATACTTTGTATCTCCCCCATTTTTAAAAATTTTTGTAAGCTTCCGAGGGGGCGCTTTTTTACAAAATTATTGTATGTTAACGTTGTTACTTAGACTTGTGTTCTGAAACTGCAAAAATTTTAAAGGCTGGGGGAAAATGATGGCGCTATTAAAAAAATATTTTTAAAAATTTTTCCCCCTGAGCGGGCTCCCACCACCTTTTTTCTTCATGCCTTTTGGGGGTTTTTGGCCTCATCTCCCCAAAAAAACCCTTTCCAACACCTGTTTTTGGGGGGGGCTGGCCGCACCAGCTCAAAAAAAATCCCGGGGGCCATATCTCATCACATGCGTTCGCGGTGTGCTGACCATGGGCACTGTCTCACCCGCCTTTTAGATTCGGGAAAGGGGGCACAGTGTTGCGCTCACGGGATACCCCCTTCTTCCCCATTACAAAAACGCTTGGCGGGGCCCCCCGTTTGAAAACCAATAATTCAAAGAACAAAAACACCACTGGCTCCTTTTACGAACTCCTGACTGCCTGGGCAATTTGCCGGGGGTTAAAAAGCATTTGGTTCCCCCAACATTTTTGGCCCGGGGAGAGGGGTGGAAAATTTAACCCGAGCATTGGCGAGACCAAACAACAACGGTTAAAATTTGTTCTTCCCGCAGCAGGGGGGAACCCCCGAGCTCCTAAAAAAAGTGGCAAAAAGGAACGTGGGGGCCCCCGGGGGAAAACGGGTGGATGCTGTGTCACTGGGGCCAAAGGCACCCCCCGAACCCCCACGCCCCCCCCAAAAAGAAACCCCCGACCACGTGCCTTACTCCCTGCCTTTTTCATCTTGGTAGATTGATAAAGAAAGTCGAAAATTATAAGGCCTAAGTGTGGTTTTTCCCCCAAGCGCAGTGAACCCCTGCCACAAACTTTCATAGGGGGAAAGGGGCCCCCTTTTTTTACTTTTTAAAAATTTGCAACCAATGTATTGTTTTCATGGAAGCGCGCACACTAATAGATTTTTTTTATTTGTAAAAAAGAAAAAAGCAGCAACAATTAGGGGAAAAAATTTTAAGGATTGCCCGTGACACACCTCAGGGAGGGCTACAACCACAGTGGTTGAAGAACTAACTGGGGTGAAAGACCTCCAAAAAAAGGAAAAAACCCCCAAATCATTTAAACCCCTGCAAACCCAACCGTTCCTACCCCACGCGTCTCCAGGGGGGAAAAGGGGGTTTTGGGGGCAAAAAAAGCGCAAGCTACTCCACGTCCCGTTTATAAAGCTTATTTAAAAAAAAATTTTGTAGTAGTGACGCACCTTTATTTAGGTACAGTATTCATCGCCATTCCCTTGTGGGATGCATCTCATCTATATTAAACCCCTTTTTTTCCTTTTTATGCTTGCAATCGCAGTTTAGGCTTAAAAAAACAATTTTCCCTTTTCACTATCACTTTTAAAGGGTTTTGTTTGTTAATAAACAATTTTTCCACAAAATTATGAATTACTGATGGAAATTGTATAATTTTGTATAAAATTTAGTACATTATTTAGCAAATGTAAAAATTTTGTAATGTCCCGATAACTTTTAATGCTGATGTGTTTTTTAATCAGACATTCATTTTCTATACAAAAAAATGGTTAAAACGTTACTTTTCCATCATTAATGGATTCAGATTTATTGTATCTTTTTTGTACAACCCAAAGCAGATTTTTCCCTTTAAAATAAATTTTGTGGTTGCATTGCTGTTAACCCCCTTAATGTAGTTTTATGTTTGCAATTCTTTATTTTTTAGATATTAGTTGAAATGAAATCATCATCTTTTGGAGTAAAGGGTTTTCTTTCTCTTTTTGAAAATATAGAATTTAAAATTGACGGAACAAGGAAATTACTTGATTAGTATTTAAAACATCCTCCTTGGGCCGGGGTCCAACACCCCCGTTGTTGCCGGGAAAGGGTGTTAGCACAGTCACATTGCCCTTTTACTGGGGTTCAAAAAAGTCCCGTGGTCCTCGGTTGTGCCATTGGCCCCTTTTTTCCCTTTTTCGCCCCTCCGGGTTCCCCCCCCAGCAGCTGGCCTCTTATTGCATTGGCTCTGTACCTTCTGCACCCCCCGGGTTCCCCGTACCGCAACTGGTTTCCCCCGTGCCTTTGGTTTTAGGTGCCTCCTTTTCGGTATCCGAGTTCCACAACGGTTTTTTTTTGGCCCCTTTGGGGGGGGGCTTTGGAACAGGTAACCCCCCGCTTTTTTAAAAACCCTGTCCCATAACGTCCCGCTGGTCCCGGTTTTTCCATTGGCTCTTTTCCTTTTGCTGCCCTCCGGGTTCCAGTACCTCAACTGGTTTTTCCCCCAGTGCCTTTGGGGCCAGGGGCCCCATCTCGGGATCCCCCTTTTTCCCCCCCAAAAACTCTGGGCCTTTTGGGGGGGGTTTGGACAAGACCCCCCGCTTATAACCTGTCCCAGAAAAAACACTGGTCCCGGTTGTGCCCCCGGCCCCTTTTTCCCCTTTTTCTTTCCCCTCCCCGGGTTTTCCGTTTTCCGTCAATGGTTTTTCCGCAGGGCCTTTTTGGGGGGGTGCCTCCATTCCCGGTTTTCCATTCCAGCAAAGTCTGCTGGCCTTGGAGGTTTTACACAGGTACCTCCTGCTTAGTAAAACCCTTTTCCCAGTAACTCATGGGCCTGGGGTTTTTCCCTTTGGGGCCCCTTTTTCCCTTTCTGCCCCTCCCCGGGGTTTTTCCGTACCCTCAACTGGGGTTTTCCCCGTGCCTTTGGTCTGGGCCTCCACTCGGATCCATTCCCCCCCAAAGTCTGCTGGCCCCTTTTGGGGGGGGCTTTGGACAAGGTACCCCTGCTTATAACCCCTTTTTCCCCCCAACACGGGACAAGATTGTGCTACAAAAAACAAGAACGGGGAAAAAAAGACACAAGAACAATAAGCAAAAACTAAAAACAAAGAACAGAATTAAGACCAAAATAAAAGCAAAATTATGCTCAAATTCTAACAGAAGAAGACAAGCAGTGTATGGGGGGGATCCGTTCCTCCTCGGGGTCCCCCCGGGAAAACCCCCTTTTTGGGCTGCAGGCTAAACTGAACACGGACAATACTTTTGGGTAATTTAAATCTTTTGTGACAGCAAAAACGAAGGAAAAAAAAATATTTTTACAGATTAAATTTCGGGGTTCTTGTCACAAAAAAGAAAGATGAAGAAGATGAAGCAAATTTTGAAAAAAAAATTTTTTTAAAATAAGAAAATATGAAAAATGTTAAAAAAGAAAAATGAAAAAATTTAAGAAGAAGAAAAAAAAGGGGAAGAGAAAAAAAAAATTTGAGGGAAAAAGAGAGCTGCGAAGATATAAAGGGAAAAAATTTGGGGGGAAAAAGTTAAAAAGGGAAAGAAAGCAGGGGAATTTTTTGTAATAAAAATTTTTTCCCAAAAAAAAAAAAAAGGGAACATTGTAAAATTTTTTCGTAAACCCCCAACCCTTTAAAAAAAAAAAAAATTTTCATTCCTTTGTTTTGGGTTTTTAAAAATTCCCTTTTTTAACCCCCCAAACCCCCCCTAAATTCTACATTACTCTTTCTTTTTTCCTTCATGTACAATTACCAACAGGCAAAAAAGGGGTTTTTTTTTTTTCGTTTTTTTTTCCCCCCTAAACTTACGGGGGGCTTCGGTATCGATATGGGAAAAACCCCCAATTTTTTTGTGTTTCCCGGCGATACCATTCCGATTCCGAAACTTGGGGGTATGGGAAAAAATATGATCAATTTTTAATGTAGAGCCCAAGATGAGCTGAAGTTAGGGGTAGCCGATTTCCCTTTGGGTACTGTGGTCAAGCAGTGGGTAAAAGGGGGGGGAAAGCTTACCCCAACATGGTTGACAAGAAAAAGGGGGCTAAAAATTGAAGGAGGGGGAAAATTTAAATTTTGAGTATACCCCTGTCCCCAACTGGAAACAATACAGATATACACCTTTTATAGCCCCCAACAAAAAAAAATAAAGACTTTTGGGGAAGGGTTTTACTAACTCCCTTTGGGGGAGCAGAGTTGGTTATGGAAAATTTTTTTTGAAAGTGCCCCTAGTTTTCGAAAAAAAGGCAATAAAATAGGTTTAAAATTTCCCAAAAAAGGGGGGCTAATAGGGGCTTAGGGGGAAACCACCGGGAGGAGGTGGATCGCCTACTGGCCCTTTTTCTGTAGCCCCAGTTCAGTAATGTAAAAAAATAAGATATTCCCCAAGGTCAAGGCTACCAGGGGTAGCTAAAAAACCCCGGAGAACATGAATCGGGGTTTTTTTTTCTTTCCAGGGGGTTTCGATAGCCGTTTTTCACCGAATAACGATGGCCGCCCAAAAAACGGGTTTTTTCATTTATTTTTTTCTCTCCTCTGATATGTTTTAGCACATCAGAGGCCCGGGGAAAAAAGGGCTCCCCCGAGACCCCCCCGGTTTCCTTGGGGGCCCCCAAGTCCCCCTTTCCCGGGTCTGTCCCCTGGCCCTCGGCTTTCCCTTTTTCCCCGGGAGAAAATGGGGGTACATGTGCAGTGTGCCCGTGATATTGCTGACTGGCCCCCGCAACCAAAAGATTTTTCCCTTTTTTGGGTCATTTTTATGATCAAAAAAAAAAATTCAAATCCCCCTTTAGCATCTTTTAGGTAAAATAATAAAAAAAAAAATGTATTTTTTTTTTTTTCCAAATTTGGGTTTTTGGTTGGGGGTTTGAGTTTGGGGGTTTGGGTTTTGGGGGTTTGGTTGGGGGTTTGGTTTTGGGGGTTTGAGTAGGGGGTTTGATAGGGTTAGGTTTAGGGGGGTGGGTTTGGGTAGTTTTGGGGGGGGGCTTGTGGGGGGGTTGGGGGGCCCGGGGTTTGGGGGTTTGGTATGTTAGGGTTGGGGTTAAACTGGGATGGGTTTGGGGGGGGTTAGGGTTAGAGGCTAGGGATAGAAACTATGGTTAGGGTTTTGGGGTTGGGTTTGGGGGGGGGGGGGGCTTTTTGGGGTTTTGGGGTTTGGGGGTTTGGGGGTTTTTTTGGGGGTTGGGTTGTGGTGTTTGGGGGGGGGGTGGTGTTTTTGGTTAAGTTATGGTTGGATTGGGGTTAGGGATAAGGGTGTGTTGGGTTTGGGTTGGGTTTTGGGGTTTTTAGGGGGTTTGGGGTTAGAAATTTTTTGGGGGTTTTTCCCCCGTTTAGGTCTTTCCAAAAGCGACATGGCGCCTGCCTTGATTCCGACAATTTTGCATTCAAAAACAAAAAGGTGCTCCCTCCCCTTTTGAGCCCCCCCCATGAGTCCAAACAGTGGCTTTCCACCCCCATACGGGTATCGGCGTAATTTAGGAGAAATTGCACAAACAAATTTTGTGTTCCAATTTTTTTCCTGATACCCTTTTTGAAAAAGTTTTGGGTTTCCCAAAAAAAATTTTTTTTGAAAAAAGTTAAATGTTAATTTTTTCCTTCCACATTGGGTTAGTTCTCGTGAAGCCCTGAAGGATTAATAAACATCTTGAATGTGGTTTTGAGCACCTTGAGGGGTGCAGTTTTTAGAATGGTGTCACTTTGGGTTTTTTTGCTATATTGACCCCCAAAACTACTTCCAAATGTGGGTGGCCCCAAAAAAAAATGGTTTTGGAAATTTTGTTGGAAAATGTAAAAATCGCTGGTAAAATTTTAAAAACCCCCTTAAAAACGTCCTAACAAAAAATTTTTTTTTCCCAAAAAATTGTGTGTGTAAAATAGACATGTGTAAAAGGGTATTTATTAACTTTTTTGTGCAATATGACCCTCTGTTTTAAAAGTGCACAAAAATTTTTTTTTGAAATTTGAAAAATTTAAAAATTTTTTGTCAATTTCCCTTTTTTTCATAAATAAATGCAAGTCTTTATAAATTTTAAAAAAAACAGAAGTACAATATGTCACAAAAAAAAATAATCTCAGAACAGTGGGATCCGTTGAAGCATTAGAGCTATAACCTCTTTAAATTGACATTGGTCAAAAATTGTAAAAATTTGGGTTTTTGGTCATTAAGGAAAATTTTTGGCTCTGTCACTAAAGGGTATGCCACACAAAACCCAATTTTCGCTAACGAGATCGCAAAAAAACGTCACTTTTTTAGCGTTCCCCCTTAGGTTTATTGTTCAGTGCGGCAGCTTCCAGCGACGAGCTTCCTGCTGTGATCTCGTTTCGTCGCTGCCCCTCGTTCCGGACCCTATTTTATCGTCGGCGCTCCCGCGGGGGTAAGTATTATCGTTTGAATGTGGCACCTTTTGTAAACTTTGTGGGGACCTCTTTAACGATGCATTAGTCGCGGGGGAGGGGGGGATTTTGTTTTTTTCCCCTTAAACCCCCCCTTCGCCCCGATTGGGCCCACAAAATTCACCTCGCTAAAAAAACTGCCCCCCCATCCATTGTTTCCAGGGGCCTTTGTGGGGGGGTTTTCCAACTTTTTGCTTTGTGCGTTTTTTGTGAGGATTGGGGGGCGTGTCGGTGTTTTGCCCATCATATTGTGGCCCCCGTGGTGGGTTTTGCGATCCTGTCTGAGTCGTTAGGGCACCATCCATCCCCCTTTTGGGTTTGGATCTTTGGGGTATTTGGATTGGATTTAAGGGGGACATTTTTTTTTGTGATGTTGTGATGTTTTGATATTGTTTTTTGGAAACCCTTTTTTTTTTTTTTCGTCCTCTGCTTTATTTTCTTTTACACCCCTTATTTAAATTTTTTTTTTTATTTTTTTTTTTTTTTTTTTTTTTTTCTTTTTTTAATTTTACACCCCCACTTTATTTATTTTTTTCTTTTTTTTTTTTTATTTATTTTTTTTACACCCCCGACTTTATTTTTTTTTTTTTTTGCTTTTTTTATTTTACACCCCCCACCATTTTAGACATTTGTAAACTGTATAAAATGAAAAGTTTATTTTTTTTTTTTGTTATATAATTTTATTTTATTTTTTTTTATTCTGTTTAAAACTTTAGTTTTAGTAATTAATTAGTCATTTCTTTTTTTCTTTTTAAACCCTACGGTTGCCCCATAATGAACCTCCACCGGGAGCGTTTTGATTGTGGCAAATTGCGCTATCTATGGAGGGCAGATCGTCAGGAAGAGGCGGGGGGGGAAGAGGGGGGGCTCCAAAAAAAAGCGTGCATGTGGACCAAAAGAATGGCTGGAAACAGAGGTCCAGATTTACCCCCATTTCATCTAGTGAGGGAGTTGCGGAGAAGAAATCCGCAGGAAATTTTTCCCGGAAAAATTTTTACGGATGTCGGAGGATTTTATTCAAGGGTCCTATGGAAGCTGTGAGGCCCCTCATTGAACGGCAGGATTTCCCGGATGCGTGCGCTGTTTCAGCCGAGGAAAGTTTGGCAGTAACGCCCGCGATTTCTGGCAACCGGACGTTCAATGAAAGGGTTTGCAATATTCTGCTGCAAATTTCTCGGTCGCTGCTTGGAAGAATAATTCCGGAGAAACAACGCCATCGTCCGCAGTTTTTCGGGGCTACAGCCATTTTCCCAAAAACGTGGCGGAAAAGGGAATTATTGCCCCTGATTTTGAACGGATTTGGCGTTCCCAAACTGTGGTGGTGCTTGGATGGCAAACATGTGCGGATCAAAGCAACCAGCCAAAACGGATTCCCCTTTTTTTTTTTAAATTTCAAGGGGGTACTTCAGCGTGATCCTCATGGCCCTTGTTAAAGCCAATTATGAATTTTGACGTTAATGTTGGCAATAATGGTAGGGTTTCTGCCCGGGGGGTTTTTTGGGGGACACAAGTTTTGGTTTATCGGTTTTTTTTTTTTTTAATTTTTTTAAAACTTAACTTCCAACCAACTGGGGCACCACCGCCAACCTAAAATTTGTGTTTGTGGGTGATGAAGCCCTTTCCCCCTTTATGAGCATCTTGTGAAACCGTACCCACAAAAGACTTTGACAGGGGGAAAAGGGGTATTTTAATTCGACTGTCTAGGGGACGG